>CM053788.1:506194876-507394876 GCA_028749045.1 Cupressus sempervirens
TCATTTATTCATTCATTGCAACTTACATTTGGAATGCATGGTTCTTTTCTCACATACTTATGCACTAGTTCCCAAGAGAAGGTGAAGAGAAAAATAAAAGAAATTTGAAAATAAATAGGTAGGATAGTTGGACTCCTCATTCAACACTCTCCCACTTGAAGTTCAACTTTTGTTGTAACCTTACATTTAAACAACCTCCGACTTAACTCTACTTTCCCTTAGCAATCCCATTGTAGTAAGTTGCTAAAAGGAAATCTTCATAGCTAGAATAGAGACCACAACAAGTTACTAACCACATCCAACTAACCATACAACTACTAGTATCTCTAGCTATTGTTTTCTATTACTATCAAACACTTAGTCATCTACTAGGCATAGTCAAACGGTCATCACTATGACCAAACTACTCTATATAGGCTGAGTCATGTATATAAACTTATATATATTAAGCTCTATAGGAGCTTAGCAAGTATGTGGTCACCAAGTATTTTCTATATAAGATAAGTTAAAAACCTATCAAGTAGTTTAAGCATATAAGTGTCAAGTTACATAGTAAATGTTGAGCACAATACAGACTGAGCATCGAGAACATGTCAAGTATCAAAGATAGTAAGTATCAAACAACACATATTTTACATTCAAGTTAGAAATGATACAAACTTTGAGGTAAACCATTTTCAAGTTGACATGGAAGGAACATTTAATATTTGTAGAGGTTATTATAGAGAGTTTTACTCATTTTATGATGTGGATCACATATCCCTATGTTCTATGATCAATTACTCAGATGAAGAAGCAAAATATGGAAGCATCCAGAAAAATATTTATGGAAATCTTTAAATATAGAACATTTTAACCTAGATTGAAAGAGATATGTGAATGACATAGATGAGCTACAATGTAACAGACAATATAAAGAGAGGATTAATATGTGTATGGTGAAGTGAAGGACTAAGATCAAATCAAGAGTCAAGTAGAAGTGTTATATTATCTCTTAGTAGAACAAGTGACCTAATCAGTGCAGTGAAGGTGAAGAAAAGATTTATTAGATCAAAAGAGAGTATCAATTTTCAAAGAGATGACTTGAAATCAGCTTATAGAACAAACTAAGACTTAGGTGTTGAATTAGTTGCGGTAAGTTTTGAATCAGCATAAATCTCTTAATAGAGTAGTTTTAAAAGATCTATGTAAATCTCCTAACAAAGTCCTTACTTTATTCTAAGTGTAAATCCTCTAACAAGGTGAGACCTAATAGTCTTAAATTCTTTTAATAGTGCAGGCCCCTCACATGATATATCATATATTATGGTCAAACATTCTAACCCTAACAATTTAACTTTATTACTACAACAGTGAAGATTTTTGGGTCTCATTCCCACCCAAGTTTAATCTTCACCTTGGAGGGTTTTTGGGTAACCAAATATTGTGTTATGTGTTTATTTTCATGCATGTGATAGCTTAGATCTACATGTTACAACAAGTTTACTTTTAGAAGTTTTACATGCATAAGACAACTGTGAATATGTGAATGAATTATTGAAATGTGAAAGTGTTCAAGATTTTGATTCACCCCCCTCCTCTTAGTATTTTGTTATCATATTTATATGTCCATCAATCAACAATTAGTATCAAAGCATTGGTTCTCTTAAAGAAGATTAATTGCTTGGAGATTAGATCTTGGAGATGGAGACTTATAAACTAGATAAGGTTATTGACAATCAGGTGATTGACATCCAACTCATACTGCATAAAATAGAGAAAGCAACACAAGATCTGAAGAAATTTCTGAAAAGAAGAAATGAATTGGCTATCTAGGATAAAAAAATTTCCTATGAAGACGTTGAGCCTAAACAACTATATGAACCAAGCAATCCAAATGAAAAAGCATCTATAAATCTACTTGAAAGGAACAAACTCTTGAATGAAGAAAAAAGAGGACTGAAAAGGGAGCATGAAATCCAATCAATAAGACTATGTGAAGTGATCGAGAAAAAGAAGAAAGTTGAAGAAGAAAAGGCTATGGCTAAGGAAGACAAAAGGGTAATGGCTACTAGACTTGAAGAAATGATATTAGATGTGCAAAATCTCAAAAACACTCAACTAGACATGATGAATCAATTGATGCTTGTAAATCAGGAATTAAACCAAAAGGATGTGAAAATTAGAAAACTTAGATCACATACGGACATACTGAAGAATGAATTGAAAACTGAGAAATAACCTATGGAAAGATTCAACCAAATAAATGAGGCAATGAAATACTTTGAAGAACTTATGAAATCATTTGGAAGTACTAATGGTTCAGGACATTCATGTACCAAGAAAGGAGAATCGTCCAAATGTGGTGAACTAAAAAATGCCAAGCCCAAACGAAAACCAACATGCTATCACTATGGAAAACTTGGTCATACTGCAAACATCCATCAAAGTAAACATCATATGCAAATTCCTAAACTTAAATTTACTAGTTATTGCTTTTACTAAAAAAAAGGACATCAAATACATGAGTGTACGTCGAGAATGAGCAATGCAACTACCACACCTAGATTTCAAGGATATTGCTATAATTGTCAAAAGTATGGACATAGAGCATATGAATTTAGATCATAGGGAAAACCCTGTTAGACAAATTAGAAGAAACGTTACGCACCTAACAATGTGTGTTCCTAGTGTCACAATTTTGGATATTTAAGCAAGAATTATAGGAATCAAGTACCATCAGAAAATCACATTAAAAATAAAGGTAAAGGTAAAGTGGACATTGAATAAGTAAAGAAATAAATGAATCAAACATCAAAAAAATGCAAAAGATGGAAAAAGTGGAGCAAATAAACTTGAGGTCACCCAATCCAATGGAGAAGGTGATCATGTCTTCTCAAACTAAGAAAGAGAGTTATGTATGGAACTATATATTTAATTGATATATCATACATCCATTCCTAACATGAAATGTGCCAAATGTTCATATTTGCATATGTAACGATGCATACGAACATATTTTTGAAAGGATTAGTATAAAAGAGTCATTTATAAAGTTAGTGTCAAACATAAAAAATATATATGTGTTGACCGAAAATTGCAACATGGATCGAGTACTTCATAAAAGAACTAATGTGTAGGCTAAATCATATGGTAGAGGATGAGTGAGATGAAAGAGATCGAGCTATATAGTTAACGCCTGGTTTGAAGGCAATATTGTCAAATGAGAGAACTAGCTTCAACCTACTCAAGTACACAACATTAATAAAGATCCTAAATCAAACAAAAGAAGGTATACATATCAAATATTGAAGACATTATTTCACACCTTGCATACAAATTTCTAGAGAATGAAGCAATTTGGCCATTTGACTGACTAGCAAAGAGTTTTCACATGAGTTGGATAAAAATTGAAGTGAGAAGATTGATTAAGAGAATATTTGAGTTGTGCTGAGTAATTCAAAGGAAAGAAATTTTTTCAAACCCTAAAAAAGATAAAATGGGAGCTTCATCCACTGCTTGAATGATCCAAGAGATTAGTAAAATTCAATTGGTGAAGAGTGATGCTTATCCTCCACCAAAGTTTTGTACTATTCTATAAATTACAATGAAGGGAGATTGAATAGGTGCACTATCCTCGATACTGCCCAAGCTTATTATGATTTATGATGTAAGGATTTTTTATATGTGTAAGATTGAAGAAGTAGGAGATTATAAAATGAGAGCACCATATGAGAAGTTATGTAATGGAGGAATCTTGAATAGTGAATTCAAAGTTGTTGAAAGTAAATAGTTCACTCATGCCCTAGAATTTCTAGGGAATTTCAAGACTGAATGGATCAAAATTATTCTAAGCAAGATACATAATATGAATTTTTGGTTACAAAATGGACCCATAGAGATTATGAAGAAAATGATTCACAAGGTTATAGGTTATCCAACCCTAGACAAGAAGAAAATTAGGTGATGCCTAAGCCAAGAGGAAATTGAGGAAAATATAGGTACCAAGTGGAATAGACAAGGTTTGTTCATTACAAGTATTTATGATCTGTTAATCTAATTTTCAATGAGGGTTATATCTCACAAATTTTACAAGTCAAGCAGATTGAATAGTGTATAGTGGATCAAGCATCGAAAATAGTGATGAAAGATCACGAATACGATCTTGCCCAGCTTCAAAGGCTATAATTGGTAGAAAATATGACATCCATTAGAAAATAAAAGAATTCAATGTGTAATTTTGGATCCCTCATTATGTTTTTTTTCTTGGTATTGGTGATTTTTTTGGGAATAAAAAAAACCAATAACAAGACAAATAAGTGAGTACATTACTCAATTAGGAGAAAATTTTGAGAATGTTGTGGATAGTTATTTTGAGGAATTCAAGAAAAGAATGAAGATGAGGATGAGAATACCTGAAGAATTGGTAACTAGATATTACAATAATATATGTTTTCTTGTAGATAAAAATAATATATTTGGACACAGAGTAATGCTGAGGGAAGCTTGGTTATAAGGTTTTGATTATGAAATTGATAGTGACTTAGTGAATGCAAAAATTATTGCATTATTGAAAGAACAAATAGACTCAGAGGTTGAATCTTTTGGAAAATATGAGGAAGTTAAGCCCGGAATAACTGCGAATATTAAGATAGCTTCTAAAGAGAAGAAAAGGAAGAGAATGATTGGAGACCTAGAGGCAAACTAGGAACCCTAGGCAAAGGAAAGGAACCACTGTAGATTACAGAAGGTCTTGGAGAAGATGAAGAAAATGGTAGTGGTGATGAGGAAGAGGTAGAAGCAAGAGACAGGAGTAAAGCCCTATTTTTTGTCATTCCATCTAGAAAGAAGGCTAAGAAATAAAAAGAAGCTAGTGGTGGCACCCCCCTCTCCTCCACCACCAACTAAGCCAAGGACCAGGACACCTACTAGTGCCAAGTAAATTGCAAAACCAAAAGTAGTAGAGAGTATTGAGCCTAGTGTATCTAAACCAAAGAGAAGGAGACTGGTAAAATGACCACCGATAGTGCGAACAAAATCTATTAATGACATATATCCAAATCTTAGAGCATCTTCAAGATTGTTCATTTTTAAATTTGTAAAATATGACACATTGGATAATACAAATAGAACCAAAGTCGAGGAGGCTATTATAGATATGATTTATAATCATAGGTTAGGTCTAAATGAAGTTGAGAACAAGATACATGCATATTTGTATGATAAAATTCAAAGAAGGTGGCAATAGGTAGAAGTGGAAAAGAAAAAGAAAAGAACTAACACTATAGTCAAGGTTATGCCTGATCTATCACAAGATCATAAGGAAACATTTTTGGAGAAGTATAGGAATAGATTTGTTCCTAAGTATAGCATTTTTATGATATTAATTTTTTTTTGATGTTGTAGCACATGAAGATGAATTTCTTTGGAAAAGTATTTTTGAGTTATCCACCAAGGCAGTAGATACAAAGAAAGGAATTGAGATAGTGACCATTAAAGATGATCATAGTAGTGGATAACATTTAGGTGTACAAAGTCCATAAGACAGAATGTCACTAGTACATGTCAACACTCCTGAAGCTCTAGAGGTTGAGCAATCAAGGTTCACAGAGATAGTTACAGAGGCATCTAGACATAGATAAAGGAAACAAGTATAAAAAGTCAAAATGTGTCAGCACCTTGCCTTGAGGTAAATAAAGAGGTGAGTAAAGCTTAGCTGAGTGCAACTATTGTTGTCTCAAATACTGATGCATGAACATGACTGAGTAGTGAAACCCCCTCACCAACTACCAAAGCAGTACTAAGAAACAACACTCCTTCACCAAGTAAAGGTAAATAAATATAAGACATCTCACTTGATATTAAAGTTAATCTGGATGAAGTAATTGAAATTCCACAATTAGATTTGACAAATCTTACATTGGAGCAACCAATTTTGTAAAAATAAATTTTGGTCAAGAAGAAGAAGCAAGAAGAGCCAAGGAGAGAGAATTAAAAAAAAGAAGGTGCTATATGATGTTAAAAACATTTTTTTTAAGCTTTTAATATTCAAAATTTTGATGGTGACACCCAATAATTTCCCATCTTCTAAATATTGTTGAATAGGTAGATGCTGGTGATATAGAATCATATGAGAAATTAATAGATTGGTCAACAATAAATTCTAAGAATAAGGTTGTCGATTAAGTTTGTACAACAATTGTTGAGAAGAAAGTTCAGTAACAAGAACATGTGTAGAATATTATAGAACTCATACAGAGGGAAAAACATTTATATATAACATTTTTTCAGACATGTTGATATTTACCAATGACATTTAAGCACAAATTTAATAAAGTTAGGCTAAGATGTAAAGATCTAGCAACATTCTTTCACAATCAGTAGACTCTAATATTGAACACTACAATAAGTTATTGAATGCTCAAAGAAAATTGGTTGAGCTTCAAGCAATTGACAACAACAAGAGATCCAAATTGATCTCCATTCAAGCTATTTTAATACCTCACTTGGAGGTCATGCAAATGGAAATGAAATCAGTATAGGATCTTGTCAAAGGACATCATAATCTTTTAGTGGTTGATACCTTAATTGATTTAGCAACATGGTTACAGTTGCAAAATCACATTTTGGATGCAACATGAACCACTTTGGATCATGTACTTTCTATGATCACCCAATTTTATCAACCATTCATTTATAAACATGGTTTTCTTCCACCCATTCAACACCAGTAGTCATGACATAGGTGTCAAAAACATGGGAGAATGATTGTCATGCAGGAGAAAAGTTAATAAAGGAGGAGTTGACAAATGAATGTGTAATGAAGTGTAGAGTTCGGTAGGAAACGAAGGTATGACATTGTGATATCAAACTATTTAGTGTATGTGAATAAGTATTCATAATTCATTTGGCATGAGTCATAGTTTTGAAGTTTTACATTAAACTAAGTCATAAGACTTAGTGGGAGTACTCAAATTATATTGTATTTGTAACAATGTAATCATGAAAAAGTGTTTTGGCCAAAGGGGGAGATCATTGGTATCTCTAACTATTTTTATATATTAGTGTTAAACACTTAGTCATTTACTAGGCAGAGTTCAATAGTCATCACTATAACTGAGCTACTCTATATAGGCTGAGTCATGTATATAAACTTGTATATACTGAACTCTATAGAGTTGAGCAAGTATGTGGTCACCAAAGTTTTTCTATACAATCCAAGTTCAACACCTACTGAGAAGTTCAAGCATATGAATTTTGAGTTACATTGTAAGTGCCAAGCATAGTAAAGATCAAACATCAGTAGCATGCCAAGTATTAGAGATAGTAAATGCCGAGTAACACATAGTTTACTACAAAATAGAAACGATACAAGATTTGAGGTAAATTGTTTTCAAGCCAACATGGAAGAAACATTCAATATTTATAGAGGTTTCATAGAGAGTTTTATGCATTTTATGATACGGATCACGGATCCATATGTTCTATGATCAACAACTTAGATGAAGATGAAAAATATGGAAGCATCTAGAAAACTCTTTATAGGATTCTTCAAATAGAGAAGACTTTAACCTAGATTGAAAGAGTTATGAGAACTAAATAGATGAGCTATGATGTGATAGATGATATAAAGAGAGGAGTAATATGCAAATGGTGAAGCAAAGGATCAAGATCAAATCAAAAGTCAAGTAGAAGTGTTATGTTATCTCTTAGTAGAAAAAGTGACCTAATCGGTGTAATGAAGGGGAAGAAAATATTTATTAGATTAGAAGAGAGGATCAATTTACAAAGAGAAGACCCAAAATCAGGTTATAGAGAAAATTGAGAGTAGGGTACTGAATTAGTTCTAGTCAACTTGAATCAGGGTAAATCTCTTAACAAAGTGGTCATAACATATTTGTGTAAATCTCCTAATAGAGTCCTTACTTTATTATAAGTGTTGAAAATCCTCTAACAAGGTGAGACCTAACAATCTAAAATACTTTTAATAGGGGAGATTCTCATAGGGTAAATCATATATTATGGTCAAACATTATAAACCTTACAAGTTAACTTTATTACTATAGTAGTGAAGATTTTTGGTTGTCATCCCCGCCCTAGTCTTACATTCACCTTAGAGGGTTTTTGGGTAACCAAAAATTGTGCTATGTGTTTATTTTCATGTATGTGATAGATTAGATCTACATGTTACACTAAGCTTACTTTTACAATTTTTACGTGCATAAGACAATTGGTGAATGTGTGAATGCATTATTGAAAAGTGGAAGTGTTTAAGATTTTGATTCCCCCCGCCCCCAAACAGCCCCCCTCTTAGTTTTTTGTTATCCTATTTAAATTTCCATCAATCAACAACAACTCCAATCACATGGAGGAAACTATCTCATGAGAAAAATCTTCATAGTATCAAATTAAAACCTTCACTGCAATGTGACACCAAACTATTCATTGTATCAAAAACAAAACCTGATACATGATATTAAACAATACACTAAACATTTTTTGATGATGAAGGGGGAAATCCCTGAACCCATAGAACTACAACTTACACTATAGTAGCATTGCCTTGGGCCATTACAATGAATTACTAGGATAGAACATCATAAAATAGCACAATAATTCATACCTCTTACAAAATTTATTAAAAAAAACTAAATGAAGAATATCCAAACTAAACTATGATCCTTCACAACTTATATAGATAAAAGACTTTTCAAGAAAATCGTAGAACTAAGCCTACTAAACAACTTTATTAGACAGTAATTTAATGATAACTTTGCAGTCATAAAGTTTAGCTAGCAATATTCATTCCTATAATGCTTACCTAACATAAAAATAATAAAGTTCATAGTATCCTTAATAATATAAACACCTCTGAAACTAGAGGTAATGAAAAGAGAAAATTCCAAATAACAATAATTCTATTCCAATCCTTCTCCAATTGGTAGAGCACATTATGGTAGTTGGTAATGTCTTCCACTACTTCTTGTTCATCTTCTTAGTAGTCCTTACTCATTTCCCTTGCCTTTTTCATTTTAGCCTACCAGTGATGATGTTGAGAACCATTCTCTCTAAGATCTCACATTGGATTCTACAAAGGGTTGAGACCATGACACCCAATTCAATTTTAGTGATTGTCTCTTTGTACACTTTGTCGAAGGAAGCAATTTCACTTTGTAGAATATCCAAATGACTAGTAAAGTTGGTTTCCATCTCATTTATTCTATCTTGTAGCATAACCATTTTAGTCTTCCCCTTGCTCTTCTATATTGTCATTCTAAGATTCTCCTATTTGTAGCCCTCATCTTGGTGAGGTTATCCTAAATTGGAGATGCAAACACTTAGTAATCAAACCAAATCCAATGTCTCCTAATAATTTTTTATGATATTTCCAAGGTATATTACAATAACCACTTCTAATATGGATACCACTGTGAACTCTACAACCTCCTTTGAAATTTCCATTATTAGCAGGACAATAATTATCACTGCCATGATCTGAGCCTACAATCCTGAAAGAGCTAAAATATAATATAACTCAATTTATTGTCTCAAATTTTCTAGATATATTTAGATGCATACAGACTTGATATTGAATGTTTCACATTGATATGTGAACAACTTTATATAGCCTTATTTTGCCTTACAAAAACTACTTACAGGAATAACATCCCAACAACTAAATATTGAACTTATTTATTTATTTAATATAATCTTAGAAACTAACCTAATTTAATGTAATAAATCCAAAATTCCCCCCTTATTACATTAATCCAACAGGAGTGAAATTTTTAAAGGTTTTAACCGAAAACTTTGATGAAGTTGCTTTCATCAATTTTCTTCATTGGATCCTTTGATGAAATGCTTCACCAATCTTCTCTTATTGAAGTAAATTTTCTCTTGAAACTTTATATTGCAAACCCTAAAGTTGTCCTCTTAAGTAGATTTCATATCTCAACTTCAAATTGTGAATCCTAAATTTGTCCTCATAATAACATTGGTTCCACCTCCCTAGCACAATGAGACATAGTTCCATCAAAATTTTACATCTTCTTGGAGCTTGTCTAATGTGAAGACATAGTTCCTCCAAAATTTCACATCTTCTTGAAGTATGTCTAATGCCTCCTTTGGTGCTTCACATGAGACGTCTTTCCTCCAAAAGTTCACATCTCCTTTGAGTGTGTCTAATGGCTCCTCAAGTTTCGTATAAATAATCACCACTAATATGTCTACACATGTACAACTTTCCTTTAAATGTTGACATATCCTCTAAGTGTCTCTAATGCCATTCTTCAAATCCTACCCTCTTCACTCCATAGAAGGATAATCATGCAACTAAGCCCCCTTTTTTCTTTAGGGACACATATTTATCAAGTCCCCTCTCCTCTTCAAGATGAATCTACCAAGCCAAGGCTTTATAGGGACACAAATAGTTGCTTCCCATGCGATAATCATCTCTGAGTGAGAAGCTAGCTTGAGATGATAAAAATCCTCCAACCTCCATTAGCTCCAGCCTCCTATTTTATTCACAAAATATAGGGTATGGTCATCCAAAATCCATTAAAATCACTCTTTTCTCCATCAATCAATAGGCTATGATACTAAATGAAAGAGCTAAAATATTAAATGACTTAATTTATTGACTCAAATTTTTGGGATACATCAAATACATATAGAATTGATATTGAATGTTTCACATTGATATGTGAACAATTTCATATAGCCTCTTTTTCCCTTACAAAAACTAAATATTGAACTAATTTATTTATTTAATCTAATCTAATTTAATGTAATAAATCCAATAGTTGTCCTCATAATAATATTGTTTCTACCTCCCTTGCACAACAAGACGTAGTTCCTCCAAAATTTCACATCTTCTTGGAGTGTGTCTAATGCCTCCTTTGGTACTACACATGAGATGCCTTTCCTTCGAAAGTCCACATCTCCTCCAAGTGTGTCTAATGCCTCCTTAAGTGCTATAGAAACAATCACCACTAACATGTCTGCATATGGATGCCTTTCCTTTGAAAGTTGACATCTCCTCTGAGTGTCTCTAATGAAATTCTTCAAATATTGCCCGCCTTCACTCTATAGAAGGACAATCATGCAGCCAGGCCCCCTCTTTTCTTTTGGGACACAAATCTATCAAGTACCCTCTTCTCTTCAGGGATGAATCTGCCCAGCCCTAGCTTTATAGGGACATAAATAGTTGCTTCCTATGCAATAATCATCTTTGAGTGAGAAGCTAGCTCAAGATGATAAAAATCCTCCAACCTCCATTGCCTCCAACCTTCTATTTTATTCACAAAAAATAGGGTTTGCTCATCCAAAATCCACTAAAAGCACTCTTCTCCCCATCAATCAATAGGCTCTAATATTGAATGAAAGAGCTAAAACATAAAATGACTCAATTTATTGACTCAAATTTTCTAGTTACATTTAGATACATACAGACTTGATACTAAATGTTTCACATTGATATGTGACCAACTTTATATAGCCTCATTTTTCCTTACAAAAACTACTTACAAGAATAACTTCCCAACAACTAAATATTGAACTAATTTATTTATTTAATCTAATCTTAGAATCTAACCTAATTTAATGTAATAAATCCAACAAATCCAAACTTTTGACTAATGCTATTTATGGATTTGCACTTTGGCCTCTCAAGTTGGCCTTCTACCTCAATTTTATCAATAAGAAAATATAGATTAAATTTTGTGTCTTTGGCATCAATAATTCATTTAGACTCCACATGGTCAAGGGATTTCATAACTATTTCTAACAATCTCCATTGGATTCGAACTCTTATAGCTTCATCTCTAGTAGATTTAGAGCAGTCTTCCTCCTCATTCACATCTCATCTTCCCTGAAACTTAGGGGAAGCAAATAATCATTTGAAAAGAGCATACACAACAGCCCGACCTCTCCATATTCAAAAAAAAATTAGTGTCAATAGTAGTCTTTCTAGATCTAGATTTCACCTCTAAAATATTTCAGATAAAACACAATGATAATGCTATGGAAGAATCGAATTCCTTCTCTTAGCACAAAAATGTTGTGGCATTTGTATATCACCAGGTAGGTCACAACAATGAAATAAACATTGATAGTGCCAACACATAACCCACTCATGTCTCTAAAGGTTGATATTAGCACACAATCTCCATGTTAGAATCATTGTCTCCCATAGTATGCCACATGGTATGACCAAGAAACCACATTGGCTATCACAAAATGTCAGTGCATGGGATTCAATGGGCTATGCCTCTAAATGCGAGCTTGGCTCACTTATGCCACCACTTTACAAAGCTCCACAGAGTAGCTCCCCTATTCATATCTCTAACCATACACATAATTAAGTGCAAGCTTCTACCATGAACTCACATATGCTTGATAGAGCCTCACTAGCTGGCTACCTTTGCTACTTCTCCTTGTTGTGATAAGGTGACTCAGTCTTACCACAATTTATTGCTTTATTTGTGCTTTCTTGGAAAGTTGCTAAATGAAGCTAGATTCTTCCACAAGAAAAGACTTGGAGTAGAAAAATAGAAAGCTTCTCTTTTTTGGTGATTTATTCTATTATGTTTTTTTTTTTATGCAAGGGTTGTACATAAGGAAGTTTCTAAAACAATTTGTAGATGTGTTGAATGTAGATGCTTTAGAAACTATTTCCTCTTGTATGAAAACTCTATAAGTACAAAGCATTGTTGTAGAGAATTAAGAGAGAGATGAGAAGTTATTTGTGTAGGGTTATGCTGCCAGATTTTCTCTAGAATGGAGAAAGATGTAAGTCTCCATGTGAAGGCTAATAATGTATTGCAACTTGTTGCTGAATAAAACATTATCTTGATGGTTTGGAGGGTGGGGTTTTTTACCTAGAAATTTTTTCCCCACATATATATGTACTTCTATTCTATCTCATTCTTCTAGTTCTATGATTGTAGAATAATAATTTGTATGTTGTAATGCTTTTAAAATTTATTTAGATCGATAAATTTTAATCACTTTCCTTTAAGGTTTTAATTGTGGGAAATCAACTGTCTATTTCTGCTTTTACGACATAGTACTATGCACTTGTATTTTCTTATTAGAAGTTGTTCAAGGAACTATTGGGTACAAGATGTGCATACTGATCATAGATGAATTTTTTGCGGTGGTCTCATTTCCTTTCAATTGGTATTAGAGCTCAATTTTGTGAATTGCATATTTCTTGCATGTGAAGATTGATAGTGTTTCTAGTTCTTAGTAGTTATTTTGTTAAGATTTCTTAGCTTGTAGAGCTTGACAATTTTTTGAAGAAATTGGCTAATAGTTAATCCTTGGATGAGTGGAAGTCTTGCAATTGATTTATTTTTTAGGAGATAGCAGACATTTCTTTAAGGATGGTGAAGACAAAGAAAATAGAGTTGGTCATCTTGAAATGAAATTGATTTGGAAATCTTGATTGACAACATAATAATTCTTGATGCATGGGTATTTGAAGGTGTCTATTTTGTTACCTCAAATGCATAGAGGTTATGGAAATGGACATTGGATGATCTGGAAGCTTCTAGATAGCTTATCTCTCAAATGCATGTACTAGTAGTGGTTGTAGAATTGGTCTACAAGTGGGCCTAGAGTTCCAGTACTATATTTTCCTCTTGGATGCTTATACATGCATGGCTTGGATTCTTGTCCATTGGATCTCAGGGGTTTATAGATTTTCCTAAAAAAATTTATAGTGATGTTTATTTGTGATAATCCATTATTTTGGTTTCAGTTGTTTGGTATTTTTTTTTTCAGAATTTGAGTCTTCCAAATGAGAAGTGGATGTGGATGTGCATGGGTGTTCTTAAACACAATGTTTTTGCAAGTTTTGCATACTGAAATAAAATTTTGTGGTTTTTTGTAGATCTGCTAAAGAGCTATTTTCTTGACTCTTGTTCCTTTAGAGTGGTACCAGATGAGATAGTTGTAGTTCTACATTCATGAATTCTCTTTGCATGGTGAGAGGAGGTGTTTTTTTTTTTCTTTTCATGGAGATTTTGATACATGATCAGTTGCTCAACATTTTTGTGATGATGCTTTGTTGGAATCTTGGACAATGGTGCTCAATGTGGACATGATTGGAAAATCAGATTTGTACTTGATCTAGTGTTTGAGTCATGTTGTCTGCATGATTATTCTATTTGATCTCCTTTATACATGTCACAATGGGTTTGCATGTTGCAATGATTGGATCTACAAGTTATGCAGTCGGGTGGGTAGGCCACCCATTTAATTGCAGTCGAAAAACTTGGATGTGGACTATCTATATCCACCAGATTTGATTCAATATTTTTGCAAACTTGTTAGCTAGCCTAGTTTGTGGTCACTTGTGTATGGTGTGGTTACTTTTGGATGAGAGGATGGATGATATTTGAGTACTTGGATAGTTAGTTATGGAGTCCTATAGCATAGTACATTTCCTTAGTGTGGAGATCTTGATTTCACTCAGTATGATGTGTAGGCCTAGATGATTTTCAAATTTGGAGGATGGTGTGTCATATGCTTAGATAGCTCAGTATCACATTTCAATGGGAGCTTTGGTAGTGGTTGTATTTTTCTATCATATGGTGATGGATGATCTTCTTTAGTGTTGCAAATTTTTGAGGATGCCTTAGATCATGTTGCTACATAAGGGTCTTTCACATTTGTTGGTTTGCTAGTTGGAGAAGGTATCTTCATGTGATTGGAGATGTTGACATCTTTAGGATTCAAGGGGTCCTTGGTTAAGATGTTTTTTATGCTTTTATTTGATATGTTATCATGGTGACTTTTATGTCATGGTTTTCTCTTTAATATTACCAGTTTAGAATTGTCACATGATATAGTTATTTGATATGATCACATGAAGCATGTTATCTCTTTGAAGGAGATGGTTTAGATCATGATGTCATGTTTATGTTCTTGATTCCATGGTTAGAGATTTGACATTGATCTTGGTTTTGTTTCTTGGTATTTTAGTACTTTGATCATTTGCTTGATACTTCATGAAAATGCTATGTTGCAGTTGAGTTTTGCATAGAGTGATTGATTATAGGTGCTTGTGGATAATTGGATGCTTAGGTGAGGCTAGAGTTCTCTTGAGATGAGATACATGTTGAGATGTATACTCTTGATGTGATTTCAACAGAAAGTCCAAGGAGCCTACACCTTTGTTGGATGTGAGTTCAATAGAGACCTATGAGGAGATTGTTCTTGGATAAGTCACAGGGTGACTTGCTTATCTTGGAGGGGCATTCTCATTCCCTACTCTTGGTCTACTCGGTAGTTTATCACTTGAGAGGTATTGCCCAATGTTACTTTTAGGTGCTATATCATTTCTTTCATTTTCATGGATCTTAGCTATAGTTAGATGGTTTTGAAGGATTCATTATGAGAGATGGATAACATGATTATATCCTTGAGGTGTATTTTCATTTATGATGAAAATAGGAGATGGTAGTGGGTTGATTTCCTAAAATGGGAATGGAGTTATTTGATTTTATTTGAGAGGCTTACATCCATGTAGATTCACGATATCATGTTATGTTTGATCACTTGAGGTTGAATAGTTATGGATGTTTTTGTGGCTTTTCTCTTGGGGTTTTGAAGGAGATCATACTTGGCATAGTTGACATTTATAAGTGTCTGTAGAAGGACATGCTACATGCTTATGATTTGAAGTTTCTTTCTTTAGTCTTGATTATCTTCTTGGATGTTTTGGTTCACATAACATTGTTTTTGAGATATGTTGGAGCTATGGTGGTCGCTCTTTTGTCATCATTTGTCATCACATGTACTTCATTATTTTTTGTGATGACAAGGTGGTTCACTTATCTCTTTTCTTTGTTGGATGTGGAGAACACGAGAATTGTGGAGACTGGATGAGAGAGATGTTTCTTGTAATCTTTTTGCTATAGGATTTGTACGTCTTTGTAGATGTTCCTTAGTACTACATGGTTGCACTTTCTTTGTGTTGTTATCAGTAGACTCAGTATTCTTTTGATTTTTCAGATTTGACATTACACATGCAGTGGTAGTTCTTGTATGTATTTGGTCTTCATTGACTAGTTTGCACATAGAGCTTGAGGTTGCAGTTTATGTGTTCGTTATGTTGCTGGCATGAGTTTTCTAGTGTTGGATACCTTTGAGGTATGGGTGATTAGATGGGTTAGCATTTACTATGGATGCTATTTTCAATCTTGTGGTTTATTAGTTGGATTGGACAAATCAATTTGGTTGTTGTTCTGGTTGATGTTTTATCTTATTTTTTGGAGGATGACTTCATAGTTTTGTTAGGCTAAGAAGTTGATGTTTTTGATGCTTTTGTGTAGCTCATGAGTGCATTGGAGTGGTGGCAGTATTGCATAGCCTTTGTTATCGCTAGGATCTTATGCTTGTGTTATTTAGACAAGTGTCTAGTTGGAGCATGAGAGCATGTGTTAAGATTTATACGATTTCATGAATGACTGTGATGATATAGTTTCATCAATTTGAATCTTGTAAGGTCTTCATTAAGTGGGAGATTGTTGGGATAAGGTGACTCAGCCTTACCATGATTTATTACTTTATTTGTACTTTCTTGAAAAGTTGATAAATGAAGCTAGATTATTCCACAACAAAAGACTTGGAGTGAAAAAATAGAAAGCTTCTATTTTTTGGTGATTTATTCTCTTATGTTTTGTTTAATGCAAGGGTTGTGCATAAGGAAGTTTCTAAAATAATTTGTAGATGTGTTGAATGTAGATGCATTAGAAACTTTTTCCTTTTGTATAAAAACTCTATAAGTACAAAACATTGTTGTATAGAGTTAAGAGAGATGAGAAGTTATTTGCATAGGGTTATGCTATCAGATTTTCTCTAGAATGGAGCAAGATGTAAATCTTCATGTGAAGGCTGAAAATCTATTGCAACTTGCTACTGAACAATACATTAGCTTGATGGTTTGGAGGGTGGGGTTTTTTACCTAGAAAGGTTTTTCCCACGTATATATTTATGTTCTCTATTCTATCTCATTCTTCTAGCTCTATGATTGTAGAATAATAATCTATATGTCGTAATGCTGCTGAAATTTATTTAGATCGATAAATTGCAATCACTTTCCTTTAAGGTTTTAACTGTGGGAAATCAACTATGTTTGTTTCTGCTTTTATAGCATAGTAGTATGCACTCGTATTTGCTTATTAGAAGTTGTTCAAGGAACTATTAGAAACAAGATGTACATACTAATCTTAGATGAATTTTTGGGGTGCTCTTATTTCCCTTCACTCCTCCATACATGACAGAGAAAAGACTCCATGGTAGATATAACATGGTTGCGCAAAGACTAAACCTCTCATTGCATATGCCATGGGTTTGTGTAGTAGGTTAACTCTGTCTCAATCAATGCGGAGTCGATCAAATTATGTGCAACAATGAAACATTCAAATAATTGGTAGGAAGATGAGGCTATCCTCCCTACAAACTATACAGTTGATCAATTTTCAAAAAATTAAAAATATGATGATTTTTTCTAAAAATTTCAGCATTTGATCTTAATGATTTGCATACTTTGTACTCAAAAACAACAATTTAAAAAAAAAAAAAATACTAGTGAATCTGGAAAAAAAATTAAGTTTGACTTTATTTTGTCTTTAGTACATTTTGTCTAGAGATTAGCCTGTCCAGGAATCAATATCCAGACCCATATGGTAATTAACTGTTTTGCTTTCCTTTGCACTTTTCTTTTAAAGGCTTCTCCTTGCTTTGGGGATCCTATAGTCTTCTCTATGTTCTAGTATCTTACATGCTATGATACCAATTGTTAAAATTAGAAATCAAATTGGAAACCACCAAAATCATAAAAGAAATCAAATTGAAAACCACAAAAATTAGAAAAGAGACAAGATTTATTGTGGTTCACCATAACTTACTATTACGTCCACACATGCTGTTACAACCACACTAGAAAATAAGTGAATCGTTTATTCATTCATTACAGCTTACAGCTTGAATACATAAGGCTTGGCTACATATCTATTACAAGACAAGACAAAGACACAAATAAGAGAAAGACAAAGACGCAAATAAGCAAATAAGAGAAATATGAAGTGAACCGAGAGAATATTTGAACTTCACATAACATTTCAAATCTCTGTCTAAAGATAGCAATGGTTCTACTAATATGTATATAAACATATCTGGTTAGAGAGCTTCTCTATTACACATCTACGCTTCGAAGACTATAAAAGGGAGAAATTCTTCATTGAAATAATATCCATGGCCAGAAAAATGTTCATGTCTAAATCAAAGTCTCATTTTGCAATAGTCGTGCAAGCTGCGCCTACCTCTGATTTCCTTGCCAGTGATAAATCTCTACGTTATCGTAATAACTTATTATCTGTCTAACAGGAACGTAGTCACATATTTGCACTTCCATGTACCTAAAAATTAACGCTGTAGCTTACCATCCTAGGAAAGACACCTATTGCAAAAAATACATTATTAACTAGGACATGCAGCAGTGAGCTTCCATGAAGGGCGGACAAGCAGTGGATATTTTCTCGGAACAGTCAATCCAAACACTTCCGCCATATCCACCTCCGCCTCAGCGGCCCAATCAAAGCAATGAAGAAGCTGAGCGAGTGCCAGCTCACTAATAGAAAGACCCATATAAATCCCGGGGCATCCTCTTCTTCCCGCTCCGAATGGAAGGAAATCGAAGTCCTGACCTCTCACGTCTTTATTATTCTCAATAAACCTCTCTGGCTTGAACTCATGAGCATCTCTCCAAACGTTCTCATCTCTTCCCATCGCCCACACATTCACAAACAGCCTCGTTTTTGCCGGAACAAAATATTCTTCCACGCTGCACCCTTCCGTCGACTCGCGCTGAACGAGCAGAGGCACAGGCGGATGAAGTCGAAGAGTTTCCTTCACCACGCATCTCAAGTAGTCTAACCTTGTGACGTCACTCTCCTCTACTCTGCGCTCTCTGCCCACTGCTGACTCAATCTCTCTCTGCGCTCGTGCCAGCGCTGCAGGACTCCTCAGCAGCTCACTCATCGCCCACTCCAGCAATGTCACCGATGTTTCCATTCCAGCGTTTAGCATATCCTGCACACCACATTATTATATGTCCTCAAGTTTAACAAAACTTGTAATCAGATTTGTGAAACCTAATTAGACGGCTTTTATTCACAGACTTACCAAGATCATGGCTTTCATGTCCATCCGTGAGATTGTCTCGGGCATGCTGAGCATCACGTCTACCATGTCTTTTACACCATCTTCTTCCCTGGGATTCCCCTTTTCCAATCTACTATGAACGTGCTCGTCTATTACTTTTTCAGCAAATCCGTCAAATACTTTATGAACTGCCTGCATGCGACGACGAAACCCCTGCAAGTCGAGCCAGTCGAGAGAAGGGATGAAATCGCCAATTGGGAAAGCACCGGCCACAGCAAACATCTCTTCCACCATTTGTTTGAAGCCAATCCCTCCATTCAATTCGTCGTCAGAATAAGTCCTGCTGGCAAACATTCTGCAGATAATATTCTGTGTAAGGGAGGAGAGCCTCTTCTTTATATCCACATACTTCTCTCCGTGCTCACTTTGGTGCCAGATGGAGGCGATCATGGCAGACACTTCTTCCTCTCTCACAAATCTGAAAGAATCGATTCTCTTCACTGTGAGCAGCTCCACCGTCATGAGCTTTCTCATTTGCCTCCAGTACTCTCCATAGGTGCTAAAAGCGACTCCTCTATGATCATAACATATGTATTTCCCATATGCAAAAGTTGCTCTGGTTGAGAAGATCAAATCATGCGTTTTGAGGAATTCTTTAGCCATGGCAGGAGAAGAAACCACAACAGTGGGGATGGAGCCCAAACGGAGAAACAAAATGGGTCCATATCTCTTCGCCAGTGTCCTAAGAGTCTGGTGAGGAAGGCTTCCCAGGAGATGGAGATTTCCTATGAGAGGCCATGGACGTGGTCCAGGGGGCAACTTCAACTTGCTGCCATTTGTCCTGAAGCAGTAGTAGATGAAGATAAACCCAAGTCCAACAGTCACGGCTGCAATCAGGGAATCCATGTTATAGACTTGGATCTTTTGTCCAGATGTCTGGCTGTCTCCTTTGCAGATATTACGAGCAATTTGTAATAATATCCATTTGTAACTGCAAACGATTTAGAGGACATGAAACATCTAACTGCATAATATATGAGATTATCTAGCATACTACTTAAAAGACATTTGTATGAATTTGGAAATTATACAAGATATATAAACTTATCCTTGGCTCTTTGGTATATTGGTGTTCGTTGAATGGTTGAAATCGTCTGACTGAGTACAAACTTTCTAATCTCATAAGAGATGAAGCTAAGACCAAGCCATAAAAACTGAAATAGATTTGCTCATAGACTTGGACAGCCATGCTTGAAAGTCTCCATCTGCATTAAAAAAAGCATATCCATAGAAAAAATTCCGCTTCATTAGATCAACTCAGAATGCATACTGAAGTAAAGAAAACACTCACAGTTTTTCAGTCAACGAAGCCCACAAGTCTGCCGCATTGTTTTCTGCCTATCTATACCTGGTAGGGAGGGGGCGGCTTTCACAAGACTTTGTAATGCTTAGTGATGATCCATGTCACTGATAATCTACGGCCATAAACAATCCATCTTATGCAAGCGATGTACTATTCGGAGAGAACGATAAGTAAAGCAAGCATGGTGACAATTGCGGACCGGAAACTAACAAAAGAATTGAATTAAATATTTATAAGAACGGAAGAAATAAGATTTGATAATGACAAATAATATAAAATAATAATAATTAATTTCACGTGTCGAGTTATTTCAAAGCATCTTATCTCATCAGATTTTATAATTTACATAAAATATGAACAATATTTTCAACGTTAACGAAAAGCAATCTCTTACAACTACTTTTTTCAATGGTCATGTGAATCAGTCTCAATAAGCCAAGTCAAATACATTTTTTCAGAAACGACACCTTCATGGAAAGTATGTGCTAGAATAATTGATTGTGGGCTCTCGTTAATAAAGAAATGACATCTTTGTGGAGGATAATTGATTGTAGATTCCTATTAATAAAGAAAACTTTATTGATAGGAGTCACAATCAATTATAAAGAAAACTTTATTGGTGGGAGCCCACAATCAATTATCCTCACAAAAAGGTGTCATTTCTTTATTAATGGGAGTCCGCAATCAATTATTCTCGAACATACTTTCCATGAAGGTGTCATTTCGAAAAAATATATATATATATAAGTTGAAAGATATTCTTTTCAAGCGCCTAAAGTAGAGAGACAATTTATGAAAATAGGTGTCTCAAAAATATGTGCATTTGGAATAAGTGCCTCAAGAAGGATATCTGTAGGATTATTATGTATATATAATATATATAATCTAGTAGAAACTGTGACGAGGAATGGAAGATATTATTTTATTATTATTATATTTAATATTTAATAACATTTTTTTTGTTTTTGTTTTTTGTTTTTGGGGTAAACGCTTTTGACCTGGAGCTATGAACCAGTGAGACCACAAACAAGGGACCTCATCCCCACTAGATTTGAACCTTGATGGCAAGGATAACAATGCAATAATTTAACCATCACAACATGCCACTATTGGCAATATTTAATAACAAATTATAATTATTAAATACTTCATATTTTTAATGATAAATTATATATTTTATACGTTTAGTTTATTATATGATAATTAACATGACAAAAAATATAAACATAAGTAGTTAAAACTAGATTAAGGGTTGAAACTAGAGTTTCAGTTTGCATTATTGTACATAAACTTGTAACTATAAAGTGAATAATATTTTCAAAAATGTAATTTTACCTTTTAAAATATGTTTTAGTTTGATGAATGGTAAATGGTAAATTAGTGTAGTCTAGAATTAGTTTTAACATAAGGGTTCAATTAGATTTATTATTTTTATTAGATTTACCTAGGTTGGGGATTAAATTGATTCATTACTAGGATTAAAGTTAAATTTCCTTTAATTTTTCATTAAAGTTGCAGTTCAGTTTGCTTATGGGTGAGGATTTAATTTAGCTTAAAATATATGCAGACCTATGTATGTAAACTTAATATACACTACACATATGTATGTCTCTAACCAACACAGCCCCCCCCTTTTCTCACTCTTTCTCTCACATGTTCCTCCCCCCTGTAATTATACTCTTAGCCTTTTTTCCCTCCCTACTTTTTTTGTCTTTTTTCTTACCATCTCTCTCTCTCTCTCTCTCTCTCTCACACACACACACACACACACACACACACACACACACACACACACACACACACACACACACACACACGTGCGCGCGCGCGCGCAAGCACGCACGCACATCTATGTCTATTATTAGACTTAATTATCCTCTGTCAATCCCCCTTCTTTCTCTACCTCATATTTTTCCATTCCTTCTATTCCTTTCTCTTATCTCCCTCCTCTCACTATGTCCACTAACTAATCTCTCTCTCTCTCTCTCTCTCTCTCTCTCTCTCTCTCTCACACACACACACACACACACACACACACACCTTCCTTTCCTCCCTCCCTCCCTCTTTATATATTTATCACTCTCACACATCCCTTAGGGTTGAGTTCAACTTGGTATGTAGTGTTCAATTAAATTTAGGATTGGGGTTGAGTCAGGTGTACTATTAGGAATTATAGTTTATCGAGTTTGTTGTAAATGGTAAATTGGTTTAATGTAGAATTACTTTCAACATGGTGTTTCTGTTTGTTTACTATTTTTATTATACTTAGGAATAGAGATCAATTGATTCAATGTTAAGATTAGACTTAAATTTGGCATAATTTTTAATTAGGATTAAGATTATATTTCAAAATAGTGAAGGGTTAAGATTTATTTTAGATTAATGTGTGTGTGTGTGTGTGTAAAATATTTGTGCTTGTATATAAGAATATATATGTAAATTTATGTGTATGTACATCTCTCTCTCCCTCACACACACATTTAGAATCTATATTCAATATTTAGGATTAGGGTTAGGGTTAGGGTTAGGTTTTAGCGTTTGGGGTATCGCATTCATCATTATGGTTTACCTTATAGGATTATGATTTAGCTTAAAAATAAGGATTTAAGGTTTAGCATTTGGAGTGAAAGTTTAGAATTTGGGCTTAGGAAGATGATTTAACATTTAGAATTTAGGAACATAGTTAGGTTTAGTGTTAGGATATGGGAATGCATCATCGCTTGGGTTAGGATTTATATTAGTGTTAACTTTTATATATAGGGGTAGAATTTATGACATTCTCTCTAATGTACACCAAGGTTTTAATTTTTAGGATTATGTTATTCCATTCAAGATTATGGTTTATCTTAAGATTTAGCATTTAGAATGGGGGTTTATCATTTGGGGTTAGGATGAGGGTCTCACATTTGAGATTTAGGCTCATGGTTTGGTTATGTGTTAGCATAAGGGTATGAATCATGTTTATGGTTATAGATTATATTAGGGTTGTGTTTTATGTTTAGAGTTAAAATTAGAATCTTTCATTTAGTTTTAGGGTTCCATAATTTGTGCTAGGATTAGGTTTTCATATCTATAATTAGGGTTGTCTTTATTCAACTTGAACTCTAATTCTATCCATAACCCTAATTGATCTCCACCCTTAAGAAAATAGATTAGATTTTCTTTTAAAGAATTCAATGTCTATCAAACCTAAAATCTAAATTGAATTGAACATATTTTCTAAATAGACAAAATTTAAAGAATAAATTTATGCATGTCTTAAATTACTCTCAATTAAATTAAATTATGATAGAAGAAGATGATGAATATTTGATTGATTTATTTATTCGGTGAAGTGATCAATATATACAAAGGATTAACAGTTACAGTAATCAATTAAAATGTAACTATATAGTAATTATATTATAGTTTTAATTAATGTATTAAAGCCATCATTCCCCCACTCAATACATTGATCCTAAAACATTAAAATTACTTTAGGGACCCCACCTTAAGGTTTTCATAACAAAACAACTTGATTGCATAATTTGAATACATATGCTATGAAAATGTATATATGGAGTAGAAGACTATGAACCATGTATGCTCTATCAAGCTATCTTGTGACCCTCGGATTTAGGTGTAGCTTTAAGTTGTATCCTAACCTCACATTTCTAAAAATATAGTCATGAATTATTTAAGAATGATCGCTAAGAGATGTGACTGATCTCTATCTTTTTCTAGTGACCGTGAGCGAGCATAATTCTTGATCATATACTCTGAAGCTCTCTCAACAACAATCCATGTTGAGGGCAATATCAAGTCCCAAACCTATCTCCAAAATTAGTTTAGACAAAGCATGCATTCTTCATATTTGTCAATATTAGAAAGCAAAACAAAATAGAAAACCAAATAATCCATAAATGTTTCTCATGTAGAGCACCATCTCAAAGTGAGAAGATGACTTGAGATGATGGAATACCCTCCATCCCTCGATGCCACCAACCTCTAGAATTGAAGGTTATTGCAGTTACCTATTTAATATTTTAGATGAATCTTTAGAGGCTTCTACATTGTAGAAATTGTATGAAAAATATTTTAAGCTCTCAAAGTTACCATTAATAGATGCATTATGAAGACTATGGAACCATTTGTGAAACTCCATATGTGAAAAATGAATGATTGGTTCACTTTTGATAATATCATATGGTCTAATAAACTTATTCTTTTTCAGATGGAATAGAAAAATTAATATTCATGTTGCTTTCAAATAGCAACTTCATCTATGGTAAGAAGCAATGTGTAAGAACCCCATTATGGGCCTTAAATTGGATCTTTCCAAAGCCTATGATAAAGTTAGAAGGGAATCCCTCTTTATTATTCTTACAAAACTTGGCTTTAATGAGAATGCTAATAGAATTATATAAAAGTGGTGTTACCTATGTTACTTTTTCGGTGCTTATTAGTGGAGCCCATGGAAAATTCTTCTCTTCCTCCCAAGGTCTTCATTAAGGTGACCCCCTTTTCCCTTATCTTTTTATCATTGTGGTAGAAGTTTTAAGCAGAAATTAGTTTCTTTGACGAACTCTAGAAGAGTAAGGATTTTAAACTTGCCTCCTAGTGTCCCCCACAAGTTATCTAGTAGTTTGTGGATGATACTTTCTTATTTGGTATCTCCTCCATCCATGAAGCCAGGGAATAGAAAGACACTCTGAACTAGTATGTGTTGGTCTCTAGTAGATTATCAAGCTACTAAAATAATGTAGTGGGATTTGGTGATGGAAACCCCCACACCCCCACCCCCCCAACCCCCTAGGTAAACTTGACACAAAATGGGCATTGACTTGGGATTTTGGTTCAGTAGTAGCACAATTCAATAATTTCAAAGTCATAGCTAGAAAGAAGACAATGTGGCACCTCTCCTTCAGTGTATCAAGCTAAATTTTGATGGATCAACCATGATGGGAAACACTGCGACAGGAGGTGTCCTTCATTATAGTATGGGGAATATGTTGGTTGCATATACTAGAAACTGTGGAGGAAGTTCAAACAAGGAAGTAGAAGCCTTGGCATTTCTATGGGGACTAAGAATTGTGAGAGCTCATGGATTCAATAACTTTTCCATTGAAGGTGACTCAATGTTAATTATTAGAGCTACCAAGGGAGAGAGTCATAGCACTAGTCAAAGATGGACGTAGAGGGTGGATTTGCTGAGATGTGAAAAACTACTAGGTAATGATAAAAAAGGAAAGTTGTTAAAGTCCCACACCAACTATAGCTAGCGAGAACTATTTATAGATGGAAAAGGAATGCTAACATGTGCTACTGAGGGTGGAAGAGCTTGTGGACTTATGATGGTTATACACTACCTTTTCATTTTATTCTTTGAGGCTTTTTATTTTATATTCGATAATTGCCAAACTTGCAACAAGGCTATGTTAGAAAAATCTTAAGATTTGGTGGTTGATTTGGGTGATGGCATGGGCACTAGCGATCACATTCAACCAGTGGGTATGGAAGATTGAATCCATAAGAGTGAAGTGGCAATGTTTTACTTCTAGGAGGGTGGCCTCTTACCATGTATGGATGGAATGACAAAGCACAATGAGAATGTTTGTATGCAATTCTTCCATTCTTGGAAGGACCCAAAGGTGACTGTCAATGGGATGGGATTTGAAATTTTTGAGGAAACTATTGTGAGGGTTGGAGAGTTTACCATGGAAGGAAAGAACTAGCAAAGGTAGGCTAAGGTTAATGGGGAAACTAGTTTGTGGAAAATTTTCAAATTTAAGGAGGAGTCGGTGCAAATGCATGATGGGTTTTCAAGGGAAGCCCTTCCAAAACCTTGGGATGTCTACTATGTGATTATGTGGTATATCACCCTTGAGGATCACTGCTAGGTACTATATTATTACCACTTCCCTATTCTTAATCACTTCAGAAACTTGGACCTCATTTACTTCCCATTTCATCTTTTGTATTCGTTGGAAGATTGCATTTATAAGGCTAGGAGGAAACATGAGGAGGGTAAAACCTTCTACCTCATCCATCAAGGGCTCATGAACAAATTGCATACCCAACATCTTGCCCAAAACCCACTACTCCTGGTTAACTTCTGACCTATTATGCCCCAGGTCTCTTTGGATCTTGGCGTTGGCCCTAGCCACAAGAAAATCAAGAAAAAACTAGGCCCTGAGGTTAAAATTAGTTTCAATGATTTTGATTCAGACACTAGGAAAGGTAAGAAAAGCACCAGCCAATCCAGCAAATGCCTCCAGATGGAAAAATTTCAGTCCCCCCCCCCCCCATCATGATTCCGCCTCCAAATCTTTTGAAAGTGATGTTAAACTTGCAAAAAAGAAGAGATTTCTCCAAGTCACCAAGCCTATCCCCATCCCTCTTAACCCTTCTGATATCCCTAACACCCTCAAAGCTACCCCAGCTAGAAGTGGGGGCAAAGACATTGCATCCCCCAAGAAAGAAACTCCTAAAGGTGGGGGGAAGAAAGACAGGAATAGCCATGAAAAGAACCATATTAAGGCTAGACTAGATAGGCTTGACTAGTTTATGAGGGACCTGGGAGACAATCAAACTGCTATCTATCAAAGATTTGATACTTTGGTGGAAATTTCCAACAAATTGATGCATTCTGTGGCCGCCACCCTTTAGTTTTTGTAGGTGAATAAAGAGGAGAACGACTGGGCAAGGCAAGTGAGACAACTCGATCCATCTATGGTTCTTAATATAGGACTAGTCAAAGACTATCTTGGAGAAAATCATCAAGGTGGAGGGGAAGGATGTGAATAAGGACACACCCAAGGAAAAGAAGGAAGATGGTCATGGATAGGAGGGTAGCTAGCCCTAGATCTGGTTTTAATTTCTATTTTTATGTTGCTCATGACTATCAACTTGGTACCCTATGAGGTTTCACTTTTTATGCTTTTATCATTTATTGAGACTTATAGAAATGATGTTTTTAAGTGTTCCTAGGTTATTTCTTAGTCTTTTCTATGTTTTTTTTTAAGGACTAATAGTACTATTAATTCGATTATGGACCTTATGTGTGTTTTAAGGTTTAAAGTTGGTATCAATTAGCTAATTGGGAGGTAACCTCTGATTGACCTACAATCTGTTTTGTACTTTGGGGTTAGCCCCTGATCTTTTTGGATGCTATCCAATGCTTCAAAAACTTCATCTATAAATTTATTAATATAAACTTGTCCACACCCATCCATCTCTTCAATGATTGAAATAGTTTGAACTTCCAAGAAAGTCATAACATAGAGTAGCACATCCAACATAGAAGAAAAATGTTATGACTTCTATTTTCTTCCAATAATATAATGCACATGATATTCAAAATCATATCTATCCCAAAGCTCATGTCACTTAGAATGAACACCTTAAGATTTCAGTTTCACTATCTTTACTTTAACTACAAACCTTCATACTCTTTTCCATGGTGTTACAACTTCTCTACACTACAAGCACATAGGTATCTTCTTAACATGCGGCCAAAACTACTAGGAATAAGATCATATACTCCATGCACGATCACAAAATGGCTCAATTTAAGTAACCTTGATTAGAGAATGAATGTTGCTTCATTCTGCTTTGCTTCACACACCACCAAATGCCATACCACCAACACATAAAATTAAACTCCACACTCACAATCTCTATCCAAGACTATTTAATTTGATGAGGGACTACATTATACTTAGGGATTTAATGGTGTACATGCTAAGGGTGCTAAAAAAACAGTTACACTCATCAAATACTTGGCTTCTTTAGCAATCAAACATAATTCTCATGGAGGTTCTAATGCATTTACACCCATGACTTTTGTTGTTACAAAATTTGATAGACTTGTTCAAATGCATTATAGAAATTTGAATATTGCAAACATATCAATTTATTTAGAACTTAGAAACTTGTATTGATGGTGCATGTCAATGACATCTAAGTCTAAGTATGGAGGGTGTGTGGCTAAATATGTGATATTTGAGTGTTTCTTTGCTAGCATGTCATGTTTGGAAAACTGAAGGATCTAGACCTTCCCTTCAAATAGAGATCCTCCCAAATAGTATTTCAGTTTAATTCATCATCAATGAAAGGAAAAATTTATTTGATTTTGAACTTGATTATCTTCAATGCTACGAAGCTTCTCACCAACCTTCATCACCTCCAAACTTGGTAGAGAATCATTTCTCCATTGAATGTAGATAAGAAGATGTTTCCATACACCTCAATCATAAGCACACAAGGAAATATTGCTCTAATACCAAATGATAAAAGAAGGTGATAAAAATTAAATTTATTTATCATTCATTAAGGTGATCAATATATACAAAGGATTAATAGTTATAGTAATCAGTTACAATGTAATTGCATAGTAACTATATTATAGTTTTAATTAATGTATTAAAGCCAACAATTTATATAGTCTAATATTGAACTGCATCACAAAAAAAAAATCTTTAAAAGAAAAATACTTTAAATTACAAGACAAAAGCTAAAATTGAAATAAAGATTATATTATGTAATATATTTTTGAATAGACTAAAATCAATTGGTACTATATTTTAATTTTTTTAAATTAATTATATATATTTCAAAAAAAAATAAAAAAATAAAAATTCTAGTTATTATTAATCCTAACTAATTTTTAAAAATATTTATATTTTATCATAATATAATCTAAAACACTATAATTATAAAAAATTACGATCAATTATGGAAATGATAAAAACATAAAAATTTAAATGACCACGACCTAGAATACAACTTATATTGTATAAAAATAATAGATATTTAAATGGAACAACAATTAAAATAACTTCTCATTAAATATTTGTATATATATTGTTTATTTTGATTTCTTAATTATAAAAAAAATTAAAAACTTTACCTATGCCTACACTTTCACTTTTTGGATCTTCAAATCATGTTTCTAAATGAAATAAAATAAAAACTTACAAAAACAATGATATTGTTTTAGTAACCTTTGAAAAATCTCCTCAAATATAGAAATAAAATTTAAGTTCTCTATCAGTAAGAAAGAAAGTGATTTTTATATCTTGTCAATCAAATGAATACCTCCAAAATGAACATTTTAATCCTAGATAATTTCTTCCAAGATTGTAAAAGGAGATATGCAACACAAATCAATGGCCCAAGATAAACAACTATGAGTAAACTATGCCAAAAGAATGCCTAGAAACATTATATATCTTTGCATACAAAGTCTAGAAAATAGAATATACTAAGGAAAAACATAAAAAATTAATTTAGGTTGAAAAAAGTGAATTCTAAATTTGATCTCAGCCAAAAGTCATAGTACTACCAAAACAAATCAGAATCATTATCATGATCTTCAACCAAAGGAAGATGGTATCACTCAATCTAATCACCATCCATTATCATAGGAGTAGTTGTAGTGGACTAAATGGTATTGCCTCTTCAAATAACAAGCATATATAGAGTCTAGCAAAGAAGCCTCATTTTCTATTTGAAAATTATTCGCCCCAAATGTGAGCAACAACTAGATTTGAACTCTCGGTGCTCTGCTTTCCAATTTAATACTACAATGCTCTTCTTTTGATGCAAGGTAAAAAAAGTTAATTTTCTCTCGGAGCACTAAAAGTAGATTCAATAGTAAGCTAGATGAAGCTGCCCTAATCTTATGTGATCCTAGTCACGTAAAGTGATACACAATGTTAAGAATTCTAAGCAAGCCCCTAAATTCTAAGATGAAGGAATATAGATCTTAAATTCCTATTTTGAATACAAGTCCAACTCACAACCATTTCATCTTTCGTATTTGTAACCCTCACACTTGCAAAAGGTTTATAATTTATGCAGATGTGAGAATAAATATCAGTTTTTGTCAAGCTAAATTATTTTTGTCAATTTACTAAATTATTTTGTCAAGAATTGCTTTACATTTGTATAATGTTTTTTATGCCTTCCATTTTAAATATATATGTGAGATAGATTGCATTTTTTTCATTTATTTAAAATTTTTTAATATGTATTGTTATATTATTTATTTAGCAAAAGACATTCAAACGAATGTCAATTTTTTAAAATGTCAAAATGTTTAAAACCATGATTGATGCCACTATAGATATCCTCTCAGCTTAATAAAGAGATTTGAATGGAATTTATGTTATGCTAGTTACAATTTTAATACTTTTAGTGGCTTCCTTGCACATGAGAAAATGTGCATAATCCTAAATAACATATCGACTTAGGTCCTTATATTACATTTCGGGGAATAGATTATTTTAACGAATCTAGCTTATATATTCCTTTCTTTTCTTTTAGGTTCATAGGTTCGTCATGATATAATAATACTAGTGCACATTTTTGTATGTGCAATGAGGAGTTATTAGGAGTGTTTTATTTTTTATTTTTTCTCTTGTTTCAACTAAAAAATAATAATAACTTGTCATTAGTTAAAGCAAGAGATAATGATGTTTGGATGATCATTTTTTAGGCTTGGCATTGTCTTTATGGTTTGTAGCTCACATGTCTATTAGGAAATTTTGGAGTGAATGATGATCTATTGTGGGAGTCTATGTCATCATTGACAACATTATCTAATTCAATTGTTGTTGTTTTGCCTTAAGATTCTTTTGCCAAGTTGGGATCATGTTTGATACATCAATGGTTATTTCAGGCAATAGATTGAATGCATTGAAATCAATAACAACATCCTTGTAGCATCGATCACTTTGGATTTTGTAACTTAGTACTTTCAAAACATTGTGTTTGTTGACATAGCAATCGTAATTGTTTCCTTATAGGTTTGTTTGGCGTATAATAACAAGTTACATGTCTTGTAACCTTCTATGCAAAAGAAGGGAAATGGCTGAAATATCTTAGGGAAATTCTTAACTATGGCCATTATTATTTATATTGTTGTCATGTTGCATGTGTCACTTGTAAAATGTGTGACACTCTAGAAATAAGTATTTCTTCTAGTTGGGTGAGGTTTTTGTGGAGATTTGGTTGTTTTTGAGGGTCTAAGTTATTTGTTGAGAGAATCCATGTATCTCTCTTTTGTTCGAACATCTAGAGCATATGGTATCTGGAACATGTTTTCCTATGCTCATTCTTGTGTAGCTTTCTTTACATATAATAGATGTTTTGACTTTTGATAATGCATTAATGCATTTTAAAAATTGTTCCATTGATTCTAAAAACTCTATTTTGAAAATAGTAGTTGGCGCAATAATAGGTATTGTTTGGTATTGTAGGATGAAGTAGTTTTGGGTGTTGTCTAGATTTATTGAGATTCCTACATGTTGATTTTGTTTTTGTCTTTTCAATTAATTATGAATGAGCGGGTCTAGTGTACATTCACATTTATTTCCTAGGTTACTTATTTGACATTGTGTGAAGGGTCATTTATTATTTTGTGGTTGTATTATTTTGGTTATTTGAAGTTGTGTTTATGTGTTTGAGGAGGACTTCTGTTTTAATCTTTGAATATGATGCCTAGTAGAAATTTCTTCCTTGTGTCGACTATAATATGTTTTATTCTAGACTTTTTTAGAATTTCTTTTTCCTTTAGCAATTGAAATGAACACCTATATTGTTTACATATTTGACCACTATTAACATTGATAATTAGAAATAAATAGTAAAAATAAAGAGTTTAAAAATGAGTGATGTGAAGATTTTAACAGCTTTAATTGTATTCAATCAATTTATATAATATTGTACAGATAAGAATGAAAATCACAATAGAAATTTCTTATTGTGTGAAGTAACTAAACATTTTGTTTTGATTAAATCATAATTGAACAAGAAATTTTATAAAATAGAGAAATTTTAAATAAGAAAATTTGAAATTTATGAATATTACTCTAATAAAAATAAAGTGATGGAAAAAATTACCCCGGTAATGTAGAGGTTGGAGTAATAAAAGGAAAAGCGAAAATGCTCGTTGTGAGCGTAATTTTTTAAAAATATTTGTCAGACGGATAGATTGAAATAGGTCAACTACCCATGCTTCTGCATTTGATACTGAAATATTTAATTTGATTGTTGGTGTCTTCTGAATAGGCACTGCACATGCAATCATTGAAGTTCACTGCCTATGCAAGCAAATCTCTACCACACTATTTCCTTCAATTATTTAGTTTCAATTATGGAGGATGGTGCTTTTTTGGGAATATACAATATAGTAACACCTACATAACATGCTGGCTTGGGTACGGCTGAGATACTCAAAAGGGTTGCAGAACACGCCTCTACTTTGTGGGTCATGTTTGACATAAAAATAAGGTTTTCCTCTTTAAGTAAGTATGTGTTTCTCAGCTCTTATTATATATATATACACAAAAATTAGATAGAAACCCTAAGGCAATTACTTCCATTTATACGATGACATATTAATTTTTTTTATAAAGGGACATCATCTTCAATTGATAGGCACGGTATTTTTCTAAGCGTTACTTTCGTTTTAACAATGCAATGATGACATGATCTGACAAGCAAAATTGTCACGTTAGAGTTGGAACGATGCGAAGATGATCTGATCTGATTCGCTCTGTATAACAAAAGACAGACAAATGAATACAAATGTGCAAAAGACAAGTGAACCACTTGCAGGCAGACTTAGGGTATAGTGATCAACATGCTTTTGACCTGATCAGCAATTTGTCCATGTTTTGCAAGCACTCCAAGTTTTCTGGAATGAACCTTCACCTCATGATAATGTCCGGTTATTTTGAATATTCACTGTGGCAACTGTATGCCGGTGGGCCAATGTAAACCTGCGCTTCTGCATTTAAAATGGCTGCTTTATGGGTTTCCAGTCATTTCATTTCTGTCATTGGTAGCATGGATTCCGTCAACGAGACTATCGCCATAGCATTTGGGATAATCTTTCTCCTCTATTGCTTTCTGCATAAGCTCAAGAACAATGGCAGCAATTTGAAGTTGCCTCCTGGACCACGTCCATGGCCTCTCATTGGAAGCCTCCATCTCTTGGGAAACCTTCCTCATCACTCTCTTGCAACATTGGCAAAGAGATACGGATCCATTCTGTTTCTCCGCTTGGGCTCCGTCCCCACCGTTGTCATCTCTTCTCCTGCCATGGCCAAAGAGTTCCTCAAAACACACGATTTGGCCTTTGCAACCAGGCCCAGCTGTTCAACGGGGAAATACATATGCTATGGCCATAAAGACGTGGCGTATTCCTTCTATGGAGCGTACTGGAGGCACATGAGAAAGCTGTTGACGGTGGAGCTGCTCACAGTGAAGAGAATCGAGTCTTTCAGGTTCGTGAGAGAGGAAGAAGTTTCTGCCATGATCGACTGCATCTGGGAAGAAAGCGGGAAAGGAGAGCAGTGTGTGGATCTGAAGAAGTTTGTCTCGTCCGTCAATCGAAATATTACATGCAGAATGTTTGCCAGCAGGATTTATTCCGATGAAGAATTGAGCGGAAGGTGTGGCTTCAAAGAAATGGTTGACGAGATGTTCGCTGTGGCCGGTGCATTCTGCGTTGGTGATGTCATTCCTTCTCTCGACTGCCTCGACTTGCAAGGAATCCGTGGTCGCATGAAGGCCGCTCACAAAATATACGATGAATTTGCTGAGAAAGTGATCGACGAGCACATTCATCGTAGATCGGCCGAAGGGAAACCGAAGGAAGACCGTGTTAAAGATTTGGTAGACGTGATGCTCGACATGGCTGAGGCGGACGGTCAAACAATCTCACGCGTCAACATGAAAGCAATTATCTTGGTAAGTTCATAAATCTCATGGATCTGTTTATTAATCCCAACTCTGTTTATGTCATGTCTGTGTAAACTTGAAGGAAAGGCAAACTGTGCAGGATATGTTAGCTGCGGGAATCGAAACATCGTCGACAACAGTAGAATGGGCAATGACCGAACTGCTGAGGAATCCGTCAACTCTGGCACGAGCGCAGAAAGAGATCGAATCTGCAATTGGCAGGGACCGTAAGGTGAAGGAGAGTGACGTCATGGGATTCGACTACTTGCGATGCGTGGTGAAGGAAACGTTTCGACTTCACCCACCGTTTCCTCTGCTCATTCCGCACGAATCGATGGAAGGGTGCAGCGTGGGAGGATATTTCATTCCGCCAAAGACACGGCTGTTTGTGAATGTGTGGGCCATGGGAAGGGATGAAGACGTTTGGGAAGACGCTGATCAGTTCAAGCCAGAGCGGTTTATGGGGAGTAGCAAAGATGTGAGAGGCCAGGATTTCGATCTGCTGCCGTTCGGAACAGGAAGAAGAGGATGCCCTGGAATTTTCATGGGAGTTTCTGTCGTTGAGTTGGCACTCGCTCAGCTCGTTCATTGCTTTGACTGGAGTGCGAAGGGAGAGGTGGATGTTGTAGAAGAGTTTGGATTGACTGTTCCCAGGAAAACTCCATTGCTTCTCCGTCCTTCGTGGAGGCTCGCTGCTGACCATCCTATTTAGGAGAGTGGTTCGTGATGGTCAGTCATCCTTAAGCATCATATATTAGAAAAATTAAGTTTTAAAAATAAATCAATTTTGATTATTTAACACTTTTGATCTAGGAATAAATCCTTAGTGTATGATTGTAATAGGTGTATCTGTAATTAATCCTACAAAATTTTTATTTTATTAGTTAATTAAAGTAGTTTTTATTTTATAATTATTTATTCAGTTTTCTTCAAGAACCAACTATTTCAATTGTTTGGAATGTATATATTATTTACATTTTCAAATAATAAGTGTCTGTGTGTGTGAATAATTTATTTGGACCCGTTGCAGTGGTATTATAGCCAAGTTGCAAAATCTGTAGAAAAACTATGAAGTTATTATGTTGAAAAGATTAATGAGATTATTAGTTCTTTTTAAAGGTAGGTAGACTATTGGATCTATTATACTCTTAAAACTAATTAATCTCACCATCCAGGTTTCAAAAGTTTTTTAATATCATAATTTTTTTATAAAGCTAAAGTTTTTGTCATATTTATTGAAATAGAAAAAGATCATCAAACTAAAATTTGATTAGCTATACCTAAAAAGGCAATGAGAAAATCAAATTTTATTCGAAAAAATTCAAAACAATTATACAATGGTAGTAACAATTATTGAACAACATGATAATTAAATGCCAGCTAATGTGTATTAATGGTTTGTCATCCTAAATACTAGTAAATGCTCTATTTAACACATATTTTATCAAATTCCCAATATGAACTTCATTCTCCATCTTTCACAGATTTCACTTGTTCTAGGGACATTAACTATTTTGGAAAAAAAAAATTGCAAATTTTCTGTTCAAACGACAACGTTGAATGAGTTTTAAGTTGGGTGGACTTTAAAGGGAAGAAGAGCTTAGCTAACCAAAGCCCTCATTAGTAGTTTGTAGTTCCTAATTTCATTATTTTGTGGCTGAATTTTTCTATTATTCTTGAATTTTGTTTTGTTGTGTTGGAGTTTTCCCACATTAATCAAATTTGAAGTTATAGTGTTTTCAGTTCTATCACATACTACGGAAAATGAAGAATATTTGTTTCTTATTTTATCCTTCTTTGTAATTTCTTTGAAATGTTCTAAATAATTGGACTATAAAACATATATTGGCTTTAACCATTTTGTAGGATTTTTATCTCTTAGAGTGGGATTTTGTGTGGACCCATAAAATCACCAAATACTATTCACATGGAATTTTTTCATTGTATAATCTTGCTAAAACCCTTTTGGCTTTTTGTTTTGAGTAGCAAATCATAGCATCAATGTATCTTCTTCCAAGAGTTCATGATGAGCTTCTATTGGATTAGTTTCCCTCTCTAGAAATTATTGTGGTAGTAGAGGAACCCCCTCATACAGTACACCCAATGCACCCAACATGGTTGAGAATAGTTCATGCCCTATTTGTTTATAGAGATGAGAGTATTTTATGAAATGCATATGGACAATTTTTGAAACTCTATTTGACATGTCAGAAAACTATGGTAGCATAGATAATGTGTGTGGTCCATTTCATAGAGTAACCCAAATAAATGTGGTCTCACAATTTTGTTGTCTAATTGATTTCAATGATTTTAATGCTTTGTGTAGGGAAATTATTTTTGAAATAGCTCGCAAAATTTATGGAACTATATTGGGTAGATGTCAAGTCATAGACAACACCCTTGTGTCATCATATTCCCTATTTCTATTTGCCAAAGAAACAACCATGGAAGAGTGTATAGAAACTTAAGGCATTAATTGTCAAGAAGTGGACTTACATAATCTATTTTTCCACAATCTAGACCACTGACAAGTATTGTGGGAGGTATATGCCTAGTCTTTTTAAGACATAATACATTCTCTACTATTTATAAACACCACCAATTTAGTGCTGATTAGTTAGGTCTCAATAGCATTTGTGTATAAATAATGTGCTCAACATAACGCTTTCTATGGTCAGGTTCTCTAGAAAAACTATAAGGTGAAGAGATCTTATTTTTACAACCAAAAAAATCATATTGGCACATGACCCATAAGTATGGATTGAATCAAAGAAAATACCATGACTATTACTTCAAATAGTATTAAGATGTTGCACAATGACATCAAGGTGAGATTCGCTAGGGGCAATGTTTTCTCATTCTACAACATATTCAGATTATTGAGGTCATAGAAGTATAATAAAAAAATGGACACTTACAAGATGGAAAATATTATAAGAAGAGCTATAAATAATTCTCAAAAGAATTTGAATAATCTTGTTAAGTGAGATGACAACATAACAAAAAAAATCTAGTTTTCTTAGAGCTATTATGACTATGGACTTCTAAAATAATGGGGTTTAGATTTTTAATACCAACGTTCATCTAGTATGTAATGTAAAAAATGTTGGAGATTTTTATTAGTTTAAGTTAATTATATAAGTTATAATGATAAGTAATAAATTAATTGTGGGGAGTCACATTCTCATAGATGGTTATTAAGAAGAATAAAGAGATTTATAAAGCAACCTGAATGCAATTTATAGTCATCAAATAGAAATGGATTTTTTATTGAATATAATATCACATACTCTAATTCATTGATCTAAAACAATATTTGATTTATGCATTTACATATGGTATTAGAGTGATTCTTTCTCCTATGATATGAATGAGGAACGAATAATGTTATTTGGTGATGAATGATCTAGCCAATAAAATGGATGATGTCACTCGCAACATCTGGTGACCTATGATAAAAGGAGGAACAAGCATTGAAAACACTTTTGAATGGATTAATGTAAATAAATCTACCTATGAACAAATGAAAGACAATTTCAACATGGTATCTTGAGCAAAATTGAGAGTTGAAGCTATCTACAATCTCATGGTTGACTTCTACTATGTAAGTTTGTGATTTGTGCAAGGAGAAAGGTGTCATTTCTACATTATATGTACCTATAATAGGAGAAGGCTCACTAACCCTTTTTTTGCAAATAATTTTGAGGGTTGTTTTCAAAGGAGTTACACAAATGTGTTTTTACAAAAAAAGAGACTATGAAATATTTGATGTAAATACTCTTAAATAACTATCACTAGTCTCAATGATCATAATGATGTTTGGTGCTTGAATTATAATCCAAAGAGATGTTCCAATATGAATTCAATAGACCATAGATAAATATAAACATGATTCCTTTATGGGGATGTAGAAGGGAAGAATGCTAGTAATTATCTTAAAAAGTTTCTTTCATCCAACATGTCATCACCATGCCTCATCTAGATATGAAGTGGGCCTCAGCTTGGAATGTTGATCCAATCTTGGTACAATTTGATAATTCAAAAGTCTTGGCAAGGAAGAAGATGGTGTAACACCCACCCCCTCTATCTTGGTTTAAACTAAACTTCAATGGCTTACCCATGATGGGTAGCACCATAGTGGGAGGTGTCATCTGTAACAACATGCAAAATATGGTGGTTTCTTATACTAGAAACTATGGAGGAGGCTCTAACAATGAAGCTAAAGCTTGGGCACTCCTATGGGGGTTGAGAATTGAGAGAGCTTAGGGAATCAATAAGTTGGCCATTGAGGGGGACTCTATGCTTATCATTAAGGCTACTAAGGGAGACGATTGGAGCAACTAGTCAATTAAAATCATAATAGATCAAATCCAAAGGTCGATGGAAGATTACCATGAGATCCATGTAGCACACATATATTAGGAAAGGAATTGAGTGGTAGATGAGCTGGCCAAATTCGTCCATCATGTCATGAGATTAGTGGAATGGGAGGATGTCAGATTATTTCCATCATCAATGCAAGTGGTGATGAAAAGGGATTGTACTTTCAATAATGCCACATGAATAATCAAAATAGGTGGCAAGCATCCATTTTTCAGTGTGAGTGTGTGGAAAAGCACTTCATAAAGGGCTTGTTTGGAAAGATTGTATGATGAGATGAATTAATGTTTTGACTATCATGAGTATTGGCACTCCTATGGGGGTTGAGAATTGAGAGAGCTTAAGGAATCAATAAGTTGGCCATTGAGGGGGACTCTATGCTTATCATTAAGGCTACTAAGGGAGATGATTGGAGCAACTAGTCAATTAAAATCATAATAGATCAAATCCAAAGGTTGATGGAAGATTACCATGAGATCCATGTAGCACACATATATTAGGAAAGGAATGGAGTGGTAGATGAGCTAACCAAATTCGTCCATTATGTCATGAGATTAGTGGAATGGCAGGATGTCATATTATTTCCATCATCAATGCAAGTGGTGATGAAAAGGGATTGTACTTTCAATAATGCCACATGAATAACCAAAATAGGTGGCAAGCATCCATTTTCTAGTGTGAGTGTGTGGAAAAAGCACTTCATAAAGGGCTTGTTTGGAAATATTGTATGATGAGATAAATTAATGTTTTGACTATCATGAGTATTGATTACTACCGAAAAAGGATGAAGAGGGGGGATTTAGTGAGATATAGAGAACAAACTAATAATCAAAATGACAAGCTTTGGAATTCTCACACAAATCATAGCTAACATCGGTCATTTATGGATGGAAAGAGATTGCTTACATGTGTCATAGAGGGTGGGATTTTTTTTCCAAGAAATATTATGGAGTTATGATGAGTATGCAATGCCTTTTCATTAGTTGAGGCTTTTCACTTTATACTCAATAAATTCCATACTTGCAACAAGGCTATGTCATCTTAAGAATTGGTGCTCAAACTGGGAGAAGACGTGGGTGTTAGTGATCACATTAAACTAGTGTGTGTGGAGGAAGGTATCCATAGTAATGAGGTGGTGGTGGTTTACTTGTAGGAAGGCGACCTCTTACCATGTGTGGAAGTTATGGGCAAGCATGATGAGGTTGTCTCAATGTAGTTCTTCCGGACTTGGAAGGATAGAAAGGTAATTTTCAATAGTATGGGATTTGAAATCTCCAACGAAACAATATAGCAAGGGTCAAATATTTTACTATGGAAAGAAAGAAATGACAGAGATAGGCTAAGGTCAATGATGAAGCTATCTTGTGGAAGCTTTTCAAACTCAAGGAGGAACCAATGTAAATGCATGAAGGGTTTACATGGGAAGCCCTCCCTAAGCCTTAGGACACCATCTACTATATGATCATGTAGTATATCACCCTGGAGGACTACTTTCAGGTAATCTATTATTACCACTTCCCTATTTTGAATCACTTTAGGAATCTTGACCAAATTTCCTTCTTGTATATGTTATTGTAGTTGTTGGAAGATTATATTTTTAAGGTCAGGAGGAAACATCAGGAGGGTAAAAATTTCTACCTAATCCACTAAGGGCTTATGAAAAAACTCTACACCCAATACCTAGCCCAAAATCCACCTCTTTTGGTTAACCCTCTAGCCTCAATCACCCCTTAATTCTCCTTGGACCCAGGTCCTAGCCCTAACCACAAGAAGTCCAAGAAAACCCTCAGCTCAAAAGTCAAATCGACCCTTAGGTCAAAATTAGCCTCATGGAGTCAAATTTAGATACTAGGAAGGGTTCATAAAGCACCAAGAGAACTAGTAAATGTCTCTAGTTAGAAAAATTTAAGTCCTCCCCAAGCATGATTCCACCTCGGAGTCTTTTGATAGTGATGTCAAACCTACAAGAAAAAAGAGACTGCCTCAAGTCAACAAGCTAGCCTCCAACCCTCTTAGCTCTTCCCACATCTCTAACACCCTAAACGCTACCCTAACTAGGAGTTGGGGGGAGGATATCACTTCCCCTAGGAAAGAAACCAAGAAAGACACTGGGAAGAAAGGAAAGCACAGTCACAACAAGGCAAGACTAAAAAGTCTAGAGAAAATTATGAAGCACCTCGTTGACAATCAAACTGGTATATGCTAGATATTCGATACTTTGGTGGAGTTTTTAACCAAGGTCATGCACTCTATACTTCTTGCAAGTTAGAAAGGAGGAGAAGGACCTGAGAAAAGCTACTAAGACTACCCAATCCATCTATGGGTTCCTGGTGGAGGACTAGCTAAAGACCATATTGGATAAACTGGTGAAGGTGGAGGGGAAGGATGTAGACAAGGATATTCCTAAGGAAAAGAAGGAGGAAAAGTAAGGGCAGGCAGAGGGTAGCTAGCCCTAGTTCTAATATTTTTTCTCCAAGTATTTTTTATGCTCAATACTTTGAATTTGGTACCTCTGGGAGATTAAGTTTTTATGTTTAGGTTGATTAATAGCAGTGTTTTGTTTAGTAGTTGCTAGTTTATTTTATACTTTGTTACACACATTAGATTAAGGAATGATAGTATGGTCAATTATGCTATGGACATATTCTATTTTTTTAAGTTTAAAGATGGCATAGGACAAATAACTAGAAGGTTAACTTCAGCTGATTCTTCAGCCTTTTTGTTACTTGGGGTTAGCCCCTCATCTCTTTTGGTTGCTATCTAATACTTTAAAAACTAGATATAGAAGTCACATCTCAAGAGAAAGATCCAAAAGAATGAAAAAGAATATTGTTTATTTAAAGAAATATAAATATATTTATAAGTTGATATATAATTGATAAAGTTGTATAATATTATGACTATTCATAAGCTAAGCAACAATTTCTAAAATGAAATAGTCAAAAATATGTTAAAATCTATCCCTTGCTACATTAATCTAATCTTGCAAATGTACTCATGAAATAGTAGAAATTTCACCTTTCAAAGAGACCAAATGAGTACATCATCTACTTAAGAATCTATTTAGTATTAGTGAAGCTAGATGTGCTAAATCAAGATTGGTTCTTGATTGTAATGACATTCAACATAAATAGTCTATTCATTCATGCAAAAATGAGTTCAAAAGCTTCAACATGTCCTATTTACTGCGATAAATAATAGACAAAGCTTCTTCAAAAATTTTCAAGAACTCTCTATAAATTTAAAAGGCAATTTTTGAACACATAAATAAAGACAAGAGACAAGATTTATTGTGGTTCACCAAAACTATGGCTATGTCCACACTGAGAGTAGAGGAAATCATTTATTCATACATTGTAGCTTACAACTTACATACATAGGGCTTTGTCCTTATATTTATACAATAGTCTTCAATAGAAGATGAAGAGACAAATAATAGGAATATGAAGTGAAAAAACATGACAGTTGGGCTTCACATCCAACAATCTTCCACTTGAAGTTCAGCTTACGCTGCAACCTCACATTTGAACAAACACCCACTTAAACTCTAATTTCCCTTACCAAATCTCATAGTAAAAAATTTGCCAATCGACAATCATCACAGCTGGAATAACAACCACAACTAGTTGTTAATCACATCCAACCAACTATAAAACATTAGTAGGTTTATACTAAAATATCCATCTCATACTACCAGTGAAATTGTATGACTAATGCCAACCAAAATTTGAGTCAATCTACCAATCATCACATAAATAGGTGTGGCAATAACTAGAGTTGATGTGAAACCGCAACCAACATGCTAGAAAATATCATGATCTCTTCCAACTCATTTGTTGGAAGGAACACCTATGCAAACCATAACTCATATTTCTACCAACAAAACTAAGTGCTCAACTATGTCAAGTATGACCTTCTTTACCTACCCATATGAAAGCACTTAAACACCCAAACACCATGGATGAAAGCCCCTATAAACAAGAAGACCAAACTCCAAACATTCCAAAAGTAGGAACAATATCAACCATCTCTTGAACTAAAATAGACAAGGAGATAAACCTATTGCATAAACCAGGCATGGGGAGTGACAATGCTCCTCTAGAAAATACCAAGTCACAATGACTCTTCTCCAAGAACAATCTCCACTAGGTCCATCGTGAACTCGCGTCCATCCATAGGTGTAGGCTCCTCGGACTTCATCCTAAAACTACCAAAGAGAAACCATCCCAATAAATATTCTCTAAACCAAGGGAACTGTAGCCTCACCCAAGCCTCCTAGTTTTCAAGAGCACCTCCATGGTCAATTTTCCAAAGTACTTGATACCAAGAGCACTAACCAAGATCAATTATCGAAACTCCCACTACACATCTACATAACCTAGGAACACAACATGACAACTTGATCTCTACAAATTAGAACCTCATGCTCTAATGAGCATAACCTACCATGAGAACCTGTATCATGTCAATGCTCTAATCTAGAATCCAAAGCTCACCATGACACAATAACATACATCTCCAACCACATGGAGGAAAACATCTAATGACAACAATTTTTTTTTCTCTAAAACTCCCCACTAGACCATGACAATGAAATTTTCATGGTATAAAAAACAAAATAGAAATTATGCCAAATATCACATTGAAGCTATAGTTTCTCCATAATCTAGAGAAACATAACCAAAACCAGCATTTTCCCACAAACTTTGTTGAAATTCCTTTTGGAATAACTTTCCTCTATGATAGATATATACAACACAACCTCCTCATACTCTTTGTATATTGTGTTGGACACACAATTTATTTTCCACAAGAAAAGATTTTAAAGTAGATGCCACTGAATCCTAAATTCATTAAAAAAAATTGGATCACAACCTCAATCAATAACATCACCATTTATTTTTTGGTAGTTCTCTTATCTTGCACAATCAGCTCCATATATTATTGCATCTGACACACATCCAAGTTTCAGCATTTTATTCCAAATTCAACTTACACCCTTCACCATGATTCCATTATTACACATTTATGCCATTGGTTTGATCAAGTGGAAAAACATCCACCTCCTAGACTCTTCATCTTCTTGAATGGGAACACAACACCAAGATCAGGGTTATGCATCTATCAATGTGCAATAATGATAATGTAGGTTGATCCCTACCATTCACTGTCTCCTCCAACCATAGAAAAGAAAAATGAGTCCTTGCATATTTTCTTTCATCTCTTATGCATCTTGCAATGGATTAGCAGTCAAATATATTTTACTCTTATTAATCTAAGAAAAGAATCATATAATAGGCTAGATATAATAATTCTTCATCACCGTCTACTAGTTTCAAGTAGCTTGGATAGTTGTTCATCCATATGTGATTAATTGGCAAATAATTATTAGAGTTACAAAAAATAATTATTTGTTAATTAATTGACTCGTTCTAGAAGCCACTAGTAACCTATTGGTTAGGTTTTTTTAATCGAGAAGCAACTAGAAACTTCTTGGTTGGGAAGCAACTAGAAACTTCTTGGTTGAGTTGTCTTGATCAATAAGCAAATAGAAACCTCTTGGTTAAGTAGTATAAAAGGGGGTCAGGGGAGGAATTTGGAGAATAGAATAGAATAGAGAACAACAAGAGTTGTTGAAGCATTTGCAATGTTAGAAAATGATTTTATAGTGATAGCATAAAATCTTGCAGTGTTAGGAAGGGCATAGTGATAGTGTTTGGGATAACAACAAAGGAACATTAGCAGGAGAAATTAGGAGGTTGTCTGAATTCTACTAGTGAGAGGCAAGGAATTTTGTATCTCTTGATTTGCTAAAGTTGATATATTTTCCATCTACATAACTAAATTCCCCTTAGGGGTTTTTCCAAGGATGATTTGTCCAAAAAATTGTGTTCTCTATGTTTTGACTTTCTTTCCATATTTTATTGGTGAAGTTGTAGTTTTTTTATTTTTTGATATTAGCTATGAATTTATTTCCAGCAGTTTAATAATCAGTGACTGCAATAGTCTAAATTTTCACATGGTATCAGAGAGGTGTTGAGGGTAGAAGGGTTTTTCCCTAGGAAAGAAATTTTGATAACTTTAGATTTATTATTGCTTTAATCTCTTGAGATGGCTTTAGCTAGTTTGAGAGATTAGGATAGATTAGATGATGCCTCAAATTTTGGTGTCTGGAAGGCTAGGATATCTTTATTATTGGAAGAGAATGGTATCAAGGATTATGGTACCATTGGTATAGTTGTACCTACAGATGCTATACAACTTGTAACCTATAATAAGGATGATGTCAAGGTGAGGAGAATTATCCTTGATGCTGCTAAGGATCATATTGTTCCACATATCATGAAGCTAGATACATTGAAGAAGATATGGGACACCATTTTGAATCTGTACCAAAATGCTACCACCAATAGGAAGATGATTCTCAAAGAGAATCTAAAGAATACCCAAATAAACTGGGGAGAAAATGTTAGAAGTTACCTCATCTAGCTTAGACTTGTCAACAATGAGTTAGTAGTTGTTGGAAATAGTCCCAATGATGACAAGCTAGTGAGAATAGCCCTAAATGTATTTTCTAAATAGTGGAGTGTCTTTCTTCAAGTTGTCAGTGGACGAGATAGCTTATTGAGTTGGGATTGACTATGGACTGACTTCACTCAGGAGGAGTTTAGACTAATTCTTATCAATGGTTCCAACAAGAGTCAAAAAAATTAGGTGGAACAGGAGAACGTTTCCCTAATGGGGATAGGGAAAGAAAAGAATGGATCTAGCAAAGGATCTAACTCACAAAGTGAGAAGAAGAAGTAGGACCTTTCTAAGGTCAAGTTCTTTGGTTGTCATGAGTATGGTCACTATGTTAGTGATTTCCCATAAAGGAAGAAGGAAAAGAAGTAGGCAACAACTTTAGCAAGTGAAGAAGAACTCTCTAGTAGACTGGAAGATGAGTTTACACTTATAGCTTGCATGGTGAGCTCAACTTCATAGACTATCTGGTATATAGATAGTGGGGCATTGTTTCATATGATAGGAGTTAGAGATTACTTCTCCAATTATAAGGAGGAGAACACCAATATTTAAATTTCTATGAGAAACTTTTCCAAACTCAACCCGGTTGGGAAAGGGACTGTTTAGTTTCAAAGGGAGAATGGAAAGATAATTCCAGTTCATGATGTGTTGTATGTTCCAAGCTTAATTATGAATTTGATTTCTGTGTCTATTCTTTAGGATATGGGGTATAATATACTCTTTAGAAGGACACATGTGTTGATTAAGCACAAAGATTGGAAATCACCCATAACTATTGGAGGTAGGAGTGGTCACCTTTATAGGTTGCAGTTTGATACTCCTAAGGTACTCATGAGCAACAATAATCCTAGAGATCTTGGAGAGCTATGGCATAGGAGGAGGGGCCATATTCATCATGGAGCACTCAAATTTCTTCGTGAGATGGTGACAGGTGTTCCAAAGGTGAGCACAGAGCATGATGATGTTGTTGGAAGTGAGAGAGTTCTAAGAGGGGGGGTGAATCAAAAACTCTATATATTTAATTTTTAAAATTATTGATTTCAACTTTTTAACCATATGTATCAGAATGAAACATTGCTAGAAATTGAAATATTCATTATGAACATAAAGAAAAAGCCAACTCACAAAATATTGAGACACAGATTTTGCTGAGTGGGAAACCCTCAAAATTCCTCAATTGGGATTCGTCATAGGGAGAAAAACCACTCCATGAAGATGTTATCTTTATTGATTCAAATTCCTTTACAATTAGCAGAAAGTATTGCTCAGGGTGTTCAAACCTTTCTCTGTCTTGCTATTCTTTTATAGTCTCATATACACTTACACACACAAACGTAAACGTTGCATTTATACTTGTATACAAGCTTATAATATAGCTTTTGAACACATCTTCCTTTTAGAATATTTACAAATATTTATCTATTTCTTTCAATGATTTTTCACACACCACTCCTTCAGATTTACAAATGATCTCTATAAATAGAGATGAAATTTGAAACTGATAAGTTACATGAACCTAACTGAACTAGTTAAGGTTGTTAAGAAACCCTCCTTTTTTAAACTGTTGTTTGAGAAACCAATTAGAATCAATTAAGACTTTGAATCTGGTAAGTTACATATATCTAACTGAACCAGTTAGAGTTTGTTCAATAACTTCTTGTCAAAAAACTGCTTGAGAAACTAACTTCAATTCAGTTTTAGACTCGAAATAGTTCTTGTCCCAGAAATATGAAAAACATTGTAAGCCTCCAAGACTGAGTAACAAAGTTTCAACTTTGAGATTCTTCAAGAATGGTTTCCAGAATGTCAGTTTGCAGCCAACTAAAAAATGCATGTACAATTTCTATTGTTTTGAACAAAAATTACTGCACATAGTATTTTGACCCAAAAATTACTCAATCTTTTAAAACTGTGCAGACATATTATGGATTAAAAAACCCTCTTTATTAATTTAGAATTAGAAGATGTCATCTTTGAAACTGTTAAACAGAGTTTTTCTTTGTCTTTTGAAAGAATAGTAAATCATATTACTTTTCTATGTTTGTTACATAACTCTTTTGAAAAATATCCTTCAAACTTCAAACATTTTGAAATGCCCTTTCTGTAAGTGCATCTTTTTAGTCTTTTAAAAAACAAAAATTTTAACTTTGCACAGGATAAGTTTGCTTTTGTAAAGATTCATACCTAGTCTTTAATATACCCGAGAAGTGATAATTTTTATTGCAAGTCTATGCCTTATTCTTTGCCGTGCTATCCAGCGACAAAGTCCCAGTACCTCATGCATAAGCAGAATCAAATGTGTGAGAGCATGGACAAAAACATTCATCTAGAAAGACCAGAATCTTCAGGAAAATATTACAAAATATACCGATCGTAATGATGATAAACCAAGTGCTGTTGTGTCTGGAGTTGCAGAAAGATTTCCTTAAGTACATGAAAACCAAATGTAGTAGAGAAAAACATATGAAGATCAAGAACAGAAGAGAAACAATGATTTGTTTCAAATGAGTGAACTGTACCATTTGTAAAACACCCACAACCTTAACATTTTTTAACTTTGTTTTGAAGTCCGCCATACATTATGGACATCTGGCGAAATCTTTGCAGACCTTCCATAAATATCTATGTACAACCAGTGATAGAGCTTACCATACAACTACCATGTTACAATTGCCATGTTATGCAAGTGCTGGGAAAGACTAACTTTATTTAATTTTACCTTATTCCCAACATTCAATGCATCTGACAATTTTTATTAAATCTTTATTTGACACCTCGATGTTAAAATATTTTGCCAGCATAATTTGCCACTTTTTAAAAATAGTCGTCATGGTCAACAGATGTATGTAAGGGATGTGTGTTAGGGAATTTTGCAAAAGCATCTTTTCCAAGGAGTGACACTACATCTGAAAGTGTTCTTGATCTTGTACATTCAGACGTATGTGGACTGATGTCAACAAAGTCTATTAGAAGATATGAGTACTATGTTACTTTTATCAATAATTCCTCTAGGAAGACCTAGATATAGTTCTTGAAGACCAAGGATGAGGTTCTCAATTGATTCCAAGAGTTCTAGGATTAAGTGGAGAACTGGATGGGAAGGAAGATAAAGGTTCTTCGATTAGACAATGGAGGCAAGTACAAAATAAATAACTTCTAGAAGTTATGTACTAGGGAAGGAATCAAGAGAGAGTGGATATTCCCTTACAATCCATGGTAGAATGAAGTTGCTAAGAGGAAGAACCCTTTTATATTTGAGGAAGCAAGATCAATGCTACATGACTAGGATATGCCCCACTACTTATGGGCAGAGGAATGTAGTACAATAGTCTACCTTCATAATAGGGTTCCACATAAGGTGCTAGAGAGGATAACACTAGAGGAAGCCTTTACAGGTAAGAATCCTGATGTTAGCCATTTTAGAATATTCAGGAGTTTGGCATATTGTCATATTCTAGGTGATACACATACCAAGTTAGATTAGACTACAAAGAGGGGGTACTTTGTTGGGTACAATGAAATCTCAAAGGCATATAGGATTTTTATCCCTGGGACCAGAAGAATTATTGTCAACCATGATGTCAAGTTCATGGAGGACAAGGCATTTAGAAGGTCTAGAGATTTGTCAACAAATGATTAGAGTGTGTAGCTAGTAGAAGCTCCAGGGCCTAGTCAAGGGCATCATAGCACTAGTATAGTTATTACTACAAGTGTAGGCTCAAGTGGTGAAAATTCATAGAGCATGGAGCAACAAGTGCAACAAGAAATGCATCTAGAAGACTTAGAGGTTGATATTTCATCCTCTACAGTTGGCAACAAGAACCATGAGGTTCAAGAGACACTAAGGCACACTCAAAAGTTTGTGGGAGCTCCGAGGAAGAGTACTAGATAGCAGAGACAACTAGCCAAGTTCAATGATTATTTGGCATTAGTTAGTCAGTTAGTAGATAGTGAACATTATAGCTATCAGGAGGTTGTAGAGCATCAAGTATGGCTAGATGCTATAGTTGAGAAGTATTCCTCAATAATGCAAAATGATCTGTGGGAGGTAGTACCTAGACCAATAGATAGAGCAGTATTTGGATCACAATGGATCTATAAGATAAATAATGGTGAAGATGGTAACATCAAGAAATACAAGGCAAGGGTCGTGGCCAAGGGGTTCTCTCAGAAGGAGGGAATAAACTATGAGGAGAAATTTTCTCTAGTGGCTAGGTATACTTCTATACAAGCTCTAATCTCATTTATAGCATAGATGGGATGGCAGATCCATTAGATGGCTGTCAACACATCATTCCTTAATGGTAAATTAAAGGAGGAGGTATACATAGAGCAACTAGAAGGCTTTGTAGCACACAACAAAAAGACCCACATGTGCAAATTGAAGAGAGCATTGTATAGACTCAAGCAGGCTCCTAGAGCATGGTATGAGTACATTGATACTTACTTGTAGGAAATGGGCTTTGTGAAGAGTGAAGCGGATGCTAACCTCTACTTGGTGATTGGTGGTGAGATTTTCATTCTTGTTCTTTATGTGGAGAACTTGTTTCTTACAGGTTCACTAGGGCTTATAGATGAGTACAAGAGGGACTTGTTAGAAAAGTTTGAGATGAAGGACTTAGGACTTATGCACTACTTTCTAAGCATGGAGGTGTGGCAGACAGATGGAGAGATTTTCCTTGCTCAAGGGAAATATTACATTGACATCTTGAAGAGATTTGGGATGGAGGATTGCAAAGCCATGTCTACACCCATGATCACAAATTGGAGGAAGGTAGATACATCTAAGGAGAAGGATGTATATCCACCTTATATAGATAGTTTACTGGTTCACTTATGTATTTGGTCAACACTAGGCTAGATATAGCATTTTTAGTAAACTCTCTTAGTTAGTTCATGGTTGAACCAAAGAGAATGCATTGGATAGTGGCCAAGCATTCATTGTGTTACTTGCATGGTATAGTTGAGTATGGGATTAGATATATTCAAGGTGAACGTATTAGGTTGATGGGCTATTTTGATGCAGATTGGGTAGGAAGCAGGTGAACCCACGATATTGGGTACCACTTTTGGGGGACGAAGGAAATGCGAAATGATGAAAAATTTTCATATAGAATTTTATGTATGTTCGCCCGAATGTGTTAACTATGTTCGCACAAACATATTAGCAAGGTATGTTCGCGTGAACATATTAAGTTTAAATAAGGTATGCTCATGGGAACATACCTTGCTAATATGTTAGTGTGAACATATTTGCAACGACGATTTTACGATTGAAATTCCACTTTTCTATTTGAGATCTTGATAAATTTTCCTTTTTTGTGTTTGTGAGAACACAAATTATTATAAATTTTTATGCAAACATGTTAAATAAATTTTTTGGCTGTCGGATTATTTTTCCCATACGTTCGTGTGAACATGGGTTCGCGCAAACATGCCCAATATGTTCGTGCGAACGTGAAAATTAGGAAAATTTTAACCCTTTTTCCTTTCTAAATTTTTTTTTTGCTCTTTCAACTCCCATAATTGTAGGAGAATAATCTCCTACTATAAAATAAAAAATGTCAAAATGTGCTGCTTGGAGCAAGCTTTGCAACGACTATAATTGTAATACATATTTTAGTCATTAAGACTTTCAAATATGAGTTTAACTCATTATGGGTTCATTACCAATTGAACATCAACCGACTTCGACACCTCGGGAAAATTACTAAATCAAGTCAATTTTTTTTGAAAAATGTGTAGGAATTAGCTTATTGAGATACCTTTCTATTCAAAAATAAATAAAATTAGGTTTATAATAAATTGACTTCAAATTATCTATGTCAAATGGAACATATGTCTGAATTACAATTTGTGTTACTTCAAAACTTCATAAACTATACAATATTCAACCAAAATAAATCAAACCAAATGCATCCTCTGGATATTGATGTTACAAATTTAACGCCAAAAGAATTACTTCATTATCATTTCTAAAAGAAAATTTATTTGCGTCAAATGGACTGTCACACTTTAAAAATATTGAATTTTATTATGTACCACTTTTCATAGGAGATAAAAAAATTGATATAAATAATTTTTTTTTAAATTATTAAAAAATATGGTTACAAAGTAGGAAAAAGTACTCAAAATCACTAGTTTATGTCATCTTGAAATTATTTATAGTTTGGGAGATATAGTCACTTGAATGTGACATTTGTTGCCAAAATATTGATTTTAGTGTCAAAATTGGTCAAAAAGTGGAACCCATTATTGTGGGATCACCCAAGCACAACAAACAAAAAGTGCACTTCAAGGTGTTGTTTTAGTTTGGGATTAGGAGTTGTATATTGGTTCAACAGGAAGCAAAAATTTGTGGCTCTGAGTTTAGCAAAAGCAGAATACATAGCAACTAGCATGGCAACATGTGAAGCTATATGGCTTCAGAAGTTGTTAGTAGCCTTGTTTGGTTAGAAGGTTGAGACCACTATGATACACTATGATAATCAGAGTTGTATCAAGTTGTCTGAGAATTCAATATTTCATGATAGGTCTAAACATATAGACATCATATATCATTTCATTAGAGATTGTGTATAATGGAGGGTTGTTTAGCTACAGTACATACCTATAGAGGAGTAGGTAGCAAATATTTTGACAAAGGCATTGGGGAAGGTGAAATTCATCTTCTTCAAAGATAAGTTAGGTGTCATGCAAAACAACTTCCTCGCTAATAGGGAGTGTTAGTTTTGTATATGAGCAATGTTAGTATGCCAATAGAAACCAAATTTAAATAAAGCTTCTACAAACTAAACAAAATTCATAAACTTCAAGATAGACTAAGATGAGCTCTCAATTGAGAATATGAGCCATTAATGGACTCTCTCAATGAGAAGCTCTCTTGTTGAGTAGCTTTGTCTAAATAGATAGGATGTATGCTCAATATGCTTCCAAAGGCTTCAATGGATGATTGTGAATTTTTGGTGTGGATAGATGGCTTTAGAATGGATTTGGCTCTCAAAATAGCATTATAACTTTACTTCATGGATTGTGTTATTTTGCAAAGGGGAAGGATCCAATTTATAGGCAAGAGGCTTGAGGGATTGAGGGCTAAGATGCAAGGATGGGAAAAAGCTTATGGAGGGCTCAGATTGCATGAGAAGAGAGCACATGGATTGTGCTTCCTTATAGCCAATCAAGGAGTGACACATGTCACATGGTGAGAGGATGGAGGAAAAGGGAAGAATGAGTCAACAAAGGAGGCTCAAGGGATAAAATCTTCATAAAGACCCTCATAATGACTTGTAAGAGCAATAAAAGGGCTTGTAAGAGTCATTTATGACCTAGTGGACTTCATAAAGTTTTATGGTTGAGATATTTTGAGGGTGATGAGAGCAATTTCGACTTGGACTTGATTAGGAGGGTTTTAAGCTTGCTTAGGCTTGTGCAAATGATTAGAGGATGGATTAGGATGGTTTAGGATTAGCTTAAGGATAGGCAAGTGGATGGCATTTAATGAGGGTGGGTGAAGGAAGAGATATTTGTTAACTTTGGCTTGGGTTAGTAAGTCTTAACCCATGTTTAGGGAATGTGACATGGTTAGGAGGGGATTAGGATTAGGTTTAAAGACATCTTCTAGAAGAGTCTAGACTTTGGATGAGGATAAAGACTTTCTAGAATAGTCTAGAATTTCCTAGGATGAGGATGAAGACTTTCTAGAAGAGTCTAGAACTTCTTAGGATGAGGATAAATTATATTTTTAAGAAATAAATAAAGTTTTATTTATTTCAAGGGTTTGGGTTGAAGAGATATTTATTAAAACTTTTTAAATAAACATGAGGATTAATATTTAATCTTAATTAAATATTTTGAGTTGGGATTAGGGGTAGGAAATGATGGGATTAGCCTTTAATTAAAATTAAAGAAGGATTAGAAGATTTTGGAAGAGGTTATTGGTCATAAGGAAATTGGCCAAATTTTGGGCAAAAAATAATTTTTTATTTATTTTAGGATTTTTGGTCAATTTATTAATTAAATAATTAATAAATAAGGAAATAATGTTTAAATAAGATTTAAACATTTTTGGGAGGGATTCCTTAATTAAATATTTTTAATTAAGATAAAAGGATTTAATGGCATGAAAATTAATTAATTAATTAAATAATTAATTAATTAATAAATGATGATGTCATCAGGACTTTTTCAGAAAATAAAAATACTTTATTTTCTAAAGGTTTTTAGGTGTCTACAAGTTTTAGGTAGCTTGGACAACTATTCATCTATATGTGATTAATTGGCAAATAATTGTTAGAGTCATAAAAATTAAATATTTTGTTAATTAATTGACTCCTTCTAGAAGCCACTAGTACCTATTGGTTAGGTTGTTTTAATCAAGAAGCAAGTAGAAACTTCTTGGTTAGGAAGCAACCATAAACTTCTTGGTTGAGTTGTCTTGATCAACAAACAACTAGAAACCTCTTGGTTAAGTAGGATAAAAGGGAGTCGAGGGAGGCATTTGGAGAACATAACAGAACAGAGAACAAAAAGAGTTGTAGAAGTATTTGTAGTGTTAGCAAATGAGTTTGTAGTGATGACAAATAGTTTTGCAATGTTAGCAAGGGCATAGTGATAGCATTGGGGATAATAGCAAAGAAATACCAGTAGGAGAAATTAGGAGGTTGTCTAAATTCTACCAGTGAGAGGAAAGAAAATTTGTTGAAGCTAATATATTTTCCATCTACAGAATTTTTTTTCCCTTGGGGATTTTTCCAAGGATGATTTATCTAAAAATATTGTGTTCCCTGTGTTCTGAATTTCTTTCTTCTTCTTTTTTATTGGTGAATTTGTAGTTGTGTTATTTTTTGATATTAGCTGTGAATTTGTTTCGAGTAGTTTAATAATAGTTTACAATAGGATATTAATAATTATTGACTGCAATAGTGTTAATTTTCACACCCTCCTTTCTTTTCATATATCTTACTTCATTGATGGTGTGTGTTTGCACCTCCACAATGTTACACAACTTTCTTGATAAAATAACATAGAATTGAAGATTATAGTATTAAACTACTCGGCCATGGTAGCTATTAGAGTGTTGTGATTTGTAACCTTCTCAGCTCTTCTAAGCGACATGATATATTAAATTCATACTTGCCTGCTATAATTTTTTATATTAAACTTGTCTTGCTCTTTCCTGGATCTCCTTTTAATGGTTCTAATAGATTTTTTTGCTCTCTAAGATCTTACATGCTCTAATATCAATTATAAATATAAAAGGCAAATTGTGAACACACAAATAAAGACAAAAGATAAGATTTATCATGGTTCACCACAATTGTGGCTGTGTCCACACTTAGAGAAGAGGAAATCATTTATTCATGCCTTGTAGCTTACAACTTATATACATAAGGCATTTCCTTTATATTTATACAATAGTATTCAATAGAAGATGAAGAGACGAATAAGAGGAATATGAAATGAAAAAACATGATAGTTGGACTTCACATCCAACAGTCTCTAGACTTGAATTCCTCCTTAATCTAAGTAAATATATAAGTGGTCATCATGTGTAATATACAACTTGCTAAGAGAGTGCTCAAAAGTGTTCTAGGGCTTTTTTGAACATCCAAGATAATGAGGGGGAAATCATTACTCACTTGAATTTATTAAAACTTAAAAGCAACATCCACTTGACATAGCTTTCTAAAATAAGAAAAACCTACCATGAAGACATAGCGTCGAAATTTTATGTAGAAAACTTAAGACTGGAAAAGCCATAGAGAGAAGGGATGACACCTTTGGTGTATATGTAACTTATAACAAGTTACACAAAACAAGAGAAGGGGTGGCTCATGGCAGTGGCTATCCAGCCACAAAATTCTTCATGGCTGGATGCCCCATGCCTTCAATGACCTATGCCCTTTATACATGGCATTATGTATTCACAATCACTTTAAAGGATAGTCAGTCTTAATTATTAAAAGAGTACAAAAGTATTTTTATTACAAACTCTTTTCAAGACTTTCCTTTTACTTGCTTATCCTTTTCTCACTCATCAACTAATTCAAATTTGGACAATATTTGATTTGTGAAATATTTTTAATAATTCAATTTATTTTAAGAGAGCATAAAATTATTTCCTAAAATTTAATAAGTTAAAATTTTTATATTTTTATTTGTTTCTAAATAAACATATATAGAAATAATATTGTGGTTAAGATTATTTCAACAAACTCTTTGTTACTCTATTATGCTTAGTATTAGCATTATTTAATTTATATTTTAAGTTTCAAATATTTATTATAGTATAAACTTCTAATTTCACTTAGAAATAATTTAAAGATTAGAGGAAGAATTAAATTTGCGATTGCATACAATTGAAGCCTTATAATGGAAATGGTGTTATATCTAAGATTATTTCAACACACTTTTACTTATCTATTATTTAATATTACTATTATCTAATATATTAATTTAAGTATTATTTCTCAATAAAAATTTTAACAATAGTTATAGATTTGTATTTTTACTTGTCAAAAATTTAAATTTTAGATTGAAGGTTAATTTTAGTTTGTTAAGTAAACTTTATGAGATTTATTTATTTAATTTTATCAAATTTAAAAATAGTTATATTAAAATTTATAAAATATATTACAAAGTTTTAATAAATTTAAATTTTATTTTGTCTTGACTTGAGAGGACTTAATTTGAGTATAGTGGATATAAAAATAATTAATAGAAAACTTAAGATGGAAAGTTTTTCTTTTTCGTTTGTGAATGTATTTTCTCTATATTTTTTCATATCATTTATTTAATTATTATTTTTCTATAATCTAAATATCATTTTACATTCATTAATTAAATAAATTTATATTTTAATAATTCTTTGAAAAAATGAAAATATTTTAAAAGAATTTTATCTTCTCTTAAATATTAAACTATTAAATATGTTTTATAAATCTTGAACCTTTCTTATATATAATTAATTATACAATATAAGTCTAAGAATTAAATGATTAGTCCTTTTCATAATTACCTTAATAATAAATTATTAAAAATATTTCATAAACCAAGGATATGAGAAAAAGGTAAGTATAAAAAGAACTAAGTGTTAGAAATATTTTTGCAATAAGATATTACATCTGTCACATGGATTGAAGTATAGGTACGATTCCAATGTGGTTTGAAAATTAGTTCTACAATTACTTTCATTAACTATCCATTATCACTTCTATATACACCATACATATAGAGGTAAATATGTTGCTATTTCATATGTGTTTAAACATAACCAAAAAAGGGGCAAATAGGGGAGAGGACCTGGTAGTCATACACCCTAACTTCGGACCTCTCAAAACCTATCATAATGATTATAAAATTTACTCTTTTAAAAAAAATATTTTCTTCACCTTGTTAACAACTTATAACTAAGGTTTGGACTCGTCACCATCAAAATTGGTATCATCTATATGTCTCATAGTAAAAATGGTTCATAAACTCATTTTCTGAAACCCTTACCTATCATAGTCAATTACTACCCCCCATCTTTGGTATAGTGCATCCCAATACTTGTACATTTTATTATGCTAATTTTTACATATAGAGGTAATACATGAACATATAATATTCATTAAATGTACAATATATCGTTTATATTTATATGAAAATATTTCTCATTTAATTACTAACTATCTAATTATTAAACATATGCTATCACAACATTAACATTTTTTAATGTAATAATTAATTATATGAAACTTTATATTGGATCAGAGTTGACCTAACCCTAAATATATTTTCCTAATGGTCATTTCATAACATTGTCATCTATGATAGCCACTACTATGCCATTAGTCATTTGATAATGGTGCCATTTGTGAGCTATTGCCACTTGTTATAGGTAAAATAGTGGGGTTTTACAGATCATGGAGTGCTGAGATGACATTTTTTAGGAGATTTTTTTTAGCATGTCTTAACTTGACGTCGACATATGGGTAGGAGGAGTGGCCCCCCACCTAGAAAAATGCAGAATGCCCTACTCTTCTCATGCATCCCCAACAATGGCCACTATGACCACATGCATAATGCCCTACTCTGCCCACGGGTCTCCAACAATGGCCATTGTGACCACGTCATGTATTACATGAGAGGAATACTACTTAGGGCATTTTCCATAGATGAAATTTTTTAGGGAATGATAGGTAGCCTCTGACAAAACATGCCAATGGAAGGAGTTGTTTACAAACGTAGCTAAAAATGAAGCTTTTTGTATAACTTGCTAATTTGTTGTTCTTGCTTGGTACAAAGTGGCTAGCAATATGATATCACGATTCATTTCCGAACTTCCTTGCCAAGTTTAAATTGTAGCCGATGGATTTTATGCATGAATTTCTATCTCTGATGGTGTTTGTGACCATTGTTCTGTATGAAAAAAATGTTGTGGGATGTTTCTACCTTGCCCCAGAAGAAGAACTAGAGGAGATTCTGGGCGTGCTACCTGTGGCCGTCAGAATAGGTAGGGTTTGTACTCAAAAAAGAATTTGAGTAGGGTTTGTATTCTAGACTGTACTAGGTAGGGTTTGAACACTGAACTTTTATTAATTTTATAATATCCATTGACATGTTTTTACTATTTTTTTGTGGACATGTAGGTTGCAGAAAGAGGGTTTCACTCACTTGTAAAATGTGTCTATTGACACAAGAATTATGAAGAATTCGAAACTTTTTTGAGCAAGTAAGGTATTTTTAGACCTTACTGGGCAATGACTCATCCATGATTTTTTCTTCCTTTTGGTATTCATAAGTTTGTTGCAAAGGATTTTGTTTGGTAAATTGTTTTTTGAGTCCAGTCTTGCAATCTACAGAATAAGGTTTTTTTTATTTCTTTGATTAAATTTACAATATACTTTGGTTTTCTAATTACTAGAAGAGTCTTTTAACAAACACAATGGCTGAATCAATTCATGAAAAGATTTCCATTTTTGTCTTGACAAGATACAATTATATAGAGCTATATTCAATCTCTAAGCATTAAGTATTCTGATACCAAAATGACCAGTCTATGGATTTCCATTTTAGTCTTGACAAGATACAATTATATGAAGCTACAATCAATCTATAAGCATTAATTAGTTTGATAGAAAAATGACCAATTTGTAGCAAAATGACCAGTCTATAGCAAAATGACTAGTCTATAGAGGTATTGTTTTGCTATCCAAAATAATTGTCTCTACTTTGGAACATCATTAGCTCAGCAACAAAATAATTTGTTCATTTTCCATTGCAGCATCATGAGTTCACCATGAAGCTAGAGAAGTGATCTGGTCCCTCCTCAGTACTATTAGTTTTAGCCTTCCTTGGACTAGCTGAATCAACCTGTGGGTGATAGGAATCAAATGCCCAAACATATTTTCATCCAATAGTCTACCAATTTGGGATTGTTTGATTGGAGAATGAGGGGGGCTTTGGCTACTAGTTGCTTGGTTATTCTGAAGGGCAGCATGGTGAAGGGATAGAATGTTGTACATATCCCTCAAAATTTGATGATTCTCAGGTAAGAGGGTTGATGGAGTATTGTGTTGGCCTACTCTATTTTCTTTTTTATTCTGAAATGGTGCCATAACCAAGCTGTTGATTATCTAGAGTAGGGTATATAGAGGATATATTGTTGAATATGTCACTTGTAGTTTGATGTTGTTCAAGAGAACTAATTAATGAACCCCCCTCACCAATATTTGTAGGTCCCTTGTTGCCTTGATCTTTTCCTTTCTTACCTTTTCTCTAGTCCAACATTTCTCTTTTTTTTTCAACTCCCTCTCTTTCTGTTGTTGCATCTTTTCCTCTTATTTCCTTTTTTTAGTAATTTGTCTTTCAATTTTTTGCTCATGCTTCCTTTTTCTCAACTCAATTTGATGATTCTTCTTTTCCTCCAATTGTTTTTTCTTCATTTATTTCAACTCTTTAAGTTCAACCTTCCTTGCTTCTTGCTACTCTTGCATTATTATGTACTCATTAGATGTAAGTATTTAAGATTTTCTTCCCAAACTAAGAGTACAATTATCTGATGGAATGGATCTCTTTGCAACTCTTTCAATTGGTAGCGTAAAGCTTCTTAATGATTTTGGCTACATAACATTTGTTCATCTTCTATCTCAAAAGCTACAGATGTCTTAAATGCATTGACATTATGTTTAGTGCAGCCATCTTCATCTTCATTATGTTCCAAATCTGAAGTTTTCCAATTTTTTGTTTTAGCATAATAATGAACCACCTCATCTCTTGGCATTAGAGGTGGAGAAGGAATGGATAATGAAATATCTTTATTTTGAAATTCAATCTGCACTCCTAATTCCTTTGCTCCTTCTTTAATCCAAATAGGTCGATCAAACTATGTTGGCAAACTCATTTCATCATGCAAATCATTTTCAAATTGTTTCTGGCTAATATGTGTTGGTGAGAACACATCATCTGCTACTGAACTTGTGTTTGTATTTGGATGCTCTTGCTATTGTGTCATTTCTACCACACATTTTTCAATGGCATCACCATCATGGCTAATATGTTTTGGTGAGAACACGTCATTTGTTGCTAAACTTGTGTTTGCATTTGGATGCTCTTGTTGTTGTGTCATTTTTGCCACACATTTTTCAATGGCATCACCATCATAACTAGCTATTCGTAAAATACTTTCAATTCTTGCAACATAATTTGCAATATCATTTGCAACATCATTTCCATCTTCAATATTGAATGCATCACTTGGCTTCATGTCATTACAAAGAGCATCTCTATTCAATGGCCAAATTCCAATCCTTTGAAAACTAGCTGTAATATTATCAGGCACAAGGGCTAGTTTGAAAGCTTTTCTTACAAGTTTTGCCAATTTTGTTCTCCTTATTTCTATGTGTGGATGTTTGGCCATCCATTTTGACCTTTCAAATTTGAAATATCCTTTGAATGGAGAAAATACACTTACATCTAAAGGTTGAAGTCAATGACTAGTGTGAGTAGGCAATGTAAGAAGATCAATGCCTAGAGATCTTGCCTCTTGAATTGTGGCAAATGCAATATGGCTTCCATGTCAGTCGAAAATGAGAAGATGCCTATTTATAGGTGAAGCACCACCTGGAATAGATCTAGGAAAGTGATGTAACCAATTTGAGAATAACTCTTTTGTCATCCAAGCATGTTCTTGTGCTGTCATGCAAGGTCTTGGTTCACAATTTGTAATGTAAGTTTTAAGTTTTCCTTTTGCTTTTAAAAGGTAGAAGCCTAGTATTTTGTTACCTATTGCATTTATACAGCAGAGTACTGTGATCCATTCTCTTCTTTTTGATAAGACTTGAGGTACACTTCTACTTCCCAACTTTGTAATCACTTTCATACCACAGTTTCTTCCTACTTGAAGCCCTGTTTCATCACAGTTCCATATGTGTGTTGGTTCATAATGATTAGAGTCATACAATGTTGATAGGTTATCATAAAAGTCTACCATAATACTTGGTCATAGCATCATTGCTCTATCCCTATCTAGACCCTCCATAGTCTTTATTGTCAAATCTAGATGGCGTTTGTAGAATCCAACCCACCATGATCTACCTGCTAAGCCATTTTTGAATAGATTTGGCCTTGTTTGGTAGATGTGACCCACATGTGACTTAAGATGAATAACCTCTAATCCATGACCCAGTTAAGCTAAATCTTTACACCACTGAATAACTTCTAGCTCTTCTTCCAAAGAGAGAATCATTGGTGGTCCCTTGGTTTTTGTTTTTATGAATCCTGCTAACAAATACAATAAGCTACTCATAGGGATGCCCCACTTCTTTGCTGCCCCTCTTATTCAAAAGTAGTTATCTTCAACATCTTCAATGGAATGCTTCATATCCTCTTTTGTCTAGTGATTGTTTCAAAACTTTTTCTTATTTTTGTGATGTTGAGAAGATTTGACAACTCCATTATGACCATTTGTATTCTTGGCAACAAGATCATGATTTGTGTTAACAAGAGTTGGCTTGGCAGAATGGTCCCCATCATCAGAGTCAACCACATGTAATTTAACACCTCATGGATAATGAGGTTTCAATTTTTGAGCAGTTCTTTTGATTCTTCTCTATCCTACTGTCATAATGCCTAAATACAAAACATCATATATTAACTAGCATTAAAAATATTATAGAGAGATTCAAAATTTGATTCAATTGTTAAATATAGTTTTGCAAAGAAAATATCATGAGTAAGAGATAGACTAAACATTTTTTTTCACATACAAATGTTATGTTTACACTTACACCATATGGCAAAATTAACATAGCATTTGAGATAAGACAATTGTTCAATAACTCTCTTAGAAATGAAATTGTCATAGTTCTATCATATTTTGTCATATGCGTAGGTATAATCCATCATATATTATCCTAATTTTTTCAGTTATAATCCATGATATATTATGCAAATTTTTTGGGAACAATAGTACAGTAATATCCATAGATTAGCCATAATCCATTTTGTAATCTGCTATCATTTTTCACAGAAATGGAGTCTACTAGCATTTTCACATATGCTATTGCAAAATCTAGAGCATGCATACAATGATATAGTACATGGACAGAAATGTAGCCTATTGTTGTCATTTTTTCTAGAAAATAATGTACTATATGGATTTTCGTACATGTTGTTGCAAACATAGGCTATGTATAAGCAAGTGAATTTGGACTATGTATACAATGATATATTATGCAACTATATGGCCTGAAATATAGTCTACTATCATTTTTCCTCATAACACAATGTACTATATGGATTTCAACAGATATATAAAATGGATTGTGAAATAATTAATATAGCATGTTGTTATTTTTGGAAGAAATAACAGTTTTAGTAGCAATGATAACATTTGTTGTTATTAACAAAACTTTTGAGAGATACAAAATTCATAGCTGCAATAATAGTATGTTGTTATTGATAGATTTTATTCTCAGAAATAACAACAGACTATATAGATTATAACATATTTTATAGAATGGATTATATTCTCAGAGATAATAGCATACTATATGTGGATTACAACAAACTTATATTATGGATTATGACAGTTTTTATATGTATGTGGCTTATAAACTACTTCAATAACTACAACATTGAAAAATTGATCTATGATTTTTTGGTACATACTACTTGGACTATTATCTTAAGCCCTATTATGTTGACTACTTGGATTTTTTTTAATCCAATTCCTCTCTGCAATCCCTGTCAAATATTCTAGAATAAGCCCACCGAGGATGCTAACACCGAGAGAATGCTGACATAGTGTTAATACAAGGATTTTGTGCTCAAAGATTGCTCACAACAAATGTCATTGCAAGTCTTTTGTGGTCACAGAGATTGTAATTGGCATTGTAAAATATCTATTTCATGAAATGCCATATTAATAGATTTTTGATTCCCTCCAAGAATTTGAATTTGAATTTTGGAAAGAGCTTTCATCAGTGTCTTTTTTGTAGAAATCTACATTAATGGTTTGGATTTTTGGAAATTGCTTGATCCGTAACATTCTTAGTCTAAATTTTGATTGGTTGTAAAATTTTCTTGATCCATGACATTCTCAATCTAATTTTTGATTTGTTGCATTAATTGTTTGATATGACTCAAATTTTTTTTTTATGTGTTTCATTCATTGCTCGATTTGACTGGATTGATGAGCTCACACCACTCTATATATTGAATGTAGGTACTCCATATTTTGAATACAGGTACTCCAAATAGCTTGTCATACACACCAAGTTTACTTGTGGAAGACTATAAGTTGAACATTGATTTATATAATTATATCTATAATGGTGTTGGAAGTTATAAAAAAAGGCACATTAGTTAATAATTATAAAGCAAGTTATGAGTTCTATCTTATCCATATGTTTGGGCATTTTTTTTGGTAAAAGTGAACACATTTAAATATAATATTTTGAATTTATTTCTTTATATTATGTATAAAGTAATTTTATTTTTGAAAACTATCATTTTACATTGTTTGATGTGAAGTATATAAAGAATGTACCTTGTGGAGCACTTGTATCAATTTTAGTAAATCAATGACATATGCTTTATAAATTTGTAATGATTTAATGTCTCTTAAATACTGATAAATAAAGACATAAAAGTCAAATTTTTTGGCTCAATCAATACGTTGTATTGTTACAATAATTGGATCAAAAGATCATAACAACTGTCACAACAATTGATACACGCTCAACTATTAGATCCTTTCCCCTACATTGATGTTCCATCAAAACTATTTTCCAAGTCGGCTTTAACCAGAAGGATCAGCCCAAAATGTCCTTCACACTTTATCACCCTGAGGATGTCGTCTCTAACATAAAAAAAGATATTTCACAGTCCATTAGATGAACGAAAGCATCTTACCAACAATTAATCTTCCGATATAACCGGAATGGATCAAATCTGTTTCGTCCCACTGCCGGTAGATCAGCACATCTTAGTAGCACTAGTGCGTGAACATTAACATGACTACAAAATTGATAAATCTATTCACATATATCTTGTCGTATAATCATAGAGTTTTCTTCAGACTTATGTTTGTTTTTGTTTTATATATTCGCGGGTATTAGTGCCTCTGTACATCAAGGGCAAAGAGTCACCAAAAATACCCAAAAAACCAGAGAGCATTCATTAATATGTAAGGACACATTGCTCCCCATAACACCAAGAACGGTCTAAACGGATGATTGCTTGATCCTCTGAATGTGCTCGGTCCAAGTGCCTTTATTGCTATCCCAATGCTGGATGGCATCTTTCATCAGTTCAATTTGGACTTGAAGGGATACAAGTAGCTTCTCGGCATCTTCAATAGAACTTGGATTAGAAACAGTGAAATGTTCTACTTTGGAAAGAGCCCGGTTCAATAGGGAAATACAGTCATTGCACATATCTCGTAGCGTCCCGAGAGGGAGGATAATATCATCCGGCTGCCGCAGAAGCTCAAAGTATTTCTTGTGCAGCTCCTCAATTGCAGCTCTACCTGTGCCAGTAAGGTCGTGAGAAAGTTGAAAACTTTGATGTGCTTTCCGGATCTTGGTCTTAATTGCATCAATTTCTTCGCGAATACTTTTGGTGGCCTCTGGCCATTGTAAGCTATAAACAAACAGAGCATTCCCACTTGCAAGATATGCCCGTCCTTGAGCTATAAGCTGAGAGAGATGATTCTGTGCACAAGTACATTTGCCTTTAAGCTCTTACAAATGTCTTTCCTTTTCTTTTGCCAGCTTCTCTTCGGCTGTAGCAGATTGACTTTTCAGAGAATTTATTAACATGTTACATTTCTGAATGCTTGTGGCCAATGGATCTACCGCACAATCCGGAATAGCACTTTGCAATGCAACAATGATTCTTTCTATCATCTTATCTTTCTTCTGTAAATTATCCAGTAAATCCTTCTTTGCAGACGCTTGAATGGCCTCACCAATCTCAAACTTGTTTGCCGGATCGACTTTGTCGAAGTCAATTATGAACTTAGATGAAGCCATGATCTCTGTCTGGAGTTCAGTTTTGCAGACTTGCTCAAAAGATGCCCTGCCTGCTTCACACAGAGACTGACGAAAGATATCAAAAGCAGAGTTTACAATATCGTGTTTTTCATTCAAAGCTTTCTTTCTGATGCAGGGGCATCATAAGATTCAAAACATTTGACAGATTTGAGGAATTACATACATTATAAATGTTTATGTTTACATTTGATGTCAATGTGGATGTAATCAGTGGGGTAAAGTCGGGTGGATGTTAGTATTTTAAGTTAATAAATATCTTGTATCATCGTCCAGTTGACGTTGTCAACTCCACGATATCTTACTGGTCTTGTTAGTATAACATCCGATGACAAATCGTTCATGTTGAGTTGTTTAAATTAAAGGAAGTTAGAAATTAGTTGGCTAAAGTTAGTTATCGGGTTGTTAGCAAATCTTTTTATCTACATTTTGTAATTCGATGAAGAGAGTAGTATCGGGGGGTCGAGTAGTATGAAAGTTGAGAATTGGTGAATGGAGAAAGAATGTAATGGGAATAAAATAATAAAAAGAAGGATCGAGTTTCTGTTGGATCTCTTTAGTTCTAAATCCTTTCTAATTTAGATTCACTATTCTCAAATTTGCTGAATTCGAACTCTATGTTATTTTCAGTTTCAAAAGTCCTCTGTTTTATCGAATATGAATCGATAGTTGATATTGGTTTCCATGTTATCTTTCACTAAAGGTGAAGATTTGAATTTTGTTTTATATTGGGGTTTATTGAAGATTTTTTATGGTATGTATGATATCGGTTTTATTGGAAGAGTTAACAGTTATTGGAGCACGTTTTGAAACCATTTTCGATAGCAATGGAATGGATTGAATAGTTTATGGAACCGGTGAAATAATGTGTATCTATTCTCAAAAAGTGAATGGATTAAAACTATGAAACCAGTTGAGTTCCTAATATATGTTGCTTGAAGTTCAGTGATACCGAATATGTTGAAGTATATAACAGTTTTTCTTCGAAGAACCGTTGCTGAGTATTAAGCCTGTTACATTCCAAACTATTAGACTGGTTAATAAGTTTGTGAAAGCTGTATGGGGAGCCCGTGAGCATTATGGTTGCAGAGAATAATTTAAATGTTAATCGATATCTTAGGTTGATGTTTGACATCGATAAGATGTTAAAGATTATGCCCATCATGTTAAAGTATTTTAGGTATGCATCTTTAAAAATCATTTTTTCAAAATCCTTGTATCAAGACCATACCACACTCGTGTACAAATACCATAATTTGACACAAATTAATGAATTTTTAAAAATCTTTTTATAGGATGTTACCTAACACACCAAAGGTTGATGAGAATATTTTTTCTTAATTTTGTACTAAATAATTTAATTTTTATTAATTTTTAATTCGCTATTAAGCTAATTTTTAAAACTTCTCATGTATGGACACCATAATTTGAGCAAAATTTTACCTTTTTTTTTTTGAACTTCAAAAGAACTATATGTAGATTGATGACATATAAATTAATTTAAAAAAACCATAAACTTAAAATGTTATCAAAGTTTTAGTGAACCTCACTATTTTATATTTAGGTACGACCTTGATTAAAAAAGAACGCAAAAATATCAAAAAAAATTATAACACTATGAAATTTATTTTCCTCGAATTAGGAGAACAAGAGCTCTAATGGGTTTTTATTTCATTAAAAAAAATTGATGAGGAAGACCCTCTAAAAATTATGAAAAAGACTCAAATTCATCATTTTAATGCCTTAGCCAAATCTTGAGAGATCAAAGCATAGACTTGGTCCCACCAAGCCTAACCCAAACCAAAATCCAAGGTGGGAGAAAAAATCCCACCTCATATTTTAAGAAATGAGCACCTGTTATTTAAAGTTAAAAAAATGGGCGCTCATTTAAAAAAACTAAAATTGACATTTAAAAATGCATTTTAAATGCCCTAAATTTCTTTAAATTGTTTTTTGAAAATGAGCACCCATTTTTTAAAACTAAAACACAGGTGCCCATTTTCAAAAATTTAAATTGTTTAATTTTTTGAAATCGATTACCTGTTTTTTAAAATTTTCATTGAGCAACTGAGCCTAATACTGGTGCCCATTTCTAAAGAAGTGAGATTTCAATCTATAGTTTTGAGACCCAACTTCTTGCTTCTATCCAAAAGAAAATAATGATACACCCATATGAAATGCTAGAGCTCAGGTGAATAGTAATAGATATGCGCAACCATATATTTCTCATCACATTGACCATGCCCATAGTGAAAGTGAGCATTGAGATCCACCTACTGACCATTCGATTGCCACAGAGGGAGAGACACAATATACAAACCCTTTAGCAAGTGTAGGGCACCAAAATTCAAATGTTGGTCTTGATAATGTTGATCTTAGCATGCCAAGCATAGGTTACATGGAATTGTTGACACATGATGGTACTAGTTTTATGCTATCTCATTTGGCTAGTCCCCTTCATTCATCATTATTAGGATGTGTGTTGACCACTCATGTTGCAAATATAGAGTTGATCTTTTATGAGGCCTAGCAACATCTTAATTTCTTGTTTGGCATGCTTGAGGTTAGCGAGAGTGAGTATTATCAAATGCCAACATCCACACAAGTAAATCTTGTTTTTAGTGTAAACTAAATTTCCAAACTTAAATATAGCATGCAAATTTACTTTTTTTAAAAATATAATTCAATTGATACATGACATCATACATGCATACATCATAGGGGAAGTTTTCTCTTGTTACTTCTTCATGAATGCACAATCGTGTATATTGTCAAGACTAACTTGATGAAGACATCAACATTGAACATGTGAGTTTTAAATTTATTGATACATGTACATGTATCATATGCACTTTGCATGTTTGTTTGTTTTTTTAATGATTAAGTTTTATATATTTCTATTTCTTAAACATTGATATCACTTTCTCTATAGGGATCAACATATCCTTTACAACTTGATAGTCACTCTTGATACCACTTAGTGAAGAGTCATCATGATTAGACTCAGGGTGTTGATCCAAAGATAGAGTACTTAGTTTTAGAAAGAGCATATAGTCAATTGTAATCAACACATAAATGTATTATCAATAGTGAATACAAAACTAAAGAATATAATTTATTTGATTAATGTGAAGATGTAGATTAAATAAATTTAAAAATTAGTGAATTAATTTAGAGAAGTTAATTGAAGAATCTCTAAAGAATAATAATTTGGAAATAATAATTAAATAATTAATTAAAAGTGTTCACTTATAGAAATTGGGGAAATACTGAATTCGAAATTTGAATATCTGAGACTAATTAATTATATAAATAAAATTATTGAATCAATTAAGTGGAACATTAAAAAAATTACCGCCTGTGGAGAATATGACAATATTAGGTGTGTATTCATTTAGATGTTAAAATCCAACAAATTTTTACAACCAAAATTTTTTCTTACCATCTACAACCCACCAAAAATCCTAATTATGAAATTAATATCAAATTCAGAAATCTCTCCCTCTCCAAATGTTAAATGTTCATTTTCATATTTTTGTTAACACTAGAAGTCTTTTATGCTAATTCATTGAACAAAAAGAACACTAAGGCAAGGGTCTCATGCCAGGGGCTTGGGCTCTATTTTTGTGGAATGGGTGGCTCATTGATAATTTTTTAGGGGGACTCAAGGTTTAATTGGAATCTTTTCCTACAAAATAGGAGCCTCAAATTTTTAACCTCTCAATTTGAGCAGGTGAAAAAGGGGTGGGGTTGGATTTAGCCCCACAAGCTTAGGGAAGAATTCATTTGTGAACAACCTCCACATAATTTTCCCACCAAAATGAAATCCCACCAAACAAATTTATGAGTAAATTTAATTTTTATTTTTACAATTCATGAGACAAACAATTCCTTGAATTTAGAAGCTAATTTTTTGGAAGTGGATTCACATACAAATTCATAAGACCACTTCCCTTTCTAAATATCCCTATAAAATATCAGCGGTACCCGCTCTATTTTTATTTTTTTTAAAGTAGGTGCCCATAAGACCTGCCTAATTTAATCATATCACTTTATAATAATTTCTTTTAAATATAGGTTTATAGAGACAATCCAAACTCTCTTAATATCTTCTCCATGCTCTCTTAATATCTTCTCTATAAAGTTAATTTCAAATATTATTAATGGGTAAACCACTCAAGCGGGGTTTTATGAAATCAATTAGGAGACGCAGGAGCTGTCGACTAGGTAGTGCAGATGGGGGAATAACATAGAGGAGATAAAACTAAATCCGATAATAATACCATGTATGCCATACCCACGGAAAGACCCTCTCTCTTAAATGGGGCATTCAATTGCGAGCCTCCATGAAGGGCGGACAAGCAGTGGAGTCTTTCTGGGCACAGTTAATCCAAACTCTTCCGCCACATCCACATCACCTTCCGCAGTCCAGTCAAAGCAATGAACAAGCTGAGCAAGTGCCAACTCAACAACAGAAACTCCCATTGTAATCGCAGGGCATCCTCTTCTTCCTGTTCCGAACGGCAGCAGATCGAAGTCCTGGCCTTTCACATCTTTGCTACTCCCCATAAACCGCTCTGGTTTGAACTGATCGGCGTCTTCCCAAACCTCTTCGTCCCTTCCCATTGCCCACAGATTCACAAACAACCGTGTCTTTGGCGGAATGAAATATCCTCTCACGCTGCACCCTTCCATCGATTCGTGCGGAATTAGCAGAGGAAGTGGCGGATGAAGCCGAAACGTTTCTTTTACCACGCATTTCAAGTAATCTAAACCCATGACGTCACTTTCCTTGACTCTGCGCTCTTTGCCAATTGCAGATTCAATCTCTCTCTGTGCTCGTGCCAGCGTTGCCGGATTCCTCAGCAGTTCAGTCATTGCCCATTCTACTGTTGTCGCCGATGTCTCGATTCCCGCTGATAAACTATCCTGCACAAATTTCCTTTTTCTTCTTGAGTCAAATTATGCTAAAATTGGTAAACATGATATAGCAGATCCGTGAGATTTTTTTAACATACCAAGATAAGTGCTTTCATGTTGACGCGCGAGATTGTTTGATCCTCCGTCTCGGCCATGTCGAGCATCACGTCTACCAAATCCTTAACGCGATCTCCTTCCTTGGGATTTCCTTTCTCCAATCTACGCTGAATGTGCTCGTCGATTGTTTTCTCAGCAAATCCATCGAATACTTTGTTCACGGCCTGCATTCGACCACGGATTCCTTGCAAGTCGAGCCAGTCGAGAGAAGGAATGAAATCACCAACGCAAACTGCACCGGCCAAAGCGAATATCTCGTCCACCATTTGTTTGAAGCCAATCCCTCCACTCAAGTCGTCGTCGGAGTATGTTCTGCTGGCAAACATTCTGGTAGTGTTATTTTGTGTGAGGGAAGAGATCCTCTTCTTTACATCCACATACTTCTCTCCTTTTCCGCTTTCTTGCCAGATGGAGTTCACCATGGCCGTAACTTCTTCCTCTCTCACGAATCTGAAAGAGTCGAGTCTCTTGACTGTGAGCAGCTCCACCGTAAACAGCTTTCTTATGTGCCTCCAGTATGATCCATAGGGGCTAAACGATATGTCTTGATGCTCATAGCATATGTATTTCCCATGTGCACAGTTGGGTCTCGTTGCAAAGGCCAAATCATGGGTTTTGAGGAACTCTTTGGCCATGGCAGGAGAAGATACCACAACAGTGGGGACGGAGCCCAAACGTAGGAACATAATGGACCCATATTTCTTTGCAAGCATGGTAAGAGACTGGTGAGGAAGGTTTCCCAAGAGATGGAGACTTCCAATGAGAGGCCATGGACGTGGCCCAGGGGGCAACTTCCCATTTCCCTTCGCCTTATACAAAAAGCAGTAAAGGAGAAAGATTACCCCAAATCCTACTGTGATTGCGTCATTCAGATTGAGGGATTCCATGCTAACAGAAACAAAAGAGCTTGAACCTTGCAATGAATGGAAACCCACGAAACAATTTTATGAATTAGGCTCAAATAATTGGACAGGGCTAGGGGAATATTTTATTCCTGTATGCTTGGAGTAAAAAAATGGGTGTTCAAATCGGGGAAATAACTGCAATCTGACATTGACTAGGAAGTAAAGTATAATCTGATCAGATCGAAACATCGGTTCCCAAACCCTATCTCCGCGACATGATATGACGAGGAGATTCATTTGCCTCTCCTTCTCAGTGCGAGGCACGTCAACTTCTCTGCTTTCCGATAAGATCGGGGCATCTTCGCATTAGACAAATGATAAAGTGCCAAGGCCAAGGAAATAACGTGCTTCAGATCACATCATTCTTGTATTACTATAATGATATAGCAGTAAGGTCAACGAATTCGGTGATTAAGATCCTTTTTTTATTAAAAGGATATAGCACGATGCTCCAAAAACAAAAACAAATTATTTTTTCGACTCTAGACGGTTTGAATACAGCTACATGCTTTCTCCACCATGGACTTTATATTATTATTACTAGCAATCTCACCTTAGTACGCTAAGTATGTATTTGTCATTTTTTCCATTTCTCCCTCCCATACTTTATATATCTCCTTGTTTCTATATTAATCTATCTCACTCTCCATATCTTTTTCTCTTTATCTTCCCCTCTCTCCTCTCTATGTTTTACTTTATATCTCCCTAGTTATTTTTTAATCTTTATCTATTGATATACATATCTCCATATCTCTTTATCTATTTTTTGACATCTTCTCACTCTATCCATTTCTCTCCATCAGTCTCTTCCTATACCTTTAACTCTCTACATCTCCATACTTTATATCTCCCTAGTTATTTTTTAATCTTTACCTATTGATATACATATCTCCATATCTCTCTATCTATTTTTTTACATCTTCTCATTCTATCCATTTCTTTCCATCACCCTCTTCCTACACCTTTAACTCCCTACATCTCCATAGTTTTCTCTTATAAATCTTCCCTTTCTTTTCCCTTACAATGTATGTTGAGATCTAACCTGTGAAGGTCTAGTTTATAGTTTTTAGAAGTGGGTCAACAAAAATGTTATTTGGTTAGGTTTACTGTCAAGTCCAACTCTGCTAACTAGACATTCATGTAGCTAATGTATACTGATGACAAGAAATCTCTTCAAAATCCAAGATAAATTCTAAGTAAGAAAATGATGACTTGTCAATTATGATTGTGCCACTAATTAACTCATGCTCTAACTATCATTCTCATTATCTTGAATATATATATATATATATATATATATAGACACTTGTATATTTTTCTTACTTTATAAAATTTATAGAAATCAAACATGATAAAGCTTATATTTTTTCGTTGCTTTCTTCCATTGAATTAGATACCAATACACTTGACATAGAGGTGTATATAAAACTAAAATTTCCATGTAGGGAAATCAAAGTAAGAAAAGCTGTAATATCAATGCATGGAGACAAGTTTATAGAGGAATAAATATATTAAATATTAAATAAATTGTCAAGTTCAAGTCTTAATACTTCTCCAATATAGGGGAAACAATCCAGTAGCCACCCATGTTCTAATGACCACTACATCTACCATTATAGATCCCCCCATTACTACTCATAAAGAGCACCCAAAAATGATAGCATGTGTACTAAAAGTCGATCACACATGTATTGATAGTTGATCATTTTTTAGCTCTCTCCATTGTTGATTGGTTCATTTGTGTAAAAAATATAAAAAATTAGCAAGCAACTAGTAAGAGGTGAACATAACTGGTTTCAACAAATGTCTCAAAATAACACTTTTACACCACCTCAAACTCTACAAGTTCTATAGAGAGTCCTGTAAGTGTGGAAAAAAGATTAGCTTTGAGCTCTTCACTGACCTATAAAATTACAGTTAAAAAATTGACAAATTTCACATACAAATTAAGAATTCTATATGAGAAAGTTAACTTGGACAAATATCAACTCACCCCACAATCTAATTAAGCTCAAATCAAAGTGTACATTATAGTCTCATGCACTCGTAAACCCAATCCAATGTGCTAGAAATGAATAGTATTAAATTCTATACAATTGTTAGGGAATCCAAGGGAAATATTATCTAGTAAATAAATAAATTATTAAAAAGAATTGAAAAATAAAGAAAGATAAGAGAAATTAAACCTCACGCCTTATCCTTGACCAAGGTCTAATGTACGGGTTGAATTCTACAAGTCTACATGGAAATTCAAGCTCACTGTTGGCTAGACCTACGATTGCCTCTGAGTCAGTGGAAATGCTATTCCTGACCTTAGCCTTGGTAGCTGAACCTAAACCTGTCGGCTTGACGGAGAGAAAAGCCATTTGACCCGTATAATTATCCAGGACAATCATTCTTTGTTGGCTTGGCTTTTGGCCAAGGAGGTGCAGGAGCAGAGAGAATTTTACATAATCAAAGTTATCTTGTATCTAAAGCTTTACGGATTTTAGCATGTGAGTTAAGTTGGAACTCTTGGTCACAAATCTAGACACCCATTTGTGTTTTCTGTAGGCCCGAGAGATATTTTTGTTAATGGATTGCCTCAAATCTGGTGTTTTGGGTTTCTTCCTAGTTCTTGTTATTATAGGTCAAGAAGTTGAGAAATCCTCATCTGGGATGACTTCAAACGCTTAGGCTTTAGCTAGATTGTCTTCCTCATTGTCCTCTCAACTGGCAATCAGCTCCAACTCGGTATTGGTTGCATTGTTGGATTCGCATTATACTGAACTAGCTGAGCTTTTTGAGAATGCATTCCTCTTCCAACCTCTAGAAGAAGTTGTGGGTGGTAGCAATATTACAATCTTTGTGTCCCAAAATGCTGTGCTGGAGAGGAAGCTGGATCCTGAATCCAAGCAGTTTTTGCACGAGCCTAGGAATCTCAAGTCATTGCGAAAGCTACTTATGTTCCATGTTATGCCAAGCAGGATTGTTGCGGAATAATGTGGGAACAAGGTTCGTGAGACATTGGCTTAGTATGGGCTGAGGTTGTCTGAGAAAGTGGGTAAGAAGATTGTAGATCTGGCTTACATATCACAACCCAATGTGGTCATTAGGCCCGGTGGTGTTATCCATGACGTTGATAAAATGTTCATACCCAAGTCAGTTCAGGATGATTTTAATCAATGCAGAAGAGAGGCTTTGGTTGTCATTCCACAAGGGGCTCCTACTATGGATCTTAGGAACAACAAGCCCACAAAAAAAGTTTCCACCAAGAAGCATCCCAAAATTAACTATCACATATACATCAAAATGTTAACTATTTGTATACCAGCTAACACTAGCATTTCAATTGCTACTAATAGTCACATCGACATCATTATAATCTCCCATTGATAGCGACATCAACTAGTATAGTTTGGAGTGAATGATTAGATGTGAGGCAAGCCTATAAAGCTAGCCATCTACTTTCAGCTTAGAGTAGTTGTAAGGAAACAATATTGTATCAGCTGCCATTGGTTATTCACATGGCCCACTCCATGTCTTTAGTTGAAAAAATCTAAAACAATGAATAAGCAATCCAACGGCCCATAAGACTTCCATGGTCGTCAAGGCCTCATCTATGTTTTAAACCATTGGATTGATATTCTAGCTTCTCAATCTCATTTAGGGAATGCCTATGATATAATAAAAATGATATAACAGTAAGCTAAAAAATAATTTAATAATATTTTTTCCCAATTTTAAAAGATTTGATATCATCAGATTCTGTGCAATATGGACTCTGTTTACTATAACATTTCTTTACTTCTCAATCAAATTATCTTTGCTATCATCGTTGCATTCTAAGTTCCTGCCTTTTGGCAGGATACTATAGCATCTGACTGGGTGCTTTTTTATTTTAATGTTGACCAATAGGAATAGTTATTTAAAATATAAAAAAACTTTTTGATAATATTTTTGCTTCGGATTGAGTTGTTAATTAGAATCATTACTTGTCAAATGGCTATCAACCCGTTACGTGAATAGTAGGGCTTTCACATTTTTTTTTGCAATGTATGATTTTTTAAGTTTTCTGTGACAAACGTAGGCAATGTCTAATAAAATCTTTTTCAATACAACTCATTTAATTTCAGATTGCATGGATTGCATAAATTTGTGTTAGGTGAGCAAATTATGGTTAGTGACTTTCAAATTACTTGTCATTCCTTTTTTTTTCTGACATGGAATGAAACACAATCTCATGAAATCTTGTTTTGTGGACAAGAAATGCATTGCCTTACTTCATTGTTGCAAGGTGCCAGTAATTATTGGAAAATTCACACAAGTGTCTGCATTTGGGTATAGAGCAATTAATCCTTGGGAGAGTGTGTCTTTGTGGCATTTATAGAAAGGTATGTTGGTTTCTTAGTTCACATGGTTGCTATGTGTTGTGCATAGAGAAAGTGCTAAGCTTTACCAGCTAACTCTTGCAATCTATTTTGTTTGCAATAGTTGTTTAATGTGGGAAAATATTTATTGACTCTATAATATCATCTTTGTTGTCTTGTGCATATATGCAGTGAGGCGATTCTAGCTTAAGTGTGCTTCGTAAAGGTACGTTTCTCTAAAATTAAGACCCAACAATATTTCTTTGCATAGTGTGATTTGTCATATAGTTTTGGATATTTGATATGGTTTTTCCCATGCCTAAGATTTTTTGGCCCAAAATGATTAGAATACATTAGCAGTTGGGTCTAAAGTTGTTTCATCCAATCTTCTCTTTATTGGGTGTGTATAGGTTTGTGGAGAAATAAAGTGTGGTTGCATTTAGTTGCTGGGAAATAATACCTGGGGCAATGTTATTTCTTCTCGTCTATAATTTATATATTCAAAGTGAGTTTTGAAGGTAATAGATGAATCCATTGTGATGTATTAATCCGTACTCCACATATTTGCAGAGGGGTTGCTTTAGATATCTGTCTATTTCATTTTTCCATTTATGGAAAGCATGTTTGTTAGGTCTTTGAGTTTTTTTAATCATGTTTGTAGTTATTATTTTTGTTTTGACAAAGTATTTTGGTAACTAAAACTAAATATACCAATAGGCATGTTTGTATCTCTAATTTTTTGGGGAACAACATTAACTCCAAAAATGTTGTTCATCTATTCTTCACAAGACAATCTAAGAAAAGGGTATGTGTAGGATCATGGTGTGCCAAAAAGTGGCAATACGAAAAAAAAAGAGTTTGAAGATTTCTAAAAGCGCATCAAGATCCACTCTGAATTTCTTTCACCTATCTAGCTACCAAACCTAGAAAGTAAGGCCCAAGCCTTATCGAATATTCGATTTGAGATTGGATATCTGATTTCATAACGAATATCCGATTCATATTTGATATCCAATACTAGCGACAAAAAAATTGGAGGGAAAAATGAATTTGTGAGTTATATGACTAATTTGAGTTATTAAATATGTAAAGATATAATATATAATCTATTAATATATAATAATATATCATATTATTATTATTATCATCTATAAATTATAATCTATCATATATTATTATAATGACCTATGTTATTAATATATAATAATATATTATGTTACTATTATTATAATCTATAAATATAATATATATATGATTATTATACTATATGATTATTATTTTTACTATATTATTATTATTTTTACTATATTATTTCTATTAGAATCATTTATATGGGTTGAAAGGGGTCACCGGATGACCTATGACCCCATTCAACACATTCCATGATGACATATGACCCTAGGGGTCCTAGAACCCCTAGAGACATATTAGAATCATTTATATGGGTCGAAGGGGGTAACGGGACAACCTATGACCCCTTTTGACACATTCCATGACGACATATGTTGCTAGGGGTCTTAGGAACTCCAGGGACACATTATAATTATTTATATGGGTCGAAAGGGGCCATAGGATGACCTATGACCCCTTTCAACACATTCAATGACAACATATATCTGTAGGGGTCCTAGGACCCCTAGGGACATATTAGAATCGTTTATATGGGTCGAAGGCAGTCACAAGATGACCTATGACCCCTTTCAAAGAATTCCATGATGATGTATGTCCCTAGGGGTCCTAGGACCCTTAGGGACATATTAGAATCATTTATATGGGTTGAACGGGGTCATACGATGGCCTATGACCCCTTTTGACACATTCCATGATGACATATGTCTTTAGGGGTCCTAGGACCCTTAGGGATATATTATAATCATTTATATGGGTTGAAGGGGGTCACATGATGACCTATGACCCCTTTTGACACATTCCATGATGACATATGTCTCTAGGGGTCATAGGACCCCTAGGGACATATTACAATTGTTTATATGGGTTGAAAGGAATCGACACATTCCATGACAACATATGTTTCTAGGGGTCCTAGGACCCCTAGGGACATATTAGGATCGTTTATATGGGTTGAAAGGGGTCATAAGATGACCTATGACCCCTTTTGACACATTCCATGATGACATATGTCCCTAGGGGTCCTAAGACACCTAAAGAGTGACATATTATAATAGTTTATATGGGTCGAATGGGGTCATAGACCCTTTCAACACATTCCATAATGACATATGTCTCTAGGGGTCCTAAGACCCCTAGGGACATATTAGAATCATTTATATGAGTCGAAGGGGGTCATAGGATGACCTATGACCCCTTTTGACACATTCCATGATGACATATGTGCCTAGGGGTCCTAGGAACCCTAGAGACATATCAGAATCATTTATATTGGTCAAAGGGGTCATAGGATGACTTATGATCCCTTTCGACACATTCCATGATGACATATATCCTTAGAAGTCTTATGAACCCTAGGGACATATCAAAATCATTAATATGGGACGAAGCAGGTCATAGGATGACCTATGACCCCTTTCGACACATTCCATGATGACATATGTCCATAGGGGTCCTAGGACAACCCCTAGGGACATATCAGAATCGTTTATATGGGTCGAAGGGGGTCATAGGAGGATCTATGACCTGTTTCGACACATTCTATAATGACATATGTCCCTAGGGGTCCTAGGACCCCTAGAGACATATCAAAATTATTTATATGACCTATGACCTCTTTCGACACATTCTATGATGACATATGTCCCTAGGGCTCCTAGGACCCCTAGAGACATATTAGAATTGTTTATATGGGTTGAACAGGGTCATAGGATGACTTATGACCCCTTTCGACACATTCCATGACAACATATGTCCCTAGGGGTCCTAGGACCCTTAGGGACATATTAGAATTGTTTATATGAGTTTAAGGAGGTCACAGGATGACCTATGACCCCTTTCGACACATTCCATGATGACATACATATTAGACTCATTTATATGGGTTGAAGGGGGTCACAAGATGACCTATGACCCCTTTCGACACATTCCATGATGACATATGTTGCTAGGGGTCCTAGGACCCCTAGGGCCATACTAGAATCATTTATATGGGTTCAAGGGGGTCATAAGATGACCTATGACTCTTTTCAACACATTTCATGACGACATATGTCCCTAGGGGTCCTATGACCCCTAGGGGCATATTAGAATCATTTATATGGGTTGAAGTGGGTCACAAGATGGCCTATGACCCCTTTTGACCCATTCCATGATGACATATGCCCCAGGGGGTCCTAGGACCCTAAGGGGCATATAATAGTCATGTGTATGGGTCAAAGGGGGTGATAGGATGGCCTATGACCCCGTTCGACCCATTCCATGATGACATATGTCCCTAGGGGTCCTAGGACCCCTAGGGGCATATTATAGTCATTTATATGGGTCGAGGGGGGTCACAAGATGGTTTATGACCCCTTTTGACCCATTCCATGTCGACATATGTCCCTAAGGGTCCGCAGTCCTAGGACCCCTAGGGGCATATTATAGTCCTTTGTATGGGTCGAAGGGGGTCACAAGATGGCCTATGACCCCTTTCAACCCATTCCATGACTAAGGGCGTATTATAGTCATTTATATGGGTCAAAGGAGGTCACAAGATGGCTTGACCCCTTTTGACCCATTCCATGACGACATATGTGGACCCCTAAGGGCATATTATAGTCGTTTATATGGGTTGAAGGGGGTCACAAGATGGCCTACGACCCCTTTCCACCCATTCTATGACAACATATGTCCCTAGGGGTCCTAGGACTGCTAGGGGCATATTAGAGTCATTTATATGGGTCGAAGGGGGTCACGGGATGGCTTATGACCCCTTTTGACCCATTCAATGATGAAATATGTCCCTAGGGGCATATTAGATTCATTTATATGGGTCGACGGGGGTCACAGGATGGCCAATGACCTGTTTCAACTCATTCCATGACAAAATATGTCCCTAGCGGTCCTAGGACCCCTATGGACATATTAGATTTGTTTATATGGGTCAAAGGGGGTCACAAGATGGTCTATGACCCCTTTTGACCCATTCCATGATGACATATGTCCCTAGGGGTCCTAAGAAACCTAAGGGCATATTAGAGTCATTTGTATGGGTCCAAGGGGGTCACAGGATGGCCTATGACCCCTTTCGACCCATTCCATGACGACATATGTCCCTAGGGGTCCTTGTACCCCTAGGGGCATATTAGATTCATTTATATGGGTCGGAGGGGGTAACAGGATGGTCTATGACCCCTTTCCACCCATTCCATGACGAAATATGTCCCTAGGGGTCCTAGGACCCCTAAGGGCATATTAGAGTCATTTATATGGGTCGAAGGGGGTCACAGGATGGCCTATGACCCCTTTCGACCCATTCCATGATGACATATGTCCCTAGGGGTCCTAGGACCCCTAGGGACATATTTATCATTTATATGGGTCAAAGGGGGTAATAGGATGATCGATTACCCCTTTCGACACATTCCATGACAATGTATATCCCTAGGACCCCTAAGGACCCATTGGGACATCGTCGAAAGGGGTCACTAGGGGCGCTAAGGGTTGAAATGATGCATTTCATGACAATATTATATATAATAATTATATAATATTTTATATTTTAATATAATAATAATATATTATCAGATTATATAACAATAATAATCATATATGTTACTAGATTATGGATTTAATAATAATAATAACCATATAAATTATTATATATAATAATTTATTCGTATAATATTACTATATATATTTAATAATAATAATCATACATATGACTATAATATAATAATAATTATAATAATATATAATAATAATAATATCAATGTCTACACATTCCCGAAATAAATTTCCCTCTAAAACAGTCTAACATTTCCCTCTTAAATTTATTTCCTCTCAAATTTTCCTCCAAATTGGTGTGGAAAATAACTGGACATGATTGGATATCTGATTTCAAATCAGATGTTCGATTAGGCCTGGTATTTACCAAGCCTATTGGGTCAACCCAAAAAACATGTTTGAGAAGGGTTTCACTAACACTCAGTCTTCAGGTAGCCATCTGACAATGTTATTTTGATCAAAATTGAATGAAACAAAAAGGGATTTTTTATACCACTCTCATGATTCCATCTATATAATTGCTATCAAATTTTGCATTCGATAAGTATTTATTAGTTAATTTTCAACGAAGGTTATTGTAAAGTGTTGATTGACATACTGATTGAACAATAGCTATAACTTCCAAGTGGTATAATATTTTTAAAATCCAAAAGTTGCGTCACATTCTATGCTTCACCTAGTATAAGAAAAAATTAATAAAATAAATTAAGTTTGGTAAAATTTTCTATTAGTTAATGTGGTCAGACACAGGAGTTTTTTTTTCAAAAAATACTTTAGTAGAAAATTCATATTTAATTATTTATTTGGAATTAAAATACCCAAAAATATGCGTCACATCCGAGAATGAGTCTACTTTTTATATCTATATTTATATTTTAAAAATATTATCATTTGATTTTGATTAAGGTGGTTAGACATACAAACACTTTTTATTTTTGCCCTAAAATTTTTGTAATACTGCATTAAAATTCAAACTTTTGACCAGTCAATTATTTTTTTCTCTAGATAAGGTCTAGTAGTTTAGAAGCTATGTTCAATTTCCTGCAGATTATTTTCTTACAACTTTTTGATATAAAGTCCATAACCACTTTAAAATTATGTGTCAAGTTGACATAACCCTGATTTGTTGGTTTTTCACTGCCACTTAAGGCCATAGTTTGGTACACCATGATCCTGCACACACCCAAAACCTGATGCTATTTCTTTTTTTTGGGGAAGAAAAGAGTTTCTTTGTCATAAAAGAATAGTATTCTAAAATTAATTTTTCTTAAACAGTCTCACTTTCTTTGTCAAGAAAGAAATATCTCCAATTCCTTTCTACAACAGACTCTTTATTTATCAACTAGACTTACTCAAACTCTATTTGTTAAGGAGCTCAAAGGTTGAATCAGATGGGCCTTCATTGCATGAGCTTGTAGTCATGTAAGTAAATCACCAAATATAGTTTTGGGTTTGACATGCCCCACTAGAAAATGTCAGGCTGTCTACATCAGATATTGAATAGTTTAGACATAGGATGCAAAGTGAAAAAAATGCCCATGTGGTTTGATGGAATGAATTACCAAAGAAGAAAAACATTATCGCTTTTGTGTATTGGCAATTAGACAATCTATCCCATAAATACCTCTCATTTTTCCAAAGTAATTTTCCAACTTTTAGAAAATAAATCAGTCATAACTATTTTCTTCATTAAGCTCCTATAGATTTGGGATTTAAGAAGCAGTGTGTTTTTAAGTGTAAAAAATTTCTCACATGGTCAAGTGTTGAGAAGTTATGATTTACTGCAATTTTCAAATAGTTTTTGCTATAATGATCTGATTAAGCTAGATTCATTGCATTTTTCTCATAATTTTTATTCTTTTGATAAGTTTCTTTTTTTGATTTAGGTGTTATTTGTCTAGTTCTCCTGGTTATACATGTTTTCCTCATACTTGTCCATTTCTTTTATTGACGAGGCACCATTCTTAGATGCTTGTTAAGACATTTAATTTTTTAACAATTAACTTCATTTCTAGAATTCTTATACCTACCCTAGGTAGCATTTTAGACTATTGTTTAGTCCACTTAAGAGGTTACCTTGTCACTATAGTCCAAAGTTGCCACATGTTGTGTTTTTCTCGATAATTTTAAAAATCTCTATCATTTTTTTTGACTAATAAATTAATATAACTAGCATTAGGTATCGAAGATCCTTAATTGGAAAATTTGAAAGTACCTTTCTTACTGATAGCATGCTTGACATAGTGCAAGGAAGGAGAATACCCAAAGGAGATGTCTTAGCCCCTAGCTATACAACCACAAAGTGGAAACACAACATCAAGAAACAATAATGCAAGATCTAATACCAAATTATAATACTTGATTTATAATAGATAAGTGATTACATGCAATATGCTGGGTTGTAAGGCCTTCTAGGTTAGGGCCAAATAGAAAATTACAAAATTAGTTCTACAAGATCCAACAAAATCCAACTTACAACCAATCTCAGTTAGTGTAGATACACAACTAAATAAGAACACCAAGAAGAATCCACACTTGTACCTGCAGGTCCACCAAGAGATCCACTTGTTCCTAAGCCATAGCTCTAGCTCTACTCCAAATTTGCATCTACTCTTTCTATCCAAACTCCACAATGACTAAAAGACTCCATAAGACCCCTACATATACTAATCTAAGCCACAAGTCAGCCCATAACACAAATTAAATATAAATACATAAATTAAATGCCACAAGCCAACCTGCAACGATAATTAAATGTCTAGAAATTAGTATCTGAGTAAAACCACAATATCTCCTAGTTTTGATTGAGTTAGAACTCATGCTTCAAACCATAGGTACAAAAATAGGTCCTCTACAACCTCTTAAATGCACAAAGGCTTATTCCTCAAGGAAAACTGTGCATGTATCTTGAAAGTCACCCACAAAAAACTATCGTACAGTCTATCAAGAATCAATATTGTAGGAGAATTGCCATATCTCCAAAACTATAAAGAGTTAGACCTTATGCACTTTATCATAGATATTAATCTAGACACTCTTCAAACCCAAAAGTGTGCAGCTTCTCATTAATTAAGGAAAATTAGTTACATGCTCTGCAACAAGCACCCAAAAATTAGAAAAATGCAATTCCAGTAGCAAGGTTCAAATAGTTTCAATTTCAACACAATCCATCCAATCTCTATGAAACCATGAGGAAAGGTTCTCCAATGTGTCTCCAATATATCCCTAACAATGAAAATATAGACTCACCAAAATCCAATCTTGATACTTCCCAACACTTAACCATAATCCCTCCAAACATCTAGGATTGCAGGAAAGCCTAGGATGCTCCTACATCAGACACCCCAGGTTTGAAAAGATGTTCTAGTAATTGGAAGAACATCTTCTGGGATTCAACACATAAATCCCAAATTGGTTCTTCACATACACCTCCTCCAAGTCTTCAACTTGCACACTCTTTCCCTTGTTTTTCTTCTTCTTCTTCACATCCACCATGGGTGTTCAATAAGTCTACTTTCCATGTTGATCTCCAACCCTCTCAAAATATGTCAACTCAACTTAGCTACCAATGTTCAGGCTCCTCCTACCAAGGTCTTCATTTTGCATAGGAATTAGGGAAAACTTCCTACCACCTTTCTCAACAGTAAACACATTCCTAACACAATCATGCACAACCCTGCAATCATACTGCCAAGGTCTGTCGAGTAACACATGACAACTGTTCATATCCACAATATCAGACAAAACTTGATCCTTAGATTGCCCAATCTAGAAATCAACAAGGCATTGCTCCCTCACTTCCAAAGCGTGCTCACCTTGTAGCCAACCAATTCTATAAGGATAAGGATATCTCATTCTCTTTAAACCAAGCTTCTGAACCATCTCTTCAACAACAAGGTTATCAGTACTACCACCATCCACAATCACTTTGTAGACTTTACCACTAGACTTACAACAAGTTTTGAATAAACTAGTCCTCTGAAAAGAAACCAATACGCTCTCACCAACCAGTACTCGTTGAGCCAAAAAAGCTTTCTCCTTGCTCAGGCTAACTACCCTAGACTTCAACCTCATTCACAACAACAGTTTTCCTACCAATCAGACATTCAAAAGATCTATTCCCTTTTTTACCACACTTGAAACAATTACCTCTAAACCTACCTCCACCTATCCTCTTTTTCTCATCAGCAGGTTTTGGTTCACCTTCTTCTTTTGGTTTAACTTGTGTTGAACTATCTTGCTTCTCCTTCCCTCAGGAATTACCTTGATTCTTCCTCTTTAAATTCTCTTCTACTCTCAAAGCATACTGATAAGAATCCTCAATTGAAGAAATATTCAGCATACCAGCTTGATCCTAAATATTGAATCTCAAACCATTAATATATCTAGCTACCTTCTCTTTTGCTAGTTCTCTATGCCCAAACCGAATAGTCAACTTATAGAAATCCTCTATATAATCTTTCATAGTCATATCCTTTTGCTTCAAATTTTGCAATTTATTAAACAACTCAAGTTCATAATCAGTAGGAATGAACTTAGCCTTCAACTTAGTCACCCAATCTCCATCTAGAGATCTTCATTTCACCTTCCTTTTGTCTCTCTCTTTGTAGTTCCTTCCACCAAAGAGCTGCAAGTCCCTTCAACTTAGTTTGTGCTAACCATACTTTGAGTGGATCCTTAATATCCTCAAGCTCAAGGTTGTCTTCCAATTCACCAATTCAATCAATCATGCCTTCAGGATTCAAAGTGCCTAAAAAATTAGAAACCTCCATCTTATGCTTCACCTTCAACTGAGATCCAGATCGAGGTCTTTCCATACGATTAGTTTTGACCTCACCACTTGATTTAGGAAATTAAAAGTCTTTAGTAGCTTCCTCATAACCATATTCAGTACCCATATGTCTAGGTGCACCACCTAAAGCACTTAAAATTTTAGCAATCATGTTACTCTTCATCAATGTAATCTCAAATCTAAACTCTGCTCTCATCTTTTCTGAGATCTATTCTTCTACAATATCATTAAGATCAAAAATTTCCCTAGGGTCCAATCCTTTGGGAGGAATCTTCCAAAATTTTACCAAACCCTAAGAAAGAAATCCACCAATCAAGAAGATCAATCAGCCATAAGATCAACCTTCTTCAACCCAAGTCCTAGTGCAAATTGCCTCAGTTTAAGTGATCTATCTACACACTCAGGAACAACCTTCTCTCTGATACCACCTGCCCCAGTGCAAGATATGAGAATCCCCAAAGGAGATGTCCTAGCCCCTAGCTATACAACCACAAAATAGAAGTACAAAAACAAGAAACAATAATGCAAGATTTGATACCAAATTATAATACTTGATTTATAATAGATAACTAATTACATCCAATATGCCTAGCTGTAAGGCCTTCTGAGTTAGGGCCAAATAGAAAATTTAAAAATCAGTTTTGCAAGATCCAACAAGATCCAACTTACAACCAATCTTAGCAAGTCTAGATACACAACTAGATAAGAACACCAAGAAGAATCCACACTTGTTCCCTCAGGTCCACCAAGAGATCCTCTTGTTCCTAAGCCACAACTCTAGCTCTGCTCCAAATTCACATCTATTCTTTCTCTCCAAAATCCATAATGACTAAAAGAACTCCTCAATACCCCTAAATATACTAATCTAAGCCAAAAGTTGGCCCATAAAAATAAATTAAATAAAAATAAATAAATTAAATGCCACAAGTCAGCCCGCAACAACAATTAAATGTCCAAAAATTGATATTCGAGTAAAATCACAATATCTCCTAGCTTTGATTGAGTTTGAACTCATGCTTTGAGCTATAGGTAGAAATATAGGTCCTCTACAACCTCTTAAATTTACAAAGCCTAATTCCTCAAGGAAAAGTGTGCATCCATCTTGAAAGTCACCCACAAAAAATTGTTGTGTAGTCTACTAGGAATCGATACTATAGGAGAATTGCCATATTTCCCAAACTACAAAGAGTTAGAATTTGTGTACTTGACCATAGATACTAATATAGGCCCTTTTCAAATCATAAAGTTTAAAACTTCTCATTCATTAGGGAAAATTAGTTACATGCTCTATAACAGGCACACAAAAACCAAAAAAATGTAGTTCCAACATCAAGGTTCAAATAGTTCCAACTTCAACATGATCCATCCAATATCTATGAAATCATGAGACAAGGTTATAAAATGTGTCTCCAAAACATCCCTAACCATGAAAATATAGCTCTACCAAAATCCAAGCTTGATACTCCTCAACACTTAACCATAATCCATCTGAACATGCAAGATTGCAAGAAAGCCTACGGTTCTCCTACATCAATGCTCATCAACTTGTGGCTTCACATGTGTGCATAAATTATGAAAAATTTGAATATAAATCAGGGAATAAATTGCATGAAAGAAAACCATCAAATTGCTATTGAGTTCCACACATGCAACGTGATATTTTAAGTGATGTATTTGCAAATCTAGAAAAGAAGTGGTTGGCAACTCCTGTGTCTTTTAAGATTTCTTCAATATCTATTAGGATAATCCCAAATTATCTATAGAAGTAAAAGTTAATATCTTAGCTATTTTCCTTCCATTTTCTCCATCATCTAGGGAGATTTCTTATTAATGTGACTTCTGCAAATGTCAAAAATAATTAATATTAAATGGAATCTATAATCTTTGGTGATAACATGTCTCTAGGAGCAAGCTCTTCCATGTGGCTTTTGATCCATAATGACCATAACAAATAGTTGACTAATAACAATTTTCTAAAGAAAGGCTCTATGCACTCTCCATCTAGATCTTTGAGTTAAATAAATGGGCAATTCATGCAATTAAATTTTCAAAATCTTCATCATTAAGGGCAATAATACATTAGTGACTATTAATAATAATCTACTAAAGAGAGGCTCTATGTACCCTCAATCTAGTTTTAAATTGAACAAGTAGGAAACTTGTGCTATTACCTTTATTTTTCAAAGCCATATTATTCAAATTTGAGGCCGCTATAGTTGTTTCAAGTTTGATAGTTAACGTTCTTTGTTTTGAACTATTATTGTAGTACCTGTAAGAAAATCTTCAAAGTCTTTATATGATTGATGTCTTTTTTGTTAGAAATAGTTAAAATAGTTTTTTTTTTCCTGTAGACATTTCTTTGTAGCAAATATCACTTGCACATAGTTTGGAAAAAATTGGGTAGGGAAGTTTTTTAAAATGCTTATTGTTTTTAAAATGTTTTGTGTGGTGTACACATATGTGTTTGAGGATAGGTCACTATTTATGGTTGTTTGTTCACATCATAGATTATAACAAATGGTTCTTACCTAACCTATTTACCTAGTTGAAGCATAAATTAACATGTAGCATATATATTATAAACACATAGGTTTCAAGTTCTCGTATAGTTTGAGGCAAAGTAAAACATTTTTATTCATACCTTTTATATAGGAAATGAATTGTTTAACATAATTGTATAGCTAAAAGGTCCCTTAGCAAAGTTGAAATTTGGCATAACTACAGAGAGAAGTACAAAGCAATAAGTAAATGTTAATCATAAGTCTTAACTTCTAACAAAATAAGGTTCACTTAAAATCTATCATTGAAAATCTTGAAACAAGAAGGTGTGGAGGAGTAATGTCCAAATTATGCAAAAACTAAGGGCAAGCTTAAAATTTCCTCACAATAGTTCATATCTCCCAATTTGCTCTGTTCTTATTAGTAGTTACATAGTATTTGGCATGAAGTTTAAAATTAGTTAAATATTGTGTATTATATAATGATTATAGCCATTATAATAACATGCACAAATCATTTGTTTCTTAATATATCTAAGAGGATCTAGTGCCTAATTTAAAAGTAGTTTATGTTGAATCTTTATTTCCTCCACATAGTTTTTAGTTTCAAGATTATTTCTTCCACTTTTCATCCCAATCATTGTTGACTTAGTGATAAAACTATGTAAGGTTCATAATATTAACCTAGGTTGTGCATATTGCTTCTACTGAAATATTTTTTAAGTATTCCAAAGTTCTTTTCACAACTCCAAAGTGATTGCTATGCTAGCAAAGTTTTCCTTTTACAACTTTAAATTGCTCAAATTTCTAAGCACTCATACAATCTGCCTATGTTGTTTCATGTACTTCTTCCAATTAAGATGTAAGATTTCTAATTTATGAATTTTACAAGTTACCTATAAACATTTAAAAAATGAAATTTCCATTACACTAACATCTTTAAGCAAAAACATGAAGTTTCGGGCTTTCTGCCACGCTAGCCATCCACTATACCTTCTTGCTTTTGATGTCTATATTTTGATCCATTTAAAGTATTTATTTCCAAATATAGCTACATACTTCTATCTATATTTTTTTGATCATGTGCATTTTCCAACTCTCGGTGTTTGCAATTAGTTGACAATGTAGACTAGCCTAATTAGGACAACCCAACTAAGAGTAAGTGAAATATTTTATATGGTTATCAACAAATAGTAAAAGGTTGTTTGGATGAGGATATTGGCTATGGGAAGCCATATTGAAATATAAATTATATGCTTCACAATATAGGATTTAAATAAGAGCAACATCCACACAAAAATAAAATAATAACAAAGCTATATGTAAAAGAAAGCTAGGGTCCTAAGCAAAGAGAGAGATGACTATGACATTTCCCATATAATTGTAGGTTATGATAATTGTATATTTTTCCTCCTTCAATGGGAGGGAAATCTATTAGTTTGTGCATCTAATTATCACTCTGATGAAGAAAATCTATTTATATTGGCTGGAAGAAATGGTCATAGTGATGGCCATTTTCTATTTTGGATATTAGATACAAATCATAAGTAGTGGATTCAAGAATGGGAGTTGGATTTATCACATCAGTTTCACACTTTGCAGGAATTGTATATACCCACTTGGGAATTATTAATAGATCTTGAGTTTGGTAATTATCTGATAGCTTGCACTAATTTTTTGTTTTGTTTTTCTTCAATTTAAAAAAAAAACATTTTAAAGGAAAGTTTCCTTTTTTTGCTTTTGACACTTCTCCTTTTACTAGAGAGACTCCTACTTTTACTAGTTAGATAGTCATTTTATGCTAGTTGAACTCGAATTTCTAGTCATCATATTATTGACTTCTATTTTTAGAGAATTTACCACATTGCAATGACCTTGCTTAGAACATTGCAATGTCAACTGGCATGGATTTAAACAATTTAGCTAGGCAAGAATAACATAGACTATCAAGAATTTCTATTCTCCATAACCAATAGTGGATAGAGAGAAATCTATGCCTTCTAAATTTCCAATTTGGCAAACTATGCTAATACATTTTGTGATGGATTGGTTAATTCTTCAATGTTGAATCATTTCTACTAAGATCAAATTTTTTATCTTCATATTTTAAAACCTTTCACTTAATCTTTATCTCTTGAGAATGTATCAACTAAAATAGGTGACACACCTTATTTTACGATGAATTGCATATAAATTTTAGCCTATTATTGTAGACTAGGTAGGAAATAATCCTTGGCTTAATATGGGTAAGAATGTGTAATTTAGATAGTATAGTTCTATTTACTAGAATAATTTTTTTCTTAAAAAGGAACAAATAAAAGGAAGGCAAATATAGAAAGCAATTTATTATTTTTTCAATATACCTATTTTAGATTAAAAATTTTGTGCATAATGGTAGGATTGATTTTCTTTTTAATTGTAGAAATCGTCTTAATGTTTACAAAGTTGTTCTGTATAGTGGAAATATTTTTTTATTTGTAGTAGGTTGCTGATTTTGAAAAAATATAGCATTGTGTCTATATTAATTATTATCTTTTCAATTAATAATATCTATAGGAGTTTTTTTCACTTAATTTTCTTGGTCTATAATATTGCATGTACTTTGAATGAATAATGTTATAAAAAAATCTTACATATTTACTCCAAGATTTATAGGTTATTTTCAAGAATACTATTAAATCTTTTCATATAACGATTGAGTTCTTTTTCTCTGAGCTTTTATCCAAAATAAAGAATATGGATAAGGAGGTACTATACACTAACAAAGATAAAGTGTAGAATATTTTGTATAAATTTGTTGAATGGTTCTTGATATACTTGTTGAACAAGTCTTATATGCAACTACAATCTTTCGACATAACATAAGAAAATTGTTAATTAACATTTTCTTAATGTATATTATTAACTTTGGAAAAAGATCAAGAATGATACAAAAAATATTCAAAGCCTTTAGTAATCCACATTATAATATAAAAATATTATCTCCCAACCATGATGATTCTCTAGCCAGGGGCTCAATCCAATCTCATCTAATTCTGCCTCCATACAATTTTAGATTCCACCAATTTTTTTGAATGATCTACCCCTACAATAAATATTCAAAACCAAATGATTTCATAGTTGTCCATTTATAATATACTTAATACTCTCATATGTCAAGCCAAAAATATAGTCACTAGGGTCCACTTGAAATATTATACAAAATGATGTCTATCATAGGATTTATTATTCTTATCTGATGTTGTAATATATTGTGGAAGATTTTTTCTTTTGAAGATGTGTGACTGAGTTTATATTCCAAGTCCAAATGCTAAGTGGGATTTCCCAATCATTGGCATGATTAAAACACAAACTTTGGAAAATGTGTTTGTCATAGAATGTCTAAATGTGGAGAAGTCATTGCACATTGTTCTGGGTAAGGAATTATTGGAATATATATCTAGTTCCATACTCTACAAGGACATTGTTTCTAAATTCCTCACCAATTGCACATGGACCTTTCTAAGAATGTACAAATTGTGAAGCAAATGGAAAATGCATATGTAAAGCATTAGTTCAAGCCTCCTAACAACTATGATGTATACATTAGTGCATATGTGATAGAGATGAGTAGTGTCCTCATAGGTGTCCCTTGAATCTCTAAGTTCATGCAATGTTATTACATGTCTATATTATTCCCTCAAAATTGCAATTAAGAGTAATTACAAATCTATCGTAGACCATGCCTTGCATGTTCACCATTTTTGGCTATCTCCACAAAATGCATCAAGAATTTTGGATGTTTGTGATGCAATGATATTCCAACAAGTTCATTTGCCTCCTCTTCTAGTGCTTCCTTATCTTCAGACCAATTGCTCCATGATTATGCCCTCTAGTAGGGAGCTACTATAAAATATGAAATATTTCTCAAAAATCTCTGTCATGTATGACCATATAGTGCATATATGTATATAGTAAACATTATATGTGATGAAATATCTTTATTCACACTGCAAAAGAAATTTTTAACAAATAAAAAATCTGTTTCTATGTCATTACTTTGCATCATGTATGATTTTAATTTTCTAAAATTCCCCTTACTCAAGTTTTCATTTACACTATTGGTAACTTTACTAATATTTATGGACTTCAAATACTATGTTTTCCTTATGATCCTATATACAAAATATATTCTAAAACCTAGAAATGCACGATATTTGAATTTTAACAAATCAAAACATCAATCATGGTTTGTATTAGTTTAAGTTATGGTGTCTATTGGTTTCTATTGTTATTATTGTTGTACTATATCATCGAATACATCTTTCACTACTTGTTCTCCACCTATCCCTACCTAGTTAGAATTTTTGACTACTCCTCCAGGTACTATATGAAAATGCAATTGTAATCATGAAAAAGTTTTAAGCTCTTCATCTTCTTCCTTTGAAGTTTGATTATGCAATTGAATTTACTATTATGTACATGTTGTTTACCTAATCAAAGATATTTGGTCAACTCATTTGTTTCTTTATATCATATTTCACAAGTTCCCCAAGCCTATTTTGACAACTACAAATTTTGAGTACAAGTTAAATACAAAACAACTATCTAGTATGTCTCAACCCTATCTTATCAAGTAGCAATTTATTTTGTCATCTCTCTATTAGTGAATAGATTGTCCTATGAGAAAACGTCTACAAATTTGACCCTGAATGCCCAAATGGGAGGATAGATCAACACCAACAGTTGGATAGGTTATCATGAGATTGATAACCTTCCTCTGAATTTTTATCGGGTACAGCTCCCAGTGCAAGATTTGTCAATGAATTAATTATAGGTACTTTTAACCAAAAAGCACGAAAGGATGTCAAGCATCTACCCGTAAACATAGAGTAGATGCAAAATCAAATAGCTTAAGGAAAAGAAAAACAAAGAGCAGCAGATGATACAAAGTTCACTTACTAAACATTGCATTACAAAGGACAAAGGTCAAAAGAAAAATTTATATTCTCCTAAGAAAAGACGAATCAAAGCTTCTAGAAGATCTTGATATCAAATGCGTTCAGAAAATAGCACATTTGATACACTTATAAAAAATTGAAAGTTACAACAACATAACCATCAGTGGAAAGAAAACTACATAGACTCAAAGTTCTAATTTGCAGATATCTTTCAAACATCCCCTCTTTAAGATGTAAAAGACTACACAGATCCTATTACACATGCATCAAAAAAATGAAAACCATCTCCTCTACATTACATTTCAAAATCAAATTCCTCTTTAATCACTAACACAAAGTCTAGCAAGTAAAGCTCTATTCTGCTACAGCTCCAAAGTCTGCATTCTTTTCCCTTAGAACTAAAAAATCTCCCCCTGCTGATAGCACATAGTCTGTAGCTGCCAGAAGAAAAAGCAAAACCCTATTTGCATTTGCTGGAACCTATTTATCTTTCCTTGATGTACGTGACTATTCAGTTTTGATAACTGATTCTTGAAAGATTTTCTACCACTTCCTTTCTATTTAGTCTCGTGTCTTTACATATTCCTCTTTCCCTCGGATTCACTTTCTTTATCACACTATTAATACTTATAATGTTGTTTACATTATAATCACCACTTTAGAATAATATAAAAATGTATCGTCAAGATTTAGTAATGGCCATAGTGGTGAGATTATTCTTTTATGAATAAATATGAATCTATCCAGCCATCATATAATTAAAATGTATATGCTTCTTTAGATAGCTAGCTCCACACTTGTCATCATATCCCATTAGGTAACTTTAAATGGGGATGGTTAATTTAACTATGAATTGCTTGACTGGTAGCACGTAGGCGACTGTCACATATTCTTGAGCATCATCATTATGCACATCTTCCACATAACATTCTTTTCAGAGCTTTCTTAACTGACATGTAATTCCATCTGATCAAATTCTTTATATAATGGCAGTGATTTTCTCGATTCTTTATCATATGCCATTTAAGAGAAATCAAATCAACATTGGCGTGCAGTCCTCCTTATCCTCTAAAGTTTTTCACCTTGAAACATTGAAACTCTATCCTTAGCAATTTCACCAATTATTATAACTGCACCATGAGCGAACAATATGGTCTTGCTGACATGTGCAGCTGAATGCATAATCATAGCAATAATCTAACTGATGTGACTTTGCAAAGCCAAGGTTAATACTCATTGACCCTGATTCCACAATACATGTGCAACATGATATGATTGTAAAGCATGACAACCCTTCAGATACCACAAATTTTAGCTATATGAGCAATAGGAAAGACCTATGTTCTCAACAGCCTGTGCACCCAATTGCATTATCTTTCATTTTGTGAGTTGTTGCACACTTTCTATATATTTATATACCTCCCTTGTCTTTTTTGGAATGACCATAAAATAAGACAGAAAGATGCCTTCCTCCATTTGAATGGTGGCATTCGCAACACAAGTCACCATATTCATTTCTCTTGTGAGTTTAATTAAAGATTTTGTGTGTGATCGGGTTCATGAAGAATTAGTTTTTCATAGATGCATGAAGGTTGGTGGATTATTTTGAATACCATACTTTGACTTTTAAACATTTATTGATTATTTTGAACATGTTTCCATGTTTGCACATATGTTGTGGCTCTCATAAATTATCTTCCTTTAATTATGAACTTTCGCTGCAGAGGAACTTGCAGCTTCCAACATCACTCTCGCTATCTATCACAATGATGCACGTTGTGGAAGGCCATGGGTTATACTAATCTTGCATAGTCTCCTTTAAAATCCATAGGCCTATCTTGATATTCATCTTCAAATGCTTAGCATATGTCCCTTACCATATATGTGCCACTGATTATTAATTGCGGGATTATGCTTGAGCTCTATTCTAATTCGCCATGCATTGAGATTGGATAATGTATACTGTCATTAATGCCTTCCACCTCCCTTTTTTTATCTGGGCACAATATATTCTATCTTCCATATGTCTAACGTTCCTCAGTTTGAAATGTTGAGAAGCAGATTTCTTGAAATCTCATTTTCTTGTCAAGAGTCGGATCCCTTTGTTGATATTTGGCGTTCGCAACACGTGCCTTCATACACCAGATTAAAGCTTGGTTTTTGGCTGGTTATAACCCAAGTGTTGGCTTCTGCCACTGTTACATGGCTTCATTCCAAGCTTATGATGAAATACTGTTGCTTACTATTTGGAAGCTGCGGGTTTTGATACCTTTTTCACTCTTTACTGAGCAAAATCATCATCTTTATCAAACCATTAACATACAGCTGTCAACAAACCCATGATAAGCATTCAATTGAATAATTCCCAAGACGTTTGTTGGAGTATAGCTTCTCTAAAAAACCCACAAAAATCCCTGATATAATTTGGCATTTGATGAAATTCCAACTATATTTGAGTGTTCACAGCAAGCTTGAATTTCAATTTGAATACCGCAGCTTTAACTATCCATAGAAATCATTACTCTGAATCGAGATCAAATAACAAGTAATACTTGGGCTTCACAAGTCAGATGGCAGTGAATCAAGTGAAGGGTCAGGTTTTAATCATACAGATGAAGACTTCTTACTCGCATGATGCAAGGAATTGAATGTTGATTTGTTCCTTGTTAAACCATGGCTTTCAATGGACTTCTTCATGAAAAGATCTGAATTGCTTTGGATATAATCACGATGCCCCATTGAACATGCTCTGCCTCAGGCGAGTGATCTTGTAGAAGCTTGACCTGAGCTCTATACTTTTATTATCAAATGCTCGAAATATATTCTGGTAGATATACCATTCTTTTCCATTGTTATCAATATTTAATTAGATAATCATCTTTTAAATATGATCTCGATGAAGATAAACAAACCCAAGAATCCAACATATTCATTGACCTTCAATAATTTGAATTGAATCCAAAATGAAACTCGATTACCTTTGATCTTCCCCCTTTTGATGGATGGATCTTCTTGAATTAAATGCCTCCATATTTACAATCTGACGATGATATCACTGAATTGTGAAACTGTAAACCCTCTTGTGAAGTCATCTGAACCTGAATCAAATGGTCCTTACACCTCTGCACTGGATCATCAATCTTGAAGACATTGAGTCTGAATTCCATCCCCGTGTCTTAAATCATGGATTGAGGATGGGCTTTGAACTTTTTTGAATTAACAAATCGACATTTTGGACTACTTCAAACCCATTTGAACTACTTTGAACTACTTTGAACTTTGGTTCAAAGTGGTTCAAAAACTCTGCACTTGAAGTTTTAAAATCGTGATCATATTGGGTGATAACAGGGGCTCTAACTGCGGGACTGATTTTGATGCAAAATTAGAGAACTCTAGCAATCTCTGGGAAAGAACAACACCTTATCCATTGGGCAAATAGAGTTAACAAGAGAAGATTGGGAGCTGCTTGCAGAGAGGGCATAGGGGAGCAGGGTAAAACCACCAAACAAAACCAACAACAAACAATTAAACTACCAGCAAGCATGAGGCTTGCACATTATTCCAAACTACACTACGCACAACAAAAACTTATTTACAATATTTACAAAGGTAGGAAAAGAAACCTACTAGAAAGACCGAAAGAAAGAAAAAGTTAAGTGAATCCATTTACTGGTTGAGAGAAATAAGAGCCTTCCTAGATCAACATAGTGTACCTCAATGGGACAGCTCCAAACCATCACTTGATGATGACTCCTTCAATGCCAAACTTCAAAATGACATCGTGCATGCATATGTTGATCCAACTCTCTTTTCCAAATAGCCATAACTCATCATAGTATTCATCTCCACTTAAGAATTGATCCTTCACACTGTCAGAAGTAGACTCCACTTCAAATTGAAAAATATGAAATGAAAATGCCTCACCAAAAGATGATGAGTAATCTTTAAGAATTTTTTCATGTAGGTTCAATTCTTGTGCTTGGTCATGATCATTTTGCAGCCATAATGACGCCTTCTTTAGCATAGGATCAGCTTTCAAATATATGTCTTCTTCATTTCTTTCAAGGAACCAACTGTCATCAAATATATCATAAATTCCATTCCCTTTTCTTCTTAGAGTGTTATCATACATCTTAGCATTACTTTCACAATCCAAATCAATAAGATTATGCATAGGTGGACAAGAAGAAAAAATTTCAATAAAGGCCTCATTCTGAAATTGATTTGAATAGGTGTCTAAGGAAACATCAAAGAAATGATCCACCTTGAGTGATGACAAAAATGTACCTATGATTTCTTCTTCTTCATTGAAAATTTCTTTCCCCAACTCATCAGCTAAATCACCAATAGATTGGAAGATAGCTTCATATTTCTTTGTCTCAACTAGGAATTCAGCAGGGGCATCTTTGCCTAGAGGCATCTTTGTCTCACCTCCATGAAGAACTGAATCACCATTAGAAGGACTGGTTTGAGAGAGGTTTTTCAACTGAAGACATAATAAGAATTTGGCAATGACCTCTTCTTGTTGATCAAATGATGTTTCTTTTAATGCTTCACCCAAATAGTTTACAAACTGAGTGTTAATTTCAGTATCCTCATAATGAGGAAGAAATGTTTCTTCATACGCTTTCACCTTTTCATTGTTACATATTTCATCAACAAACAGAAAAATTTCTTGCAAGAGTTGGTTACTAGTTTGCAAGTATGTGGAATCATCTTCATTCTTCATAGAAATAAGAATTTCAGTCTCAGGCTGCATATCGTCCTGAATCTTTTCATGAAGACGATTTTCCAAAGAATGTTGATCAACATCAAAAGTGAAAGATTGAAAATCTGGAGGCAAGTAGTCAACTTCCTCATCAATAGGAACTTCTAAAACAGGGAGTTTATCAACATATTTGAAATTGAAACTCTTAGGATGTGAAGAAAAAGATTTGAATACACCTCCATTAAAAATAGTATCACCTACAAAGTTTGCTATTGCAAAATATTTAGAATTGAAAGATTCAAGAATAGAATCTCTTTCCACACTCCCCTTCAAAGGATTAATACCCTCACAATCTTTTGTGGCATTTAAAGATTCATTTTTAGACAAGACACTTAGAGAAAATATTTCAACACAAACTTTAGAAAAAGAACAATCACCATGACCCTCTACTATACCAATTTCAGCATGAGATGAAGAAAGATCTTGAGACAAAATTTCACCATTATTGCTTACCTTTTCTCCATTATAGGTATGGATATTCTCATCCGCTGAAGCTAGGTCAACCGAAGGTTGGAGCATTTCTGGCTGTACCTCTTGGTCACTCATGACAAACAGATTGAGATGTCTGGGTGAAATTGTGATAATGGGAGGTTTATCATCATCATCTTCCCTCAAATGCTCCTTCAACTGAGCCACTTCTTCTTCAAGGTGTTGCAAGTCTTTCAGCTTATGAAATCTTGTGCAAAGGCCTCTCCATATCAACCAAGAGCTTGCATCGTCCTCAAAGCTTAACTTTTTCTTCATGCCTTTAGAAATACTTTCCCTAAAATGTTCTACAAAGTCACGCAACACTTTATCAACAATCTGACAAAGTTCTAGAAGAGAAGGATCTGGCCTTGGTCTTTTCATGGCTCCTATATCTGGCATGGTCTTTGTATAGAGTCGCCAAATCTTTTGCACATGGAGATAATCATAAAACTGAGGAAATAAAGATGGGCACTTAAATCTTTGCTTCGATTCCCCAGTCGAGTCACAAAAAATCTATTAGTGAACAGATTGTCCTATAAGAAAACGTATGGAAATTTGACCCTGAATGCCCAAATGGGAGGACGGATCAACACCAATAGTTGGATAGGTTATCATGAGATTGATAACCTTCCTCTGAATTTTTATCAGGTACAGCTCCTCATGCAAGATTTATCAATTAATTAATTATAGGTACTTTTAACCAGAAAGCACGAAAGGATGCCAAGCATCTACCTGTAAACATAGAGTAGATGCGAAATCAAATAGCTTAAGGAAAAGAAAAACAAAGAGCAGCAGATGACACAAAGTTCATTTACTGAAAACTGCATTACAAAGGACAAAGGTTAAAGAAACAATTTCCATTCTCTTGAGAAAAGACTAATCAAAGCTTCCAAAAGATCCTGATATCAAACACATTTAGAAAATAGCACATCTAATGCACTTAAAGAAAATTGAAAGTTACAGCAACATAACCATCAATGGAAAGAAAACTACATAGACTCAAAGTTCTAATTTGTAGATAACTTTCAAACCTCCCCTCTTTAAGATGTAAAAGACTATACAGATCCTATTACACATGCATCAAAAAAATGAAAACCATCTCCTCTACATTACATTTCAAAATCAAATTCCTCTTTAATCACAAACACAAAGTCTAGCAAGTAAAGCTCTGTTCTGCTACAGCTCCAAAGTCTGCATTCTTTTCCCTCCGAACTAAAAAATTTGCCCCTGTTGACAGCACACAGTCTGTAGCTACCAGAAGAAATAGTGGAACCCTATTTACATTTGCTGGAACCTATTTATCTTTCCTTGATGTCAGTGACTGTTCAATTTTGATAACTGATTCTTGAAGGATTTTCTACCACTTCCTTTCTATTTAGTCTTGTGTCTTTACATATTCCTCTTTCCCTCAGATTCACTCTCTTTATCACACTATTAATACTTATAATGTTTTTTAAATTATACTCACCACTTTAGAATAATATAAAAATGTATCGTCAAGATTTAATAATGGCCATAGTGGTGAGATTATTCTTTTATGAATAAATATGAATATATCCAACCATTATATAATTAAAATGTATATGCTTCTTTGGATAGCTGGCTCCACAGCTGTCATCATATCCCATTAGGTAACTTTAAATGGGGATGGTTAATTTAACTATGAATTGCTTGACTAGCAACACTTAGGCGACTGTCACATATTCCTAAGCATCATCATTATGCGCATCTTTCGCATAACATTCTTTTTAGAGCTTTCTTAACTGACATGTAATTCCATCTGATCAAATTCTTTATATAATGGCAGCAATTTTCTTGATTCTTTATCATATGCCATTTAAGGGAAATCAAATCAACATTGGCGTTCAGTCCTCCTTATCCTCTAAATTTTTTCACCATGAAACATTGAAACTCTATCCTCAACGATTTCACCAATTATTATACCTGCACCATGATCAAACAATGTGGTCTTGTTGACATGTGCAGCTGAATGCATAATCACAGCAAAAATCTAACTGATGAGACTTTGCAAAGCCAAGGTTAATACTCATTGACCCCGATTCTACAATACATGTGCAACATGATATGATTGTAAAGCATGACAACCCTTTAGATACCGCAAATTATAGCTATATGAGCAATAGGAAAGACCTCTGTTCTCAATAGCCTGTGCACCCAATCACATTATCTTTCATTTTGTGAGTTGCTACACACTTTCTATATATTTATATATCTACCTTGTCTTTTTTTGAATGACCATAAAATAAGACAGAAAGATGCCTTCCTCCGTTTGAACGGTGGCATTTGCAACAGAAGTAACCATATTCATTTGTCTTGTGAGTTTAATTAAAGATTTTGTGTATGATTGGATTCATGAAGAATTAGTTTTTCATAGACACATGAAGGTTGGTGGATTATTTTGAATACTATACTTTGACTTTTAAACATTTATTGATTATTTTGAACATGTTTCCATGTTTGCACATATGTTGTGGCTCTCATAAATTATCTTTCTTTAATTTGAACTTTCTCTGCAGAGGAACTTGCAGCTTCCAACATCACTGTCACTATCTATCACAATGATGCACATTTGGGAAGGCCATGGGTTATACTAATCTTGCATAGTCTCCTTTAAAATCCGCGGGCCTATCTTGATATTCATCTTCAAATGCTTAGCATATGTCCCTTACCATATATGTGCCATTGATTATTAACTGCGGGATTATGCTTGAGCTCTATTCTAATTCGCCATCCATTGAGACTGGACAATGTATACTATCATTAATTCTTGCCACCTCCCTTTTTTTATCTGGGCACAATATATTATGCCTTCCATATGTGTAATGTTCCTCCTTAGTTTGAAACGGTGAGGAACAGATTTCTTGAAATCTCATTTTCTTGCCAAGAGTCGGATCCCTTTGTTGATATTTGGCATTCACAACACGTGCCTTCATACACCAGATTAAAGCTTGGTTTTTTGCTGGTTATAACCCAGGTGTTGGCTTCTGCCACTGTTACGTGGCTTCATTCCAAGCTTATGATGAAATACTGTTGCTTACTATTTGGAAGCTGCGGGTTTTGATACCTCTGTCACTCTTTACTAAGCGAAATCATCATCTTTATCAAACCATTAACATATAGCTGTCAACAAAACCATGATAAGAATTCAATTGAATAATTCCCAAGACGTTTGTTGGAGTATAGCTTCTCTAAAAAACCCACAAACATCCCTGATATAATTTGGCATTTGATGAAATTCCAACTATATTTGAGTGTTCACAGCAAGCTCGAATTTCAATTTGAATACCACAACTTTAACTATCCATAGAAATCATTACTCTGAATTGAGATCAAATAACAAGTAATACTTGGGCTTCACAAGTCACATGGTAGTGAATCAAGTGAAGGGTCAGGTTTTAATCATACAGATGAAGGCTTCTTACTCACATGATGTGAGGAATTGAATGTTGATTTGTTCCTTGTTAAACCATTGCTTTCAATGGACTTCTTCATGAAAAGATCCGAATTGCTTTGGATATAATCATGATGCCCCATTGAACATGCTTTGCCTCAGGTGAGTGATCTTGTAGAAGCTTGACCTGAGCTCTATATTTTTATTGTCAAATGCTCAAAATGTATTCTGGCAGATATACCATTCTTTTCCATTTTTATCAATATTTAATTAGACAATCATCTTTCAAATATGATCTCAATGAAGATAAACAAACCCAAGAATCCAACATAGTCATTGACCTTCAATAATTTGAATTGAATCCAAAATGAAACCCGATTACCTTTGATCTTCCCCCTTTTGATGGATGGATCTTCTTGAATTAAATGCCTCCATATTTATAATCTGATGATGATATCACTGAATTATGAACCTGTAAAGCCTCTTGTGAAGTCATCTAAACCTGAATCAAATGGTCCTTACACCTCTACACTGGATCATCGATCTTGAAGACATTGAGTCTAAATTCCATCCATATGTCTTAAATCATGGACTAAGGATGGGCTTTGAACTTTTCTAAATTAACAAATCTACATTTTGAACTACTTAGAACCCATTTGAACCGCTTTGAACTACTTTGAACTTTGGTTCAAAGTGGTTCAAAAACTCTGCACTTGAAGTTTTAAAACCATGATCATATTGGGTGCTAACATTCTCTAACTAATGAAATAAAATCTATTTCATTGATTCATTTGTATTTTTTACTTAACCATTTTTAAATTTCTTTCATCTCTAATAGATCATTAAAATTAATTACACTTACAACATTGGGATTTGGAAAGAGAACAACATTCTAATACAATATAGTTGGTAAAAAGAATTCTAAACCACTATCTAATTAGACTTCCTTTACCATATCAATTCTAATTTAGTCTTATAATTAATCATGACTATAATATATAATGAAATTAACATTATAATATTCAATATAGATGATTCAACTATATTTTTGAGTCAATCTAATCGATCCCATGTTTCATGGGTATTAGTTTGCAAAACCCAGATTCCATTTAGTCTAGCTCTAGTTTGAGTACAAGCAACTAAGAAAACTTAGGAAGTCCTAGTGCTTCAACTCTGTTAGAATCACCTCTTTCCAATTCGTGTTAGCTATTCCATTCATTGCCATGAAATTTTCATTGTCTAAATGACTACATAACTAAAACATACAACTTCAACCTACTATGGTGGTCTCCTTTCTACCAAATATCTTAGATCGCAAATGTAAACCCATGCAGTCATCTTATATGTTGAAAGTAATATTGTAGACCACATATAGATCTCGATAGACAATTGCAAGTGCATATTTGACCACCTTGTTTTCCTAAGATGTTTGCTTCAAATAACTTCTACACAATGAATTTTGTATGTAGTGTAAGGTTTGATTTAAAGTTGGGTAATAACCTTTCACATGTCATGCATATGTGTATCTTTCACTTATGAAATGTGTTCACCTAATATGGCACAATTATCAATTCTTATCTAATAACATTATGGATAAATGTCAAGGTCATTGCTCACATATTAATAATAACATAGACAAAGATGTTGAATTTCTTTTCCATGAATCTTTACCAATTTGTAGAACATTGCACCTTAGTTTTCATCACTTGTTTTGTGTTACATCGTACTTGGAAATGAAATTGTACATGAGTTTCAATAATTAATACAGAGTTTGAATATGAATGATGTAAGATGATAACACTTTATAAGCCTAAAGTTGCTATTGCAACTTGAAGTTCGTATAACAAATACACTCTTCATCTTGGAAACTACAAGTGTGACTGTCTTACAATAGAATGGTTCTACTTGAATTAATAATGCTTTTTAAAATCTACATTCTCTTTCTCCTCTATTTCTCACTGCAAGAAATATCCTTTTCCATTTTTCTCATAGCCTCCAATGTAATACTTTTTAATGTAATTTTATACATAATTGAATGAGCCATGGATTTTAAAGAAAAGGAAAACTACATCAAGACTGCCTAATATTATATGTATGTTGCTATATAATTACCAATGAACAAATTATAAATGTTTCCTTAAGTTGTTTGATTACTTCACAAAGCTGGATATAATGATGATTGGTTTCTTGAAGGAATTAGTATGCAACATATGCAATAACTAGAAATGCAATTCTAGTGGAAAAATATAAAGTTATTATTATCTGCCCATGGGATCAATGTTGCTTAAACAACTTTTCAGCTACTAGAGAACATGCTTTTTCATATGGTAAAAAGGTGTTTCTAAACAGAAAATGTAAACATTTTTTCATTTAAAATTAAATACTTGAAATAAAAAGATAATTGTTTGTGCATAGGTGAAAATGTGTATCAAACAATAGGCTTCCATAAACTATTATGCATGTCATGGATCTTATTCAAAATTTTACCATGCTACTTTAGAGTTACACAAATATTTAGTTAACAAAACTATTGCTTTTCTCGTATGAAAATTTGAAAATGATTTCAATTTCTACAAATGTATGTTGATTAGTAATTGCATTTTATAATCCTTGCTCAATGTTTTGTCATCTCTATCATGAAATAGTTACAATCTCAAAGACAACTACTTATACAAATGTATGTTGATTATGCATGTCATGGATCTTATTCAAAATTTGACCATGCTACTTTAGAGTTACACAAATCTTTAGTTAACAAAACTATTGCTTTTCTCATATGAAAAATTGACAATGATTTAAATTTCTACAAATGTATGTTGATTAGTAATTGCATTTTATAATCATTGCTCAATGTTTTGTCATCTCTATCATGAAATAGTTACAATCTCAAAGACAACTACTTATACAATCACACACACATGAACAAATTTGAAAAATTTAGAAGTGATCATATTAATGATGCTCATATCCAATCTACTCAGAATAATGTTATGCTAAATTTAAAAAAAAAAATTGTTCACTCATAAAAAAAATATGGAAGTAGAAAAATACTATACAAAAAATCATTTACAAAATTTTGATATTGACAAAAGTCTTCAATAACATGGATTGTGTAGATTTGCTAACTTCAAATACAATGTTGGTGATTGTTTGTCTAATTCATTTTTATTTTTACTTAATTTTTAGCTCACCTCAATTGAAATATGCAATGGAGTGATAGATTTCTTCATCACCTACCTTCAAAATTCTAATGAGGAGGCTATACATTATTTCACTCATGAATTACATCTAGAAACATTGAAAGAGTTACTTAATATAGTTGATCCTAACACTTATTTACGAAGAATGTAATTATCTACAAATGCAACTAGCTCAAAAGAAGATCAAGGTTTATGGGGTGATATGTTCTGCATTCATTGACTCTATAAGTGGCTAAGCATTCACATTTCTATTTGGTCTTTGACTTTTAGAAAATGATATCTTGACTTCAACAAGTTAGTCAGTTCTATTGCATACAATATTCGATTTCATGATGCAAATCCTCCTTGTGGCCATTTTGAGCCATTGATTATTATAGATACCAAAAAAATATAGCCAAAACATGAACTTGCATCAAGTTAAAAAAATTATTAGAGACAAAAGCGAAATACAAATGGATAACATAAATAGGAAAAGAAAAAATCATTCTACAAATGACAAGCTGAATAATACTAGTAAACTCAATAATGCCAAAAACCTTGGACATAAAAACTTGCACGTAACAAATAAATTTATTAGAAGTCAAGCTCAAAAAATGGATGAAAATACAAGAATGACAAGTTGAGGGTCTCTCAAAAAATGGATCAAGTTAAACAAAACTTGGAGATGTAGTCAAATATGATATTCAATACTAAAAGAGTGTCAAAAAAGAAAAGCATCACACAAGTGTAACAATATTTAGCTACAATAGAGGACACACAAAAATATCCTTGTGCAATATGCCAACTCCTCAATTTTAGAAAATATGTAAAACAACTTAAACATAGCCATAAAGTTACATATTACAACTTAACAAATCATAATATCACATTTTGCAATGAGAACATATGTAAAATATACATAAATGCATTAAGTACAAATGGTGTCCCAACATATGCTATTCCTCTAAACATTAGCAAAATAATTTCAATAAATAGCATACAAAATTTGACTCAACTAGAAGAGTGTTAGAAATCTAATTGAAAAGATCATTGTTGAAGAATGAAGAAGATTGTTTACAAATAGGGAGATTGTTGTTTTCAATCATTGTTTATCACTAATGTCAAACCTGCTATTTGCTAGAATGACAATTGCTTATACGATCCAACTACTATCAATAAAATTATGTATTGGTAATATACTTGAAGATATAGAGGTTCGCCACACTTAGAAACACTAGAGGAATAAGTTGTAATAAGGTTGTCTACAAAGCTTAACTAAGTTCATGCCAAGCAAATGCAAAATCTAGTGTGTGTCAAGTGATACAGAAGGATTTGAGCAAAGTTTAGGTGCCAAGAATTAGTAAAACTTAGTGGATGCTGAGTGAATCCATAGTAGGTGTCGAGTATTAGTAAAATGTAGTTGGTGTCAAGTAATGTAGTATGTGTCGAGCACCATAATTTCAATAGTGCCAAGTTGTTGCATTATTTGAAAAGTCAAAGATTTGCCAAAACTAAGTCAACAAGTTTGCTATCTTGAATTTTGTGAACCAGATAGAGGATAAGGAAGATGAGCCAAAGGCACAAAATTTTAGGTAAACCATTTTTGGGCAAATTCAGGAGGATTTTTCATGATTTTTCTAGAAGGAACAAGATATAGGTTAGATTCAATGAATCCTACCTAAGCTATTCAAACTAAAATTAAAGGAGGGAAGAATCGAGTAGGAAAAGCATTTTCTAGACTTTTATTTAAGGAGTCATAGGCCAAGAAGTTAGTGTGGTTGGGGTGCCAAAATGTGAAGTTGTTGAAGGATGTCAAGGAGAAGGTATTAAGAAGAAAGAATAGAGCACAAGGACTCTACTTCAATAAGTGGTCATATAGGAGATTGCACTAGTACATTGAGCATGAAGAATCAAGAGATGAAGCTTAAAAGGTGAACAAGCTATCAGAGCTCCAGAGACTAAAAGCCAGGCAAATTATGAAGAGCTAAACAGAGATCTAAAATCTACAAGATAAGTTGTGAGTTGTATTAGGTCAAAAGCCCTTGTTGTTACTCTCTAATAATTGTGTCAACTATGGTAAAATCATATGGACTTAGGTTGGTTTAACAACCATTTGTAAATCCTTTAACAGGGCAGCATTCTAAGTGAATGTTCTAAAGTCCTCTAACTAGGCCCACTTCTAATAGGGCGGTTGAATCCTTTAACTAGGTTACATTTAATAGTGTGTTGTAGCCTTTAACAAGGTTGGCCTTTCACATGACATCACTTCAAAAGAGTGAGAATGGAGCAGCATGTTATTGGTGGTTTTTCCCAAAATGGTTTTCCACATAAATCACTATGTTATGTGATGATCTTTCATGTTTTATTATTGCATATTAATTTTTAGTAACTTGCCAAGTAGGAAAGTTTAAGTTTGGATGAATGAATAGTTTGACGGGCTTACTTTTTTTGACAAAAAAGTTTTAATTGGACATAAAGACCCTAAATAACTAATTCCCCCCTCCTCTCAATTATTCTAAAGCATTTCTAACAATTTGTATTAGAGCCATCTACTAATTTAGTTTAAAGGTACTAGAAGTAGGAAGATCAATATGTCCAAGAGAGAAGTTCCCAAGCTTAATAGAGACAACTTCATTGCATGGAAAAGGTTGATGAAGTTGCACCTTAGATCAATAAGTGATCATGCAAAAACCTCAATTGAAGTAGAACATGTTGATCCAGCTATACCTACTATAGAAGATATGAAGAAAAAGAAGGAGCATAATTAGACAATCCCAGAGATTGTCTCTACCCTTAACTATGTTGAATTTGATGACATCAATGGATGTGACTCTACATTCAAGACATGGAAAGCCCTGACTAATATCTATTGAGGAGATCAAAATATTCAAAGAGCAAAAAGAGAAAGCCTCAGTTGAAGTTTGATGACACTATCAATAGTAAATATTTAAGAACCATGCTCCCTATCTATGCTGTTAGAGTTTCAACCATCCAAGAGTTAAGGTGTGTACCAGGAAGCCAACTAACCTTTGAAGGAATAGTAGGGAGACTTACTGCATTTGAACTATCGAATTTTGATAACTACAGACTTGAGAATCTTGAATCTACTTTCAAGGTCAAGCTATCATTAAAAGGCATTGAGGAGGTGAAACCAAAGAAGAAGAAGAAAAAGGTAAAGTAAGGATCTAGTGATAGTAGCATCGATGAAGAAGATGTGGAAAAATTGGAAGCACTACTAGCTAGAAGATTTTACAAAGGAAAAGGTAAGCTTCCTATTATTTTTTTTAATTGCAATGAAGTAGAACATATTGCTGTAAGATGCACATAGAAGAAGAACTATAGAGAAGGCAATAGGAACAAGAATAGAAGAGAAGATGATAGCAAAGATTACAAAGATAGGAAAATAGTGCTACATTGTTGAAGAAGAAGATTCTGATGAAAATGATGATGAGGTAGTCTATGTAGCCATGAATGATGAGTTAGATGAAGATGAGGCAACAAGACTTGTAACCTATGTGCACAAAAAGTAAGTTCATTACCTTTACTCAATATGATGAAAATAGTGTTAGATTTGGAAATGATGCTCCATGTCAAATCAAAGGAAAAGGTTCTATTAAACTTAAGAGAAAATCTCATGTGGTAATGTATACTATGTTGAAGGATTGAGCTACAATTTGTTTAGTGTATCACAATTAGGCAATATAGGTTGCAAAGTAGAATTTGGAAAGAAAACTACCAAAATCTATGACACTGATGGAAATTTGATAGGAAAAGGAGAACAAACTAGGAGTAATTTGTTTTACGTAGATATGGAAGATGCAATCTATCTTATTGTTAGACTTGATGATGTTTGGTTATGGCATAAAAGGTTATGTCATGTTAACTTTGATAATTTGATTAGCATTAGTAAAAAGAAGAACATTAGAGATTTGCCTAAGCTAAAGAAGCTTGAAAATACAATGTGCAAACAATGTCAACTAAGAAAGATGACCAAGTCAAGTTTCAAAAGCAAAGTCTACACATCAAAAGAAGTATTAGAACAAGTCCATACATGTTTGTGTAGCCCAATAGAAGTACAAATCTACCAAGGAGACAGATACACAATATTGCTTGTGGATGACTACTCTAGGATGATGACTGCCATGTTCTTAAAGAAAAAATATGATGCATTTCAAATGTTAAAGTGGTATTTGGCTAGGGTTGAGAAGGAAACAAGAAAAATTCTGAAGTGCCTAAGACTAGATAGAGGAGGAGAGTTTACATCAAAAGAATTTGAGACATTTTGCAATGACAAAGGAATCAAGAGACTATGCCATTGTAGAAAGAAGGAATAGATCAGTAGTAGACTATGTCAAAACTTTGATGATGGAGAAAAATGTTGCTCTGAAGTACTGGAGAGAAGCTATTAGTATTTCTATCTACACCCTAAATCGAGTACAAGTCAAGAAAGGCACCAATGCAACACCTTTTGAACTATGGTATGGTCACTCACCCAATGTGAAACATTTCAAAGTATTTGGTTGTAAATGCTATATTCTTAAAGATACTAGAAATGGAAATTTTGATGCAAAAAGTGATGAAGACATATTCCTTGGATACTCCATTAGAAGAAAAGCATATAAGTGTTTGAATACTAACACTAACAAGATTGGGGAGAGTACAAATGTAAATTTTGATGAGCATGCAGAAGTCCAAGTTGATGAATCCAAGAAATCAAAATATTATAAATCTTTTGTATACTTCTATAAAGGAATGCCTACTGAAGATAAAGTTGCCAATCAAGTTGGGAATTAGCAACAAGCTTCAATATCAGCCGAGTCACAGCTAGTGAATGTCGAGTTGCATTTGGAAGCTGAGTTGTAGAATGAAGATAATGCACATTTTGATTCTAATATCAATACACATGGAAGAGATGATAAAATAATTGAAAATGATGTGCATAGTGACTTTGAAGCTAAAGGATCAAACATGGAAAGAAGGATAAAACCAAGACAATCCAAGTATGTGATAAGACATCACCCTACAAAATAGATCATTGGTGACAAGCAAGCTAGACCAATGATAAGGAATAGACTAAGAAATGAATCATGTCTGTTAAGCAAGATTGAGCCCATAATAGTAAAAGATGCACTACAAGATGATAATTGGCACAAAGCTATGGAAAAAGAGAGAGATTAGATAAAGAAAAATAAACCCTGGACCTTAGTCCCAAGACTAGCTAATAAGAATGTGATTGGTACCAAATGGGTGTTTAGGAACAAGCTTGATGAGAATGGTGAGATCACAAGAAATAAGGCTAGGCTAGTCTGCAATGGCTATGCATAAGAAGAAGGACTAGACTATGGGAAAAAATTTACCCCTATTGCAAGAATGGAAGGAGTGAGAACACTACTTGCATATGTTGCTTACAAAGGTTTCAAAGTCTACCAAATGGATGTAAAGTCTACTTTTCTGAATGGTATGCTAGAAGAGGAAGTATACATAGAACAACCAAAGAAATTTGTTGATGACAACAACAAGGATATGGGTTGCAAACAACATAAAGAACTCTATGGTTTGAAGCAAGCACCTAGAGCATGGTATGAGAGACTGGACAAATATCTTGTGAAGATTGGATTTGAGAGAACAAATAACAACAACCTATACATCAAGGTAGAAAAAGGTATAGACATTTTGATATTTGAAATTTTTTTTGATGATATAATATTTAGATGAAAAGATGTTCTACGCAAAGATTTTGCTGATCAAATGAAACATGCGTTTGAGATGTCAATGTTTGAAGAAATTAAATTCTTTGTTGGATTGTAAGTGCATCAATTGAAGCATGACATATTTGTGACCCAATCCAAATATATCAAGGAGATACTTAAGACTTTTGGCTTAGAAGATTCAAAACTAGTTAGTACGCCAATGGTAAAAAGACATAAGTTATCAAAGAATGATGAGTTAGTTGAAGTAAATCAAACAATGTATAGGTCAATGACTGAAAAGTTATAGTATGTTGTGCATAATAGACTAGACATTGCATTAGTTGTTGGAATAGTGGCAAGATTTTCTGCTAGCCCAAGAGAAAATTATTTGATGGTAGTAAAAAGAATATTGAGGTACCTAAAAGGAACAAATGACTTTGGCTTATACATTGACGTAGACTGGGGAGGTAATATTGATGATAGAAAGAGCACTAGTGGAGGAGCACTTTTCTTAGGTAAAAGGTTAGTCACTTGGACTAGAAAAAAGCAAAGTTGTACCTCATAGTCCATAGTAGAAGCTTAATATGTTACTGCTTCTATCAATTGCACCAATATTGTATGGATCAAACATCTGTTGCAAGGTATGAAGGAAGAGGTAATTGAACCTGTGATAATCTATTGTGATAACACAAGTGCCATCAACATACCAAAGAATCTTGTGATGCATGCCAAAACAAAGCATATTGCAATTAAGTATCACTATGTAAGATAATTGGTGGAAGACAAGCAAGTAACAATGGAATGTGTCAGCTTAAAGGAACGGGTTATTGACATCTTCACAAAAGCATCACCTACAGATGAATTTGAGTATCTTAGAGGTAAGTTAGGGGTGATACCCCTATCCAAGGCTACTTGATTAATAGCAAAAATGCCCTACATCAAATGAGTTAACTATTAAAATCATACAAATTGATGTAGAGGACATTTACTTTAGGACTTTTCCTAAAGTAACTAAAGTGATGAAGTTCCAAACAAGTCACAAGCAAGGTGATAGAGGAAGAAATTGGAGTACCTGCAAATGATATGCTTCCATGTTAAGATGCTGGGATAATATTCTTTAGCATTATTGTCAAAGAGGGAGATATAATAAAAACTTATCAATGCATATAGAGGAAGAAATGATCAAGTCTACAGAATCAAATGGACAAAGAAATAAATAGAAAAAACTAATATAGAGGAAGAGATATTGTGCGAAGGAAGAATTGGAAAACACACATGTAAGAGGGAGAAATAGTAGTAAAGAAAAGTAGAACTGATCAAAGTAGCAAGGCACAAAAAAGAGGGAGTCAGAAAGGATCAGACATGCAAAAGATTATTTTCAAGAAGGTCAGAGAAAGGAATCAATAGCTAAGAGGGAGAAGCAAAAGCAAAGAAATTAGGATAGCAGATCAGAGAGGGAGATGTAAATTTTGATGAAAATAGAAATGGTAACAAATTTTATTTTTAGCATTTGATTTACTATTTTAACCTAGTTAACATTTTGATAACTTGGTTGATTAGTTTGGTTTGCTATCAATACTAAAGAGGGAGATTGTTAGAAACCTGATTGAAAAGATCATTGTTGAATAATGAAGAAGATTGTTTACAAGAGGGAGATGGTTATTTTCAATCATTATTTTGTCACTAATGTCAAACCTACTATTTTCTCAAATGACAATTGCTTATAAGATCCAAATACTATTAGTAAAATGATATATTGATAATATACTTTAAGATATAGAGGTTTCCCACACTTAGAAACACTGGAGGAATAAGTTGTAATAAGGTTGTCTACAAAGCTTAACTAAGTTCATGCCAAGTAGATTTTTAGTTAGTGTTGAGAAAATGCAAAATCTAGTGTAAGCCAAGTGACACAGAAGGAGTCAAGCAAAGTTTAGGTTTCGAGCATTAGTAAAACTTAGTGGATGCTGAGTGAATCCACAGTAGGTGCCAAGCATCAGTAAAACATAGTTGGTGTCACGTAACATAGTATGTGCTAAGCACCAGAATTTCAATAGTGTTGAGTTGCTGCATATTTGAAAAGTCAAAGATTTGCCAAAACTAAGCTAACAAGTTTTTTATCTTGAATTTTGTAAACCAGATGGAGGATAAGGATGATGAGCTGGAGGCACAAAATTTTAGGTAAACCATTTTTTGGGTGAATTTAGGAGGATTCTTCATGATGTTTCTAGAAGGAATAAGCTATGGGTTAGATTCAATGAATCCTACCTAATCTATTCAAACTAAAATTAAAGGAGGGAAGAATCAAGTAGGAAAAGTATTTTCTAGAATTCTATTTAAGGAGTCATAGGCCAAGAAGTTAGTGTGGCTGGGGTGCCAAAATGCAAAGTTGCTGAAGGATGTCAAGGAGAAAGTATTAAGAACAAAGAACAAAGCATAGGGACTCTACTTCGATAAGTGGTCATATAGGAGATTGCATTGGTACATCAAGCATGAAGACTAAAGGAGATGAAGCTTGAAAGGTGAACAATCTCTCAGAGCTACAGAGGTTGAAAGCTAGGCAAGTTGTGAAGAGCTAAATAGAGATCTAAAATATGCAAGATAAGTTGTGAGTTATATCAAGTCAAAAGCCCTTGTTGTTACTCTCTAAAAATTGTGTTAGCTAGGGTAAAATGTTATGGACTTAGGTTGGTTTAATAGCCATTTGTAAATCCTTTAACAAGGTTGCATTTCAAGTAAATGTTCTAAAGTCCTCTAACCAAGCCCACTTCTAATAGGGTGGTTGAATCCTTTAACCAAGTCACATTTAACAATGTGTTGTAGCCTTTAATAGAGTAGGCCTTTCACAAGGCATCACTTCAAAAGAGTAAGAATAGAGTAGCATGTTACTGGTGGTTTTTCCCAAATTGGGTTTCCACATAAATCACTGTGTTATGTGTTGATCTTTCATGTGTTATTATTGCATGTTGATTTTTCAGTAACTTGCTAAGTAGGAAAGTTTAAGCTTGGATGAATAAACAATTTGATGGGCTCACTTTTCTTGATGAAAAAGCTTTTATTAGACATAAAGACCTTGAATAACTAATTCACCCCACCCCCTCTCAGTTATTCTAAAGCATTTCTAACAAAGAGTGCTTGGTCTCATTAAGAATTACATTTGGACAAATATAAGAACTAGGACACAAAAATTCACAACTAGGCTTAACTGGTTCCATCATAAATGTTCTAGTAAACATACACATAATTTGAATTGCTTTACCACTATCATTATCAAACACATCAACTATTTCCATCTCCCTCAAAAGATGTTTACAATATAAGAATGTTTTCCAGAAAGGCATGGTGTGACCAAACATTGTCATGCATGCTTTGCTTGATTTGACTAAGATAACACTTTATAAAATGTAAAATGTACAAATAAATGATAAATGAATACAAATATTAGAGAGCAACATTGAAAATGATGACAAGGACTATTTAGATTCAATTAATTTAGAAAGCCAAAGTGATATAGAAATTGAAAACCCAATACAAACTCTAATTCATGGGTATATAGACTCAAAGAGTATTCAAAACATGCAAGACAAAATCATATAGATTGTTCATTCTAAGGAATGTTATCCAATTGCAATTTTCAAAGACAAATATTTAGAGGAAATAAACTTTCCAACACTCTTCTATGGTGAGCCACGAAGTACAAACATTACAAGAAAATTTACTTACCAAAAGTTGGCAAATGGGACTTATTGCATTATCATCTAGATTTTGCATTACACGCAACAAACCTTTTTTTTCAAAATAATTAAAGTACTTTTACATGAAGTGATGTCAATGTGGATACGAATAAGAAAAGGTTAGCTAAAAGGAAGAATGTTGCTTGCAAAGGATGCAAAAGAAAAGCTAAACTTAGAAAAAATATTAAAATCTAGCATTCAATATGTAGACTCAAAAGAATAATCTAATATCTCCAAACTATGTAAACCAATTAAAGAAAAATGTCTTCGCAATGATTCAAAAACTTGGACCACCTACATTTTTTCCTTAGTTTTACTAGCGCTAAACAAAACTGGGACCTGTAGTCACAACACTAGATTATTTGCACAAATTGCATCAACAAAGAATGCAAGATACGACATCATTTGAATCCAACGACATCAAAAATGTTGAACTAATAAGAAAGGATCCAATTACATGTGCTAGGTATTATAGACATAAAATTAATGCATTAAGGAAACTAATTTTGACAGATAAATTTTTTTTTTGGAAAGTTGTCGACTACTTTTCAATGACAAAATTTCAAAATAGAGGAAATAAACACGACCACATGCTTATTTAGATTCAAAATGCTCCAATATATGGAATTGAAAGCAATGATGAAATTGTCAAATTTTTCGATTACCACATAACATGCAACACTAACCACTTGTAAACACATATGGATAAATTGCAAAAACACCACCACAAAAGACAATGAAAAAATTCATCAAAAAAAAAATGCAGCTATTATTTTCCAATACCTCCATTACCATATACCATGATTTTGGAGCCATTGTCTAATAATGACATCAAAGTAACAATGCCTACTTAAAATTTTTTTTGCAACTTTGGAGAGGAAACAATTTGATGCTTTCTACACATTTGAAATGTTTTTAGTAGATTTACAAACAACATATAAAGAATACATTATTTCGGTGAGATCAACATTACACAAGCCATCTCTGTTTCTAAAGAGAAAACCATCAAAAATAAAAAAAAATAGTTTTTACAGACATGCCAGAGTTATGGAGAGCAAACACAGATGCTCATTTTGTCTTAAATGCTTATACTGTAGCAATGTACTATAGTTCATACATGACAAAAGTAGACAAGTTTATGACACATTCTTTCAAAAGAATGTGAGATGATCACCAAAGAAAAAATATAGATGTAATAGAGATGATAAGAAAACTAGGAAATACTTTATTAAATTTGCAACAAATGTCAGCACAACAAGCTACTCACTTACTTCTATCACTTTCGCTCAATAAAAGTTCAAGCAAATGTATCTTCATTAACACAAGACCAAACAATGAACGCATCTTTGTTCTAAAACCTAATGCTCAAATTAACCAAGAACTAGATGAATCCAAAAATGTAATATCAAAATCTCTAATAGACCGCTACATAAATCAACCAACAAGTATCTCCCACATATGTTTAGCTGATTTTGTCTCAAAATATAATATTAGACCAATGCAAAATATAACAAAGAAAAAAGAAACCATAATATGATTCATCAATTACAATAAACATATTGATGTCAAAAATTATTGTGGAGAGAAATTACTTCTTTTTGTACCATTCATAGAACATGAAATTTGTCTCAAACAAAATTTTACATCTTGGGAATCAACATTCAGACATAATGAAGCTACAATAAAAATAAACTACTCAAAGTTCTTCTTCAAAACTATCCCTGCATGGGGTGACATTGATACCAAAGCCAATAATATCAACATGCAAATAATAGAAAACAATAACAATAATAAAACAACATAAGCCTATAGGCCTCAAGAAGAATATGACATTTACAATGACATTGAAGCAAAATCACATAAGAAAATAATAAACATAATATATTCAGGATTTGAAGTAGCAAAGTATCCACAAATATTCAATAATGTTGACTACTTCAAACTTAGACAAAAGCTCAACAAAGAGCAGTAACAAATATTCAAAGAAATTTTTATGAAGAAAATGAAAAATGAAAAAACTCCAATTAACCTATTCCTTACAGGAGATTCTAGGATAGGGAAAACATTTATAGTTACAAAGGTCATTTATCAAGCACTTGCGCATCTATAAAAAAAATATAGACAAAGATCATGATAAACCAAAATGATTAGTTTTAGCTTATATAGGAAAAGTAGCATACAACATTGGCAGTGCAATAGTACATTCAACATTACGTATTCCTTTTAACAAATCAGAATTCTTACTATTGAATAGTGACATGCTTGAAAAAATGTCAAAACATTACAATCAACTTAGACTTATTTTTATTGACATAATCTCCTTGGTAGGTTCATACTTCCTACGTTTTATAGACAAATGACTATGAGAAATTATGCACACACAACTTATTATGGAAACTTGGACACAATTTTTTGTGGTGACCCATACCAAGCACAACTAGTATTAGACTCCAATGTATTCAAAAGTAGACCTATAGACAAAGACTTATTGCCATATAACTTCTAGAAAGACAACATCAAATGTTACACTTTACATGTTACCATGCAAAAGAAAGATGAAAAATTTATTCAAATATTAAATAGGACTTGCAAAGCCAAACCAACCACTAGTACATTTGCACTTGTTTTTCTACCAAATTTTTTGACCAAAGCTATGATTCCTTTTCTTTTCTTTTTTTCATTCCCACATTGGTCGAACATAAAAAATTTATGCCTGCTTTGGTTGAAATTTTGACCAACTTCAATAAAATTGCATTATGTTATATCAAAAAAAGAAAAACTTTTATAATGCTATGTAACATTATATTACTAAAGCTTTTTATTTGCATGGGGGCTTCATTTGTGCGTCAATTATGGTTTGAGGGCCCTTCCATATCGAGATTGAGTATCTTATTCAATTTAAGCACCAGTAGCACACGTTGCCCATCATTACGTTATTGTACCAGATTAACTACATAGGGGCACTCCTAGTAGTTTCATTTCTGAGTCGATATTAGGCTAGGGCTATTGAAGTGATGAAGATGCTGGTACAGATTGAAGTCCCTGTAAGCAAAAAATATTTGGTATATAATGTGCAAAGTTTTCATGATCTCAATATTTCCTTCAATGGTATCTAATGTGCAAAGTCTACATACATTTGTGCTTTAGATCTTCAGGTTTGGAGTTTTTTAATTGATTTGTGTTTCAGTGTATAGTATCTTTGATTATGATTAAGAAATATAAAGAATTGTCTCATTATTCATGAGTATATCGAATGTAATAGTTAGAAAGTTTGCTCTTGTATAGGGGGTATATATGTAGGGGCCTAATAATCAACTTGGGTGAAAAGGGGCCATCAAATAATCTATGTAATAGGGCCGTCTACAACGACTTGAGATATTTGTAGGGGCAGTCATATGCACCAGACAACCTCTATTTGGTAGGCCAATCCCAATTTGGTTCCCCGCCATGTCCCTTTGGACCTTATTAAAATGGTAACTTTCATGGGCTCTTTCTTTGACTATAAGAGGTGAAAGATTAAAAAACCATAGTTAAAGTGGCATATTTACTGCTCTACCTTCATACATTGTTCGTGTTGTCAAATACGTGTACTACTCATGTGACTTGTATCTTGTCAATCTAGTTGATACCTAAGAAGAATTTACATGGAGAGCAAGCCCAAAATTAGAAATTTCCACATTACCATTTTTCCCAAAAGAATATTTGAGGATTTAATGTTTCCCATATGGAACCCTTAAAGATCCATACTTGTGGATATTGGGAAGGCTTCAAGTAGGCTCTTAAAACCAACCTGATATAAGTAATCCATAGTGTGAAGGTGCCTTTCTAAACCTTTATTCCCTGATTCAGATAAAATTTATCAAAATGAAACAAATAGTAAATGATATAAAATAAAAACTAGAAAGACCAATATTCAAGTTGAAAACTAGTGATCAAACTTCTAAGTTGCCAATTTCAAATTACACTAAAAAAGGAGAAGAGATAGACCTTAAAATGGTCAAAATATTCATTTTGATAATACTTGAAGATCTTTTTGAAAGGGATTTCAAATAAGATGAAGCATCATGTTGCATTTTATCTAGCACATATTCTACTTCTACATTGTGTTGTTCATTTATGCCTGATACTTGAAGGAAATCACACATCATCATTTCAACAGAGCACATAAAAGAATGCATCATGTGTCAAAAGGTAACATGAATGAATTTTTCTTTATTACTTAAATGTTAAGTTACCGAATTCTCTCTAGCAACCCTCAAAGTCTGGTTCAATTATGTACAAATTTTGGTCCTTATCAAATTCTCTCCAAATTCTCTTGCAAAGATGCGAATTTGTTGCAAATTCTATCAGCGAAACTCGGGTAGAATTTGCAGCAAATTTTGAAGAATTTTGATTGTTGTGGAGCCTAAGTAGGGTTGGTATTATTAATTTTTCCTTGTAATGGGAGAAGAGAAGAGTAAAGATTTTTTCTTAAAGATATCTAGTGGCAAAGGTGCAATGCTATTGTGAATTAAATTGTAGTCTGTGTCAAAGTGAAAGTTGGAAGCATACATACAATACACTTGACTTCTTTCCTAACTTCTTAAAGAACTCAAATTTTCTAAGTGTTTTTTTTCGTCACATTTGTGTTTATTGATATCTTTAAAAATATATTACAATACCTTATTGGAGGTTTGAAAGTGGACCTCTATGATACATACCTTAATTTATTTTTTCATGCATTGAGGAACTTGCATCTTAGAATGAGAGTAATATAGGACTGAACTGAAGGATACATAGAAACCTGAGTGTTTTAATCATGAATGCTAGTAGATACTCAAGACAAATGAAACTCAGATGTAGTCTATTTTATTTGACCCAATTAGAATAGAAAATATGATATTGCATTGATAATATTGTGATGTAGACAATGCATTTGAGCAAGCAATCTAGAAGTTGTTTGTATGCATGCTTTTACCCAATGTTCTCTAAGCTTACATGATTTCATAGATGATATCCTATAATATAATTTTATTTCCTCTTGAATTAAAATGTGCTTATTTATGTAGGATGAATCACAGACAAACATGTTCATGTTCTTCTCTACCTACTGCTAGTCTAGCAATGATCCAAGAGAGTTGAATTGCTTTTTATTTTCCCAATATTTGTTGTCAATTGAAAATAATGCTTAACTAGATCTATCTTGCAGCCTTCTTGCACTTAAAATATGTGATATGTTAGAGTTTATCATTAAAAAAATTCCACATAAAGTGGAGTATCATAGATCTAGATTTGGGTAGTTATCCTCTTAAGTTTTAACTATTTAGTCACAATGAACTGACAATGTTGAAAAGTTGTTTGCAATTTGTTATCATCACCAACACATTTTTTACAGTAAATTTATTAGTTAATTTTGATAAGGTTAGAGGAAAACTAGAATAATTTGATTATTATAGGCTTATAAATCATTTGATATGATAGATGGATCCAAAACCACTCATAGTCCAAGTTTGGTTTTTTAGAATGCTTGTGAAAGCAATTAAATAAGACTTAGAAATTCAAATTTTAGAAATCTAACAACTAGTTCAAGATTATAAGGGAAACTTGATTTAAGGCCTTTAATGAGTTTGTAATGAATCAAAACCTGTATAAATTGGTTGGGACAATTGAGAGACACTCAACATTGCATGGTCAAGGCATGGGATGAAGGGGAGTGCAGATTGGATTGGAATTCAAATGAAATATAGAGATTGATTTTTGGAAGGCATGGGATGAAGGGGAGTGTAGATTGGACTGGGATTTAAATGCTATAAAGCAGTTGATTTTTGCATTTTTCCTTTGTGATTTTGATTGCTTATTTGTTTCTTATGAACTTCTAATGATTAAGGAATACTAGTAGACTTTCCTAGAAGCATTGCATGATTTGAAGACACTTAAAAAGAATTTTCCTTTCACGTGTTGTTGATAGGGTTAAAAGAATTGCATTTTAATAAATCTACAACAAGAAAATAATAGAGTATGATGCTTTTATTCCTGATTCCATCTACTATGTCATTGATGCACATGGGAATAGATAGTCATTTTTATATTCATGGAAGTGGACACATATGCTTAAAACTATGCCAACCATGGAAAACTAATGCTCAGAGTTTGAGTAATATAAATGAATTAAAAAAGAATGCACAATTTTACCTCAAGTTTGCTTGATTCAGATATGGTTTTGGCACTCTAGAGTTTTACCCAAGCTTTAATTCTTGCTTCTTCTTCTGAGTTACAAGACAGGGTCAAAACTAGGCAAGGGAGAAGCCATTAATTTGTCATGTGCCTTCTAATTTTCCTTCCTCTAGTAGGAACTCTTACCTTTTCTTTGTTGTTGGTGGGGAATTTTTCTGCGGAAGTGTCAAAAAAAGGTGCTTGTGGAGGAAGAGGAGGGTTTTGGGATGTCTCCCATGATGTTCACTTTAATAGAGTTGCAGTTAGCAACAACAAATTTCAAGCATCTTTCCTCCTACAACCTATGGAAATCTAGCCAAATGGACATCTCCCATTGGTATTATCTCTATATTGGCTAGATCTCCATTACATCTGTTATGACAAAAATAAAATCATCCAGCTTGACAATGATTTCACACTTTTAAGATCAAACATCATCCATTTCATGGGTAGATTTATTAAATAATGCACACAGAAGCTCATCATATAAGTTGAGCTGAGGAAGGTCCAGATGATCTTTGTCATCATTATGGCTATGATGCCATTGTTGATTATGAGGAGTATCATCAGAAATGCTACCACCACTATATTGTGAATGCGATGATGAATAATGTGGGTTGAATATGATATCATTTTTCATTTCAAAATTATTTGAATCATCATTGTGATGGTAGACCATAGAATGTGATTCAAGCTTCTCTTCTCTAATCAAAATATTGTGTGATTAATTGATCATAGGTCCAACACATGAATGAGGTAGATCCAGAGGGTTCAAGGCTAATCAAAGATACTGTGGAAACATAAGAAGAGGGTTCATAGGTCTCTAACAAGAAAATTTCTTACTGAGTCTTGAAGGATGCTAAAGATAAGCAAGATATGAAAGAAACAATGAAAAATATGGCCCGATACATCAACACTATCTTACATCCAAAAATGAAACTTCTTAATGAGATGTGTGTTATCATTGATGTTAAGTCTTTAGTTAATCAATATTTTTCAAATGATATATAGAGGAGCAAGGTAGTTTCCAAAATATTCAAAGAGTGGATTTAATTCATCTAGGATGAGACAATCAAATAGATAAACCTCTTGAACAAAACATGAAAGGAAATTGCTAACATGACTAGGAAGATAGAGTCAAACATTGATGCTCATGAGAAAGAAAAGGATAAGTAGGTTAAAGATGTTTCATAGATTAATAAGGTGCAAGAGTATTGTTTGCAACAAATCCTCACAGAGTAGACACTAACAAGATTGGATCAAGAAACCTTCTATGTCATCAAATATTACATTGAATGGTAGAATGAAGCTATCACAAAAGGGATTTATGAAATCAAAGGGATTCTTAGTTGGCTTTAAGAAATTGATGACATTATTCAAGGTGACCTAAAATGGTTCCATATGAAATGGGCTAAGGAAAGCAAGAATTTGATCTTCCCCAATGAAGAGATTATCAAAGACTTGTAGAAGATGTTTTTGGAGGTGAAAGAAAAGAAAATGCCAAAAAAGTGGGATTTCTCCAACATAGCCCATGTAGAAGCCATGTTGATAAGTGATCAAAAGCACTTAGAAATGAATGAAGAAAAGGTTGGAAAACTTCATAAAGAAAAGGAGGTCTATGAATAGAGGATTGCATAACTTAAGCTACCTCATCAGTCGGTTATCTCCACCTATACTTCTACATATGAGAAATAGAAATCGACCAAACTTGTCATAGTTGCTGTGGAGAAATTATGGTTCCTGATGACACTTGGAGTTTTCTAGTTGGAAATGATCGCCATTTTTTACTTTCTTTACTTTATTCTACTTTAGTAGTTACCATAGTTAGCTAACTAAAAACTATTAACTCCTAGTGGAGTAATTTTGGGTCATGGTTTATCCAACCCCAAGAAGGATATATATGTAATAACTAGCTAATTGAAGAGGGGTCAACTCTCAATGGATACAAAATAGAGCTATTTTTTACTACTATCTATGTATTTTGAATACTAAGTAAGAACTTCATGATAAAGATTATTATATTTTCTTAGTTTTGTGATTGGAGCTTTCCAGATATATAGCATTGTCTATTGAAAAGTGTGATTTATTTTCTTGTGGAAAAAAATTACATGTAAAAGTGCTCTTGATTTATTATGAATAAAATCTTATTTTGATGTAAGTAGAAACTAAGGGAAGAAAGTGAGAGTTACAGTTGGATTTCATTTTAATAGATAATCATGTGGATGATTGTTATTATTAAATTTGAATGGTTTTTCAAACTGCATGTTCTCTTCATATTGATGAATTGAGTGTTATAATCTTTAAGTATTTAATAGTAAAATTACTCATGAGAAGACATTCTCTTGTAACAAAATATTAATGAATGTTGTACATAATAATACTAAAAATTAATATTAAGAAGAAAGTTATGTATTGTTTTATAGGAACTCAAATAATTGGTGTATTAATTTAGTATTTCTTTGCAAATATCATCTCACTTGCACTAGGAAAAATTGTTCGCTAACAATTTTTGGCAACTCTACTGGGAAAATAAAATAGATTAATCAACATACTCCCTCCAAAACTTATCTTATGGTTACATGAAGGTTGAAAATGGTTCTAACTAACTATAAGAAATTACCTATTTTACAACCCAATTTACATTTTCTAGACACACAAGAATACCTTATTTCTCACCTTAATGCTTGTGCTTAGGTAAATAGATTAAGAAATCAAAAATACCTCCTAGTCTAACAAGTTTTAGAGAGAGAGAGAAGAAGAAATAGATGAGAGAATTAAAGGGGTTCCCAAGGCTCAAGAAGAAGTAGTTGTGATAAGAGTTTCTGATATAAATCATTGAAGCAACTAGGAAATTAAAAAACTTACCAATAATTGTGGCTAAGAAAAGATACACTCAGACTAATAAATTCATGGGGCTAGTGGATAAATATTTTGAAGATCTAGCCAAGATTTATTTCAATCGTAACCTTTCTTTAGAAAGGAAAAAACCAAAACCACTAGTAGATCATCATCTCCTACCAAAGGTGTTATCTAATCATCTCACTTGCATTGGGAAAAATTTTTCACTAACACTTGTAAACCCTTCAAGAAATCACACTTTACTTCTTCTCAACTCATCTTAGTATTCTACTTAGATTTCTAGGCAATAACATCAGTATTTTCTCCAACTCTCTAAAACTCTTTCACACATATATATACTCTCTACACATACTTGGAAATCTTTAAAGTTCACCCTTGTACCTCTTCAAATAGGTAATTCTCATATTTTCTCACATAAACAACACCATAAATCTTATGGTTTACAATTATATCCATCAAATACAATGTATCTGATCACCATTTTGTTTATCTCTTTTTTTAAAGAAAATTCTCTTGTGATCTATCGCTTAAGTCATTTACCTAATCCTCTCCTAGAATTATATGATCCAAATCATAAATCCTTATATTTAATCTGCTTTCCATATTCCAAGAAATCAACTTAGTCACTTGGAAATTATGATTTCTCATAATTTGTTAAATTTTGTTCCTCGACTAGCACTATATTCTAACACTCGGTCATTGATAGGTTACTTAGTCATCACTGAACTTCTTGCTCAACACATACACTATAACTTAGTGAATACTAATGCTTGGTCAACACTTATTCTTCTTGGCACTTATTGTGGCTTTATTAACACTAGAATCACTCCACATGTACATCAAAATTATTTCTTCTTCTTTTGTGTTCCTTGGTCAAGCCTATGCATTTGATCTATCTTTGTTTAAACTTTCATTACTGTCTTTTCCACTTGTAACATGATTTAAACAATCAATCTATCTTGTCAAAGTCCAACTAATAAAATTTCCATTTGTAGTTTCCTATTCATAACTCAACCTTTTTATTTAGATTCTTTTGTTATGAAAAAATTCTTAAATACTCTCCATTAATCAAATAGATATGTCATTTAGATCAGATAGTAAACTATCTCATCAATAGGTTTGACATTAATGACAACATCATAATTGTTTCAATTGTAGTTTCCAACAACCCTTTATTCCCTTCCATCTCTCCTAGAATTCAATGTGGTTATTGCTTGATTTGATGTCTAAAGTGGCATTTAAAAAAAAATATTACTTATTTTTTTCTAAAATAAAGAATTGAGTGCCATTATTGCCCACTAGATTATGAAACAAAGGGAAATAGGAAAAAATAGAGAACAAGAATAAATTTACATAAACATACATCATCTTTATTCAAGAATCAATTACACATTACCCCCAATATGAGTTCTTTATGAATATTGCAAGCTTCTCATAACCTAATTTAATAATTTTCTAATAGTCTTTTCTAAAAAAAATATCTTCATTTTGATAACAAATATTGATAATCCATTTCATTAAATTCTGGAATAGGTAAATTGCTTGGCATAATGATACCTTTGAGACCCTTTTTCTTTGATATCATCCATAGAAACTAAAGAATAAAAACAATAATAATAAAATCTACATTCTAATAAGAGAGTATTGTGTAAAATTCTCTGATTTATTTTTATGAAATAAAGTTTCCTCTATTTTTCATTTTAAGAGTGCATTGTTCCCATTGTCACACCAAAGGACATTCTAAGGATAAATATATGGATCTTGAATCTTTTCTAATTTGTGGGTTGAAGAGTCACAGTGAAAAGACTTTTTGGAATAGAGATTTTGATAGAGAATCTAAAAAAAGTTTTATGTCGGTTGATTATGGATGGATTGATGGATCCTAGTTGAAAAAGGTCACAAAGATGTTGAAAATTTTGTATAAATATCATTGCTCCCATGTCAAAAGAAATAGTAATGGATCCAGGTTATGATGTTTGAATGAAGTATTTGATGATTGCTTGTTGTAATTGGCAAGTGAATGTATCATTAATCTTGTATATATTAGAGAGAGGAATGAAAGATTAATCCATGCGATCTCTAATGAAATAGATAAATTAATAATGAAATAGTTGACTTCTATTAGAAGTATATAATGGGAGTCTATAAGACTCTAGTGATCTAGAAGACTTGCACTATAAGGTGCATGGATCAAATTGAAATCTATTGTGAGTCCTCTTTGCATCATGTTGGAGTATGAAGAAGAACTAATTCATAATATTGTGTTAGATTTAGTTGCATGTATGGAATAATATGTGCTTTTCTATACATCCATAAATCATGATAGTTATCTTAGTAAACATGATCATTATCTCCAATAAAGCATGATTTGCATGCATATTGTGCTAGAAATTATGGACCTAATTTAGGGAAGCTACCTATAATTATTCATTAAGTTGAGAATTCAACATGTATGTATCTATGTAGGTTGTAGACTTAATAGATTGCATAATTTACATTGTCTATTTTTTGTAATCAAATAAGTGGATTAAAAAAATGGTTTTGTTGCACTGCACACAATATAGCTTTCTCTCTTGTAAATTGGTATTTGATTATTTTGTTTTGATTGTATAAGTTTCTCTATGTTGTGCTGATGTATGTTTTCTATAGTATCTCCATAGAAGAACCAATTTCTAAACATAGAAGTGTTCAACCTTTTTAGAAGATTCAATGTTTGGAATTACTTATCCTACTCTATTTTTATTTTTTATTTTCTTGTCATCAATTTCATTCTAAACATTTATATTAGAATTTAAAGTTTGAAATAAATTTCAAATGGTGTAAAGAACATATTGACTTATTGATTTAAAATAAAAGGGGTTGTGACTAATAAAAACTATCACAATAAGATTGAATTTTTATGGTTAGATATGGATTCCCTTTTTCAAACTTGTTATATTTGTACAAGTTTGTGCCTAACAAGAGATAAATTTTCCATTTGTCAAATTTATCTTTTGAAATACCAGCTAGTAAAATTCATAAACATAACATTCAACATGTAATAAAATTGATAACTGAGGAGATAAATAGAGTCACTATAGACATAGAAATTAATAAAGAAATACAAATTTAAAAACCAAAGTGTTACAACACTATTTTTTGTTGATTAATTTTATCAAAATCCATTACATCACTATATAATATTATAACTTTCAAAACAACTCTTCAATTATATTTTTTCATCAATATTACACAAATGTTAGTATTAATTGAGCAATATAGAGTTATAAGTATTAACCTTGTATATCTTAGTATTAATGGAGTAGTCAGGTAAAGAAGACTTTTCCAAAATTAATCAAGCAATTGGTTAATAAAGGGAATCTTGCTTGCAACATTGACCGAGTGGTCAGACATCAAAGGGCTCACAATATTAACTGAGCGTTTCATCGTAGTACTGACTGAGTAATAGCATAATGCATTTGTCTAATATTTAATTGGATTAGGCTAACTATTTGGATGTTTATTGATGTTTTGGAAAGGCATTCAAGCTAACTTATCTTGGCTCATGATATATAATTTAAAGGTCAATTTATGAGGATAAAAAAAATGGGAATAAGAAGGAAGATGGATATGTGACTAAAGAAAAGATAGAGTAGGAATGTGTAGAGGATAAGCTATAAAGAACATCTGATTAGTATAGATCTAGAATTCAAGCGAGAGAAAAGATCTGAATCTATGAAGATAGTTTCTTCATAAATTAGGTCAAATTATTGTTACCTTCTTACCATTGTAGCAATAAAGAAATCTATTAATAGAGTTGACTTAATAGTCATATTGTAAATCCTCTAACAAGATGACATTTCAAGATTGAAATGTTTTAAGACCTCTAACAAGGCCAATCATAACAAGGTCATCTAAACCCTCTAAAAAATTCATACTTAATAGTATGTTTTGTAACCTTTAATAAGGTTTTCTCCTAATAGGGCTCACTTCAAAAGAGTGAAAAATATTGTAACTATTTGTATGCTAGTTTTTCTAAATTGGGTTTCCACATTAAATCTTGGTGTCTCTATGTTCATGTTATTTTCTAATGCTTTATGTTTCTCCAACTAAGTTATTAAAGGTTATAAGAGATAAATAATCATAATATTTTTTTATTAACCGAGTGACAATAACATACTAGTGTTAATCGAGTTGGACAATATTGCTTGATCAAGGGAAAGTTTGAATTGACATCTAGGGATAGAGAATTTTCTGTGTTAACTAATTCACTCTTCCCCTCTTAGTTGCACTTTTACATTTCCCACAATTAGCATCAGAGCATTCAATGCTTATGAAAGAGGTTTCAAGGACCTAAGCTCTAAAGATCAAGATGTCTTATAGAAGGAATATTCCTAAACTTAATATAGACAACTTTTTAGCATGGTAGGAATTGATGAAGCTGCATCTATTAAGCATTAGTGATATTGGTCTTCTCTACTTGGAAAACATATATGTTCCACCACCTAAACTTGTGACTTTGGAGTAGATGAAAGAGAAAAAGGATCATAGTATAATGATGATTGGTATAGATTCGTTTGTGAACTGTTCTAAATTTTATGAGGTCAAATATCATCCCACTACATTTGATATGTTTGTAAAGATGAAAATTGTCTATGCAGGTGATAAAAATGTGCAACGAACCAAAAAAGAGAGTTTAAGAGGCAAGTTTGATTGAATGAAAATGAAATAAGGTAAGAATATTGTCCAATACAATGAAAGAATCAAAGAAAGTGTTAGTGAAATCAGAACTATTGGATGAGATATAATTGATAAGATAATGGTTAGCAAGTTACGAAGAACTCTTCTTCCTATTTATGCAACTAGAGTTACAGAAATTCAAGAAATGAGATACAATCATCAAAATAATATAATCTTGGATGCACTTGTTGGAATATTAACTTCTTTTGAGTTGGATAACTTTGATAACTATGCTCCTTCTTCTAGCAACCTTGAATCTACATTCAAAGCCAAACTAACCCTTGGTAAAAAAGGAGGAAACTCAAAAGACAAATAGGTTGACAATGATGTAAAAGATGATTCAAATGAAGACCTTGAAGTTATTGAAGCCCTAATTGCAAAAAGAGTATCAAAAGGGAAATGAAAACTTACAAGAAAAATCCCATTCATTTATTTCTTATGTGAAGAGGTTGGTCATATCACTACAAGATGTCCAAAAAAAGAAGATAAAGAGGAGAAAAGGAATATTAGGTTCAAAGTCAAGAAAGACTTCAAAAGGTCAAAGAATACAAAGATAAAGGTAAGCAATCTTGTTACATTGCTAAATATTTTGATATTGATGATAATAAAGAAGAAGTATTTTACATTGTTTCTTAGGATGAATTTGATAATGAGGAGAATGAAAATATAGCACTTATCTCTCATGTTAGAAAAGATGATACATGGATCATAGTTATTGGTTGTTCCCATCACATGATTAGGGACAAAACTAGGTTTGAACATTTAAAATGCTATGATGGTGGAAGTATTATATTTGGAAACAATGAACCATGTTATGGAAAAGGAAAAGGAATCATAGCATTAATTAAAGGAATAAAATATGAAAATCTCTACTGGGCTGAAGGATTAAGACATAATCTACTCAATGTGGCATAGTTGAATAACATAGGATACAAGGATGTATTCATGAATGAAAAAGCTAAACTATTGGATGGAAAGTGTAACTTAGTTGGAACTAATGGAAATTAGATAAAAGGTAATTTTTTTTACCTAGATACCACTGGAAGTATATTTTTGTTGGCTCAGATAGAGGAAATTTTGCTATGGCATAAAAGAATATGTCATGTTAACCTTGATAACATGGTTACTATATTTAAGAACAAAAAAGTTATATGAAGAAACCCAAGATGGGCATATAGAGACAATGTCAAATTGGTAAGATGAGTAAAAGGATTTTCAAAACTAAATCCGACAATTCTGAAGAAGTTTTGGAACTAGTTCACATGGATCTTTGTGAGCCAATAGGTGTTGAAAGCTATCGTAGAGACATATATTTAATTTTATTTGATGATGATTATTCTAGGATGATTTCTATAATGTTTTTGAAAGATAAATTTGATGCTTTTCAAAAGTTCAAATGGTATTTGGCCAGAGTTGAGAAGGAAACGAGGAAGAATTGGAAATGCCTAAGATCATATAGAGGAGGAGAATTCATCTCAAATGAATTCAATGAGTTGTGTAATGAAAGAGGAATATATAGACAAGTATCAACACCTAGAACTCCAGAGAAAGAAGGTATATTAGATAGAAGAAATAGATTCATCACAGAGTGTGCAAGAACACTAATGATTGAGAAAAATGTTGCACCAACGTACTAGAGAGAAGTAATTAGAACAACAGTTCATACACTTAACTGAGTTCAACTAAAGAGAAGTACAAATAAAACACCTTATGAATTATGTTATGTGTACAAGCCTAATGTTTGTTATCTTAGAGTATTTGGAAGAAAATTTTATATCTTGAAAGATGTAAGGAAAGGAAAACTTGATGCAAAAAGTGATCAAGGTATATTCCTAGGGTAATCTAATAAACTTAAGGCATACAAATGTTTGAATCTTGCTACTGATAAAGTCATAGAAATTCCACATGTGAAGATTGATTAGTTGGCAGAAATAAGTGAAGAACAAAGCAACATGGAGCATGAAGACTACAAAAAGTTCTTTTACTAAGACTTTATCATAGTAAGTTGTAGTAAATTATAGTTGGCATTACAACCTAAGTCATAGACAAAGGCACTTGAGTTGCAATCACATGCAGTACAACCCGAGTCATAGTTAGAGGAACCTAAGTTACAATGAAATTAGCTAGAGGAGCCTAAGAAAAAATAGAAGATCATGGAGAACTAAGTGAACCAAGTTCAAAGTCAAGAAAGAAAGATCTAAGACTTGAAAAATATGTCAGAAGACATCATGCACTTGAACAAATAATTGGAGGAGTTACAAAATGCATACTAACAATAAAAAAAATAAAAGGTACATGCTTTCTTAGTGAATTTGAGCCTAGATATGTAAAAGATGCATTAGAAAATAAAGGTTGGATAGAGGCAATGAATGCATAAATTGAGAAAATAGAAAAGAACAAAACTTGGTCTCTTGTACCTAGGCCTAAGGATAAGAATGTGAATGGTACAAAGTGAATATTTAGAAATAAGTTGAATGAGAAAGGAGAAGTAACAAGTAATAAGGTAGTGGTAGTATGCAAAGGTTATGATCAAGAAGAAGGTATTGACTATAGGGAAACATTTGGCCCTATTACAAGACTTGATGGATTCAAAATAATTCTAACATATGCAGCACAAAAGGGATTCAAATTATTTTAGATAGATGTTAAATCATCTATCTTGAGTGGAGTCCTAGAAGAAGAAGTTTGCATTGAATAGCCTAAAGGTTTCATTGATCTAAGAAAAAGAGACATGGTATGTAAACTTCACAAAGCTTTAAATTTACTGAAGCAAGCTCCTAGAGAATGGTATGAAAGACTACATGGATATCTAGTAAGAATTTTTTTTGAAAAGACAAATGATAATAGTAATTTGTATATTAAGGATGGACCACATGAAAATATATTGCTTGCACAAATATTTGTAGATGATAACATATTTGAAGGACAAAAGATGTTATGCAAATCATTTGTTGAAGAAATAAGGAAAGAATTTGAAATGTCTATGTATGGAGAGATTAAATTCTTTGTGGTTCTAATTCTAAAAGTTCATCAAATAAAGGATGGAATATACATCACTCAACCAAAATACATTAGGAAAACATTGAAATTATTTAGAATGGAAGATTGCAAACTAGTTGGAAAACCTATGTCTACTAGACATAAAGTTTCAAAGAATGATGATCCAAAGGAGGTAAACTAAACTTCTTATAGATCAATGATTGGAAAAATTCAATATGTGATACATACCAAACCTAATATTACATTAGCAATTGGCATAGTTGAAATATTTTCTGCTAATCCAAAAGAAAATCAAATGATGGCAATTAAAAGGATTCTAAGGTATCTAAAAGGAACTGAGGAATATAGTTTATGGTATAATAAAGGAGGAGTTCTTGAGTTGAGATCCTATACTGATGCAAATTGGGTAGAAAGAATTGATGATAGAAAAAGCATTAGTGAAGGAGCATTCTTTTTTGGAAAGAGGTTAGTGTCTTGGACAAGCACAAAGCATAATTTTGTATTTCTCAATCAACAACATAGGTAGAGTATGTTGTTTTAGTAGTTAAATTTTCTAGTATAATATGGATAAAGAAATTAATGTTAGGGCTTGAAGGAAGAAATCAAGGAACTAGCAGTTATCTATTGTGATAACACAAGTGCAATCAATATATCCAAAAATCATGTGATGAACACAAAGAGAAAACACATTGCAATCAAGTATCATTTCTTAGGAGAATTGGTTCAAGACAAAGAGGTGATATTAGAATATGCGAACACCAAGGAGAAGATAGTAGATATATTTACTAAGGATTTACCTAAGGATGCATTTATGTATCTAAGAATTAAACTAGGGGTTTTCCCCTTATCTAATGCTCACTAAAGCAAATGAAGCATCAACCAAGTTCCATTGAAGATCTATCAAGTTGATGCAAATTTTCATGTGTGAGGTGTGAAATGAAGAGCATATTGCATATGAATCAGTATGAAAGGTAGATAGTAACTTCAAAGTTTGTATCTGTTGACATTTGATGTCAAAGAGGGAGAATTCAATGTCAACATGGAAGAATAAGGGAGAGTTTAGTGTCAAAGAAAAATATGAAGAATTTTGTATCTTAGAAGGAAGATATCCAGATGACAGAGTTAAAACAAAGTGGGAGAAAATGATAGAAGTTCACACTAGAGTGTTGACAAGGAAGTGACAAAGACAAATCCAAGCAGAATCTTAGAGGGAGTTGGTATGGATGAGAATCAGAATGAAACAAATGATATTATTCAATTACACACGCTTTTATCATTTTATGTTGACATGTTGTGCTACCATCAATGCCAAAGGATTTTGTTGGAAACAATTCTTCAATTGTATGTTGTCATTGATGTTACATAGATTTTAGTATTAACCAAGAAATATAGAGTTAGCAATATTAAGCTTGTATATCTCAGTATTAACCAAGTACTTAGGTAAAGAAGACTTTTCTAGTATTAACTGAGCAGTGGGTTAATGAAGAAAATTCTACTTGTAGCATTGACTAAGTGATCAAGCATCAAAGGACTAGCAATATTAACCAAGTATTAAATCCTAGTATTGATCAAGTGACAATAGAATTCATTTGTCTAATATTTAATTGATTGTGGCTAACTATTTAGATGTTGATTGATGTTTTGGAAAGGTATTCAAGCTCACTTGTCCTAGATTATGATATATAACAAAGGTCAAGTTGTAATGATAAAAAAGAAGTGGAATAAGAAAGAAGATGGATATGTGAGCAAAGAAAAGGAAGATAAAGAAATTGTGGAGGATAAAATACAAAGAACATCTGATTAGTAAGGATCCAAAATTCAAGCTAGAAAAAAGATCTGAATCTACAAAGCTAGTTGCTTTATAAATCAAGTCAAATTGTTGTTACCTTCTAACCATTATAGAAATAACTAAATATCTTAATAGAGTTGACTTAACAGTCATATTGTAAATCCTCTAACAAGGTGACATTTCAAGATTAAAGTGTTTGAAGGCCTCTAACAAGGTCACTCCTGACACGGTGATCTAAATCCTCTAACAAAGTCATACATATTTTACTAGTAGTTTGTTCTCTGCTTTTCTTTTGTAATCTAGTTCCTTGGTGTCTCTTTGTCCAGTAGTCTTGGTTAGTTTAGGTTTGAATTAGATAAACTCTTTTTTTTTTGTAAATGGGTTATGAATGGAGTTTTCTTTCGTGGTTCTTTCTTTGGGAGCCCTTTTTAACTAGATGATTATTAATATAAATATAAAGTTTTGCCTCAAAAAAATTTTTTTTTGTAACCTATAAGAGAGTTGGCTCCTAATAGAGCTCATTTCAAAGGAGTGAAAAATATGTAACTAGTTGCATGCTGCTTTTCCCAAATTGGGTTTCCACATTTAATCTTGGTGTCATCTATGTTCATGTTATTTGTTTATGATTTATGTATCTATAGCTAAGTTACTATTGCTGTAAATATGTATTTACTATTTAAAATTACTTAAGTTTACTTAGGTTAATGTATATTTATTATTATTTATTTATTATCCACCTAGGAGTATTTGTACCCTTGTGAGTTGTCATGTTGACAACACAGGAGTTAGCACACTAATTAAGCACATGGTGTCTACAATCTTGTCATTCTTATCCACTCATCTACAATGATGGATAAGGCATGTGCTTAGTTGTCATGATGCTTATCTTATCTCCAGGTTCTTTCTAGAGACATTCTAGGTGCTTCCTGAGAGGCCTTTAGATATAGGCACTCCTAATGTGTTTGGATATCATATACTGAATAGAAAAATGTATTAGGACATACTCTGATTAATTGATCATATCCATTTTTTGGTCTATAGTTGTGCTTGTGTTTGAGTTCTTAGTTCCTAGGTGAATTTTGCCCTAAGAAAAATTCTTACATGGTATCAGAGCTCTTGGGGATTTTCTCATCACATAGTCATTTTGATACCATTTTTGTTTCAACACCTTAGCCTAAATCTAGAGTACAAAAAAAATTGGGAGTGTCTAGAGCTAGATCTGACCTTGCCATTGCATCCAAAATGCTGATTTAGTGAAGATCGACTATAAACTCGGCTACCCTAGGCCAAAGTCGATTTGTGAGACAATTCTTTTTTGCAAACTAGTACTTGAAGGACTGATTTGTAGAATTAGTATGATCATTTCAGATCTACATTTTTTCATCTACTTCTGTGCTATTGTTTTGGATCTACATTACTTTCTAAATTTTTTTTGGCCATTGGGCCATGTGAGAGATTTTTTGCAAGTGAAGATTGGAGCTTGCTGGTGCAAATTAGATATTTTTGTCACGTTCAAAAGGTTCAAAAACCTCCAAATCAGAATTTGCTTCATCCAAATCAGATATTTGAGGCAAAATCTAGAGCTATGTGATTTTTTGAGGTGCGGTGGCAATTCAGAAAAAATAACAGTAGCAGGGATTTTCAAATAGCAATATCTCCCTCATACAAACTCCTTTTGGCAAGTAATTTTTTTTGTTTTGGGATAGGATTTCATGATCTACACATTGGTGCAAGTGGTTTGAGATCTCTATCCTGATTTTTTTTTTAAACTCACAAATCCTAATTTTTACCACTTAAAATGCTTAGTATGGGCTCATCTGGACTCCAAATCAAATTCCTTTTTTTAAAAAGTGCATTTTATTGCTCTACTTTCTAGATCTAAAATTAGATTATAGCTTTTGTAGATAGAAATACTACTTTTAGAAATAGGTCCTAAATTGGCAAGTGGTTGTCAAGTGCCTAAATCATACATTAGGGGTGGTTCTTTGATTCATTATTCTTTGATTATTTGGGGTTCATTGATTGATCTCATGGAGGAGTATTGTTTTACATGTCGGCATGGCATTAGACCTAGATTGAACAAAAGAAACTATCACAAATGGAGTGATACACTTCTTGATCATCTTAGAAGGGAGCATAAGGAAGTATTTCCTTATTTATGTTTCAACAACTTGATCATTGATGAATTATAGGAACCTATTGGTAGATTGATTTGTATCATTCTTACTAGTCTCTCTTCTTTTGATTTTTGTAAGCTAGTTGCCAAGTCATGGCCACCACATGATTATTGGATGTACCTTTGGGAGAAGTATGGAGATCCAAACATTCTTCCATTCCTAGAAGATATCTTACCTCCAGTTGTTGTTGCATCCTCTTCAAATGAGATCATGCCTCTAGATGCTCCTATTACTGCTACTAATCCTATTCCAACCACAGATGCTTCAAATTTAGTACAATAGAACCCTTTATGTCTTCCTACTCTACCTTCATGCGATGACTTCCTTTCCACCCTTGTAGGCCTATTCATGGAGTCTCACATTCAAGATGTGGGAGATACTCTTGAGGATATTCGTATTCTCTTTGAGGTGAATTCTTCATTCATTGCCATAGTGATAGATTCATGTACTTCATCATAAAAGGGTACATTTTGTCTTCCAAGTGATGACTTCTTCTCAGACATTTCAGCTCTATTCTTGGAGTCACATACAATAGACTTGGAAGACTTCTTTGATGCTCTACCACTTCTCTTTGCTAAGGATGATCCTTCTACAATTGTTGTGAGGGCTTACTCTAACCCTCATGTCCATTCTCTATATGATCAATCTTCACAGGTTGGCATGATTTTGGATACTTATGTAAAATATTTGTAGGAGGTCTCTTTGTCATCTGAGAAGACTGTTTATTTCTTGAAATAATTTCTACATCACTCCTTGTTTGATCTGCACTTCTTCTTAGTAGTTTTGGAGGAAGCCATCATCAACATCGACATAGGGACACTTAAATAGGTTTTATAGACACCATTCATCTTAGAGATTCCTTCTCCATATAGGGGACACATCTCCATTATACCCTTACATTTGTTTCTTCCAAAGGGGAGGAACATCATTCAAAGGTCATGGATCAACTTCTATGTCAAAGCATTTCTCATTGATTGGCACACTACCTTTAAGGGGGGGACTACATCATCTCCTTCTCCTTTTTCGGGGGGAATTTTTCCTCTTAGGGGGTTTTGTCTTTCTCCCATTTCTCTCTTGTATATATTAGATGTATTTCATAATGGAAAGGGGGGGGGGGGTAAGGTCTTGATTACTCCATCCATCCATGCATCCCTTTTCATCTCTCTTTTTGGGGGAGGATTTTTCCCTCTTTCTCTGCTTTATGAGAGATTGTATTTTCATTATGTACATAGGTACCTAACATGGCCTACTAGCTGGGTCCCATTATGCATTTCATCCTAGTTTTCATAAGCTTAAGGGCATTCCCCTAAGTTGCACTTAAGGGGGGTGTTGGTGTAAATATTTATATACTATTTACACTTAAGTTTTCTTAGGTTAATGCATATTTTTTATTATTTATTTATTAGCCACCTATGAGTATTTGTACCCTTGTGAGTTGTCATGTTGACAACATAGGAGTCTACACCTCTTTATTGCACATGGTGTTTACAAACTTGTCATTCTTATCCACTCATCTACAATGATGGATAAGGCATGTTCTTAGTTTTCATGATGGTTATCTTATCTCCTGGTTATTTGTAGAGACATTCTAGGTGCTTTCTGAGAGGCTTTTATATATAAGCACTTCTAATGTGTTTGGATATCATATATTGAACAAAGAAATGTATTAGGACATACTCTGATAAATTGATCATATCCATTTTTTGGTCTATAGTTGTGCTTGTGTTTGAGTTCTTAGTTCTTGGGTGAATTTTTCCTTAAGGAAAAATCTTACATGGTATTAGAGCTATACCAAATTCTTATAGTTACTAAAGGTTATAAAAGATAAATAATCATCAAATTTCTTTTTTAATGGAGTGATAGTAATATTCTTATGTTAACTAAGTTGGACAGTATTAATTGATCAAAGGAAAGTTTGAATTGACATCTAGTGATAGGGCATTATTTTTTTGGTAATTGGTTCACCCCTTGCCTCTCATTTACACTCTTAAATTTCCAACAATAAAAGTATGCTTCTTCTCAAGATCCACAATGATTAGATATAGATTTGATGCTTAAATCCTTAGATAATGCTTCTATTTATAAAGGACTTACGTTTGGATTCTAAACATTTTACATTGCAATTAAAATAAATGTGAAAATATGGTTGGTAAAGAATAATTTGTGCGGGCAATGTTGGACAATCCTAGAAGTTTCAATTTTAAATGTTGTTTTTGAAAATCATTGACAATTCTAAATATTATGTAGTGGTTGGTAGAAATTACCACATGTTAGCACTCCCCCTTAATTTCTATTGGAATTACAATAGGAAAGATAAACTTCTAGGGGGCAGGGGGGTGTGAATCAGTAGTTTAAACTTGGACCCATAAAACTTTCTACACACATCCATCTCATACATTCAATTATTAAATTGAAATAATTTTTAAAGAACATACATCTAAATCATGTAAAACATATAGGAAATCACGCACATATGACACCATATATGATTACCCAAAAACCCTCCAAGTGAGAAAGAAAAACTAAGGTGGGGATGATACCCAAAAATCTTTGCTACTACAATAATAAAGTGTATCCAATGAAGGTTTAAATATTTTGATCATGAGATATGATCTACCCTGTGAAAGGTCTACCTTGTTAAAGGCTTTTAAAGACTATTAGGTCTCACCTTGTTAGAGGATTTCAACACCCTATTAGAAGTGTGCCTTGCTAAAGGACTTTAACTCACAACTAAGTAAGAACCTTATTAAAGGATTTTGTATAGCTTGTTAGGACTACTTTGTTAAGAGATTTTGTTTGAAATCACCTATTAGAATGTCTTAGCTTTGATCCTATGGTTAGCACTTGATTGCTTGATAACAGATCACCTCTAAACAATGTCTTCTTGATCCTTCTTGATCAGATGTCTCTTTGTTGTATCCTTTTCTCTATCATTCTTTCTAATCTAACTAATTTTGTAATGTAGTTTTACTAAATAACTTCTAAGCCACCATGAATGCTCTGTTTGTGCATACAAACTATTCTATTTTCTCCTTCTACAACTCACACACTCACTAAAGAGTTTAGGGTTTGTCTTGCTTATGAAGACTTAAGTGACTTAGGGTTAGGTATGAATCTATGGTTGAGATTAATCCATTTTTCCACTTAATCCTTCCCATTTTTTGATTGGATACATGAAATTTCATAGGGAATCCAACTTGAGATTCATCCTTATCTCCAAAATATCAAAATTCAATCTTAAGTTGGCTCAAAAATGGTTTAGATAGTTGTTTGTTCCTTTACAAACAAATATGTCAAAATTGTCTTACTTGGCATTTGAAGTCTCTGATGCTCAGCATAAACTAATCTTTATATTGTGACTCAACACCTATATTGCTCAGCATTCACTATTCACTTGGCTCCTATGTTACTCGACATATACTGTCTACTTAGAACTTGACAGACTCAGCACATGAGTGGCTTGGCACTCACTATGACTCAGCATGCTAACTAAGTAAATAGTTAAAGTGTGGTAACATTCACTTATCAAAACCAATCTAAGACCAACAATTTCTACCACCACTATTGAAATAATATGTAGGTGAAAATCATCATACTTTGATTCATCTCTTACCATTGACCTACTTATGGAACTCCTTTGATATTTTTCATTTTAGTAGCTACAATAGAATTTTTCTATTTTCTAACACTTTCCATCTTCAGTTACAACTTGATCTACTTCAACAACTTCATCTTTCTATAGCTATACCTATTAGAAATGCTTTAGAATAACTAAGAGGGGGGCTGAATCAGTTATTCAAGGTCCAAATGTCCAACTAAAACTTTTTCACTAGTAAAGTGAGCCTATTAGACTGTTCATTCATCTAAGCCTAAAGTTTCCTACTTAGCAAGTTACTATAAATCATCATGCAAGCATAACACATGTAAAATCAACACATAACACAATGATTTACATGGAAACCCAATTTGGGAAAACCCACCAGTAACATGCTACTCAATTCTCACTCTTCTGAAGTGATTCCCTATGAAAGGTCTGCCATGTTAGAGGCTAAAACACACCATTAAATGTGACCTGGTTAAAGGATTTAATCACTCTATTAGAAGTGGGCCTAGTTAGAGGACTTTAGAACATTCACTTGGAATGTCACTCTATTAAAGGATTTACAAATGGTTGTTAAACCAACCTAAGTCCATAGGATTTTACCCTAACTTATAAAATTGCTAGAGAGTAACAATAAGGGGTTTTTTACCTAATTACATTTCACAACTTATCTTGCATATTTTAGATCACAATTCATCTCTTCACAATTTTCTTGGCTTTCAGTCTCTGTAGCTCTTGACAACTTGCCCTCCTTTCAAGCTTTGTCTCCTTAAGTCTTCATGCTCAATGTACTAGTGCAATCTTCCTCTTGACCACTTATTGAAGTAGAGTCTCTATGCTTTGTTCTTCCTTCTCCTTGACACCCTTCAACCACTTTACAATCTGGCACACTAGAAACTCTTGCTTCTTGGCCTATGATTGCTTAAATAGAAGTCTAGAATTGCTTTTCCCACTTGATTCTTCTCTCCTTTAATTTTAGTTCGAATGGATTAGATAGGATTCATTGAATCTAACCCACATTTTGTTTCTTCTAGAAACATCATGAAGAATCCTCTTCAATTCACTCAAAAACACCAACTCATCATCCTTATCCTCCAACTAGTTGAAAAAATTCAAGGTAACAGACTTGTCAGCTTAGATTTGGTGAATCTTTGACTTTTCCAATAATGCAATAGCTCAACACTATTGAAATTTTGGTACTGAACACATACTATGTTACCTAGCATCAACTATGTTTTACCAATGCTCGGCACCTACTGTGGATTCACATGGCATCTACTAAGTTTTTTTGATGCTCAATACCTGTTACTTTGCTCAGCACTTGAACATGCTTCGCTCCTTCTATATCACTCGGCACATACTAGTTTTTCGATTTGCTCAGCACGAACTAAAAATTTGCTTGGCTTAGACCAGCTTGCTCAGCACTCACTAATGAACTTAGTTTAAGCTTTGCAGTCAACCTTGTTTAGTTTAAGCTTTGTAGTCAACCTTGTTCCAACTTATTCTTCCAATGTTTCTAAGTGTGACCAACCTTTGTATCTTCAAGTATCTTATCAAAACATCATTTAACCATTGTCTTAACTGATCCTTGCACTTAATTACAAAACTATAACTCAACCTTCCCCTTAGGTATTCTTGTTACATCTTGTTGATTAAATCCTCTTCATCAATCAACTAAGTGATAGTATTTGGATCTCATAAGAAATTGTCATTTCATCAAATAACGGGTTTGGCATCAATGACAAAATAATGATTGAAAACATTCTTTAACAAAAATCTCCCTCTTTGATAGTATTCTTTTTCAATCAAATTTCTAGCAATTTTCCTCTTTCACATTGATGGCAAACCAAACTGATCAACCAAGTTAACAAAATGCTAACTAGGTTAAAATAGTAAATCAAATGCCAAAAAGAAAAATATATTCAAAACTATTCGTTCTATCAGCAACATAAGTTAACTTATGACTCCCTTTGAATTCTTTTGCTGATAAATTGTCTTCCTTTGATTCATTTTTGTGAATATCGATTTCTCCCTTTGAGCAACTATTTTCTTTTGCATATTTGAAGATTCTTTTCTTTCGGCTACAACTAACTTCTTCTGACATTATTTCTCCCTTTTTCCATTTGATCCTATAGATTTGATCAGTTCTTGCTACTTCTTCCTCTATCTAATTGAATGTTATTTGATCAAATGTTGTTGATCAATTTCTTCATTCTTCTCCCTCTTTGACAACAATGCCAAAGACTTATTGTTTCAACATCTTAACATGCAAGTGTAGCATTTGCAAGTACTCCAATTTCTCCCTCTATCACCTCACTTGTGACTGATTTGGAACTTCAGCACTTTGATTACTTTAGGCATGATCCTAAAGTAAATATCCTCTATATCAATTTGTAACATTTCAACAATCAACTCTTTTGATGTAGGGAAGTCTTGCTTTTTCTCAAGTAGCCTTGGCTAGGGGTATCACCCCTAACTTATCTCTAAAATACTCAAAAGCATCTTTAGGTGGTGCTTTTGTAAAAATGTCAGCAATTTATTCATTTGAATTAACATATTCCATCCTTGCTTACTTGTCTTCCACCAATTCTCTTACATAGTGATACTTGATTGCAATATGCTTTGTTTTGGCATGCATCATAGGATTCTTTGATATGTTGATGGCACTTGTAGTATCACAATAGAGCATCATAAGTTCATTTACTTCTTGCTTCATGCCTTGCAATAGATGTTTAATCCACACAATATTGGTGCAGTTGATAGTAGCTACAACATATTCAGCTTCTGTATTGACTGTGAGGCACAAGTTTACTTTTTGCTTGTCCAAGTAATCAATCTTTTTACTTAAAAAGTACTCCTCCACTGGTGCTTTTTCTATCATCAATATTACCTCCCCAATTTGCATCAGTGTAGGCTCTTTACTCAAACTTTTCATTCCTCTTATAGTATAAACCAAAGTCATCAATTCCTTTTACGTACCTCAGTATTCTCTTTACTACGATCAGATGATTTTCTCTTAGATTTACAAAAAATCTTGACACTATTCTAACAGCTAATGCAATTCTGTATTCGAGCTTTTGGGTGTGATTGTGTATGATTTTTAACATCAACGTTTTAGATCATACTCTATGATCCATCATCAGGATGATAATGAGAGAGCTAAGAAAAAGAAAGATATGTTGTAGACTAGGCTAAGCAATAAGAGGAGAGGGAGGGGTAGGGAAGAGTCACGCACAAATCAAGAACAACTACCAACTAAAGAAAGAAATAAAACTAGAATAATTAGTTTATTACTACAACTAAAGAAATAAAAAGACACTAATTATAAATTTAATAAGAAATGATAGTGAAAACTAGCATAAAGACACCTAAGGCAAAAAAAAGAGAAAACAAAATAAAACAATAAGAGGAAAAAAAACATATTTGTATTTATATATATACATACATACATATACATATGTGTGTGTGTGTGTATGTGTATATATATGTGTATATATATACACATATATATACATATATATATGTGTGTGTGTGTATGTGTATATGTATATGTACACACACACACACACACACACACACACACACACACATACATATTTATGTGGGTGAATGCACAAAGTTGAGTCGCAATTTCGCCGAAGTCAAATTTGCGAAATGAGACCTCTTAGAAATGGGCACCCCATTTTAAAAAACAAGCACCTGTTTTTGGTTCGAGTGCCCGACCCTAAATTTAAAAAATGGGTACCCGTTTCTCAAAAAATTAAAAATTAAAATTTTTAAGAAACAGGCACCCATTTTTTAAAAATCGGGTACCCATTTTTTAAAAGTAAAAAATAGGTACCCGTTTCTTAAAAACTCAAATTTTTAAGTTTTCAGTGGATTTTACATGTTGCTTTTAGCTTTTCAAAACGAGTACCTATTTTTTGAAATTCAAATAATGGGTGCCCGTTTCTTACAACATGAGGCAAGATTTTTTTTTTCTACCTCGGATTTTAGTTTGGGACAGGCTTGGTGAGACCAAGCCTATGCCTTGGCCTCTCAAGATTTGGCTAAGGCATTAAACTGACAAATTCATGCCTTGCCATAATTTTTAGAGGGTCTTCCCGATCAAATTTTTTTACGAAAAAAAAAACCCATTACAGCTCTCACTGTCCTGATTTCAAAAATATAAATTTTATAGAGTTATGATTTTATTTATTATATATATATATATATATATAAATCAAAGGTGGTACCTAAAAGTAAAATAGCAATGTTTACTAAAACTTTAATAACTTTTTTATTATATATTTTTTCTTAAATTAATTTATATGTCATCAATCTACATTCAATTCTTTTGAAGTTTTAAAAAAAAATTGAAAAAAGTGAAATTTTGATCAAACTATGGTGTCTGTACATGAGAGGTTTTAAAATTTTCTTTTATAGCCAATTAAAAATTAATTAAAAAAATATATTCATTAAAAAATTCAAGAAAAATATTCTGATCAATCTTTGGTGTGTTAGGTAACTCTATTTAAAAGGATTCACAAAAATTCATTCATTTGTGTCAAATTATGGTGTCCGTACACGAGCATGGTATGGTCTTGAAATAGGCATTTTGAAAAAGTGATTTTTAAAGATTCATACCAAAAAAATAATCTATCATATGGGTATACAAATAAATTACATATTCAAAAAGAAGATTCCAAGCACTACAATTTTTATTTCTTAAGCTTTTTTATATTTAATCTCTAAATGGCTCAAATTTTGGCATCAATTGACAAAATATTTGAAAAATAGGAAAAACACTTCCACTTTTTGGCCAAAGTGAGACCCAACTTCTTGCACTAACCCATGTATGTATATATATGTGTATATATACATATACATATACACATATATATACATACATATAGATATACACACGAAAATGAAGAAAGCACAAAGAACTAACCAAAAACTCACCTTAGACAAAAAAGACAAATAAAGACAAAAATAAAACTAAAAGCACACACACAGACACACCCATATATATATATATATATCGCTACTAGAATAAAAGAAAATGAATAATGCAAAAGAGAAACACAAAGAGAGAATAAGTGAAACAATATACGAAAAAGAAAATAAATACATTTAAAAAAAAAAGCAAATACATGCATAAATATCTATCTATATATATATATATATATATATATATATATATATATATATATATATATATATATATATATATATATATATATATATATATATATATATATATATATATAAACCAAAAAGGTGAAAAAACCAACACCTACAAAAGAAGCAAAAGGAAACAAAAATTAATCGAAACCCTTCATGGGAGGGAATATTCATGAAATGAAAGCAATTTGAGGGTTTAAGAATAAAGCTTTACAAGCTTGTTGCAAACCTAGCCTTTCAAAAATGATGTAGAGACTCTTGACTGATTCCCTCTTTTGTTTCTATTGTTCATCACCTACGTAACATCCACACTAACCACATTTTAATTCGTGCAGGCTTGGCCCTCCTTAGATCTATCATTTCTTCCACCAGGAGGAAGATCAATGCTCTCAACTCCAAGCTTTTTCCTCTTTATTTGGAGCTCGCATCTACATTCCATTCAGACCTATGGATCCATTTTGACATAGCATCTTTCACTCATGCCTAGGGTTGTCAGCTATATTCTATTCACAGGAAAAAGAGAAAGTTCATTAGTCTACTCCACAAGTGTAGATCTCCTCTCTCTTCCCCCTACATGTTGGTTGACTACACATCTCACTCCTCCTCACTAGTAGCTTCCTTCCCTCTCAACGTAGGTAGGAACCTTCATCTTGCCTCTTTGTAGCAATGCAAGCCCTACTCGTCATCTCTGCCTAGATCGCCTCTCTCTTCCCCTCACACATTGGTTGACCACTCAACTCGGTCTTCCTCTCCTATAGCTGCCTCCCCTCGTAATGTAGGTAGTTTTCTTATTGCTTCCTCTCTGCTTAGTTGTAAGCCTTACTCTTCACCACTGCCCACATCGTAGGTTGTTTTTTCTCTTTCTTCCCTACAATCGGGCTCCCTCCATTCGTGACCTGGGCTTGTGTCATCCTCTCCTCTAGAAAGTTCTCCCTCCCCTCTCCCTCATGTCTCTTCTTCATCCCTTCATGGGTGTTCAAGCTTGTGTTCCACCATCCTCCATTCTCTCACCAGGACTCCCTTCGATGTTGAGGCAAGCTCCCACATGCTACTAGTCAGCTCTGACAACTCACTAGTAGCTACTCCACAAATCAGTGTTGTCATCAACAGCTCTTCATCAGGATTGCCAGGTATGTCCACACCTAACTCATTTGTTTCTCCTTTGGCTTCACATCACATTTATGACTGTTATCTTGCTCCTAGCCAGTTGAACCTTTCTCGATCCCCTCCCCCATCCTGTATTACTTCTAACAACTTGAGGAGTTTATCTTTGTCCTCTCCTCTAGGTCTGCCAACCTACTTTCTGCCTCCCCCATCTTCTCATTGTAAGCCACCCCAGCCTTGCCCCAACATTCTCCAACCAACTCCCTTGTCCTCGCATTCCATTATTAATGATTGGGAATCCAAGCTAGTGGTTAACCTCTCACATGATGTCATTGATCCCCTATGTTTCAATTTCCTCAAGCGTGGCCTTAATTTTTCACCCTCTCCTCACTTCATTCCTTGTGTTGACTTCCTTGCCAAAATTGAAAACTCCATTTGTGCTCTCCTATCCAAAGCTCATGAAGAAGTCAGACAAATTGCATTGTTTCTCTTAGATGAGCCAAGCCTCCGAAGAGAAACTTCCCTAATCCAAAATTTCTCACTTTTGAGAACCTTTTATGCAACAATGACCTCTTTATTTCTAGAGCTGATAAAGGCAATGCCACGGTCATTTTGAACAAGGAAGACTACATCTCCAAGATGCTTACTCTCCTTTCAAATTCTGCGAGCTACGAAATCTTAGCCCACAACTCATATTCCCAAATCCTCAAAAAAGTCAATGCCACAATCAATGGCTCTTCTCTTGATGATTCCACCAAGTGACTTCTCATTCCTTCCAAAGAAGTCACTCCTCACATTTACAGATTCCCAAAGATCCATAAAGCCAATGTCCCTCTTAGGCCCATTGTTGACATGATTGGCTCACCCACTTACCATCTTGCTTCTTTCCTTATGAAGCAGATCTCCCCTCTAGTGGGTAAATGTGACTCTTTTATCAAAGACTCCAACCATTTTGTTGACTTCATCAAAGATGCCAAACTAGAAAATGATGACATTTTGGTTAGTTTTGATGTTGTCTCCCTTTTCACCATGGTCCCCATTTCAGACTCCATCAAAGTTATCAAACGCAAGGTCAAAAAAGAGGTGGCCAAATTAGTGGAGTTATGTTTAAGATCCACCTTTTTTGCCTTCCAAGATATTATTTAGCTATGGGTTCCCCTCTTTCTACTATCATTGTTAATCTTTACATGGAGTACTTTGAAGATATGGCTTTACACTCCTTCCCCTTCAAGCCTAAGTGGTGGAAATGCTATGTTGACGAAACTAATATTTGTTGGCCTCATGGTCTCCAAAAATTAAAAGAATTTCACGTATACCTTAACAAGGTGTCACCCTATATTTCCTTCACCATGGAACTTGAGAGGAATGGATGTCTACCATTTCTTGATGTTTTACTCACAAGGAAATTGGATGGCTCACTAAGTCATCAAGTGTTTCATAAAACCACCCATACTGACCTATATCTCCATTCTTCTTCCCATCACCACCCTTGCCAAAAAGTTGGAGTGTTCAAAACCTTGGCTCTCAGGGCCCTTCGCATTTGTGACAATGTCAACATTGATGAAGAGCTTTGCTACCTTTGCAAAGTCTTCAGGCTCAATGGGTACACCAACCAAAATATTTCCAAAGCTTTCAAGCAAGCCAAGTTGCTTCACTCCACCCCAAGGACCCCCCCTTCCCAGCTCAACATTACCCCCTTCATCATCCTTCCTTTCATTGAAGGCATCTCGCATAAAATTTCTAAAATCCTTCTCAAAAATAGAGTTCGTTGTGCCTTCAAACCCCTTTTGACTATCAAGAATCACTTGCCCCCTCTCAAAGACTCTAGAAACACCCTTGCTGATTTGGGTGTCTACAAATTTTCATGTTCTTGCAGGATTCTTTACATTGGAGAAATGGGTAGATCATTCTCCACAAGAATTAGGGAGCATAGTGCTGACATCAAGCATGATAGGGTGTATAAATCGGCCCTAGTTGAGCATTCATCCTCTACCAAACATCACATTTGTTTGGAGAACACAGATCCTTGCGAAAGAGGATAGCTATTTTAGGAGGAAGATGAAGGAAGTGATCAAAATTTTCAACCACCCTTCCAACCTCAATTGAGACAATTGTTGGTCCCTTAGCCTAGCGTGGCATCCACTATTATCTTCCATTAATAGACCCCATTGATTTCCCAATTGATTTTCCCCCTTCTTTCTTCAGTCTCTTTCTTCTCCCGTCTCTGTATCTCTTGCACCTTTCTTGCCCCCTTGCCCACCCCCCCCCATCCTCCCTTTCCCACCTGCCTACGATCTCTTTCTCCCTCTACCCCCCTGACCCTTTCCTTCCTTGACCTATTCTTCTCCCCCCCCCCTCCTTTCCCTTGGGCAGTTTTGTTGATTTATAGGCTAGGTTTTATATTATTCTTCTTCTTTTTCTTAAAATTATTCTTTTTAGTCATCTTGTTAATTTTATTTTTTCATTTTGTTCTTTTATTTTATAATTTGAAATTTTATTCTTTGTTAGTTCTCATTTTTTCTCTCTTTCTTGCTTTGTGGTTTTTCATGTCTTCTTTCTCCTATTGTTCTTCCTTTATTTTTATTATTTAGTTGTTTTCTATTTCTCTTTATATATATATATACAAATATGGTTTTTTTTCTCTTATTGTTTTATTTTGTTTTCTTTTTCTTTCTTTTTTTCCTTATGTGTCTTTATTCTAGTTTTCACTATCATTTCTTATTAAATTTATAATTGGTGTCTTTTTGTTTCTTTAGTTGTAGTAATAAACTAATTATTCTAGTTTTATTTCTTTCTTTAGTTGGTAGTTGTTCTTGATTTGTGTGCGACTCTTCCTTGCCCCTCCCTCTCCTCTTATTGCTTAGCTTGGTCTACAACATATCATTCTTTTTCTTAGCTCTCTCATTATCATTCTAACGATGGATCATAGAGTATGATCCGAAACGTCGATGTTAAAAATCATACACAATCACACCCAAAAGCTAATGCAATGTCTGGTCTACTATGTACAACATACTATAACTTTCCAATCATTGATCTATACATCATCTAATTCACTTCAGTTGACTCATCATTCTTGGATAATTTATGTCCTATCACCATTGGTGTACTAACTAGTTTTGAGTCTTCTAATCCAAATTTCTTGAGCACCTCCTTGATGTATTTTGATTGGGTCACAAATATTCCATGCTTTAGTTGATGTACTTGTAATCCAACAAAGAATTTGATTTCTCCAAACATTGACATTTCAAACTCATGTTTCATTTGATCAACAAAATCTTTGCATAGGACATCTTTTCTTCCAAATATTATATCATCAACAAAGATTTCAGATATCAAAATGTCTTTACCTTTTTTTGCCTTGATGTACAAATTGTTGTTGTCATTTGTTCTCTCAAATCCTATCTTTATAGCATATTTATGTAGTCTCTCATACCATGCTCTAGGTGCTTGCTTCAAACCGTAGAGTGATTTATGTAGTTTGCAAACTATATCCTTGTTGTTGTCATCAACAAATCCTTCAGGTTGGTTTATGTAGACTTACTCTTCTAGTATACTATTTAGAAAAGAAAACTTTACATCCATTTGGTAGACTTTGAAACCTTTTTAAGTAGCATATGCAAGTAGTGTTCTTACTCCTTCCATTATTGCAATAGGGGCAAACATTTCCCCATAGTCTAGTCCTTCTTCTTGTACAAAGCCTTTGCAAACTAGTTTGATCTTGTTTCTTGTTATCTCACCATTCTTATCAAGTTTGTTCCTAAAGACCCATTTTGTACCAATTACATTTTTATTAGTTGGTCTTGGAACTAGGGTCCAAGTGTTGTTGTTCTAAATCTAATCTCTCTTCTTCCATAGCTTTATGCCAATTATCATCTTGTAATGCATCTTTCACTATTTTGGGTTCAATCTTGCTCAGAAAACATGATTCATTCCTTATTTTGTTCCTTGTCATTAGTCTTACATCCTTGTCACCAATGATTTATTCTACAAGGTGATGTCTTCTTACATACTTGGCTAGTCTTGGTTCTATAATTCTTTCCATGTTTGATCCTTCAACTTTAGGGTCACTTTGAAACATCATCATCTAGCATCTCATTCTCTCTTTCATGTGTAATAATTTTAGAGTCAGAATATGCATTTTCTTCATTCTACAACTCGTCTTCTAAATGCAACTTGGCATTCATTGGTTATGACTTGGCCGATACTGAAATTTGTTGTTGATTCCCGACTTTATTGACAACATCATCTTCAGTTGGTATTCCTTCATAAGAGTATACAAAGGATCTATAATCTTTTGATTTCCTAGATTCATCAACTTGGACTTTTGCATACTCATCAAAATTTACCTTTACACTCTCCAAAATCTTATCGGTGTTAGTATTCAAACAAATATATCTTTTTCTTCTAGTGGAGTATCTAAGGAATATGCCTTGATCACTCTTTGCATCAAACTTTCTATTTTTAGCTTCTTTAAGAATATACCATTTGCAACCAAATCCTTTGAAATGTTTTACATTAGGTGAGTGACCATACCATAATTCAAAAGGTGTTGCATTTGTACCTTTCTTGACTTGTACTTGATTCAAGTTGTAAATAGTAGTACTTATAGCTTCTCTCTAGTACTTTAGAGCAACATTTTTCTCCATCATCAATGTTCTAGCACAATCTATTACTGATATATTCCTTCTTTCTGCAATTTCATTCCGTGGGAGAGTTCTTGGTACTCATGTTTTCCTTTTAATTCCTTTGCTATTGTAGAACATGTCAAATTCTTTTGATGTAAATTCTCCTTCTCTATCTAATCTTTGGCACTTAAGATTCTAATCTATTTCCTTCTCAACCCTAGCCAAATGCCACTTAAACATTTGAAATGCATCTAATTTTTACTTTAAGAATATGGTAGTCATCATCCTAGAATAGTCATTCACAAATAGCATTATGTATCTGTCTCCTTGGTAGCTTTGCACTTCTATTGGGCTACATAAGTTAGTATGGACTAACTCTAGTACTTCTTTAGAAGTGTAGACTTTTCTTTTGAAACTTGACTTGGTCATCTTTCCTAGTTGACATTGTTTGCACATTGTATTTTTAGGCTTTTTCAACTTAGTCAAACCTTTGACTTTCTTCTTTTTGTTGATGCTAATCAAATCATCAAAGTTAACATGATGCAGTCTTTGATGTCATAACCACACATCATGAAGTCTAACAACAAGACAAGTTGCATCTTCCATATCTAGGTAAAATAGATTACTCCTAGTTTGTTCACCTTTTCCTATTAGATTTCCATCAGTATCATAGATTTTGATAGTTTTGTTTCCAAATTCTACTTTGTAGCCTACATTGTCTAACTTTGATAGACTCAACAAATTGTAGTTCAATCCTTCAACATAGTATGCATTATCATATGAAATTTTCTCTATAAGTTTAATTGAACCTTTCCCTTTGATTTGACATAGAGCATCATTCCTAAATCTAACACTATTTCCATCATATTGGGTAAAGGTAATAAACTTTCTCCTATCATGTGATGTGAACATCCACTATCTATGATCCATTTGTAATTCTTGTTCACTTAGGTTACCAATGTTGTTCCTTTAGCTTCATTTGATTCATCATTCATGGCTACATAGACTACTTCATCATCACTCTCATCAAAATTTTCTTCAACAATGTAGCATCTTTTGCCTTTATCCTTGTAATCTCTGCTATCATCTTCTCTTTTGTTCTTGTACTTGCTTCCTTCTTTGAAGTTCTTCTTCTATGTACACCTTGCAACACTATGTCCTACTTCATTAGAATTGAAACAAATGATAGGGAGCTTACCTTTGAATTTTCCTTTGCCTCTATGGAATCTTCTTGCTAGTAGTGCTTCCAACTGTTCCACATCTTCCTCATCTGTGCTGCTGTCACTAGATGCATGTTTCTCTTTTCTAATCTTCTTCTTTGATTTCACCTCCTTAATATCTTTTATTGATAACTTAGCCTTGAAAGAAAATTCAAAATTTTTAGGTCTGTAGTTATCATAATTTGACAATTCAAAAGTAGTGAGTCTTTTCGTTATACCTTCAAAGGTTAGTGTGTTTCTTGGTACATACCTTAGCTCTTGGATGGCTAAAACTATAATAACATAGATGGGGAGAAATTTTTTTAAGTATTTGCTATTGACAGTGTCATCTTCCAAATGACCACCTAAACTTCTTATTGCACTTACCACTTCTTTCATTCTAGAGCATATTGAGCAGCATTCTCACCTTCCTCCATTTTTATGTCATCAAACATTCCTCTAAGGCTTTCTCTCTTTTCACTTTGAATATTCTAATCTCCTCCATAGATATCTAATAGAGCATTCCACATCTTAATGTAGTATCACATCCTTTGATGTCATCAAAGTTAGCATAACTGAGTGTAGAGGCAATCTCTAGCATTGCCTAACTATGCCCATTCCTTTTCTTCAAATCATCTATAGAGAGGGATCCAACTAAATCTACATGTTCCATTGCAATTGAGGTTTTTTCATAATCACCTATTGATCCAAGGTGTAGTTTCATCAGGCTTTTCCATGCAACAAAGTTGTCTTTGTTGATCTTGGGAACTTCTCTCTTAGACATCTTGATCTTCTTGCTTCTAGTACCTTGAAACTAAATCAATGAATGGCTCTGATACCAATTGTTAGAAATGCTTTAGAATAATTTTGACGGGGGGTGAGTTAGTTATTCAAGGTCCAAATGTCCAACTAAAACTTTTTCACCAGTAAAGTGAGCCTATTATATTGTTTATTCATCCAAGCCTAAACTTTCCTACTTAACAAGTTACTGTAAATAATCTTGCAAGCATAACACATATAAAATCAACACATAACACAATGATTTACATGGAAACCCAATTTGGAAAAAAACCACCAATAACATGTTACTCAATTCTCACTCCTCTAAAGTGATGCCTTGTGAAAGACTTGTCCTATTAGAGGCTACAACACACTATTAAATGTGACCTGATTAAAGGATTTAATCACTCTATTAGAAGTGGGCCTAGTTAGAGGACTTTAGAACATTCACTTGGAATGTCACCTTGTTAAAGGATTTACAAATGGCTATTAAACCAACCTAAGTCTATAGAATTTTACCTTAAGTGATACAATTGCTAGAGAGTAACAAAAAGGGGTTTTGACCTGATTACAATTCACAACTTATCTTGTAGATTTTAGATCACCATTTAGCTCTTCACAATTTTTCTGGCTTTCAGTCTGTGTAGCTCTTGAAAGCTTTCCCTCCTTTAAAGCTTTGTCTCCTAAAGTCTTTATGCTTGATGTACCAGTGCAATCTTCCTCTTGACCACTTATCAAAGTAGAGTCTATGTGCTCTATTCTTCCTTCTCCTTGATGTCTTCTTCTTGACACCCTTCGAACACTTCATAATTTGGCACACCAGAAACTCTTGCTTCTTATATGGCAACTCCTTAAGTAGAAGTTGCAAGAAATATTAGTTATCACATATTACAAATGGTAACAATCTATTTTTTTTTAGTTGCCCCTTGATCAGCTTTAATATTACATCTAGCACAAATGGTGACAAGATGTTGATATGAGATTTTTTTGAAGTGAAGAACATGTAATATTTCAATCATTGTTTTGTCACTGATATCAAACTAGCTACTTGCTAGTAATAAAATTGCTTAGTTGATTTGAATACTATATTTTTTTTATTGATGAAGAGGATTTGATCAAATGTGCTAACAAGAGCACCTAGAGGAGAGGTTGAGTTATGGTATGAAAAAGGAGTAAAAAGATCAATTAAGATAATGATGATATAGTATATTGATTATCTACTTAAGGTTGCAAAGGTTGGATATACTGATTAAGTTTAGAAGAACAAGTAAGAATAACTGAGTCTGCCAAGCTTGACCAAGTAGATAGTAGGTGCTGAGAAAAGTTATTACTTGTCAAGTAGAAAATTAGTTGGATCTGAGAAAAGTGAAGATTCATTGTATGCCAAGTGAACTTAGTGTAAGTCATGTAAATTTTAGTTGATGTCGAGCACTAGTAAACTTTAATGTTTGTTGAGTTATCTAGTGGAAGATGAGTGGAAAAATAGTATGGAAGTTGGGTGATAGAATATTGATGTCGAGTGCTAGTATTTATGTTAAATCATAGATTTTACAAATTTGAGCTAACTATTTTGTTTTCTTGAATTGTGTGAAGCATGTAGAAGATAATTATGATGAGCTAGTGGCACAAAATTCAAGGTAGACCATTTTGAGGCAAATTCAAAAGAAGATTAAGGGAAAAGTTTCTAAAGGAAACAATTGGAAAAGTGGGTAGAATCATTGAATCCTACCTAACCCTAAAATGGATAATTGAGGTTGAACCAAAAAAGATCTAAAATCTCTATTTATATAAAGAGTTGGTTAGAAGCAAAAACTTGTTATGTGTGAGAACCTAAGGAAGATAAGGAGTCTAGGGTATTGCTTCATTCAATAGTCAAACACAATAGACTACTATTGGAAATAAAAGCAAGAAGGCTTAAGAGTATGAATTTTTAAAGGGTGAACATGCTATTAGAGCTATAGTGTGTGAAAGCCAAGCAGAGTGGAGGATTGAAATAGAGATTTGTAATTTGCAAGTGAGTTGTGATTTTTTATCAAATCAAGCCTTACTAATGCTTTCTAATCATTGTATTACTCTAGGGTAAATCCTTTGTATTAAGATTGACCTAATAGTCATTTGTAAATCCTTTAACTAGGTGACATTCCAAGTGAATGGTCTAAATTCCTCTAACAAGGCTCATTCCTAATAGGATAATTGAAATCCTCTAACTAGGTCATATTTAACAATGTGTATTGTAACCTTTAATAGGGTTGGCCTTCATAGGGAATCACTTCAAAAGAGTGAGATTTAGTAGTATGTTATTGGTGGTTTTTTTCAAATTGGGTTTCCACATAAAATGATTGTGTCAAATGTGTTATTGAATTTGTTATGTTTCATGATTACATTTCTACAAAGTTGTTTTAACAATAACTTACAAAGTTTAAGTATTATATGATCTAATGGATGCATGCAATAATTCTTTTTATTCATATGGGTTCACTAAGCTATGAAAATTTTTATTTGTACATCTAGACCTTTCATAAATAATTCATTCCCCCTCTTAGTTATTCTAAATAATTTCAACAATAGGTATCAGGGTCATCTGCTTAAGAGGACTAGTCGGAAGATACTAGAAGAAAAATATCAAGATCTCTAAAAGAGAGGTACCCAAGCTTAACAAGGAAAACTTCTCTACATGGAAAATTTTGATTAAGGTACACCTAGGAGGTCTTGGAGATCATGCATAGTCTACCATAATCACTGAGCATGTCAATCATGCTAGAGCCCTAACTTCTAAAGATTTGAAAAAGAAGAAAGAACACAACCAGGGAATGTTGGAGATTGCCTCTGCCCTAAGTTATTTTGAGTTTGATAAAATCAAGGGTTATGATAGTGCAAAAAATGTGTGGGATGCTCTTCACACTATTTATGAAGGAGATACAAATTTTCTGAGAGCAAAATCTGAAAGTGTTACAGGTAAGTTTGATGATATGAGAATCCAAGAAGGTGAGAATGTTGCTCAATATTGCTCTAGAATAAAAGATTTTTTTAGTTCTATAAGAGGATCTAATAGTATTATTGATGATGATATTGTATTGAGTAAAGTACTAAGAAAATTATTGTCCATCTATGATATTAGAGTTTCTACCATACAAGAACTAAGATGTGTACATGTTCTAATCTAACTTTGGAAGGTTTGGTAGGTAGGCTTACTTCCTTTGACCTCTCTAATTTTGATAATTTCAAACCTAGCAATGTTCAATCTTCTTTCAATGCTAACATGTTATTAAAGGAACCTAAAGAGAAGAAGAAAAAGGTCAAACATGTTTCTAGTGATAGTGACATAGATGAGGAGGATGTAGAATAGCTTAAAGCATTGCTAGCAAGGAGATCTCACAGAGGCAAAGAAAAATTTAAATGTAAGTTACCTATCATGTATTTTGATTACAATGAGGTTTGTCATATTGCTACTAGATTTCTAGAGAATAAAAAATATAGAAGTGGAGACAAATAAAAAAGTAAGAGAGATGAGAAAAAAAAAATTACAAAGACAACAGCAAAAAGTTTTGCTACATTGTAGAAGAGGAAACCAAAGATGAATTTGATGATTATGATGATGAAGTGGTGTGTGTTGCAATGAAGGATGATTCTAATTCCAATAAGGCAACTACACTAGTGTCTTCTATGAACAAGAATGATAGATGGATCATTGATAGTGGATGTTCACATCCCATGACTAGAGATAAAAGTAAGTTCATTACCTTGAATTATTATGATGGAAATAGTATAAGTTTGGTAATGATGCACCTTTTTAGATAAAAGGAAAATGATATATGAAAATTATAGAAAAGATTCTACATCTGACAATGCTTATTATGTTGAAGAACTTAACTACAATTTGTTGAATATGTCACAAGTAAATAGTTTAGGTTAAAGGTTGAGTTTGAGAACAAGATAACTAAGATCTATGATATTGATGAGAGATTAATTGATAAAGGTGATCAAACTAGAGGTAATCTATTTTATCTTGATGTGAATGATGTTACTTGTCTTGTTGTAGAATTTGATGATGTGTGGTTATGGTAAAAGAGGTTATGTCATATTAACTTTGATAACTTTTTTAGTATCAGTAACATGAGAAGAGTCAGAGGTTTTCCTACAGTAAAGAAGTTTGACAAGATAATTTGAAAACAATGTCAGTTAGGCAAGATGACAAAGTCTAGTTTTAAGAATAAGACTCACACTTCCAAAGGAATTTTGGAGATTTTTCATACTAACTTGTGTGTATCAATTGATGTGAAAAGCTACAAGGGTGACAAGTATATTCTATTATTTATTGTTGATTATTCTAGGATGATGATAGTTATGTTTCTAAAATAGAAATTTGATGATATCTAAATGTTTAAGTGGTACTTAGCAAGAGTTTAGAAGGAGATAGGAAAAAGCTATAAATTTATGAGATTTGGCTAAGGAGGAGAATTTACATCAAATGAATTTGAGATGTTCTATAATGACAGAGGAACCAAAAGATATACATCTACATCTATGACCCCTCCATAAAATGGAATTGCTAAAAGGAGGAATAGATTTCTAATGGATTATGCTAGGACACTCATGATGGAGAATAATGTTTCTTTAAAATATCAAAGAGAGGCTATAGGTACACCTATCTATACCTTGAACCATGTGAAAGTCAAGAAAGGTACTCATTCAAAACCTTTTGAACTATGGTATGGATACTCGCACAATGTAAAATATTTTAAGGCATTTCAAAGAAAGTGTCATATTCTTAAATATTTTAGCAATGCTAAATTAGATGATAAAAGTGACAAAGGTATATTATTTGGCTATTCCACAAGAAGTAAAGCTTATAAGTTTTTAAATACTAACACTACCAAAGTTGTGAAAAGTGCAAATATGAAGTTTGATGAATATATAAAGGTACATGAGGTTGAACCTATGAAGGAACTAGAGGAATAAAAATATTTTATATAATTTTATGAAGGTATGGCTACTGAAAAAGATGTTGTAAATCAAGTTGCAAATCAACAACAAGTTTCAGTGACTACTAAGTCACATACAATGAATGTCAAGTTGCATTCAAGAATTGAGATGCAGTTAGGTACTGAATTATAGATTGATGTTGAGGCACATTCTGATTCTATGATTAGTATACATGAAAGAGATGTTGAAATACTTGAGAGAAGTATGTTGTGATTTAGAAGTTGATAGATCTAATGAGAAAAATAGAGCAGAACCAATATTGTCAAAGTATGTCAAGAGACATCACCCTTTTGAGAAAATTGTTGGAGATAAAGATGCTAGGCTAATGACAAGGAATAGGATGAGAAATGATACATGTTTTTTGAGAATACATGAGCCTAAAACATTGATAGATGTTTTAGATAATGAGGACTAGAGTAAAGCCATGAAAGAAGAGATAGAACAGATTGAAAAGAATAAGACATGGACTCTAGTTCCCAGACTAGAGGACAAGAATGTTATAGGAACCAAGAGGGTGTACAAAAAAGAGTTAGATGAAAATAGTGAAGTCACAAGGAATAAGGAAAGATTAGTCTACAAGGGGTATGCCCAAGAATAAGGAATAGACTATGGAGAAACATCTTCCTTTGTTGCAAGATTGGAAGGAGTAAGAACTCTACTTGCTTTCTCTGCTTACAAAGGTTTCAAAGTTTATCAAATGGATGTGAGATCTACATTTATTAATGGCATATTAGAAGAAGAGGTCTATATAGAATAGCCAGAAGGATTTTTTGATGCTGACAACAATAAAATGGTATGTAGACTAGATACAAAGCTTTATATGGTTTAAAGCAAGCACCAAGAGCATGGTATGAGAGGCATCACAATTATCTTATGAAGACTAGATTTGAGAGGACTAATGATAAAAACAATCTATAGTTAAAGATAGAAAAAAGTAAAGGTATTTTACTAGCTGAATTTTTTTGTTGATGAAATCATATTTGGAGGCTAAGATGGATTATTTAAAGCATTTGTAGATGAAATGAAGAATGAATTTGAGATGTCTATGTTTGGAAAGATCAAGTTCTTTGTTGTTTTGTATGTATATCAGATGCAATATGGTATATACATCACTCAGTCTAAGTATGTAAAGGAAATATTGATAACTTTTGGATTAGAAGGTTCCAAACTAGTTAGCACACCTATGGTGATAGGACACAAGTTGTCAAAGAATGATGATTTAGCTGATGTGAATCAAACATTGTATAGGTCTATGATTGGTAAATTATAATATGTAGTGCATAAAAAACCTGACATTACATTATCTATTAGGATAGTTATAAGATTCTCTGCTAGTCTTAAGGAGAACCATTTGATGGTTGTTAAGAGAATTGTGAGATATCTAAAAGGAATAGAAGATTATGGTCTATACTACAAGAAAAATGAGAAATTTGATTTGAGAGTCTACACTAATGTTGATTGGGCTAGAAACATTGATGACAAAAAGAGCACTAGTGCAGGAGCATTTTTATTAGGAAAGAGACTGGTTACCTAGACTAGCAATAAACAAAATTGTATATTTTAATATATTGTTGAGGCTAGATATGTTGCTGTTGTAGTAAATTGTACAAACACTATATGGATCAAACAACTAGTCAAAGGTATGAAGGAAGAAATCACTAAACCTATGGTACTTTATTATGATAATACAAGTTTTGTAAATATATCAAAGAACCCTATGATGCACACAAAGACTAAGCACATTGCAATCAAGTATCATTACTTGAGAGAGTTAGTTCAAGACAAAGAAGCAAGGATAGAATTTGTGAATACAAAAGAGTAGATAGTTGATATCTTTAGAAAAGCATTACCTAAAGATTCTTATGAGTATCTAAGATGTAAACTAGGGGTGATACCTAGGTATCCAAAGTTTCTTGAGAAGCATAAAGTAGTTCCCTGCATCAACTAGAGTTGAATGTTGTATCTTACAAATTGATGTAGTGGATCTTATTCTAGGTGTTGGAATTATAAGTGAAAAGAGTAAACTTTTGAGAGGGTAGGGGTGGAGGGGTGAATTAGTAGTTTAAACTTGAACCCATAAAAATTTCACCAATCATTCATCACATGCATTAATATACTAAAATAACATGCAAAGAATATGCATCTAAATCATATAAACATGTAAGCAATCACACATAACACCAAATATGATTACCTAGAATCCCTCCAAGTGAGAATGTAAAACTAGGGTGGGGATGACACCCACAAATCTTCACTACTACAATAATAAAGTCTATCCATTGAAGGTTACAATGATTTGACCATGAAACATGATCTACCCTATGAAAGGTCTTCCCTGTTAAAGGCTTCCAAAGACTATTAGGTCTCACCTTGTTAGAGGATTTCAACACCATGTTAGAAGTGTGTCTTGTTAGAGTACTTCAACTTACAACTAAGTAAGCACCCTATTAAAGGATTTCATATAGCCTGTTAGCACTACACTGTTAAGAGATTTAATTGAAATCATCTAATAAAATGTTTTAGCATAGATCTTGTGATTGACACTTGCTTGCCTAATAATAGATCACCTCTACACAATATCTTATAGATCCTTCTTGATTAGATTTCTCAATGTTGTATCCTTTCTTCTATCCTTTGTTCTTCTCTAATTGATTCTACAATTTACTCTTACATCTAAATCACTTTGAATGTTCTGCATACAAACTATCTTGTTCACTCCTCCAATTCGATCACTCACCCATTGTTTCTTCATAAAGAGTTTAGGGCTTTTTCTTCCTTAAGAAGACCTAGGTGGCTTAGGGTTAGGTATGAATCTATGGTTGAGATTCATCCATTTTTCTACTTAAACCTTCCCATTTTTTGATTGATTGCATGCATTTTCATAGGGAATTCAAATATAGATTCATCCTTATCTCCAAAAGATCATAATATATCCTTAAGTTGGCTCAAAAATAGTTTACATAGTTGATTGTGCCATTATAAATACATATGTTAAACTGTATCACTCAACATATGAAGTCTCTAATACTCAGCATGCACTATTCTATATACTGTGACTTGAGAACTACATTACTTGCCATCCATTTTTTACTCGGCTGCTTAATCACTTAGCATGGTCTATCTACTTGGCACCTAAGTGACTCAGCACATGAGTGACTCGGCACTCATTGCAACTTGAAATGGTCTAATATTTATATGTTGTGCTTGGCATGTATTACTAGTTCGACATGAACTAAGTAAATGGTTAAAGTGTGTTGACACTCACTTGTCAAAACCAATCTAAGATAAAAAAATCTTCCCCTTTGACATGAGTGTCAAAAATACTTGAACATTCATGATCAACCTCAATCTTCTTGAGCATAACATATCCATGACAAAGCATATATACAAATTTTCAAAATTTCAAAATTTTGTAATAACTTGTATACCTCAAAAGTTTATAACTCCCCCTAAGTTAATGTGTCTCCCTTGTATCCAAAATCTATGCTCCCTTTGATTAAATGTGTCTTTATTGATACTCTTTGACTTCAATGTGATGCATTATTGATACTCTTTCATCTAATATGCTCTTTCTTAGTTGATATCTGTATTTGTTGTTTGCTACTTTCTCTCCAAAAATGCATATCATCTCAATGATATAACTCTTCTATTATGCTCCCCATTTGTTATTTCTCTCCTTTTTTTATTCATACTCATACTCCCCCAATTATATTTCTCATATTATGTCTCCCCCTTTTTTATATCTCCCCCAAGTTATATTTCTCCCCCTTTTTGACACATATGTCAAATGGGTTATACACCTATGGTGTGTTTATCCAAAAATGATTTGTGGGCATCCATTATTATCCTTAGAGTTGCATCCCAATTATCACATGCAACATCCAATGACTTAATTTTTATTACAATTTTAGTAGCAAGGTGTACTAGACCATCTAAAGTAAAAAGATTGGGGTCTTTCTTTAGTAAAGTCTTGAAATAGCCTAACTCCTTGTGCATTATCTCTATATGAGGGGTAAGGGTGGCTTGAATACTTGTTAGTTTGGCTCTAATATTAGCCTCATCTTATATTAAGACAAATAACTAACTTTGTGCCTAAAGCAATGTTCTGAAATGCTTCTCACTTTGAGCTGGATTTGATGGTAGTCTTGCACTTGATGCAAATATTTGACTTTCTAGACTCAGAATGTGACTTTTGGTCTCTTGGGTGAAGAGTGTAGGAATTTTTGTATAATGAGAATATATTCTCAAGTACCTTCTTCACATCCTCAACCTTTTTTGCCAATGCAACTTGTTGTAGTGCTATCTCACTAGATATTTTCTCATTTTCTTTTCCTTGAAACTTCTTCTTAGACCATTCTAAAAGTTTTGCATTTGTATCAAGGTCTTCATTTGTGACCCTTTCCACTATATCAGTTAGTTGTTCTATAAGTGGATTGGTCTCTTCAAGAGTTGGCAAGCTAAATGCATTTAAAAGGATGTCCTTTATATCTTGGAGTGCTTACTTCTGCTTGTGTTCTCTCCTAAGCATTTCTTGATGTTTTTTCTTGCTTGTTGTAAAATGCCTATTTGCTCCAATGTCAGATGTCACAGTCATATTTTGGAATCAAAATTTATTTATTAAGGATTATGTCTCCATAATGGATTACCTTTTCTACCTTTGATGAACTATAACTTGGCACTAAAATTTGCAATGGAATGGCTTCTATGCCCAACTTCTGAAGAGCTTGTGTAAAAGGAGTAGTAGATGCCAGTATGGCTACTAGTGCTTGGATGACCACTTGTTCCTTTATCTTTGGTGTTTTCTCACTCTCTTTAGGCTTACCTTGGTCTATTACTATGACTTGATTAGCACCTTGCTCCTGTATTGTAGGTACTTATGAATCTATATGTCATATTTGTTGTTGTTGACCTATAGTTGTATCCTTTTCTTCTTCCTTCTTCACAATAGTGTCTAATTTATCACTTGTATCAAGCTTGGTAGATGTGTCTACTATTTTTTGAATTAAAGGTTGTACAATGGTCACTAAAGGGATGACAAAACATGGTTCTTGTCCCTTGATACTTTTAGTCACTACCTTTTGCAATTCTTCTACACTAACCAAAATTGGATTTTCACAGAGTTTAGCTTGGAGTGTAGATTGGTCTAGAATCTTCTTTGGATCTTCTATAGTAAGTGGATTGATGTTCTAAGATGGAGCATAATAAACATCCTTAATAATTATGGTTTTAGAGGTCTTGGTTGTGTTATGGGGAGGACTGACACTCGATACTTGTGTGTCCTGCACACTTTGTTAATATTTTTGTTGCTTAGTCGTTCCCTTATGATCATTTTGCTTTTCTATTTCTTCTCCAAATGTATTATCTTCCTTATCATCTCCTTGTCATCATCTTTATCCTTTGAACAATCAACTTCTCCTTGCTTCACAACGATCAACCCATAGATAAGTTTCCATATTTGAGTTGATTTCTTAACCACATCTTCAATGTTATTTTGAATAATGCTAAAGGCTCTATATTTAGGTGTAAACCTAACTAAATATCTCTTGACATTCTTAGAAAATTTTCCCTTTCTCAACTCTAGCATCACTTGGGCTAATGTTGTTTCCTTGATCTATTTTTTCAAATTCAAATAATAATGCCATTTTTTCTCAACAATATCACACAAACCTTTTGGTATGGAGTTGGAAAATTCTAGTGGAGTATTCTTAAACTTTGACATCATGGCATATATTGCCTCTTCCACTTGGTTTTTCTCTTCTTTTCACAATTTATCAAAATCAATAGGTTTCAAACTAGATAAATTTGCATTGCTTTTGATATTTTCACATAAGTTTTCAAGATCAGATAGAGGATTGTGACTTACCACTTTAAATTGGTTATTTTTATTTGATTCTGTCCTCTCTTTATTAGAATCTAGCTATGCCACATATTTTCTTCTTTTTCTTTTTTTTCTCTTGGCCACCTTGCTTTATTTTCTTGGTCTTTTTCTTGGCCTTCTAAGTTGTAGCTTGTGTGCTAGCTCTAGTGGTAGGAGCAATGGGCTTGGCCAGGCTAGTTTTGATAATCTTCTTTGCCCTTCCCACTGGCTATGTCGTAGCCTTCCTCTTCTTTGACTCAGTAGGAATAGATGCTTCCTTGGTTTCTTCTCCCTTAGCACCTTTAGTTTCCTCCTCTTCCTTCTCTTCTTCCATGCCTTGAGTCAGAGCTAGAGGTTATTATGATTGTGTTTTTTCTTCCTCTTCACCCTCTTCTTCTTCTTCCTCTTCCTCTTTGACAACTTCAAATTTTGATTTTAATTTCTTCACTATCTTATCTTTCTTCTTAATGGTTAATGTAGTTTTCAACTCCATGGTAATATTTGATTTTACCATCTCATAGTTGTCAAATATCTTTTCACTTTTATCTATTTCATTTTCTTATAGCACAACGATGATTGCTGAGGCTTCATCAACTTTAATTTCATACCCAAGTAGTCTTAACCATCTTACCCTTGGTATGGCAGCTTGCACAAAAGTGTAATCAACATCAACAAGAAAACATATGTCTTAATTGGAATTAACTCAGTAAATGGCTTAAGTGTGTTGACACTCACTTGTCAAAACCAATTTAAGATCAATAGGATTGATTATCTTCATCTATTAGAAGTGGTGATGGGATCTCCAATTAGCGTATGTTGTGATACTAACATAGTACATGGTAGGAGAATCCCCAAAGGAGATGTCTTATCCCCTAGAAATTAACCACATAGTGGAAAAACAACACAAGATACATGATCTGATACCAAACTCAACTCTTTATTCATAAAATAATTGATTACATGCAATGTGTCAGGTTGCAACACCTTCCCAATTAGAACCAAATACAAAGAAAGTAATAAGCTTTCCAAATCCCCCAAGATCTAATCCCAAACCTTAGCTAGTCTAGATTCATAAAATAAAACACTTTTGTAGAGAGCCCCAACAAGATATAAACTTGTGCTCACAAGCCACCAAAAAATCTCCTCACTTTCCAAGCTGTAGCTACTAGCTCTACTCATAAACTGCACCCAACATCCTAGTGTAAACTATGTCACATTCGACAATCAATCCACAAACTCAGGAAAAATTCACTCACTCAACTACTCCATCTACTCCATGTTGAATCCTAGGAGGAATAATGACTCATAAATCCCCCTAAATCCCCTTCTTATACCAAACTAAGCTAGAAGTTGGCCTAACAAGTTACAATTTAAATAAACCCTTGCATTAAATGCATAATTAAGCCACAAGTTCACTCACAACAAACATTAAATATGAGCTGTTAACCCAAAGTAACTAGACAAAAAAATAATTAGGACAACCCCCCAAGTTTACAACACTGATTAAATGTGCATACAAGAGATAACCAATAACACACATAGGTCCTCACACACCCCCAAATCAATCCATTTTATGATCACATGCTACATATATTAAATACACCAATTCAACCAACCAAAACCTCAATAACTCCATGTAACACCATCACCTTACTCACTGTTAGCAATAAAATTGAGCATTCTTGTCAAGTTGCCACAAGCATCACTGAGAAAACCAAGAATTTCCAAGAACGAGTTCTACCAAGTACCAAAAACTATGTCAAGTTCCTTTAGTGACTGAACACCACAACAAAAAAGTACCTCAATCAACACTACAACTCAATAACAACCAAACACACCTCTTCTTTGGCTAAGCCCCAAGCCCATTTGATGAACGATCCAACCAAGAAACACCATAAAGATTGCTGAGCATCTCCAGTCTTCCAATAAAAATGCCAAAATCTTTAGGAACCTTAGATGCCCTTGCATCAAATACCACTTGTATGAGTTCAATAAAGTGGATGTAAACATAATAATTTAAAAAGAAAGATAAATTTAAAAACCCAAGTGCTACAACATTTTTTTTCATTAATGCTACACCATTATATTTCCTTCGAAGATTTACAATGATCAAATGTAGACCCAATGCTTAAATCCATAGATGATGCTTATATTTATAGAGGACTTAAAATATTTGAGATTCTAAATATTGTACATTGTAGTCAAAATACATGTGCAAAATATGGTTGACAAAGAATAGTCTGTGTGAGCAACATTGGATAATGTTGGAGGTCTATTTTAAATATGGTTGTTGAAAATAGTTAGTAGCAGTTCTAAATAGCCAGTAGTAGTTGTTAAAAATTACTGCATGCTAATAATTATAAGTGACATGTATTCTAGATTGATTTTTCTATTTTAGTGTTATATAAGATAAATATTAGTTCTAAGTAAAAATTGATAATCAAATCAATTTTCATTACTTCAATATGACTTTAGATAATTATACCTTAATTTACATTTCTAGTTCTTGCCCACTTTATTAACTAAATCATTAATTATAATAATAAAATGATCAAAAATGGTAATTTCATAAGAATTAAGAAATAATTTATTCAAGTTGAAATCAATATATATTATCTTATTAATTCTTGTCATGCATGGCAATAACTATAGTAGAGAGTTTTTACCTAAATAGTGATTAATCCATACCCAATATACCAATGACTACTCAGCTTTCTTACAAGATCTATTTTATGCTAATATTTACTCAATCAAAGTTCCATATTATTTAATGGTAAAAGATATTAAAAATTTTTTCCACCAATGTCATTGGTTGCTGATAAATTTTGAGAGATAAAATATAATTCGTGAGGTAGAAGAAGGTGCATAAAACAAGGACTGAGAAGGAGATAAAAATGTAGCCTGACAAGCCCAATCCTAGGAATAACAGTAGTGCACATGTCAAAAGGAACACATGGCATATCAAAATGATTTTTAGACTTTATATTTAACTAATGTCCTAGTGAAAAAAATGCTCAAAAGCTATTGCAATATGGTAGGTGTGGCTTCCTCTTCATGTCCCATATTGCATGGATTTGTTAATACTAATCTTTCTATTCAATCTAAAAGTATGTCAACATCTATGATCAAAATAAATTGACTACAAAAAATTTCTCAATATGCCTATTCTTGAAATCAGAGCTTTCATTTTTCTCATGAAATAAGAAGAAAAACTATCTCTATGCTTGAACTGAGGGAACTCTGTATTTTGGAGCAAAATGTAAATAGTCTTTGAGTAGTGCTTTGTAATAAAAATTACCCCATAATTCCCACAATGTACATAGAAAAAACTATTGAATTAAAAAAAATCCTATGGTGATTTTCAACTACATCTCACTACATGAAACAACAACTTGAGAACCAATGGTGGTTACTTAGAAATATGTTGTGGAATAAAATTGACTTATCAAAGAATTAAACTATAATATAAATCTATGTATGTACAGGGAAATCAACTGCTAACTATATAGTGGAGCTGGAATTAACTATGACATCATTATTCTTTAGTATTTCAATACAAGAGAATGTTAAGGTTTGAATTTATCTATATATATTTACAAAGTATACATTCCTTTAGACTAAATTGTAGCTCAAGGATGATGTTTACTTTTTTGGTGGATCATTGTTTTGATTTGTAAGATAGATTGGTGTATAGATTGAAGCTAATTAGTGGTGAAATTTAGATGTTAATGTGTTAGGTATGACCATGGTTTCCTTGTCATTTTCTTTCTTTATTATTTCTTTAAATTTCCATATAGTACAATATTATTTTGTATTTCAAGCTATTTGTGAAAAAGGCACAAAATTTATTTGTTTTTATTAAGAAACCTTAATTTGAACTCTAGCATTAAAAATGCCTAGTTCTTCAAAGGCACTCTCAATGAACCAAGGATTGAGCTAGCTTCCATGAGCTCTCTTCAATCTTGTCTATTTTAACAACCCAAAGTGTCCAGGTTGATCTTCACACATTGTAAATGCATTTATGTTTTGGAATGTAGGTAAGATGTGTTCACATAAGACTTCAAATATTGTATCGTCCCTATAGTCTTTGAATATGTGAATGGGTTCTTATCATAAGCATTGCCCCATCTACTCTTCTTTTCTTAAAATGCCAAGTAGGCTCTACTAGTTTCTCTCATTCTTGCTAGGTACTTAGTTCAATAAAATAGGTTTTTTTTTACTTGAACAAGAACTAAATTAGTGTGGTTCACTTGAATGTGAGTTAATTTCAATATCTATTCTCTAATATTTGGTATAATGAGCTTACAAAAAAATGTAAAATTTTTCATTAAAGAGTTTTCCTTAATCAATGACTTATGATAGGAAATAATCTGATTGATGTTTAGAAGGCATTATGTGTTGAAAAAAATTGATAAAAGTGTGAATATGTGTTTCAATCATTTTTTTGTCACTGGTGTCAAACCTGTTACTTGCTGGTAAGACAATTGCTTAGATGATTTGAGTACTATTATTTATTTATTTTCATGAAGAGGATTTGATTAAATGAGGTAATAATAGCACCTAGATGAAAGGTTGAGTTGTGATATGGAAAAGGAGTACAAGGATCAATTAAGACAATGATATTTTAGCATATTGATTGTTGGAATTACAAGTGGAAAGAGTAAACTTGTAAGAGGGGGCCGAGGGTGTGAATCAAGAGTTTAAACTTGGATCCATAAAACTTTCACCATTAATTCAGCAAATGAATTCAATATGTAAACTGAAATAACATGTAAACCATATACATCTAAATCACATAAACATGTAAGAAATCACACACATAACACTAGGGTGGGAAGGACACCCACAAATCTTGACTACTACAGTAACAAAGTGTATCCAATGAAGGTTATAATGATTTGACCATGAATCATGATCTACCCTATGAAAGGTTTTCCCTATTAATGGCTTACAAAGACTATTAGGTCTCACCTTGTTAGAGGATTTCAACACCCTGTTAGAAGTGTGGCTTGTTAGAGGACTTCAACTTACAATTAAGTAAGCACCCTATTAATGAATTACATATAGCTTGTTAGGACTACTTTGTTAAGAGATTTAACTGAAATCACCTATTAAAATGTCTTAGGATAGATCATGTGATTGGCACTTGCTTGCTTGATAATAGATCACCTCTACACAATTTCTAATTGATCCTTCTCAATCAAATTTCTCAATGCTATATCCTTCACTCTATCCTTTGTTCTTCTCTAATTGATTTTGAAATTCACTCTTACTTCTAATTCACCTTGAATGCTCTACAAACAAACTATCTTGTTTACTCCTCCAATTCGATCACTCTCCCATTGTTTCTCCATAAAGAGTTTAGGGCTTCATCCTCCTTAAGAAGACCTAGGTGGCTTGAGGTTAGGTATGAATCTATGGCTAAGATTCATCCATTTGGTTTCTTAAACCTTTTTCTAATTGGTTTCATGTAATTTCATAGGGAATCCATATGTAGATTCATCCTTATAAAAGATCATAATCTATCCTTAACTTAGTTCAAAAATGGTTTACATAGTTGTTTGTGGCATTACAAACAAACATGTCAAAACTATGTCACTTGGCATACGAAGTCTTTGATGCTTGGCATGCACTATTTTGTATACTATGGCTCAACACCTGCATTACTTGGCATCCATAGTTTGCTTGGCTCCTGAATCACTCAACATGGTCTATCTTCTCGACACCTGAGTGACTCGGAACATGAGTGTCTTGGCACTCATTGCAACTTGGCATGGTCTAATATTTAAATGTGCTTGGCATGTATTACTACTTTGATATGAAGTAAGTAAATGGCTTAAGTGTGTTGACACTCACTTGTTAAAACTAATTTGAGATCAACAATCTCCCCCTTTAACATGAATATCAAAAACACTTGAATATACATAATCAACCTTAATCTTCTTGATCATAACATATCCATGACTCGGCTTATATAAAAAACTTCAAAATTTTGCAATAACCTATATACCTCAAAATTTGATAACTCCCCTTGAGTTAATGTGTCTAATTTGTATCCAAAATTTGTGATCCCTTTGAGTAAATGTGTTTCTATTGATATTCTTGGACTTCAATGCATTGTATCTATTAATATTTCATCTAATATGCTCTATCTTAGCTAATATTTGTACCTATTTGTTGCTTTCTCTCCAAAAATGTGTGATATGCCATTTTTATGTCACCTCTTTTTTGTTTATACTCTCACATATCATGTTTCTCATATTATATCTTTTCCTTTCTTTTATTCCCCCCTTTATTATATCTCCCCCATGTTATATTTCTCCCCCTTTTTGACACTTATGTCAAATGGGCTATACACCTATTGAAAATCTAATTGAAAAGCTTATTGTTGAAGATCAAAGAGGGAGATTGTTGCAAAGTAGGAATATTGTTTTTGAAGAATGTTTTCAGTCATTGTTTTGTCATTGATGTCAAACTTGCTATTTGTAGGGATGACATTTTCTTATAAGATCCAAGTACTATCACTTAGTTGATTGATGAAAAGGATTTGATCAAAAAGATGTAACAAGAGAACCTAAGGGAAAGTTTGAGTTATGATGTTGTAATGTAGTGTGAGGATTAGTTAAGACAATGGTTAAATGGTGTATTGATGACATATTCAAGGATATAGAGGTTGGTAACACTTAGAAATATTGGAGGAAGAAGTTGTAACAGAGAAGAATGAAAAGCTTAAACTAAGATTATTAGTGGGTGCCAAGTGAAGATCAAGTGTTGAGCATCAAAAAATTTTCATTTGGTGCCAAGTGAACATCAAGTGCCATGCATTAGGAAAAACACAGTTGATGCTGAGTAACATAGTATGTGTCGATCAGCAATATTTTAATAGTGTCGAGCTACTGCATTATTTCAAATGACAAAGATTCGCCAAATCTAAGCTGACAAAGTGGTTGCATTGAATTTTGTGAATGAGTTAGAAGATAACGATGATGAGTCGGTGTCATAGAATCTTATGTAAACCATTTTTGAGAGAATTCTAAAGGATTATTCAAGAAGTTTCTAGAGAAAATAGAATATGTGTTGGATGCAATAAATCCTACCTAATCCATGCGAATTGAAATTAAAGAATGGAAGAATTGAGTAGGAAAAGGTACTCCAAGACTTCTATTTAAGAAGTCATAGACCAAGAAGCATGGAGCTATTGGTACTATTACTGTTAAAGAGCCAAATCTGTGAAGTAGTTTGAAGGGTGTCAAGGGAGAGACATCTAGGAGAAGGAAGAGCATAAAGGCTCTACTTCTATGTGTGGCCATGAAGAGATGATTGCAATGGTACATTGAGTATGGAGACTCAAGAGGACTAAGCTTGAAAGGAGGGCAAGCTATCAAGAGTTGTGGAGATTGAAGGCCAGGCAAGGGTATGAGCTAAGAAGTGATCTGAGATCTACAAGATAAGTTGTATGTTGTAGTTAGGTCAAGATTGTCTAATACTCTATAGTAATTGTACTAGATCTAAAAATCCTATGGAGTTAGGTTGGCCTAACAGCCATTTTCAAATCATTTAATAGGGTGGCATTCCAAGTGAATTTTTTTAAGTCCTCTAACCAGACCCACTTTTAATAGTGTGGTTAAATCCTCTAACAAGGTCACATTTAATAGTGTGTTGTAAACCTTTAACAAGGCAAGCCTTTCATGGGGCATCACTTCAAAAGAGTGAGAATTGAGTAGCATGTTACTAGTGGTTTTTCCCAAATTGGGTTTTCACATAAATCACTGTGTCATTTGTTAATTTCTTATGTGTTATGCTTGCATATTGATTTACAATAGCTTGTTGATTAGAAAAGTTAAAAGCTTGGATGAATGAATGGTTGAATGGGTCCACTACACTTAGTGAAAAGTTTGAATAGGAAATTTGGACATTGAATAACTAATTCACCCCCCCTCTCAGTTATTCTAAAGAAATTCTAACAATTGGTATCAGAGCTATTTGTTGATTTAGTTTCAAGGTACTAGAAGCAAGAAGATCAAGATGTCCAAGAGAGAAGTTCCCAAGCTCAACAAAGAAAACTTTGTTGCATGGTAGAGTTTGATGAAATTGCACCTTGAATCAATAGGTGGCTATGCACAAACCTCAATTAGAACAAAACATGTAAATCTAGCAGGACCTCTTACTACAGATGATTTGAACAAAAAGGAGCATAATCAAGCAATGCTGGAGATTGCCTCTACACTGTACTATGTTGAATATGATGACATCAAAGACTATGACATTGCATTCAAAATATGGAAAACCTTATTAAAAATCTATGGAGGAGATCAAAATGTTCAGAGAGAAAAGAGAGAAAGCCTAAGAGGAAAGTGAAAATGCTGCCCAATATGCTACAAGAATGAAAGAAGTGGTAAGTGCAATAAGAAGTCTAAGTGGACAACCAGAAGAAGAAATAGCCATCAACAAATACTTAAGAACCTTTCTTTCTATGTATACTATTATAGTTTTAGCCATCCAAGAGTTAAGGTGTGTACAAGGAAACACATTAACCTTTGAAGAAATAGTAGGAAGACTTATTGCATTTGAGCTATCCAATTTTGACATCTACAGACCTGAGAACCTTGAATTTACTTTCAAGGCCAAGATGAAAATAAAAGACACTGATGATGAAACATCAAGCAAGAAGAGAAGAAAAGGAAAACATGCATCCAGTGATAGCAACATAGATGAGGAAGATGTTGAATAGTTAGAAGCACTACTAGCTAGGAATTTTCCATAGGGGTAAGGGCACATTCAAAGGTAAGCTCCCTATCATATGTTTCAATTGTAATCAAGTAGGTCATATAACTACAAGATGTCCATAGAAGAAGAACTAAAAAGAAGGAAATAAGTATAGGAACAAGAGAGAAGATTATAGCAAAGACTACAAGGAGAAAAGCAAGAGATGCTACATTGTTGAAGAAGATTCTGATGAGAATGATGATGAAGTAGTCTATGTAACCATGAATGATGAATTAGATAAAGATGAAGATGAAGCAATAGCATTGGTTACCTGTGTGAACAAGAATGACAAGTGGATTATAGACAGTGGATGCTCACATCACATGACAAGAGATAAAAGTAAGTTCATTACCTTTACTCAATATGATGGAAATAGTGTTAGATTTGGTAATGATGCTACATGCTAAATCAGAGGAAAAGGCTCTATTAAACTTATAGACAAAATTTCATATAACAATGCATACTATAGTGAAGGATTGAACTACAACTTGTTGAGTGTATCACAGTTAGGCAATGTAGGTTGCAAAGTTGAATTTGAAAAAAAAATTGCCAACATCTATGATACTAATGGAAATTTGATAGGAAAGGGTGAAAAAATTAAGAGTAATCTATTTTATCTAGATATGGAAGATGCAACATGTCTTGTTGTTAGACTTGACGATGTGTGGTTGTGGCATAAAAGGTTGTGTCATGTTAATTTTGATAATCTGATTAGTATCAGCAAGAAAAAGAAGGTCAGAGGATTGCCCAAGTTTAAGAAACCTAAAAACACAATGTGTAAACAATGTCAACTAGGGAATATGGCTAAGTCTAGTTTCAAAAGAAAAAAATACACATCCGGTGAAGTACTAGAGTTAGTCCATACATACTTATGTGGCCCAATAGAAGTACAAAGCTACCTAGGAGACATATACATAATGCTATTTGTAGATGACTACTGTAGGATGATGATTGCTATGTTTTTAAAGAAAAAATATGATGCATTTCAAATGTTCAAGTGGTTTTTGGCCAGAGTTGAGAAGGAAATAGGAAAGAACTTGAAATGCCTATAGTTAGGCAAAGGAGGTGAGTTCACATCAAGAGAGTTTGAAACATTCTGCAATGACAAAGGTATCAAAAGGAAAACATCAGCACCGAGAACTCCACCATAGAGTAATATTTTTGAAAGGAGAAATATTTTAGTGATTGACTATGCTAGAACCTTGATGATGGAGAAAAATGTTGCACTAAAGTATTGGAGAGAAGTTGTAAGTACTACAGTCTACACACTGAATAGAGCTCAAGTCAAGAAAGGTACAAATGCAACACCTTTTGAATTATGGTATGGTTACTCACCCAATGTTAAAAATTTCAAATTATTTGGTTGTAAATGCTATATTCTAAAAGATACTAGAAATGGCAAGTTTGATGCAAAAAGTGATGAAGGCATATTCCTTGGATACTCCACTAGAAGTAAAGCATATAAGTGTTTGAACATTAACACTAACAAAATTGTGGAGAGTGCAAATGTAAATTTTGATGAGCATGCAGAAGTTCAGATTGATGAGTCAAAGCAAACAGAGGATTATAGATCCTTTGTATACTTCTATGAAGGAATGATAGTTGAAGACAATGCTGCAAATCAAGTTAGGAATCAACAATAAACTTCAGTATCTACTGAGTATCAACTAGTGAATGTGGAGTTGCATTCAGAAGCGGAGCTGCAGAATGTAGAAAATGCACATTCTAACTTTGAAAATAGTATATATGAAAGGAATGATGAAGTGCATAATGAAGAAGAAAAAAATGACTATGAAGCAAGAGGATCAAACATGGAAAGAAGGACTAAACCAAGATTAGCCAAGAATGTGAGAAGACATCACCTTGTTGATCAAATCATTGATGACAAGGATGCCAGACCAATGACAAGGAATAGTTTCAGGATTGAATCATGTCTATTAAGTAAGGTTGAACCTAAAATAGTGAAAGATGCACTACAAGATGATGACTGACATAAAACTATGGAAGAAGAAATAGATTAGATTGACAAGAACAAAACATGGTCTCTAGTTCCTAGACCATCTAATAAGAATGTGATTGGTACCAAATGGGTGTTTAGAAACAAACTTGATGAGAATGGTGAGATAACAAGAATGTGATTGGTACTAGCCAAACTAGTTTGCAAAGGCTATGCACAAGAAGAAGGATTGGATTATGGGGAACTTTTGCCCCTGTTGCAAGAATGGAAGGAGTATGAACATTACTTGCATATGCTACATATAAAGGCTTCAAAGTGCACCAAATAGATGTGAAGATTTCTTTTCTGAATGGTATACTAGAAGAGAAAGTTTACATAGAACAACCCGAGGGATTTGCTGATGAGAAGAACAAGGACATGGTTTCCAAACTACACAAAGTACTTTATGGATTGAAGAAAGCACCTGGAGCATGGTATGAGAGGTTGCATAAATATCTTGTGAAGATAGGATTTGAGAGAACAGATGACAACAACAACTTGTACATCAAAGTTGAAAAAGGTAAAGACATTTTGATTTCAAAAATCTTTGTTCATGACATAATATTTGGAGGAAAAGATGTTGTATGCAAATATTTTGCTAATCAAATGAAGCATGAATTTGAGATGTCAATGTTTGGAGAAATAAAATTCTTTGTTGGATTACAAGAAATTAGTTGAAACATGGTATATTTGTAACCTAATCCAAATACATCAAGGAAGTACTCAAAATATTTGGGTTAGAAGACTCAAAACTAGTTAGCACACCAATGGCAACAAGCCATAAATTATCTAAGAATGATGAGTCTACTAAAGTAAATTAGACATTGTATAGGTCAATGATTGGAAAGCTACAATATGTTGTACATAGTAAACCATACATTGCAATCATTGTTGGAATAGTAACAAGATTTTTTGCAAATCCAAGAGAAAATCACTTAATGGTATTAAAGAGAATATTGAGATATCAGAAAGGAACTGATGACTTTGGTTTTTACTACAAAAGGAGTGAGAAATTTGAACTGAGGGCCTACACTGATGTAGATTGGGGAGGTAACATTGATGATAGAAAAAGCACCAATGGAGGAGCATTTTCCTTAGGAAAAAGGTTGATTACATGGACTACAAAAAAGCAAAGCTACAGCACAAAGTCTACTACTGAAGCTAAATATGTGGCAGTTGCTATAAATTGCACCAATATTGTATGGATCAAACATTTGTTACAAGGTATGAAGGAAGAAGTAACCGAGCCTATGATACTTTATTATGATAATAGAAGTGCTATCAATATATCAAGGAATGTAGTATTGCATGCTAAAACCAAGCATATTGCAATCAAATATCATTATGTAAGACAAATAAATGAAGATGGAATATGTTAGCTCAAAAGAAAAGATTGCTAATATCTTCAGAAAAGCACTACCTAAAGATGCTTTTGAGTATCTTAAAGGTAAGTTAGGGGTGATACCCCTAGCCAAGGCTACCTAATACAAAACAAAGAATGCCCTGCATCAAATGAGCTAAATGTAGAAGATTTTACACATTGATGTAGAGGATGTTTACGTTGGGATTAATGCCTAAAGTAGTTGATTTGCTAGTAAGAGCTACACTTGCATACTAAGATGTTAATATGTCTTTGGCATTGTTGTCAAAGAGGGAGAAGATGTTTGAAACCTGATCAATAGCAAAAAGGATCAATAGGAGAAGTTGTGAGATATTGATCAAATGAAGATAGAGGGAGATGTTGATTAGAATAGTAGAAGATGAGCAATATAGAGGGATAAAGACAAAGAACAAGGTGGTAGCAACAAAGAGGGACAAGCTAAAATGAAGCAATCAGAATAGTGGAAGGAGATGTGAAGTTACAATTTACTTTTTGGCATTTGACTTTACTATTCTAACCTAGTAAGCTTTTGGTTGAATAGTTAGTCTAATGGTTGATCAGTTTTGGTTTGCCATCAATGCCAAAGAGGGAGATTATTGGAAATCTGATTGAAGAGCTCATTATTGAAGATCAAAGAGGGAGATTGTTGTAAAGGAGGAAGATTGTTATTGAGGAATGTTTTCAATCATTGTTTTGTCATTGATGTCAAACCTACTATTTGTAGGGATGACATTTTCTTATAAGATCCAAGTACTATCACTTAGTTGATTGATGAAGAGGATTTGATCAACAAGATATAACAAGAGAACCTAAGGGAAAGGTTGAGTTATGATGTTGTAATGAAGTGTAAGGATCAATTAAGACAATGGTTAAATGGTGTATTGATGACATACTCAAGGATACAGAGGTTGGTCACACTTAGAAATTGGAGGAAGAAGTTGTAACAGGGAAGAATGCAAAGCTTGAACTAAGATCATTATTGGGTGCCGAGTGAAGATTAGGTGCCGAGCATCAGAAAATTTTTAGTTGGTGTCAAGTGAAGATCAAGTGCCGAGCATCAGGAAAAACATAGTTGATGTCGAGTAAAATAGTATGTGTCAAGCACCAGTATTTTAATAGTGTCAAGTTGCTGCATTATTTTAAATGACGAAGATTTGCCAAATCTAAGCCAAAAAAGTGGTTGCATTGAATTTTGTAAATGAGTTGGAAGACAAGGACGATGAGTTGGTGGCACAAAATCCTATGTAAACTATTTTTGAGTTAATTCTAAAGGATTATTCAAGAAGTTTCTAGAGCAAATAGATTATGGGCTAGATGCAATGAATCCTACCTAATCTGTGTGAATTGAAATTAAAGAATGGAAGAATTGAGTAGGAATAGGTACTCCAAGACTTCTATTTAAGAAGTCATAGACCAAGAAGCATGGAGCTATTGGTACTATTACTATTAAAGAGCCAAATCTGTGAAGTAGTTTGAAGGGTGTCAAGGGAGAGACATCTAGGAGAAGGAAGAGCATACAGGCTCTGCTTCTATGTGTGGTCATGAAGAGATGATTGCACTGGTACATTGATTATGGAGACTCAAGAGGACTATGTTTGAAAGGAGGGCAAGCTATCAAGAGTTGTAGAGATTAAAGGCCAGGTAAGGGTATGAGCTGAGAAGTGATCTGAGATCTACAAGATAAGTTGTATGTTGTAGTTAGGTCAAGATTGTCTAATACTCTCTAGTAATTGTACTAGATCTAAAAATCCTATGGAGTTAGCTTGGCCTAACAGCCATTTGTAAATCTTTTAATAGGGTGACATTCCAAGTGAATGTTTTAAAGTTCTCTAACCAGACCACTTCTAATAGGGTGGTTAAATCCTCTAACAAGGTCACATTCAATAGTGTGTTGTAAGCCTTTAATAGGGTAGGCCTTTCATAGGGCATCATTTTAGAAGAGTGATAATTGAGTAGCATGTTACTAGTGGTTTTTCTCAAATTGAGTTTCTTTGTAAATCATTGTGTCATGTGCTGATTTCTTATGTGTTATGCTTGCATATTGATTTATAGTAGCTTGCTGATTAGAAAAGTTAAAAGCTTGGATGAATGAATGGTTGAATGTGTTCACTACACTTAAAGGAAATTTGAAGAGGACATTTGGACCTTGAATACCTAATTCACCCCCCCTCTCAGTTATTCTAAAGCAATTCTAACATATACCTATGGTGTGTTTGTCCAAAAATGATTTGTGGACATCAATTATTATCCTTAGAGTTGCATCCTAGTTGTCACATACAACATCCAATGACTTAATTTCAATTGAAAACTTAGAAGCAAGTGCACTAGACCATCTAAAGTTGAAAAATTGGGGTCTTTCTTCAGTGAAGTCTTGGAATAGCCTAGCTCCTTGTGTAGTATCTTCATATGAGGGATAAGGGTAGCTTGAATACTTGTTAGTTTGGCTCTAATATTAGTGTCATCTACTGTTAAGATAGCTAACTAACTCTGTGCTTGAAGCAATGTTCTAAAATGCTTCTCACTTTGAGCTAGATTTGATGGTAGGCTTGCACCTGATGTAGATATTTTTCTCTCCAAACCTAGAATCTCTTGGGTGAAGAGTGTAGGATTGAATAGTTTTGTATATAATGAGAATATATTCTCAAGTACATTCTTCACCTCTTAAACCTTAGCTTCCAATGCAACTTGAGTTAGTGCTATCTCACAAGATATTTTCTCATTCACCTTACCTTGAAACTTCTTCTTGGAACATTCTAAAAGTATTGTAGTTGTATAAAGGTCTTCATTATTGACCTTTTCCACTATATTTGTTAGTTTTTATATCAGTGGCTTGGTCTCTTTAGGATTTGGCATTCTAAATGCATCTAAAATGACATCTTTAATATCTTGGAGTGCTTGCTTTTGCCTATGTTCTCTCCTAAGAATTTCTTGATACTTTTTTCTTTTCTAAGGTCTATTGAAAAATGCCAATTTTCTCTAATGTGTTGGTCTTAGATTGGTTTTGACAATTGAGTGTCAACAAACTTAACCAATTCTCAAGATGATGCTGAGTATAATATAGAAGCCAAGCTGTAGTGTGTGCTGAGCCAAAGATTCAATAGGTGTTGAGTGAACTTTAGGTGCCGAGAAAAGTTCAAGTGTCAAGTGGTAAGTGATGCTAAGTCACTATAGGTGCTGAATAAAGTATAGATGCTGAGTGAAACAAAATTGCTATAGGAACTAAGTGAAATAGAATTCCTGTATGTGTCAAGCATTAGTGATTAGTAAGTGTCGAGTAACAAAGAATCAACATATGAGTTTGTATCCTCACAAAGTCAGATGTAAACCATTTTTGAGACAACTTAGGATGAATCTCAAAGGATATTGAAGATAAGATTGAATCTTTTGTATTACCTATGTAATCAACATGCAACCAATAAGAAAAATGGAGAAGGCATGCAACAAATAGGAAAAGTGAAAGAATTAAGCGAAAAATGAAGAATGGATATTGATCATAGATTTATACCTAACCCTAAGTCTTTGAAGCCTTTAAAAGGAGGATGAAACCCCATTGTATGTGTGCATGTGAGAAGTGTATAGGTGAATTATAGTGAAGTGAAAAAGGATGTAAAGACTTAGAAAGAGCAGAGCAACATTGTAGAATTTAGTTGATTGAGAACAAAGCATCAGAGTGTCGAAGAGAGACATATCAAATCAAGCAAGGATTAGAATAGACAGAAAAAAACAAGGATCTCAAATCAGTAATTGAAGATTGCAAGTCATCACATGAAGACTTTCTAACACTCTCTAGCAATTGTATTAGGAATGAAAATCCTATGATCATAGGTTGGTTTAATAGCGATGTTGTAAGCCTTGAAACAAGGTGCTAAATCCTTTAATAGGGTAACATTCCAAGTGAATGTTTATAAATCCTTTAACTAGGTCATTTTTAACAATGTTTCAAGTCTTTAACACAATAGGCCTTTCATAGGGCAGACCATTGGAAGTGGTCAAACTTTGTAACGTTAAATAGTCATATATTGCTATAATGATACTTTATGGGTGTCATCCCCACCCCAATTTTACCTTCTCATTTTGGAGGGTTTCTAGGTTACCAAATTCTTGTGTTATCTATTTTCATGCATGTCTTTGCTTTCATGTTTGTTAGATGAATTAGATGAATGTGAATGATATCAGTTAAAAAGTTTTGAAAAGGTTAAAGTTAGTTACTTCTGATTAACTGCCCCTCTCAAAAGTAAATCTTCCCACTTGTAAATTCTAAAAATTAGTATTAGACCCAAGTTCTCACAAGAAGGAGCCTTATAGCTTAGAGAAAAGATTTGAAAATGGAAGTCTAAAAACTTGGGAAGATCATAGAGAATCAAACAATTGATATACAACTTGCTTTACATGCTTTGGAAGAAGCTACTGAGGAACTGAGAAAATCCTCAAAGAGAAGAAGAGAGATTGCCATAGGTGAGAATGATACACAATACAAGGATATTGACACCTCAAAACTATTTACAAATGGAGATTCTAAATAGTTTGATGCAGCAATAGAAGACCTAATGGAGAAGAATAGAGCCCAAGTAGAAGAAATCAGAACTCTCAAGATTGAACAAGAATCACAAGACATTATGCTTTGTGAGGTGACTGAATAGAAGAAAAGAGCCATTGAAGATAAGGATATGCTAGAAGAAGACAAGATAAATTTTGCCAATAGAATGGAAGAAAAGTCAATTAAGCTTGCAAGAATTTCAAATATGTTACTAGAAACCCTAGGTCAGATGATGAATGCACATCATGAACTAAATGTCGAGGACATTGAGATCTCTACACTAAAGATGCAAAATGAACAACTACAAAATGACCTAAAAAGAGAGAAGGAAATTGTAGATAGCTTCAATAAACCTAATGAGGCCATTAAGTACTTTGAGCAACTACTAAAATCACCAAGGGATAACTATGATACTTCAGGACTAGGATACATTAGTATTGAACAAGGAGAGTCATCCAAGACTACAGAAGAAAGGAGTAACAAAGGTAAGAACACTAAACCTACTTGTCATTTATGTTGTAAAAAGGGACATATTTCTAATGTATATAGGAGTAATAATTCTCTTTAGCACGACAAACCTAAGAATGCGAGTCATTGTCATAAGTGCAAAAAGAAAGGACATCAAGCACATGACTACAAGACTAGGACCATCAGAAAACCAAGATTTGTAGGTCACTGCTACAATTGTAGGAAGTATGGACATAGAGCTTTTGAGTGTAGACAAAAGCCTATGTGGATACCTAATTAGGAAACAAGGGGAAATAACTATGGACATCACTACAATAGGGACTATAACACCAGGTATAGTTGTCATTACTATCAAGAATATGGACACATTTTAGAGGGAATTGCAATAGATGGTTGAGTAAAACCACATGTTTTTAGTTGCTTGAAGACTGGTCATGTTAGCAAGAATTTTCTAACAAGGTCAAAGGCACCCAACTCAAAGAATAATAAAGGAAAAGAGAAGGTATATTTTGAACACATTAGAGGAGATTTGAATAAGACATGGAAGAAGAAAGATGAGAGTAGCACATCAAATGAAGGGATCACTTCATCTAAGAGGTCAAGTGGTCATGCTTCATTAAACTAAGCAAAGAGAAGACATGAGGGACTAACTTACAAGGCTTTATCATACATTAGTTCCTAAATAAGCAAATATTGGAAAAAAAAAAAAGATCAGCATGAACAAAGATGAAAAGTTAAAATTTCAAGATTTTATAAGTGTTATCGAGTTGCCCTCAAAAGTCAAGTAAAATTCTAGTACATGTCGAGTTGATTGTCAGATCGGTACAAGCCAAATGATTAGTTGGAGCCAAGTTGGTAGAGGAAGCTAAGTAAAGAGGAAAATTTAGTTGAAGCTGAGTAAGAGATACTTTTGTGGATGCCAAGTGGTGAAAAGACAATGGAAGCCGAGTGATATAGAAATCCTTAAGAAGTTGGGTGGCTAGCTGTAAATGCACTAAGCATTAAATATAATGAAAATAGGGTATATTATCACATTTTTAGTCATTTTTTTCTTCATTGAAAATGAAGAGAAAAGACAAAAAAGAGTGTGGAACAACTTCAAAGTAGAGAATGCAGTTTTTAACAAATTTCAATAGCTATTCAGCATGATTTCATCAATTTCAAGGTATTTACATTTGTGTTGAGTTACGTAGTTTCATATTTTCTTTGTGTATAAATCCTAGATCACACAAATGGGTTCTAGTTCTAGGAAGACATAGGAGAAGGAACTATTTGAGGTCCAACTAGTGTCAAATGAAGTAAAACAACTAGATTTTTGGCCAATCCATGAAGTGGCATATAAAAATGACCTAGCCAGAGCCCTATCTGTCATACCCTCTAAGGTAATCATGGTCCAAGATGTTAGAAAATGTTACAACTATAAAATTTGAGCCACAAGAGACATGGAGATGATGGAAGATTATGAGAAATTGTGTGAAAATGGAGTGTTAAAGTAAGAGTACCAGATTGTTGAGAAGAAGGGTTTGACGTGAGCCCTAGAATTCCCTATAGTTTTAAAGACTAAATGGATTAGGCTAGTGCTTATCAGGATACATGATGGAATTTTATGGTTGGATGATGGCCTAGTAAAAATCTCAAAGAGGATTGTACATATAGTGACAAGGTACCCAACCCTAGATTAGCCAAAGACCCTTAGGAGTGATTCTAAGGAAGCAATTGAGAAAAACACTAGTGCTGAGTGGAACAAGAGAGGAATGACAATATACATCATTCAAGACCCTCTTGTTAACTTTGTTTTTAGGGCTATTGCATGCAAATTCTACTAATCTAGTAGACTTAACAGTGTGTCTTACATTGTAGTGAATGTGGGTTACAAATTGGTGAAAAGGGATCATACTTATGATCTTGTAGAATTGAAATTACAACAAATTAATGAGAATTTAATAGCAATAATAAGAACCAAGGAAGCACAATGCAAGTTTGGTGCTATTTTGATTTGCATATTCTTCTATGTACAGAATGAGTTTCCTTCTTTTGGTAAAGTAGTCTGGAAAGAAAATAGGTCTATCATAGCTCAAGTTAATGAATACATAGAAAAAATGGGAGCTAATTTTGAGACCCTTATGACTAGCTATTTTGAAGACTTCAAGAAGACCATGAAGCAAAGGCTAAGAATATTGGTTTCATTGGTAAAGGAGCATACACATGATGCATTCTTTCTTGTAGATATTGACTACACCTATATATAAGCTACCATACCTAGAGTTAGATGGCTAAGAACTCTTGGCTATGAAATAAATATAGATGATGCATCAATAGCTATAATTGCCCTATTAGCTAAGGAAGTGGACAAAAGTGCATCATATTCTGGAACCTATGATGTGGTAAGGTCAAAGGTAGATATGTAGTTAAAGACTACCTCCACACTAAAGAAGAAAGAAAAACTTATAAATAAGTTAAAGGCGAAATTTGGTGAAGGCACGATAGAAGAGGAAGAAGAAGGTGAAGAAACAAAAGATGATGAAGAGGAACAAGGATGGGAAACACTTTCTTTGACCCAAGGAATGGGCAAGGATGTAGAAGAAGAGGAAGGTGCCAAGGAAGAAGCACCAAAGCCAAAGCCAAAGAAGAGAAAAGCACAAAAATAGCCAGTTGCATAGCCCAAGGGGAAGAAGAAAGCAACAAAGCCAAGCCTAGCCAAGCCAACTACAAGGGCAAATACTAGGGCACTAACCCAAGTGGTAAAAGAATAGGGGAAGCAATAGGACATAGAGCAAGGAGGGCCTACAAAAGAAAAGAAAAGAAAAAAATATGTTGCACCCCTACAGTTAGGTGAAGAAAAGACAGAATCTAACAATGATCAATTCAGATTGGTAAGGCATTCTACCAAGTCTAAATTGGAAAATGTTTCTAATAACATTAGAGATAATGCAGATCGAACCTATTTAAAGACCATTGATTTTTATAATTTTTCAAGAGAAGAAAAAAACATAGTGGAAGAGTCCATCTATACAATGATGGCTAAGTTTAAGACCACCCCACTTGAACTGGACAATTCTATGCCTAGAGAGCTAAGTTTAATTGTAGAGAATAAATGGCATTACTGCCTTAAGATGGAGAAAGAAATAAGGGAGTCTACATTGTCTCATGTAGTTCTTAACCTAACTAAAGGTCAAATAAGTGAGGCTAACAACAAACATGGGAGAAAATTTGTACCTAAATATAGAGCCTTTAGAATTTTGCAAAATCAAATTGAACATGTTGTGCAAAAGTCCACAAAAATGTGGAAATTTATTTATGGATTGAAAAATATCAAGGAAGGGTAGCAAGATCCCTTTAAGGGAAGAAATGATGAGGAAGAAGAAGAGAATGAAAATAATGAGGAAGGAGAGAAAGAGAAAGAAGAGGCAATAGTGGAGAAGACATAGGGTGAAGAGGCAACAACTGAGGAGCAACAACTAGAATAGAGTGTCCAAGACACCCAATTTCCATCACCAAGTCCTCCACATACAATACCTATAGAAATAGTAGTTGTAAAGGATGTTCCTAACACTTCAGGTCAAAACATCAATCCATTAACTGTAGAGGATCTCAAAATGATCCTTCACCAAACTACATTGAAATCACAATTGTGTAAAAATCCTATTTTGGTGAGTGTGGATGAATTACAAAAGGTTGTAGCAGAAATTACAAGGGAGAAGGTGAAAACACAAGAACCACCTTCACAACCTTCCATGGCTATAGAAGATCAGCCAAAAGAGCAAGTAGCATAGGATATAACTACTAAGGTTGATCATATAGTCATAGCAACAACAACTGTGAAGGAGCCAACAAAGGAGTAGACATGACAAGATGTTCCCACAAAACAAAGCCAAGGTGCACCTCCTCAAATCATTATCATTGACCAAGGAAATAGAGAAAAAGATAAGGAAGAGGAGAAAACCCCTAAATAAAAATAGTAGGAGGTAATACAGACACTGGTGAACTTGCCTACCTCAGGGACTCCTACCAAACAATTGAGCACTAATGTAGTACCACTGCAAATTTCAGTACCAGGCTCAAGCTCCACCAAGGTAGCAAGGGTAATTCACTATGGAGACCCTACACTTGATTAGGAAATAGTCATACCTATCTATGACTATAAAAAAATGAACCTAGCTTAGATAAATGAAGTGCAAGAGGCACTAGAGAGAAAGAAGAAATAGGAAATACTTAGAAATGAGTATAGACAAAAGCAAGCATTGGTGGAAATCAAAGACATATTCCTTGATGCATTCAGCTTACTAGTACCTGATGAAATGAAGCCCATCATGAAGTAATTGTCCAACATAGTGGACTAGGTACAAAACAAAGACCTTGATACTAATGTTAAGTTATTAGAGTGGTCTGAAAATAAATTTTAAATGAAAGTCAATGAGAAGATATCTAGCGAGATAGTACTTTCACAAGTGGAATTGGCTAAGAAGGTTGAAAAAGTGAAAATAGTACTTGAGAATATATTCTCATTATACTCCAAATTGTGCAACTCATCATATTTCACACAAGAAACTAGCCAAAGAATACTAAGCTTGGAATGAAATCTCAAGATTTCTAGCACACAACTACCCAAAGATCTAGCTCAAAGTGAGAAGCATTTTGCAACAATGCTTCATACTTAGAAGGAGTTAGCTATATTGATAGTAGAAGAGGCTAATTTCAAGGCCAAATTGATATAGATTCAATCTACTATCACCCCACATTTGGAAGTATTGCATATGGAAATGGCCTATGCAAAAAATGTTCTAAAGAAAGATCCTAATCTTTCTACCCTAGAAGACCTAATACACCTTGCAACAGAGAGAACCATCTAGCACAAATCATTGGAAATTACTTTAGATAATTGTAATGCTTCTCTAAAGATGATCATGGAGGTAAATAAAACATTTTTGGCTAAATATTCTATTCTTTCTTAGGACCCTTTAACATAAGTGTCAAAAAGGGGGAGATAATTCATTATTGCATACAATAAAAAGGGGAAGATATTATAATAAGAATGGGAGATAATGTATTCTTTGATGGAGGAAATAAAGAATACCCAAAGGGGGAGATATTCATGTAACACAATCTTGAAGAAAAAATAAGGGAACAAAGCTAAAAGGATGCAAAAAATGCAAGAAGATATGAAAAGGGGAGTAGAAACAAAGGGAGAATGCAAACAAATAGATTTAGAGTATCAGACACATCAACATGAGACAAATTCAGCACAAGAGTCTTTGGTTGCAAGAATGGAATTTTGGTTATAGAATTGGCACATTAGCTCAGGGGGAGTTACATAATTTTTGAGGTATATAGAATTTTAAATAAGTTTTTGAAGTCTTGTACATATGCCGAATAGAATGTGTAATATACTCATGAAGATTAGATTCATAATGTTTAAATTAAGTTTTTTTTCCACTCATGTCAAAGGGGGAGATTGTTGGTCTCAGATTGGTTTTGACGATTGAGTGTCAACACACTTAACCAATTCTCAAGAAGATGCTAAGTATAATATAGAAGCTGAGCTATAGTGTGTGTCGAGCTAGAGATTCAATAGGTGCTGAGTGAACTTTAGGTGCTGAGTGAACTTTAGGTTTCGAGTAAACTTTACATGCCGAGTGAAGTTCAAGTGTTGAGTGATAAGTGATGTCAGGTCACTATAGGTGCTAAGAGAAGTATCTATATGATAAGTGAAATAGAATTGCTATAGGAGTTGAGTGAAATAAAATTACTATATGTGTTGAGAATCAACAATTAGTAAGTGCCAAGTAACACAAAATCAACATAATGAGTTTGTATCCTCACAAACTTAGATGTAAACTATTTTTGAGCTCACTAAAGATGAATCTCGAAGGATCTTGAAGATAAGATCTAATATTTTGCATTACCTATGTAATCAACATGCAACCAATAAGAAAAATGGAGAAGGCATGCAATAAATATGAAAATGCAAGAATTGAGGAGGAAATGAAGAATGAATATTGATCATAGGTTCATACCTAACCCTAAGTCTTTAAAGCCTTTAAAAGGAGGATAAAACCCCATTGTATGCGTGCATATGAGAAGTGTATGAGTGAATTATAGTGAAGTGTAGAAGGGTGTAAATAATTAGAAAGAGTAAAGAAGCATTGTAGAATTCATTTGATTGAGAAAAAAGTATTAAAGTTTCAAAGAGAGACATATCAGATCAAGCAAAGATCAGAACAGACAGAGTAGAATGAGGATCTGGAATTAGCAATTGAGGATTGCAAGTCATTAGGTCAAGAATTTGTAATAATCTATAGTAATTTTATTATGAATGAAAATCCTATGATGATAGGTTGGTTTAATAGCCATGTTGTAAGCCTTTAAACAAGGTACTAAATCCTTTAACAGGGTAACATTCCAAGTGAATATTTGTAAATCCTTTAACCAGGTCACTTTTGATAGGGGGTAAAGTCTTTAAAGGACAATACTTTCACAAGGTAGAGCATTGGAAGTGGTCAAACTTTTTAACCTTAAATAGTTACATATTGCTGCAATGATACTTTGTGGGTATCATCCCCACCCTAGTTTTACCTTCTCATTTTGGAGGGTTTCTAGGTTACCAAATTCTTGTGTTATATGTTTTCATGCATGTCTTTACTTTCATGTTTATTAGATGAATTAGATGCATGTGAATGATATTAGTTAAAAGGTTTTGAAAAGGTTAAATTTAGTTACTTATAATTCACCCTCTCCCCCCCTCAGAAGTAAATCTTCCCACTTGCAAATTCCAACACAATGTCATAGTGTCATAGTCAAATTTTGGAATCAAAATTTTTTCATTAACGCTTATGTCTCCATAGTGAATTACCTTATAAACCTTTGATGAGCTGGGGCTTGGTACTAAAATTTTAAATGGAATGGCTTATGTGCCCAAATCCTGAAGAGCTTGTGTAGAAGGAGTGCTAGATGCTAGTAAGGCTACTAGTGCTTGTATGGCTTCTTGTTCCTTTACCTTAGGTGTTAAATTATGCTCTCTAGGATTGCCCTAATCTATCACTATAACTTGAATAGCACCTTGTTCTTGTTCTTTAGGTATAGATGAATCTATTTGTCCTATTTTCTATTGTCCTGTAATAGTATCTTTCTCTTCTGCTTGCTTCTTCTCAATAGTATCAACTTTAACACTTGTATCAACCTTAATAGATGTATCTACTATTGTTTGAACCAAAGGTTATACACTAGTAATCAAAGGGATGATAGAAGGTGGTTCTTGTGGATTCACCTTTTCCCTTGTGACCTTAGTTACTACCTTTTGCAATTCTTCTACACTAACCAAGACTGGATTTTAACAAAGTTTAGCTTGGTGTGTATATTGGTCTAGAATCTTCCTCAAATAATCTGTAGTAAGTTGGTTGATGTTTTGAGCTGAAGCATTAGAAACATACTTTATAATTATAGTCTCAATTGTCACACTTGTGTCATGAAGAGGATTCACACTTGACACTTGTGTGTCTTGCACACTCTGTTCATCTTGTTGTTGCTCAGTTGTTGCATTATCACCTATTTGCTTTTCCATTTCTTCCCCAAATGTATTGTCTTTATCATCATTTTTCTCATCATCATCTTCCTTGTCATCAATTTTATTTTCATCCTTATTATTATGTTTACCCTCTAAATGATCAACTTCTCCTTGTTTCATAGCGGTCAACCCATAGATAAGTTTCCATATTTGGGTTGATTTCTTGACCACATCTTCAACATTATTTTGAAGAATGTTGAAGGCTCTATATCTAGGTGTGAACCTAACTACCTATCTCTTGATAACCTTAGCAATTTGTCCCTTTGTTAGCTTTGGCATCACTTCATCTATTGTTGTTTCCCTTATCTATTTTTCTAAATTTAGACAATAATGCCATTTTTGCTCAACTATATCATATAAACCTTTTGGTATTAAGTTGGAAAATTCTAGTGGAGTATTCTTAAACTTTTGACATCATGACATATAATGCCTCTTCCACTTCATTCATTTTTTCTTTTCGAAGTTTATCAAAATCAATATGTTTCAAACAAAATAAATTTGCATTGCTCTTGATATTTTCACATAAATTTTCAAGATTAGATAGGGGATTATGACTTACCACTTTAAGTTTGTTGTTTTCATCTTATTTTTTCCTTTGTTCATTAGAATCTAGCTATGCCACATATTTTCTTCTCTTCCTTTTCTACTCTTGGCCACCTTGCTCGATTTTCTTGGTCTTTTCTTTGGCCTTCTAAGTTATAACACGTATCCCAGCTCTAGTGGTAGGGGTAGTGGGCTTGACTGGGCTAGGTTTGACAATATTCTTTGCCCTTGCCACTGGTTGTGCCTTAGCCTTTCTCTTCTTTAGCTTGGTAGGAGTATGTGCTTCCTTGGATTCTTCTCCCTCAGCACCTTTAGTTTCCTCCTCTTCCTTGTCTTCTCCCATGCCTTGGGTCAATGCAAGAGGTGGTTGTGCTTGTACTTGTGCTTGGTCTTCCTCTTCATCCCCATCTTCTTCTTCTTCCTCCTCCTCCTCTACACCTTCTCCAAATTTTTCTCTTAACTTTTTAACTAGCTTATCTTTCTTCTTAATTATTGATGCAATTTTTAACTCCATGGTAATCTTTGATTTTACCATCTCATATTGCCAAATATCTTTGCATTTTTATCTATTTCCTCTACTAGTAGTGTTGTGATGGCTATTGAGGCTTCATTAAGATTAATTTCATACCCAAGTGGTCCTAACCATCTTACCCTTGATGTGGTAGCTTGCACAAAAGTGTAACTAGCATCAACAAGAAAATATATGTCATTGTAGTGTTGTTCAACCAAAGAAACTAGTATCCTCATTCTTTCCTTCATTGATTTCTTAAAATCTTCAAAGTAACTTGTCATCAAAGTTTCAAAGTTTCCTCCCATCTTCTCAATGAACACATTGATGTACACCATAATCGATCTATTTTTCTTCCATCATATAGTGTCAAAAGAGGGAAATGTATTTTGTACATACAAGAATATGCAAACTAGTATTGAACCAAGATTACACTGTGCACTCTTGGTTTTCCTAATAGCTCTAAGGTTCTCCATAAGTTTTTTAACTTTTAGCTTTGCTAGAATATATGTATGATCTTTCTTTACAATCTTGCAGCCAACATCCACAGCTATGCAAGGTACATTATTCAATCTACTAGATTGATAGAATTTGTGTGAGACTACCCTTATAGAAAATTTTAGCAATGGATCAGTGATAGTATATATTGTCATGCCTCTCTTATTCCATTTTCCTCCACTTTTCTTCTCAATTACTTTCTTGAAGTCACTTCTGAGTATCTTTGGCAAATCTAGGGTTGGGTATCTACTAACCCTATAAATTATTCTCTTGGTAATCTTGATAGGTCCTCCCTCTAGCCATAAAAAACCATCATGAATTTTGTGTAGCACAATTCTTATCCACTTAGTTTTAAATATATTTGAAAAATCTAGGGCTTGTGTTAAACCCTTTTTCTCAAAAATTTTGTGTTCCTCTTTCAAAACACCATTCTCATGCAATTTATTATATGCATCTCTTATCTTCATGTTCCCTATGCTTCCTATCTAGCAATTGTAACACTTCCTCACATCTTGCACTATAATTATATTTTACAGAATCATTGGCAATGTGCTAGAAGGGTCTTATTTATAGGTGACATTTGGAATGACTTTAAATAGGGTTTCTCTCATTACTGATAAGATGAACATTCAAAACTTCTTTCCCTTCAATATTTTTTGAACTAGATGCAATTTTGTCAATCTATGGTTTATGCAAAATTAAACTATGTAGCTCAGCTTGTAATACATACCTTGTGAAATCTAATAAACTAGTGTGAGATCATTTCTAAAATCTCTACAAACACTTTGGATAGGTTTCTAAATCACCTCCAACTCTTCTTTCTCTTGCTCAAATTTGAAATGATGAATAATGAGCAGAAATTGATCATATACCCTTCAAAAACTTTGCATTTAATGTTGAGTGCTTACACAACTATAAGCTTGGCATTAACCAATTTTAGAATCACTTGGCATTCATTGATATTCTCATCACTCAATAGCTACTACAAGCTCAACATCAACTAGATAGTCCAACAACTCAACATTAATGAACATTCTAGTTGGCATACACTAGAAACTTTTCATACTCGGCAACAACATGAAAGACTTAAAGATTTAACCAAAATTTTTAACAACATCCTATATCTTTATTCATGCTAATGTAGTCTTTTTATTTTTTCCTCCTTTTGAACTAATGCATGATATAGCACTTGAATATAAGTCCCAAATACCTCTTGTTTGCCTAGTTTGATCAGGTGTGATCACCTGACCCATTGGGCAAAGTGATCCCTTCTCCATTTGATGTGTTGCAATCATCCTTCCTTTTCCATGTCTTGTTCATATCATCTCTAACATGTTCAACACCTATCTTTCCTTTTTCTTTATCAAATTCACAATTTGTGCCTTTGATCTAGTTGGATAGTGCTTACTGATATGACTAGTCTTCAAATAGCTAAAACATGTGGTTTGGCTCAACCACCTTTTGTAGTTACCACTGAAGTGTGTCCTAATGCAATTCTTAGGAACATGACCATATTCTTGATGATAATGATAGCTATATCTTGTATTATAATCACAATCATAAAAGTTCCCATTGTTTCTTACCTTTGTTGGCTTGTTTGATGAACACATGGATTTGGATCTACATTCAAAGGCTCTATGTCCATACTTCTAATAGTTGTAGCAATATCCTTCAAATATTTGTTTATGCATGCTCCTAGTTCTACATTCATGTGCCTAATTGCCTTGCTTGTTGCACTTATGAAAATGAGTCACATTTTTAGGCTTGACCTTATAATTTGTATTCTTGCTCCTACACACATTAGCAGTATGTCCTTTCTTACCACAATTATGACAAGTAGGTTTGGAATTCTTACCTTTCATGTTCTTTCCTTTAGGTACTTTGGATGATTCTCCTTCTTTAGTTCTTGTATAGCCCAATCCTAATGTATCATTTTTGGATCTAGGGGATCTCAATAATTGTTCAAAGCATTTCATAACACATAACACCAGATATGACTATCCAAAAACCCTCCAAGTAAGAAGGTAAAATTGGGGTTGAGATGACACCCAAAATCTTCACTACTATAGTAATAAAGTGTATCTAATGAAGGTTACAATAATTTGGCCATGAATCATGGTCTATGTTGTGAAAGTTCTTCCTTGTTAAAGGCATACAAAGACTACTAGGTCTCACCTTGTTAGAGGATTTCAATACCATATTATAAGTGTGCCTTGTTAGAGGATTTCAATTTACAACTAAGTAAGCACCCTGTTAAAGGATTTCATACCTCATGTTAGGACTGCTCTATTAAGAGATTTAATTGAAATTACCTATTAAAATGTCTCAGCATGGATCCTATGATTGGCACTTGCTTGCTTGATAGCAAATCACCTCTACACAATGTCTAATTGGTCCTTCTCAATCAGATTTCTCAATGTTGTATCCTTCACTCTATCCTCTATTCTTGTCTAACTAATTCTACAATTCACTCTTACTTCTAAGTCACCTTGAATGCACTACAAACAAACTATGTTTTTCACTCCTCCAATTTGATCACTCACCCATTGTTTCTCTGTAACGAGTTTAGGACTTCATCAACCTTAAGAAAACTTTGGTGGCTTAGGGTTAGGTATGAATCTATGGCTGAGGTTCATCCATTTTACTGCTTAAACCTTACCATTTTCTAATTGGCTCCATGTAATTTCATAGGGAATCCAAATTTAGATTCTTCCTTACATCCAAAAGATCGTAATCTATCCTTAAGTTGACTAAAAAATGGTTTACATAGTTGTTTGTGCCATTACAAACAAATATGTCAAAATTGTATCACTTGGCATATGAAGTCTCTAATTCTTAGCATGCACTATTCTATATACTATGACTTGACACCTACATTACTCAACATCCACTATTTGTTCGGCTCCTAAATTAGTTAGCATAGTCTATCTACTCAACACCTAAGTGACTCAGCACATGAGTGACTCAACACTAATTGTAACTTAGCATGATCTAATATTTACATGTGCTTGGCATGTATTACTAGTTTGGCATGAACTAAGTAAATGGCTTATGTGTGTTTACATTCACTTGTCAAAAGTAATCTAAGATCAACATTGATAATATACTTAAGGCTATAAAGGATGGATACACTGATTAAGTTCAGAAGAACAAGTTAAAAGAATTGTGTCTACCAAGCTTAATAATTTGCATAGTAGGTGCTAAGAAAAGCTACTGTAAGCCAAGAAGAAAATCAATTGGAGATGAGAAAAAGTCAATTTCAGTGTAAGCTGAGTGATATAGTATAAGCCAAGTAAAGTTTAGTTGATGTTGAGCACCAATAAACTTTAATTTGTGCTGAGTTTTTTGATAGTGGATGTCAAGCAACATAGTATGTGCTAAGCATCAGAACGAAGTTAATGCCAAGTGTTGGTATTATGAGAAAGATCATGAATTTGATGAATCTAAGTTGACAAGTTTGATTTCTTGGTTTGTGTGAACCATGTGGAACATAAGCTTGATGATATGGTGACACAAATCTAAGATGAACTATCTTGAGGCAAATTCAAAGAGGATTGAAGGAGAAGTTTCTAGAAAGGAATAAAATGAAATGGTGAGTAGATTCATTGAATCCTACCTAATCCAACCTAACCCTAAAATAGAAAATGGAGGATGAATGTTAAAAGATCTTAATTTTCTATTTATAAAGGTGGTTGCTCACAAGTAAAGGTTGTCATGTGTGAGAACTAATGAATATAGAGAGTCTAGGGTATTGCTTAATTTAGTGACCTAAAAGAAGAGATTAAATTGGCAAGCAAAGGAAGAAGGCTTAAGGGTGTGGATGCTTGAAGGGTGAACAAGTTGTCAAAGTTAAAGTGTCTGAAATCCAAACAAAATGGAGGACAAAAATAGAGACTTTTAATCAGCAAGTGTGTTGTAAGTTGTTATTAGATCAAGCTTTAATGTTCAATTCTAATCATTGTACCAGTCTAGGGTAAATTCTTTGGATTAAGGTTAACAATTATTTTTAAATCCTTTAACCAGGTGACATTTCAAGTGAATGATCTAAATTCCTCTAACAAAGTTCACTCCTAATAGGGTGAATGAAATCCTTTAACTAGGTCACATTTAATACTGTGCATATTAACCTTTAATAGGGTTGGCCTTTCACATGGCATCACTTCAAAAGATTGAGAATGGGTAGCATGTTAGTGGTGGTTTTTTCCAAATTGCTTTTCCACATTAAATCATTATGTCAAATGTGTTATTGAATCTATTATGTTTCATGCTTACATATCTATGAAGTTAATTTGATAGTAACCTACAAGTTTAAGTGATTGCATAATCTAATGGATGCATGCACGATAAATATGGGTTCACTAAGCTGTGAAAAGTTTTATTTGTATGTCTAGACCTTGGATAACTAAATCACCCTACCTCTCATTTATTCTAAAGAATTTCAGCAATTTCTATTAGAGCCATCTACTTAAGAGGACTAGTTTGAAAGTACTATAAGGAAAAAGATCAAGATGTCAAAAAGAGAAGCTATGCCTTGGAGGTCTTGGAGATCATGTGGTGTAGGGTTAAACAAAATTACTAGGGCCAATGGCACACCCAGCTATCCAAACCACCTTGCAACAATTAATATAGTGGAAACACAACAACAAAAGAACAACACCACAGTGAGAGAGAACATAAATACTTATAGATTCATCAGATATTTAGTGAACATGCCCAACTATAAGGCCTTTTGGGTTACGACCAATTACAAATACATTCAAATCTAGAATCATGATCCAACTTCAAGTTTTCATTCATGGGCACATATGCATCTTTATTCCCAATCCTAGACCTCCTTAAATAATTGCCAAGACAACTCACAAAATATTCTAGAACATAGGAAAGCCATAAGTCAGCTCACAACAATTATTAACTATATAAATTAAATGCAAGCAAGGTTGGCCCAAATAGGAATTTGACATAGACTACTTAGCAAATGAAATCTTTTCCAAAACTAGCACTCGGCATCCAAAGAATCACTTGGCAAAAACTACAAACGTGGCATCCTCTAATGCTTGGAAATAATGGAGAACATGGCAACTAAAGGACCACCTGAAAAAAAAAGCAACACTCAGTAATCCAAGGATCACTTGATAACCAAAGGAACACTTGGAAACCAAAGGATCCAGTTAGCATAAACTAAGAACTAGACAAAAACTCATCCTCTAATGCTCAACTATCATGGAGAACTTAGCATCTAAAGGCACAGTCAACAACCAAAGGCATAGTTAGAAATCAAAGGATCACTCAGCAACCAAAGGATCACTCGACTACCAAAGGAATCAGTTAGCATAAACTAAGAACTTGACAACAACTAAAAAATGGTGCTCAACAATCACTAGAACTCAATAGCAACTAGCAAAATGAACAAAAGTGTACGATTACAAAGAAACCCAAGATGCTCTTACATCAGACAACCAGGGTTGGAAGAAATGATTCTCATGAATCATTAAGATTTCATAAACTAAGTTGAATCCAAATTACATTGAGAAATCCATGTAGCATCTTCAATTGGTTTGTTCTTCCACTTTACCAAATATTCATAGTATTCTCTTCCTCTTGTACTCTTACCAACTCTCTGATCCAATATCTATTGAACTTCTTCAATCTTCTTAAGATAATAATCTAACACAACAACTTCATCATCTGACTTATGATGCTTATATAAATCGATAACATTGAATATAGTAGATATATCCATGTCATTAGGTAACCCAACTTCATAAGCATTACCACTATCAAACTTCTTCAATATCTTACAAGGTGAAAAAATTTTCATCTTCATCTTACTATATGTTCCAACCAAAAATCTTCATTTCTTCAAATGAACCATCACCTCATCACCAACTTCAAAATCATGATGTTTCCTAGACTTATCAACATTCTCCTTGTAGTTCTGATTACTTTACTCCAACCTCAACCTTACTTGCTTATGTAAAGGCTCCATAAAATTAGAAAATTCTTCTCTTGTAGTACTTATTTTCTCTTTACCAGCAACATCTCTTAAATCTAATACTGCTCTAGGCTTCATTCTAGTAACAACCTCAAAAGGTGTCTTTTGTGTACTCCTATTCACATAATTATTATATGCAAACTCAGATTGTGCTAACACTACTTCCCAATTACTTGACTTATCTCCAACTAAACATCTCAAAAAATTATCTAAGCTTCTATTCACAACCTCAATCTATCCATCTATCTATGGATGGAATGTAAAATAAAACTTCAACTTAGTACCCATTTTCTTCCATAAAGTCTTCCAAAAATAACCAAAAAACTTATTGTCTCTGTTAGAAATGATACTTCTTGGTAATACATGAAATCTCACAATCTCTTTGAAGAAAATTTTAGCAATATGCTTAGCGTTTGATGTCTTCTTACATGGTATGAAATTAGTCATCTTAGAAAATCTATCCACTACAACAAATATAGAATTATACCCCTTCACTATTTTAGGCAATCCAAGAACAAAATCTATACTAATGTCATTCCAAGGTTTCTCAGGAATAGTAATAGGTGTATACAATCTAGTATTCTCACTTATTCCTTTTGCAACTTGGAAAACTCCACAACTTTTCACAAATTTATGAACATCCTTATACATCTGTGGCTAATAATACTTCTCCTTTAGCAAACTTAATGTTTTATCAATTCCAAAATGTCCAGCCAATCCACTGCTATGCTTTCCTTAATCAAATTCAACCTCATAAAAATTCTAGGGATACACATCTAAATACCTTTGAACAACATACCTTCTTGAATGAAATATTCATCATACTTTCTATTGGATTTGGTGCTCTACACTCTCTCCATGCCTCAAAAAAATCAGAGTCGGTATCATACAAATCTTTCATTTCATCAAAACCATGAACTTAAAACTTCATTTCAGTCAATAAAGAATGTCTTTTTCTCAATGCATCAGCAACTTTGTTACTAACTCCACTCTTATGCTTGATTACAAATGTAAAACTCTACAAATACTCAAGTCACTTCCTATGTCTTTGATTCAATTTATGTTGACTTCCCAAGTACTTTAAAGCTTTATGATCAGTAGACAACACAAACTCCTTAGGAATCAAATAATGTCTCCACTTCTTCAAGGCTTGAAAAATAGCATAAAACTCTTGATCATACACATATTACTTCCTTTTAACATTATTCAAATTTTCACTAAAGAAAGCAATAGGTTTCCCTTCTTGACTCAATACAACTCCTATTGCACTACCACTAGCATCACATTCAACTTTAAATACCTTGTTGAAATTAGGCAAGGCCAATATAGGTAACCTAGCAAACTTTTGTTTCAAAGTCTCAAAACTCTTATCAACTCCATGTGTCCACTTGAATTCCTTTTTATCTCCTCTTATTGTCTCATCCATAGCATTACAAACAAAAATAATTTTTTTTATGAACTTTCTATAGAAACTAGTCAAACCATGAAATGATTTTAGCTCAACCATATTCTTAGGTGTAGGCCACTTGAAAATTGTTTTAACCTTCTTAGGATCCATCTTCAAACCATTAGTTGAAATAACAAGTCCTGAATCCACAATTTCCTCTTGCATAAAAGAACACTTCTTCAAATTAATCAATAACTTCTCCTCTTTTAATCTCTACAACACTTGTCTAATATGCTTAATATGTTCTTCCTTAGTCTTACTAAATATCAAAATATCATTCAAATAAACAATCAAAAACTTACCCAAGAATCTTTTCAGAACTTCATTCATCAATCTCATAAAAGTACTAGGTGCATTAGTCAGACCAAAAGGCATTACCAACCATTCATACAAACAATCTATTGTCTTGAAAGTGATTTTTCACTCATCACCTTCTCTGATTTTGATCTGATGATAGCCACTCTTCAAATCAATCTTGGTAAAATACTTTTCTCCACTCAAGAAATCCATTATGTCATCTATCCTCAACATAGAAAACCTATATTTCACAATGATCTTGTTAATAGCTCTAGAATTAGTACACATTCTCCATTCTCTATTCTTCTTAGGTTCCAATACAATAGGTATAGCACATGGACTCAAGCTTTCTTTGATCAATCCTTTCTCCAATGATTCATGCACTTGTCTATTAAGTTCTTCATTCGCTATAGGTGTCAACCTATATGGTGCTTTTTTCAGCAAACTAGCTCCAAGAATCAGACAAATACAATGACTTATACTTCTTACTAGATGTAAACCATTAGGTATATTCTCTACAGCAATATTTCTCTACTCATTCAGTAATTTTGTAATTTCTTCTGGTATTCGGCTACCACTATTTGTCATCACTTAGTCATTACTAGCTTTTTCTACTTGGTCATTACTACCAACACTTGGTCCTCTAGGAACTATAGAAAAACAAAATTGATTCTTCTTTACTTCCTTTTCAAATTGCTTTCCATTAACCATACAAACTTTTATTGCAGTACAACTAACCTCATCTAGACCTTCAATCAAAGACAACAATCTTTGTTTCTTCCCATTTACTAAAAGAGTATATTTATTCAATCTTCCATCATGTACAACATATCTATCATATTGCCAAGGTCTACCCAACAAAATATGACAACAATCCATAAGCATAATATCACACAAAATTTCATCAAAATAATGTCCAATCTTGAACTTCACAATATATTACTCACTTAACAATATGTTATTCTCATCTTTGATCCATGAAACATGATAGGGTTTGTGATGTTTTAGCCTCTGCAACTACAACTTTGTAAGCAATGCTTCTGATGCCAAATTTGTAGAACTTCCACTATTAATCATCACTTTGCAGCATTTTCCAACCATCTTACATCTGGTCTTGAAAAGACTTCTTCTAAGGACAAATTCCTCATCACTTCCCTTATTACATAAGGTTCTTCTCACCATCAATTTTTTTCTAGCCTCGGGTTCCACTTGGTGAACTCCCGATGACCTCTTGAATCACAACACTTCTATTATTTTACCCACTTTCAAAAGATCTACATTCAAAAGATTTATGCCCTTCTTTACCACATCTAAAATAATTACCATGGAAATGACCTCTAGAATAAGAATTACCTCTTATTCAGTAAGAACCAATAGCTCCTCAGTATGAACTACCACCTTTCCACTCAGTTTTGTCTTTGTCATCATTCTTTCATTCAAGTTTTCCTTAATCTTGCACAAAACTATCAGATCTACCACCTTCACCATAAGATCTTTCTCTACCTCTCTAGAATCTACCACCTCTACCTCTTTGTCCTTGTTTATGCTTCTTTGTCAAGATCTCCTCATCTTTCAAGGCATATTGATATGCTTCTTCCACACTTTCCAACTTCACAAAACTTATTTCATCTTGAATTCTAGATCTCAATCCATTTATGTACCTTGCAATTTTCTCGACATCATCATCCACATGTCTAAATATAATGTCCAATCTATAGAACTCGTCAATATACATGTTCACACTCATATCTCTTTGCCTCAAATTTTGCATCTTTCTCAACAAGCTAACTTGATAATTAGCAGGGAAGAATTTGTTCTTTATCTTGTTTACCATCTTTACCCAAGTTCTAATCTTCTCCTTTCCTCTCCTTTGTCTATCAGTTTGCAAATGCTCCCACCATAGTGAGGCATGACCATTCAACCTTGAAACTACAATCTTCACCTTCCTATTATCATGAGTGTTTTCATACTCAAAGAACTTCTCCATTTTAGAGATGCAATCCAACACGATGTTGGTATCCAATTTTCTATCAAAAGGAACAACTTCTATAGCAAGCTTTGAATTTTCCCTAGATAACACTCTCAAAAGCCTTACTTCATCTTGATCTTCTTCAAGTTTTGCATTAGGGTTTGGTGCTATTGCTTCATCATCACTTACATCATCAAGATGTGCTCCTCTCCTCTCGGCTATCTGTACAACATCTAATCTAGCTGAAATTTGTCTCAATGTATCTAGTATTACATTTTTAGTATTTCCTCTACCTCAAACCATCTTTACAAATCAAGTTCCTACAACATCGTAACCCTCTACAAATTATAGGTTAAATATGTAGATTTGCTACCCCACAACTGAATTCACTTAGGGTTCTAGATGATCCAATCTCCACAAGGACAAACCTGGTGCTCTAATACCACCTAATGTAGGGTTACACAAAATAACTAGGGCCAATGGTACACCCAGCTATTTGAACCACCCTACAAGAGTTAACACAGTTGAAATGCAACAACAAAAGAATAGCAGCAAGGAGGGAGAGAACATAAATACTTATAGATTCATCAGATATTTAGCAAACATGCTTAGTTGTAAGGCCTTTTGGGTTACTGTCAATCACAAATACATTAAAATCTAGACTCACGATCCAACTTCAAGTTTGCATTCATGGGCACATATGCATCTTTATTCCCAATCATCTAAGTTCTATCTCTCTCTAAAACTCAATCCTTGAACTCATTAAATACTTCCCAAGATAGGTTATATATGATTATAAAACATAGGAAAGCCACAAGTTGGCTCACAATAGTTATTAACTACATAGATTGAATACAAGAAAGGTCAACCCAAATAGGAACTAGACATAGACTACTCAAAAAATTAAAGCTTTTCCAAAACTGGCACTCAACATCCTCTAATGCTCAACAATCATGGAGAACTTGGCATCCAAAGAATCACTTGAAAATGAAAGGAACACTTAGAAATCAAAGGTTCATTTGGCAACCAAAGGATCACTAAGCAACCAAAGAAGTCACTCCACAGAAACTAAGAACTTGGAAACAACTAAAAACTGGCACTAACCAATCATTGGAACTTGGTAGCAACTAGCATAATGAACAAAAGTGTAGGATTACAAGGCAAACCAAGATGCTACTACATTATCATGTACAATCTACCATCTTCATAGAGCATGTTGATCCTATTGGAGCCCTAACTGTTGAAGATCTTAAAAAGCAGAAAGAACACAACTAGGCAATGTTGGAGATTTCCTCTTCCCTTAGTTATGTCAAGTTTGATGATATCAAGGGTTGTGATAGTGCAAAGAAAATGTGGGATACTCTGTGCACTATCTATGAAGGAGACACAAATGTTCTAAGAGCCAAATCTGAAAGTCTTAGAGATAAGTTTGATGAGATGAGAATGCAAGAAGGTGAAAATATTACTCAATATTGCTCTAGCATAAAGGATGTTGTTAATGCAATAAGGGGGTCTAAAGGCACAATAGATGATGATACTATACTAAGAAATTTTTTGAGAACACTGCTACCCATTTATGCTATTAGAGTTTCTACAATACAAGAACTAAGATGTATACTAGGTTCTGACTTGACTCTTGAAGGTCTAGTAGCTAGGCTCACTACTTTTGAGCTATCTAATTTTGATGATTTCAAGCCTAACAATATTGAATATACTTTCAAAGCCAAGTTTTCATTTAAGGAACCTAATGAGAAGAAGAAGAAAAGGTAAAATATGTGTCCAGTAATAGTGATATAGATGAGGAGGATGTAGAACAACTTGATGCACTACTAACAAGCAGATTTTATAGAGGTAAAGGAAAATTCAAAGGTAAATTACCTATCATGTGTTTTAATTGTAATAAAATTAGTCATATTACTACTAGATGTCTAGAGAAGAAGAATTACAAAGGTGGAGACAAATACAAAAGTAGAAGAGATGAAGACAACAAAGATTATAAAAAAAAAGGCAAGAGGTCTTGCTAGATTGTTGAAAAAGAAACAAAAAATGGATCTAATGATCATGATGATGAAGTGGTGTATGTTATAATGAAGGATGAATCTGATGAGGATGAGAAAACTACACTAGTGTCTTGTGTGAACAAGAATGATAGATGGATCATTAACAATGGGTGTTCACATCACATGAGTGGAGATAAAACTAAGTTCATTACCTTGAATTATTATGATGAAACTAGTGTAATATTTAGAAATGATGCACCTTGTCTAGTAAAAGGAAAAGGTTCTATCAAACTCACAAAAAAGATTTTATGTGGCAATACTTATTATGTTGAAGGACTTCACTATATTTTGTTGAATGTGTCACAGCTCAATAGTTTAAGTTGTAACATTGATTTTGAAAACAAGATTGCTAAGATATATGATAGTGATGTGAAACTAATTGGAAAAAGTGATCAAACTAGAGGTAATATGTTCTACCTTGACATGGATAATGATACTTGTTTAGTTGTAGAATTTGATGATGTCTGGTTATGGCACAAAGGTTATGTCATGTTAATTTTGATAACTTGGTTAGTATTAGTAACATAAGAAGAGTTAGAGGTTTTCCTAAGTTGAAGAAACTTGTCAATATAATTTACAAACAATGTTAGTTAGGTAGAATGACAAAGTCATGTTTTAAGAATGAGACTCATACCTCTAAAGGAATATTAGAGATTTTTCATACTAACTTGTGTAGACCAATTGATGTACAAAGCTACAAAGGAGATAAGTACATTATGATATTTATTAATGATTATTCTAGAATGACGACAATTATGTTTCTAAAATAGAAATCTAATGTTTTCCAAATGTTTAAAGTGGTACTTAGCAAGAGTTGAGAAGGAAATGGGTAAAAGTCTAAAATGTTTGAGACTAAAAGAGGAGGATAATTTACATCAAATGAGTTTGAGATGTTTTATAATGACTGAGGAATCAAAAGAAAAACATCTTCTTTATGACCCCTCCACAAAATGGAATTGTTGAAAGGAGGAACATATCTATAATGGATTGTGCTAAGACACTCATGATGGAGAAAAATGTTGCATTAAAATGATAGAGAGAGGCTATAAGTATAGTTTTTTATACCTTAAACCATATAAAAGTCAAGATACTCATTCAACACCTTTTGAACTATGGTATGGATACTCACCCAATGCAAAATATTTTAAGGTATTTGGAAGCAAGTGTTATATTCTCAAAGATTTTAGGAATGGTAAACTAGATGCAAAAAGTGAAGAAGGTATATTCCTTGGTTATTCCACAAGAAGTAAATATTATAAGTGTTTAAATACTAACACTAACAAAGTTGTGGAAAGTGCAAATATGAAATTTGATGAATATAAAAAAGTACATGAGGCTAAATTGATGAAGGAACTAGAAGCATACAAATCATTTGTATACTTTTATGAAGGTATTCCTATGGATGAAGATGTTTTAAATCAAGTTGCAAAGAAATGAAAAGTTTTAGTGACTATCGAGTCACATACTATGAATATTGAGTTGCATTAAAGAACCAAGCTTATTTCTAGTGCCAAGTTACAGAATAAAGTTGAGGGACATTTTGAATCTGAGATCAATGTACTTGCTAACAATAATAACATGGTATGTAGACTACACAAAACTTTGTATAGTCTAAAGCAAGCACCAAGTGCATGGTATGAAAGGTTTTATAGTTATCTTGTGAAGATTGGATTTGAGAGGACTAATGATAACAACAATCTATACTTGATGATAGAGAAAGGAAAAAGTATTTTACTTTTGGAAATTTTTATTGATGATATCATATTTGGAGGACAAGATACTTTATATAAATCTTTTACAAATGAAATGAAGAAATAATTTGAAATTTCTATTTTTGGAGAGGTCAAGTTTTTTGTGGGTTTGCAAGTACATTAGATGAAATATGGTATATGCATCACTTAGTCAAAGTATGTAAAGAAGATATTGAAAACTTTTTGAGTAGAATATTCTAAGCCAATAAGCACACATATGGTGACAAGAAATAAATTGTGAAAGAACGATAATTTAGCCAAGACGAATAAAACATTATATAGGTCTATGATTGAAAAATTACAATATGTAGTACATAGCATGCCTAATATTGCATTATCTATTGGGATAGTTGCAAGATTTTCTACTAATCCTAGAGAGAATAATTTTATGGAAATTAAGAGAATAATGAGATGTCTGAAAGGAACAAAAGACTATAGTCTACATTACAAGAAAAATGATAAATTTGAGTTAAGAGCCTATAATGATGTTGATTAGACATGAAATATTAATGATAGAAAGATCACTACTAGAGGAGCATTTTTCTTAGGAAAAATGTTGGTTACATGGATTAGCAAGAAACAAAACTACATCTCTCAATCTATTTTCGAAGCTAAATATGTTACTGTTGCAGTAAATTGTATAGACATTGTATGGATCAAATAGCTACTCAAAGGTATGAAAGAGGAAACCACTAAACCTGTGATACTTTATTGTGATAATAAAAGTGATATAAATATATCAAAGAATCATGTGATGCATACATATACTAAGCACATTCCAATCAAGTATCATTATTTGAGAGAGTTAGTTCAAAATAAAGAGATCAAGATGGAATATGTTAACACAAAAGAGAAAATAGTTGATATCTTCATAAAAGCATTATCTAAGGATGTTCATGACTATATAAGGATTCTCATGAGTATATAAGAGGTAAACTAGGGGTGATACCCCTATGAAAGGCTATCTAAGAAGCATGAGAAGTGCCATGCATCAAAAAAGTTGATTGACATATGTTACACATTGATATAGTGGATCTTACTTTAGGAACACACTAAAGCAATGAAAGAGCTAGAATTATAAACTAGTCATAAGCTAGGTGATAGAGAGAGAAACTAAAAGTATTCATATCTACATATTAAGATGACAAGTCTTTGTCATTATTGTCAAAGAGGGAGAAATCCTACTAAGGGAGAAATCCTTATTGCTGAGGGAGATATGAGATGTTCTTGTCCAAGAGGGAGATAAAAGTAAACACAAATGAAACATGAATACCTATTAAGAGGGGTTTAATGTCAAAGGAGATATAAGAAATGATATAGAGGGAGTCATAAGGATGAGTTGATTGATTGTCTATTGATCAAAACAAAATTTTGTAACCTATTCAAAAGATGAAAAGTTGTTGATAGAGGGAGAGATTTCAATACAAGGAATTATTTTCCTTTTGCTATTTTGTTGATTATACTAATTTAGTTTGGTTAGTTTTGTTTTTCATCAATTCTAAAGATGGAGATTATTGAAAATAGATTGATACAAGTATGAATATGTATTTCAATCATCGTTTTGTCACTGACATCAAACCTTCTACTTGCCCCTAAGACAATTGCTTAGATGATTTGAGTACTATCATTTATTTGATTGATGAAGATGATCTCATCAAATGAAGTAAAAGTAGCACCTAGAGAAAAGGTTGAGGAATGATATGGAAAAGGAGTACAAGGATTAGTTAAGATAGTGATATTTTAATGCATTGATAATTTACATAAGATTGCAAAGGATGGATACACCGATTAAGTTGAGAAGAATAAGTTCAAAAAATTATGTCTACCAAGATTAATAATCTGCATAGTAGGTGTCGAGAAAAGTTAGTGTAAGCTTAGAAGAAAATTAGTTGGAGATGAGCAAAAGTCAATTTTAGTGTAATCTGAGTGATATAATGTAAGTCGGGTAAAGTTTAGTTGATGTCAAGCACTAGTAAACTTTAGTTTGTGCCGAGTGTTTTGATAGTGGATGTCGAACAACATAGTATGTGTCAAGTATCAGAAGCCAATTAATGTCAAGTGTCAACATTATGGGAAAGACCATGAATTTGATAAATTTGAGCTAACAAGTTTGATTTATTAGATTGTGTGAATTATGTGGAAGATAAGATTTATGGGTTGGTGGCACTGAATTCAAGATGAACCATTTTGAGGAAAATTCAAAGAGGATTGAAGGAGAATTTTTCAAAAGGGAATAAAACAAAATGGTGGGGTATGTGTAGGATCATGGTCACCGAAACTATGGCCTTAAGTGATAGTGAAAAATCAGCAAATCAGGGTTATGTCAACTTGACACACAATTTAAAAGTGGTTCTAGACTTTATATCAAAAATTTGTAAGAAAATAATCTATAAGAAATTGAATGCAGTTTCTAAAATACTAGACCTTATTTGGAGAAAAAAATATTTGATTAGTCAAAAGTTTGGATTTTAATGTAGTACTACAAAAATTTTAGGGCGAAAATAAAAAGTAGGTGTATGTCTGACCACTTTAATCAAAATAAAATGATAATTTTTTTTAATATAATTATAGATATAAAAAGTAGACTCATGCCCAGATGTGACACATATTTATGGGTATTTTTATTCCAAATAAATAATTAAATATGAATTTTCTCCTAAAATATTTTTGGAAAAAGAATCTCATGTTTGACGACCTTAACTAATTGAAAAATTTACCAAATTTTATTTTTTTCCTTATACTAAGCGAAGCATAGAATGTGATTCAACTTTTGGATTTAAAAAATGTTATACCAGTTGAAAGTTATAGCTATTTTTCAATCAGTATGTCAACCAGCACTTTACAATCATCTTAATTAAAAATTAACTACTAAATACTTATCTAACTTAGAATTTGACAGAAACTATATCGATGAAATCTCAAGAATGTTATAGAAAAATCCTTTTTGTTTCATTCAATTTTGACGAAAATAACATTATCAGATGGCTACCCTGTTGGTCTGACTTTTTGTGCAACAGAAGTTTTTGTTAAATTGTAGAAAAGTCAAAAATTTTATTTCTAAGTGAAACATAGGGTTTTTGGATAATCCATCCATAAAGAAAAAACTCATGAAAACCCTATGTTCTCTCTGTTCATAAACTGTCGGGCACAAAACTTTTGAATTTTCAAGTGAGACGAATATTCTGTCCCTTTTATTTTCTGTTCCCCCGAGATCCCCTTTTTTCTCAGTCTTTCCAGCCGTCAGATCCAAGTAGATCTACCACTATCATTACCTTGCTATGAAAAATTGCATGCTTTTTAAGCCATGCGAGGTAGCGAATGCTGAGTATTTTACGAGGCGGGACCGCAAAGTGAAGATACGGCAGTCGGAGCTTTATTTTCTGAATGATTTATTGTGCAAGTACATGTTGCAACTACCGTCCAAATAGGAAAGGGCACCCAGTAGGATATCTGAAATAAGAGCCGAAATGATGATTTTTTTGACGCTTTGCCACTTCGTTATCGAAAAAATTAGATAATTCCTCGTTAGCGAAGTAGCGAGGCCCGTGAAATCTGAAGGGGCAGTGACGTTGCATTTTGTCAGTACCGTGACTACACCAGGAGGCGTGACAAGTCATAAATGTCATTGTCAGAAGCAGTTTAAATAAAAATAATAATTATCTTCTACCCCTTGCATTTTTAGGTACAAAATTCATTAAAACATTGGAGCTCGCTACCTCGCTATCGAAAAAATTAGATACTTCACCATTAGCGAAGTAGTGAGGCCTCGTGAAATTTGAAGATTGGTAGGACCTTTGGTGACATGGAATGATAATTAGGACTACAGTAAATTTTTGGCAGGCGCCAACTATGCATAGATCCATTTTTCATTAATGCCTTTCTGACCAAATGAACAAAGAGATCCTGAACATCAGCTTGGAAAGGAATCAACGGAGCTCGCTACCTCGCTATGAAGAGTTGCGAGGGAGATAATTATAGTGACATAGTGAATAGGGCCCACCGCCTTCTTTCTGAGAAAACCCAGTAGCATATCATTTGATTGATTCCGAATCAGATTGACGATTGTTGTTGCTTCGCTATGGCAAGATGCTCATTTTTTATGCATAACGAAGTAGCGACATGCTGACACGTGTCCTCAGATGTCAATGGGTCCAGATACAAGCGCCATCGAGGAAAGAATGATATACGTGGTAAGTTCTCATTGGGTAAATTGACTGACATGTCAAATGCAACTCCTAGTTGTTCTCTCCGTATCACATGATCGTAGGATCTTTGAAGATCGACGATGCAGTTTTAAACACAGAATGTAGTGCCACTCCTTGTACTAATTTTACTCCTTGTACTATTTAAACTTTCTGTATTTGAAGCCATTCTTGTGCAGAAGCAATTACTGAAGGAAAGTGTGCAAAAGCTTGGTAGAAATTGTGAAGTTGTCTATTCGCAGAAAGTTTGCAGAAATACAGAGGAAAACAAAGACAAAATTCAAGTAAGTAATACTACCATAATCCTAATAGGCTTTTCAGTTCTGTGAAAAATAAGTCCAAGATGCCTCCGAAGAAGGGATTTTCAGGTGCAGTAAATTATTTGGATAGGAATGTGCATGATGATTTGCCTGAGTTGCTTCCCGAGTCTACTGTAGAGACAGCACAAGTTAAGAGGTTAACCTCATTGAACCCTAGGCTAAGGATAGCTAATGGACTATATGATAAGGGTAGTTGGGTTCAGGATGCTCAGACTTCTCAAACTGGTTTGAGTCTGTTCAAAAAATGGTTCGCAAAAAGGAAATTATATGCCCCTCATGCCAATATATGGAATTTTGATCTTGGGAAGCTTGTTGTTCCCAGTGTGTTTATGGATTATGACTTGCTTGAAACTGTAGTGAAAAGCTATGATCCAGCCACTAAGGTAGTGAGAAGAGTGGATGGTGAGGTTTTACCTACCATCAGTCCAGAAGAAATTAGGAAGGTTTTTATTCTGGGACCTCTCACCATGTATCATGTGCCCATTAATTTGATAGAGTTAGAAAAAGAATATATGTCCAAAAGGGATATATTTACACAAGGTGCATTGAAAGCCCACATAGGTAGAATTGGAAACCTACCAACAATAACATCATCTTCTAAAGAACCTTTCAAGAAATCATGCTTTAATGCTAGGGCAGTAGAAATATACAGGACCCTGTGCAGAGTCTTCGGAGAGGGTGAAGAAGACTTTATTCCAGTGATCTTCATGTATATGATCACCCAAATCTCTTCTTTCGGTGTAGAAATATTTTTTGATTTTTCATCTTACCTGGCTAATGAGATTCACAATGGATTGGTGGGGATTGCAAAGGGCAAGGTGGAAAAGGTTTGGGGTCAGTACTCCCTATTGATGCATAAGTTTCTTTTTAAAGGGGTTACATATTTCGGTAAAGAAATGGTTTTAAATAGGGAACAAGAAGGGGAGGCACTACCAGTTCAATTATGGAGTGCAGACATGACTTGGGAAGCAGAAAATGCTAGTTTTGTTAGATTTGATAGGCACTTTGCTTCTAAACTAAGATGCCTCATATTGAGTGACAATCCCAGAATTCTTAAGGCACTAATGCATCTTGTTAGGCCTATGGACAGACCCCATAGTTTAAAAGTTTCATATAATTGGGGAGATATTATCCCATATCTAGTCTCAACTATAATTAGGATCTATGGGTTCAAAGGGACACCCCATGTACTACCCTATCAGGTACCTTTAAAGGTAGGGGTTGCTGAATTTTTATGGTAGTTGGGAGGAGTGGAGGAGACTATTTTGCACAAAAGGGGAACAGGATCAATTTTTCCTACTTGCACTGTAGCTCACCAGTTTATAATAATTAAAGAAGGGTGGATATTCCTCTACAAATTTTTGGATCGGTATAAGATGGCAGTATCTCATGCTCATTTTTGTGACATAGAAGACTTCTTTAATTCTGCTCTTAGATATAGGATCAAGCTTCGTCCAAGTCAGCATGAATTCTACTTCCCTGAAGATATAATAAGGAATGAATACTCTCTCCAGGAGCAAGAAACAAAGAAAGAAAAGTGGAGAGTCTATTCGAAAGTTTTGGAGTTTATTAATTGTTTTGACAAAGATTACAGTCCTCTTAGTAATGTTGCAACTAATGCAGATAGGATAAATAAGCTCATGAGTACATTCTCAAAAATAATGGAGGTAATGAATGAAAAGAAATAACATTTTATTGATTCTTTTCTAGATAAAGCCAGAGAAGTTATGAGGAAATTGGGTTTCACCCCTAACACAGGAGTAGGTCCACTGGTTGTCCGAAAGAGGACAGGATATACTGTTATTCAGGAGCAGATGTCCATTGTAAACAAAGAAAAATAGGTAATTGAATCTACTAGTACTGTCCTTGAAGAAAGACCCCCTGAACCTTCTCCCAAAAGAAGAAAAATAATAGGGGAAGAGGAATCCCATGATAAAGGTTACCCACCTTCCCAAACTCCAATGAGAATTGAGGAAGAGCAGCTCACCAATGAGAAAATTGAACAAATGGGGTCGCAAGGAGGATTTTTTGTTACTCAAGCAGAAATTGATGAAGGGAACCCCCAGGAGCCTCCTGTGCCAAGTTTTGAATTAACTGTAGCAGTTTTCAGAGGAAGGGAATTAGACCCTATTTTGGAGCAGGCCAGTTAGCAATTTTTGTCTAATAACAGTTTTGTAAAATATAGGGCTTTCCATCAGTTTGCATGGAGGGAAAACATGCACATTTTTGAACAAAGGTGTAGGAATATGAAAGCAGAGCATCCAGAAATGGATGAAGCCTCCATTCAGAATCAAATAAAGGAACAAATGATACAAGAATTCGAAAATATAACCCCTGATGAGGGTAGACAGATGGTGAAAAATGCAAATATTTTATTATTGCCCAATTGGGATATTGCTGATGCCTTAATTTTTAATTCTATGTCAAATAATTTAGGATTACAGGATCCAGATAAAAAAGAATTCTTGGGAACAACATTCAGTAATGATCAAGCTGTCCTTGTTATCTGGTCACTAAGAAGAGGATTCAGGACTACTCCATTATAGCCTGATGATTCAGGACTAACAGGGAATATCATTATGAGGAGGGTCGCTGACACTTCAAATGTATAGGCAGCCTACATGAATGTGGACTATTCTAAATTTTCCTTGGCCACTGTAGAAAGAGAAGAAAAGGAAATGACTAATTTGCAGAGTAAGTATGAAATAGTGGTGGATGCCTACAATCAAGAAGTAAAAAAGAGAATTGGGCTGGAAAACAGGGTATCTCAATTGGAGAAGATACTTGGGAAAAGAAAGGTGGGAGAATCCAGTACACTTAGAATTGCATACCCTTCATAGTCATTTGTTGGATCAACCCCTATCTTTGAAATACCTGACACCCCTGAAAGGCCCCAATTCTATACTGTAGAGGACTTTGAAGTAGAAAAAACAAAATTGTATGAGTTGCAGATGGAATTGAGAAATCAATATGAAGAAAAGTTGAAACAAGGTATAATATTTTGAGGGATAAAATACAATGGTCAAAATTCTTTGATCAGTTGACCAGAATTGCAGCCCTCATGGATGAGCTGAACAGGGATAAGGATAAGCTGACTCTTCTTGCACAGAAATGGAGGGAGAGAAATAATGATATTACAGTCATATGTATATTTGCAGTTCAAATGCCTTATCATCAAGTTGAGAAGATTTTTTATTTATTAAATAAGCTAGAGAATTTTGATGATGAAAGGGATTCTTTACAGAGAAGATTAACACTCTGCTTTTCCCAATACACGGCTAAAAATTTCACACCATTTCCTTGTGCTTTAGAATCTGTTGATATGCTAAAAGAATAAGAAAAGTGGAAAAGGGAGATGGATGAATTATTAAATGAAAGAATAATAAACATCATGAGTGAGACTGGTCACTGGTTTTGGGCTAAGACTAATGAGGAAATAGTAAAAGTATAGTTATTTTATACTACTATGGGGAAAGAATTTGATGCTTTAGAAGAAAATGCAAATTCTTTAATAATGATACAAAGAGAAGCTCTGAGCTTTGATTGGCCAAATGATGATGCTTTTAATAAATGGAAAAATCAATTTCTAGAACAAATATTAGAAGATGATGAGGAAGAAAGTGAAAAAGTAACAATCACCCCCGAAGTTAATACTGAGGACACAGAAACTCCCCAGGTTGAAGTAAATTTATAGGTAACTAAAGACAATACATCACTTTCAAACCTCATGGCTACTTACTCTGAGGATGAAGAATAATTGGAGAATCAAATCCTATCTTCTTGTTAAAACAAATGAGAAGTATAACAGAAAGGGACCCACCCAGGATGTTTTGATGTGTTAGCTTCTCTGTTATTTATTTGTTGTCTTTTACTACAGACATTTGTCAGTATCTCTTAAAGGACACATGTCACTCTCTTTAGCCCTAAGCTTGTTGCATCTCACACTATTTAAGTGAGATCCCAAGGCTAAAGAAGGGTCCGAATTCTTTTTCTTCTAAGTATTGTGCTTAGTCTAGTTTTTGGTCCAAATTTTGAAGGCAAGTTTGTAATGTGTTTCTCTGTCAAATTTTCTAAAAATAAATGAAGATAGAATGAACTATGTTTATTTCTGAAGGCTATTTTGAGTTTATTGTAAAAGATGTACCATTTTCAAAGGAAATGAATACAAACTATGTACTTTCCCCATATCAGTTCTTTCTGAATTTTGTCTCCTGCTCAATACTTAGCTACCTTGATGTTGTATGAGTATAAGCCTGTACAATTGAATGCAATCTAGTTAGGTTGTATATCCATCTATCATTGTTGTTAATTCAATGGATTAAGTAAAAGATTTGATGAATGTGATAAGATTCCTCAAGTATAGAAAAGGATTTTGAATGATAAGTTCTGATAAGAATTGCTGATACAATTTGTTGTAAGGCAACAAATTAGATCTTAGATTTTGCTATAGACTCTGAACCTCCAATGGATTAGGCACTGATCAAGTTATTTCAGCTGAAGGAGAAGTATCTTACAAATGGTTTTTCAAATGCATCATCAAATCAAATTTTACTTTTATTTCCTGTAGGTCTTCAAAGTTGGCCAGCACTTGTCTGCATGAAATCATTTTAGCTTCAGTTAGCCATTGTTGTTGAAAACGTCTGCAGATTTATAGAAGACTTCTTGGCCATATCTATTTATGGGATGTGTTTGGCAAGTTAGTAAGAATTATGTATATATTTGAGGATTTTGAAATGAAAATCAGAATGAAACTAAGAATAATCCTCATACAGTCATTTCATATTTGAACCATCCCTGGGTATACCCACCCTGGTTGTGCAGATCCAAAAGAGTAGAAAACCATTTGTGGTTTTGTTGAAGTTGGCTCCAAATACCTTACATATGCAATTTTTGATAAGAATAGGCTAGTCTTTAGATTGTGTATGTACTTTCATTCTGATATTAAGCTTTTTGTCACTTAGTAGTTTTAGTACCATTTATAACACCCTTCTTTAGTTATTACAAACTGGTGAGCTATAGTGCAAGTAGGAAAAATTGATCCTGTTCCCCTTTTGTGCAAAAAAGTCTCCTCCACTCCTCCCAACTGCCATAAAAATTTAGCTAACCCTACCTTTAAAGGTACCTAATAGGGTAGTACATGGGGTGTCCCTTTGAACCCATAGATCCTAATGACAGTTGAGATTGGGTATGGGATAATATCTCCCCAATTATGTGAAACTTTTAAACTATGGGGTCTGTCCATAGGCCTAACAAGATGCATTAGTGTCTTAGGAATTCTGGGATTGTCACTCAATATGAGGCATCTTAGTTTAGAAGCAAAGTGCCTATCAAATCTAACAAAATTAGCATTTTCTACTTCCCAAGTCATGTCTGCACTCCATAATTGAACTGGTAGTGCCTCCCCTTCTTGTTCCCTATTTAAAACCATTTCTTTACCGAAATATGTAACCCCTTTAAAAAGAAACATATGCATCAATAGGGAGTACTGACCCCAAACCTTTTCCACCTTGCCCTTTGCAATCCCCACCAATCCATTGTGAATCTCATTAGCCAAGTAAGATGCAAAATCAAAAAATATTTCTACACTGAAAGAAGAGATTTGGGTGATCATATACATGAAGCTCACTGGAATAAAGTCTTCTTCACCCTCTCCGAAGACTCTGCATAGGGTCCTATATATTTCTACTGCCCTAGCATTAAAGCATGATTTCTTGAAGGGTTCTTTAGAAGATGATGTTATTGTTGGTAGGTTTCCAATTCTGCCTATGTGGGCTTTCAATGCACCTTGTCTAACTATATCCCTTTTGGACATATATTCTTTTTCTAACTCTATCAAATTAATGGGCAGATGATACATGGTGAGAGGTCCCAGACTGAAAACCTTCCTAATTTCTTCTAGACTTATGGTAATTAAAACATCACCATCCATTCTTCTCACTACCTTAGTGGCTGGATCATAGCTTTTCACTACAGTTTCAAGCAGGTCATAATCCATAAACACACTGGGAACAACAAGCTTCCCAAGATCAAAATTCCATATATTGGCATGAGGGGCATATAATTTCCTTTCTGCGAACCATTTTTTGAACAGACTCAAACCAGTTTGAGAAGTCTAAGCATTCTGAACCCAATTACCCTTATCATACAGTCCATCAGCTATCCTTAGCCTAGGGTTCAATGAGGTTAACCTCTTAACTTGTGTTGTCTCTATAGTAGACTCAGGAAGCAACTCAAGCAAATCATCATGCACATTCCTATCCAAATAATTTATTGCATCTGAAAATCCCTTGTTCGGAGGCATCTTGGACTTATTTTTCACAGAACTGAAAAGCCTACGAGGATTATGGTAGTATTACTTATTTGAATTTTGTCTTTGTTTTCGTCTGTATTTTCACAAACTTTTCGCGAACAGACAACTTCATAATTTCTACCAGGCTTTGGTACACTTTCCTTTAGTAATTGCTTCTGCACAAGAATGGCTTCAAATCTTTGCTTGCGTAAGATGAAACTGATGAAATCTCTCTGTATTATACTCTATTTTTTTCTCACAGACGATGTGTTCATGTCTAATTAATACAAGGAGTGGCACTACATTCTGTGTTGAAAACTGCACCGTCAATCTTCAAAGATCCTACGATCATGTGATATAGAGAGAACAACTAAGAGTTGCATTTGACATGTCAGTCAATTTACCCAATGAGAACTTACCATGTATATCATTCTTTCCTTGATGGCACTTGTATCTGGACCCATTGACATCTGAGGACATGTGTCAGCATGTCGCTACTTCGTTATGCATAAAAAATGAGCATCTTGCCATAGTGAAGCAGCGACAATCGTCGATCTGATTCAGAATCAATCAAATGATATGCTACTGGGTTTGCTCAGAAAGAAGGCGGTGAGCCCTATTCGCTATGTCACTATAATTATCTCCCTCGCAACTCTTCATAGCAAGGTAGTGAGCTCCGTTGATTCCATTCCAAGCTAATGTTTAGGATCTCTTTGTACATTTGGTTAGAAAGGCATTAATGAAAAATGGATCTATGCATAGTTGGCGCCTGTCAAAAATTTACTGTAGTCCTAATTATCATTCCACATCACCAAAGGTCCTACCAATCTTCAAATTTGACAAGGCCTCGCTACTTCGCTAATGGTGAAGTATCTGATATTTCCGATAGCGAGGTAGCACTCTCTGACGTTTTAATGAATTTCGTACCAGAAAATGCAAGTGGCAAAAGATAATTATTTTTGTTATTTAAACTGCTTCTGACAATGGCATTTATGACTTGTTACGCCACCTGGTGTAGTTACAGTACTAGCAAAATGCAACGTCACCGCCCCTTCAGATTTCACCGGCCTCGCTACTTCGCTAACGATGAAGTGTCTGATTTTTTTGATAACAAGGTGGCGAAGCGTCAGAAAAATCATCATTTCGACTCTTATTTCAGATATCCTACTGGGTGCCCTTTCCTATTTGGACAGTAGTTGCAACGTGTACTTGCATAATAAATCATTCAGAAAACAAAGCTCTGACCATCGTATCTTCACTTTGCAGTCCTACCTCATAAAATACTTAGCATTCGCTACCTCGCATGGCTTAAAAAGCATGCAATTCTTCATAGCGAGGTAACAACAGCGATAGATCTAATTGGATTTGACAGCTGGAAAGATTGAGAAAAAGGAGATCTCGGAGGAACAGAAAATAAAAGGGACAGAATATTCGTCTCACTTGAAAATTCAAAAGTTTCGCGCCTAACAGTTTATGAACAGAGAGAACATAGGGTTTTCATGAGTTTTTTCTTTATGGATGGATTATCTAGAAACCCTATGTTCCGCTTAGAAATAAAAATTTTGACTTTTCTATAATTTAACAAAAAAATTTCTTGCACAAAAAGTCAGACCAACAATGGCTCTCTCTAGGGATGATAGACTACTTGAGTCTATGCAAGAATTCAGAATCTATGGGAGAGTAGACCACACATTTGGGAAGATGACAACTTCTTCAGAGAGCACAAAGCAACACACAAAAAAAAAAAAAAGGAACCAGACTGCACAAGGATACTTACAAGGATTTACAGAGAAAGCAAAACGACAGGAACCCTAAAACTACTGTTCATGGAAGAATTTTTTTTTTTAAAGAAAAATACCTCTTCAAGAATTGTTCATGAACTGGCAATTCAAGAATATTGTCAAATATATATTTGATTATATAAAAATATTCACCCCAAGTATTCTCAATGAGATATGGGCCTAACCAGATAGGATCAAATTTGCCATGTTTTCCTTTATCTTCAATTCTGGCATTCCACATCAAGACTAGATCTCCATTTTCAAATTTTTTGCTTACAGTTCTTTTATCATAGAGTGTCTTGACTTGCAATTGCAACTTTTGGTTCCTCAAAGATGCTTCTCTTTTGATTTCAGTCAATCCTACCAATTCATCCATTCTTTCTTGCATTTCATCTGTAGTATCTTCATCATATAACTAGATGTAATTGTATAGTTCCATCAAGTTGTTCTGAGGCATTTTAGCTTGAATTTCGTACACTATATCAAATGGAGCTACACCAATTGCTTTCTTTACAGTTACTCTATCAGCCCATATTGCCAACTGTAACTTGGAATCCCATGCCTTTTTATTATCATCCAAGGTTCTTTTAATGACCTTCAACAGGCTCTTATTTGTGGACTCAGCTTGTCCATTCCCTTGTGGATGATATGGAGCAAATGATGATCTTGTCATTCCATATTTATCACAAAATTTGATGAACTCCTCAGATCTGAAACACATAGCATTATCTGTGAGAATTCTCTGTGGACATCCAAATCTAGAAATAATATTATTCAACAAGAAATCAATTACCACTTTACTTGTCGCATTTCTTTTGGGGATAGCCTCTACCCACTTTGTAAAGTAATCAGTAGCAACCAAAATTCAAGAATAGCCAGTGCTAGACTTGGGGAAAATCTCTCCTATGAAGTCCAGACCCCATTGTTGAAAAGGTGTTTGAGTCTCAACTGGATTTAATGGAGTATTTCTTGAGAATTTCAGCTTTCCAGCAAACCTTTGATAAGGATCACATTTTTTGACCATAACTTGAGCATCCTTGAACAAAGAAGGCCACCAGAATCCAACCCTCATTATCTTATGCGCAGTAGTTTTGGGCATGTAGTGTCCTCCACATACTCCAACATGTATTTCTTTCAAAATCTCTTTTGCCTTTTCTTTATCCACACACTTCAACAGGATTCCCTCAAAATTTCTCCACCATAAGTTATTTTGGACAATTATGTACCTGATGGCTTGCAATTTATTATTCCTTTTTTCATTGTTAGGCAGATGGGGAGGAGCTTCCATATGTTGCAAATAATATATGACATTGGTGTACCAATCACATTGGTCCATGTCACATAAGTCAGTTCTAAGATCATCATTTACCAGATTTATCTGATTTGCCTCTAGATTAGTTTCAGCCATGAATTTGGCCAAACCTTGACCTCTTACTAATTTTTTTATTTGTATATCAATGCTAAATTCCTGGATTCTATTGATCCACCTACACCTCCTGCCTGATACTTCCTGTTGAGAGAATATATCCTTGACTGCAGCACTAGGTACAAAAGCGATAACAGTAGCACTTACCAAGTAACTTCTGAAAGCTTTTACAGCTTTTACCAAAGCATATGCTTGCTTTTCATTTATCTCATACTTCAATTCAGCAGGCTGTAGTGACTTGCTGAAAAATGCAATAGGCTGCTCATATCCTTCTTGATTTTTCTGTAATAAGACTATAGCTACAGTATGGAATGATGCAAAAGAGAAAATATGCATGGGCTTTGCATAATCTGGGGTCCTCAATACTGGAGCATTCTTTATTGCAGTTTTTATATCTTGGAATGCTTCTGAGGGTTCACCATTCCAATCTATAATGGCTCCTTTCTTGAGCATCTTTGAGATGGTTCTACTGATTTCAGCAAAATTGGTAACAAATCTCCTCAGAAAATTGACCTGGCCAAAAAAGGACTGAATTCCTTTCACATTTTTTGGTTTGGGGACTTTGTCAATAGCTACTACCCTCTCAGGATCTATTTTTACCCGATCCTTAGACACTATGTGTCCTAATAACTTTCCTTCTGTGACCCCGAATGTGCATTTCTTTGGGTTTAAAGATACCCCATATTCTAGGGCTTTTATAAAAAAAAAATTCAAGTGTTTGCAGTGATCTTCAGCCTTGTTAGAATACGCTGTAAGATCATCCTGGTACATAACCATAAATCTGTCAATATACTCATGAAATGCTACATCCATGGCTCTTTGGAGGGTAGCTCCTGCATTAATCAAGCCAAAAGGCATCCTCACATACACATATGTTCCTCAAGGGGTTGTGAAGGCTATCTTGAACTGTTCACTTTCTTTTACTAGAACTTGATTATATCCAGAAAAGCCATCCATCATTGACATCAATTCAGAGCCAGTCACTTGTTGTAACATGGCTTCCATATTAGGTAAGCCATAATTGTCTTTTAGAGATGCAATGTTTAAATTTCTAAAATCAACAAAAAACCTAATATCTCCATTCTTCTTCCTAATAGGAACTAGGTTTGAAACCCACGTGGAATGCCTGATTGGTTTGATTATTCCACCATCTCTTAGTTTTGTTAGTTCTTCTTGCATTTTTGGGGCAAGGGTAGGATTAATCGGTCTCTGTTTTTGCCTAAAAGGTCTTACATTTTCCTTCAATGGTATGACATGCTAGAAAAGATCCTCCTTGTAAGCCTTAAGGTCATCATATGACCAAGCAAAAACATGTCTATATTTTCTAAGTAGATCAATCAAGGTTTTCTTGATTTCAACAGGCAAATGTTGGCCAATATAGACCCTTTTAGGAACTTCATCAGTACCCAAGTTTATTTCTTCTAACTCCTAGGGTTTGGGGTCATTTACTCCGGATTTTACTCTGTCTTGATTATCAAAAATATTTTCCAAGACTACTAACCCCTTTGGCATCTTATTTGTTTTTAATTGCATTATTTCTTGACCAAAAATGGTTTCCTTCCCATTTATGGTTTCAATCAGTCCACTACAATCCATCTCCTGACCGTGATACTTGTCTTCATTTAACAAAAAATTTGTAATATCCTTATCATCTTCAAAAGCCTGCCAATTTTCAATGTTGTCAGGTATGGAAGACCTGTTTTGCACCTCAATCTGGGAGATTATTGCAAATGATATTTTTTTTGGCTTGATGGCTACATTTGCCAATAGATCAGCCATCTTATTTTGTGTTCTATCTCTCCATGCGATCCCAAATGCATCAAAGAATTCTATCTGATCCCAGACTGCATTTCTATATTATTTCAATCTCCTATTTTTTGATGAATAGGTTCCTTTGATCTGAGAGATAATTAGTTCAGAATCCCCTATGATATATAATTTCTTAATTTTATGATGTATGGAAACTTTGAGCCCTAGCAGCAATGCTTCATACTCTGCAATATTATTAGTGCAAGCAAACTTCAAGGTGAATGAATACCTAAAAGTGTTATTCTCAGGGGACACAAAGACTACACTTGCCCTTGCACCCTCTTTAGAACTATCCCCATCAAAGAACATTGTCCATAATTTTGGTGAATTCATGCAACATTCAACCTCATTCTCGATGATAGCAGGTAAATTTTCAACTTCCTGAATAATTAATTCAGCCCTAAAAGCATTAATCCCAATATCTAGGAAACAAGTTGTATCTTTGTTAATTTCTTCACCTAAGATGTGGTTAACCCTTGGTTCCCTATTTACCCTGACAGCTTTGTCCCCTATATGAAAAGCGGCATAAGTTAGATCACATTGTAGGCTTCCCCCCATGGCAGCACTCCATTTTCTGGAGAGTAACATTTCGTAATGTGGAGGTATATCTACCACAAGGACAAACATGGTTAATTCTACTTCAGGATATGCAGCCAATTTGAATGGTAGGGCATTTATAGTACCTATGATTGGGACTTCTCTAGCATCCATCCCTCTGCATCTACCTTGCTTGGTATCTACCTTCAATTCTAAGGCTTCCATTACCTTGAAAGGCATTATAGTGTTGGAAGCTCCTGAATCTATCATGCAATTTTTTAGGGTCTTCCCTTTTATGATTAGACTAAGGAAAAAAGGATCAATATCTTCTATGAATGCCATTGAGGAATCATCTAGAAACATTTGAGGAATCTGGGATATGATACCACTGTCCTCTATTACTAATGGGGTCTGTTGGGGCATAGTTTGGTCAACAATAATATTATTGTTTGCTATTCCACCCAACCATGACAAAGCCTTATTCTTATGTTCTTCAATTCTAAAAAGTTCAGAAAGGGGCACTTTTACAGTAATTTGAGATAACATGGATATCATATCAATAGGTTCAACCACGGTAGGTTTTACAATAGTACCTAGAGTCGGAGTCTTTTGAGCAGTAGGCACCACATTTTGCTTTACAACATCTGGTTCTGACTTCTTTGGTTGCACAACTAGTTTTGTTGCTTCACTTATCTAAAATTGAACCTTCTTCTTTGGTTCCCATTTCTTACCCTTGTTCTCCTTGATTTTAGGCACATCTACATGGACTTTCTTGTCTTGATCATTTATCTTGTGAGTGATGCCCTTGATGAAGACACTAGATGTCTTTCCTGCATCATTTTTTATTGCTCTATTTCTCAAATTATAATTGCTGTGAACTTGTGAAATCATTTCGGCTGTAATTCTATCAATTTCCTCCTTGGAGGGCATTCTTAGACTTGTGAGACCCACATCAGAAAATGTACTGCATACCTTGTCTGCATCATACCCTTCATCATCTGAGAGTACTTGCTGATGATGTAGCTGGTAAGCAATTCTTTGGCTAGTAACATCATTTTCAGGCTCTTCTAAATCAGAATCTATCAAATCATCATACATGCTCACCATATTGCAGCTTATATCGTCATGGCTTTTATCTTTAGTTTCTTCTTCAGCTTGCACTCCTTGGGCTTGGGCAAATGACTGAGCAACAACACAATAATCAGCAGAATGAGGTGATTGGCATATAATGCACCATGGTAAATCATCATTCATATTTACAATATTCCTTTGCAGGGGGTCTGGAGTACCCTTGTCATTCACATTTTGGGTCTGGTTAGGAACTGGTTTACCATCTTTCCACTGAGTGGTATAAGGGTAATTCTATATCCTAGGCTATCTATTGAAGTTGTTGTTATTCACAGGGGGTCTTTTAGCAACATTTGGCTTATTGAAACTAGTGGGATTCATCTTTTTGAGCATTTCTAAAACCTGGCCTATAGTAGGTTCTTCGGGCTTTTTTCCTATAGGGGTTTTGTCACCCTCCCTTTTATTATTGTTCTTAGAATTAAAAAGTTTAGGATCATCCCTCCTACCTAGTTTTCCAGATGCCTTTCTATTATTCTCTATATTTACTGCAGCTCTATAGGCATCTCTCAAATTTTTAGGATCTTTATCCCTCAATTAATAAGCCATTTTGCTATCAAAAGCATTGAAATAGGTTGTGAGACAGACATCTTCATTTAACCTCATGAATTGAAAAAGTTTGTACATACCCTTTTGGAATCTCACATTGAAATAAAATGTGGACTCATTTGGATTCTTCTTGATATCATTGAACTCGTTCAACATGAATCCCACATTGGTATTGTCCCCATATTGCTCTTTAAACAACTTTTCCATATCACTCCATGAGGTAATACTATCATCAGGCAACCTCCTGAACCAATCCCTTGCATCCTCTATTAATGAATGCACAAACAATTTCATTACCATGTCTTCATGTTCAACTTCATAATCATTCAACATGTCAATGAAAGTCCTCAAATGTTCTTCACCAGTAACATCATTATTTCCAGAAAACTTAACCACTTTATCCCTTAAATCAAATGATATGGGATGGGGGGCACCAGGAATACCAGAAAATGATATATGTCTGTACTTTTCCAGGTATATAGGTTTCTTCTGGAAACTAGGAACATTTGAGGTGCTAGCTATATTAGCTTGACTCAGGGGAGCAGCTTGGGACTGTTGTGGTGGGACAAATGGGACTTGGGTGCCAATATTTGGGAATGAGGTAGGGGCGGATTGGGGTATTCCCTAGGTTGAAATTGTGGGAGCACTAACTGGTGCAAGATTTGCAGGTGGGATAGACAAATTGGGCCATGAAGCCAATGCAGAATTAGACTTTATGAATTGGATTTTCCTTCTAGTTTCTATAACTTGAGCTTCATTTTCAACATTCTCAAGTTCTTTTGCAAGATCTTCCCTCTCTTTTTGAGCCTTCTCAAGATCTAGATCTAACTTTGACATGGAGGGTTGTATAGGTTTGCTTGGTATAGCTTGAGGCTTGTTTATTTGGATTCCTATAGCCTTGCCTTTCCCTTTATCTGGAGCTTTTGCAGTGGGCTCTATAGGATCAATTTGAACATGTTTATAGGCTTGAACTTGAGCAATAACTAGTTCTTGCCTTCGATTTAGGTGTTTCTCTAGTTCTTGCACTTTATCTCTCAGATTATCAACATCTCCAAAAATATCCTTATGGAGAGTTGTGGTATTCTCTTCTAATTTTTTATTTTTCTCTTTCAAAACAACCATCCTTCTTAACAGAGCATCTCTTTCTATTATGGCATCTAAGGTGGCTTGTTCCTTCTCTTTTTCAAGACAAATGCGTTTAGCTTCTTCCTCAGCAATCCATTTCTTCAAAAATTCTATCTCAGAGTGCACTTCTTTAGGATCTGTAGAAGTTGCCTCAGAATCAGTAGGGTCATCCAAATCTATAAGGTTTGGTTCTACATATGGGGCTACTCTGGGATTAAAAAGATTATCAGATGAACTCCTAAATCCTAGCCTATAATTTATATTGGCTATAGGATCTGGTCTTAATGAAGCAAATCCCATAGTAGACATGTCCTTATCTTGAAAAACTCTCTCATTTGGTAAAGGGGTATTGAAAATGCCTCCTAAGAGTCTTGTAGTTTTGGATTCTGAGCTAAGCGAATAAGACTCTCTTCCTATTACTGGTTGATAATGGGAATTGACGGATGCATTACCTCTAGGTTTCCAAGTAGGATTTGGATCTATCTTTTTCTTATTTTGGTTCTTCCTACCACCTTGGGGTAAATCAGTATACATTGATACATCGGGATTGGCTCTCATGTAAGCTCTTGTATTTTTCCTCTTGTCAGCCATATTTACCTTTTTATTTCAATAAGCACTAGCTTCAAAACCTTGATTGAGTTGCCACCCTATTTCGGGACAATATATAATGACACTTTTAGCTAATCAAAAGAAACTGACACACAAGTAGGAACAAAGACATATGGCACAAACAGACCAATCACTGATGTCGTAAGACTGCAACTCTTGCTTGTTTAGATAAGACACTTAGATATGCTGGATATGTCAGTGTGTAGCAATGGTACTTGGGCTCTATCTTTTTTTAAATTCTCAAAGTTTGACACTAAAATATTCCCTTATAACCATGGGCAAGACATAGATCACATGACACACACGTACACAGTAGGACCAAAGAAACTGTAGTACTTTTCACAGAGGTGTTGGACAACTCCCCAGCAGAGTCGCCATTTTGTTGGTGTTTTAAATGGTACTAAAACTACTAAGCGACAAAAAGCTTAATATCAAAATGACAGTACATACACAATCTAAAGACTAGCCTATTCTTATCAACAATTGCATATGTAAGGTATTTGGACCCAACTTCAACAAAACCACAAATGGTTTTCTACTCTTTTGGCTCTGCACAACCAGGGTGGGTATACCAAGGGATGGTTCAAATATGAAATGATTGTATGAGGATTATTCTTAGTTTTATTCTGATTTTCATTTCAAAATCCTCAAATATATACATAATTCTTACTAACTTGCCAAACACATCCCATAAACAGATATGGCCAAGAAGTCTTCTATAGATCTGTAGACGTTTTCAACAACAATGGCTAACTGAAGCTAAAAAGATTTCATGCAGACAAGTGCTAGCCAACTTTGAAGAACTATAGGAAATAAAAGTAAAATTTGATTTGATGATGCATTTGAAAAACCATTTGTAAGATACTTCTTCAGCTGAAATAACTTGATCAGTGCCTAATCCATTGGAGGTTCAGAGTCTATAGCAAAATCTAAGATCTAATTTGTTGCCTTACAACAAATTGTATCAGCAATTCTTATCAGAACTTATCATTCAAAATCCTTTTCAATACTTGAGTAATCTTATCACATTCATCAAATCTTTTACTTAATCCATTGAATTAACAGCAATGATAGATGGATATACAACCTAACTAAATTGCATTCAATTGTACAGGCTTTTACTCATACAACATCAAGGTAGCTAAGTATTGAGCAGGAGACAAAATTTAGAAAGAATTGATATGGGGACAGTTCATAGTTTGTATTCATTTCCTTTGAAAATGGTACATCTTTTACAATAAACTCAGAATAGCCTTCAGAAATAAACACAGTTCATTCTATCTTCATGTATTTTTAGGAAATTTGATAGAGAAACACATTACAAACTTGCCTTCAAAATTTGGACCAAAAACTAGACTAAGCACAATACTTAGAAGAAAAAGAATTTGGACCCTTCTTTAGCATTGGGATCTCACTTAAATAGTGTGAGATGCAACAAGCTTAGGGCTAAAGAGAGTGACATGTGTCCTTTAAAAGATCCTGATGAATGTTTGTAGTAAAAGACAAAAAACAAATAACAGAGAAGCTAAGACATCAAAACATCCTAGGTGGGTCCCTTTTTGTTATACTTCTCATTTGTTTTAACAAGAAGATAGGATCTGATTCTCCAATTATTCTTCCTCCTTAGAGTAAGTAGCCATGAGGTTTGAAAGTGATGTATTGTCTTTAGTTACCTGTAAATTTACTTCAACCTGGGGAGTTTTTGTGTCCTTAGTATTAACTTCGGGGGTGATTGTTACTTTTTCACTTTCTTCCTCATCATCTTCTGATATTTGTTCTAGAAACTAATTTTTCCATTTATTAAAAGCATCATCATCTGGCCAATCAAAGCTCAAAGCTTCTCTTTGTATCATTATTAAAGAATTTGCATTTTCTTCTAAAACATCAAATTCTTTCCCCATAGCAGTATAAAATAACTGTACTTTTACTAGTTCCTCATTAGTCTTAGCCCAGAACTAGTGGCTAGTCTCACTCATGATGTTTATTATTCTTTCATTTAATAATTCATCCATCTCCCTTCTCCATTTTTCTTTTTCTTTTAGCATATCAACAGATTCTAAAGCACAAGGAAATAGTGTGAAATTTTCAGCGGTGTATTGGGAAAAGCAGAGTGTTAATCTTCTCTGTAAAGAATCCCTTTCATCATCAAAATTCTCTAGCTTATTTAATAAATAAAAAATCTTCTCAACTTGATGATAAGGCATTTGAAGTGCAAATATACATATGATTGTAATATCATTATTTATCTCCCTCCATTTCTGTGCAAGAAGAGTTAGCTTATCCTTATCCCTATTCAACTCATCTATGAGGGCTGCAATTCTGGTCAATTGATCGAAGAATTTTGACCATTTTATTTTATCCCTCAAAATATTATACCATGTTTCAACTTTTCTTCATATTGATTTCTCAATTCCATCTGCAACTCATACAATTTTGTTTTTTCTGCTTCAAAGTCCTCTGCAGTATAGAATTGGGGCCTTTCAGGGGTGTCAGGTATTTCAAAGATAGGGGTTGATCCAACAAATGACTATGAAGGGTATGCAATTCTAAGTGTACTGGATTCTCCCACCTTTCTTTTCCCAAGTATCTTCTCCAATTGAGATACCCTGTTTTCCAGCCCAATTCTCTTTTTTACTTCTTGATTGTAGGCATCCACCACTATTTCATACTTACTCTGCAAATTAGTCATTTCCTTTTCTTCTCTTTCTGCAATGGCCAAGGCAAATTTAGAATAGTCCACATTCATGTAGGCTTCCTGTACATTTGAAGTATCAGCGACCCTCCTCACAATGAGATTCCCTGTTAGTCCTGAATCATCAGGCTATAATGGAGTAGTCCTGGATCCTCTTCTTAGTGACCACATAGCAAGGGCAGCTTGATCATTACTAAATGCCATTCCCAAGAATTCTTTTTTATCTAGATCCTATAATCCTAAATTATTTGACATAAAATTAAAAATTAAGGCATCAGCAATATCCCAATTGGGCAATAATAAAATATTTGCATTTTTCACCATCTGTCTACCCTCGTCAGGGGTTATATTTTGGAATTCTTGTATCATTTGTTCTTTTATTTTATTCTGAATGGAGGCTTCATCCATTTCTGGATGCTCTTCTTTCATATTCCTACACCTTTGTTCAAAAATGTGCATGTTCGCCCTCCATGCAAACTGATGGAAAGCCCTAGATTTTACAAAACTGTTATCAGACAAAAATTGCTAACTGGCCTACTCCAAAATAGGGTCTAATTCCCTTCCTCTGAAATCTACTATAGTTAATTCAAAACTTGGCACAGGAGGCTCCTGGGGGTTCCCTTCATCAATTTTTGCTTGAGTAACAAAAACTCCTCCTTGCGACCCCATTTGTTCAATTTTCTCACTGGTGAGCTGCTCTTCCTCAATTCTCATTTGAGTTTGGGAAGGTGAGTAACCTTCATCATGGGATTCCTCTTCCCTTATTATTTTTCTTCTTTTGGGAGAAGGTTCAGGGGGTCTTTCTTCAAGGACAGTACTAGTAGATTCAATTACCTATTTTTCTTTGTTTACAATGGGCATCTGCTCCCGAATAACAGTATATCCTGTCCTCTTTCAGACAACCAGTGGACCTACTCCTGTGTTAGGGGTGAAACCCAATTTCCTCATAACTTCTTTGGCTTTATCTAGAAAAGAATCGATAAAATGTTGTTTCTTTTCATTCATTACCTCCATTATTTCTGAGAATGTACTCATGAGCTTATTTATCCTATCTGCATTAGTTGCAGCATTACTAAGAGGACTGTAATCTTTGTCAAAACAATTAATAAACTCCAAAACTTTTGAATAGACTCTCCACTTTTCTTTCTTTGTTTCTTGCTCCTGGAGAGAGTATTCATTCCTTATTATATATCTTAAGGGAAGTAGAATTCATGCTAACTTGGACGAAGCTTGATCCTATATCTAAGAGCAGAATTAAAGAAGTCTTCTGTGTCACAAAAATGAGCATGAGATACTGCCATCTTATACCGATCCAAAAATTTGTAGAGGAAGATCCACCCTTCTTTAGTTATTAGAAACTGGTGAGCTACAGTGCAAGTAGGAAAAATTGATCCTATTCCCCTTTTGTGCAAAAAAGTCTCCTCCACTCCTCCCAACTGCCATAAAAATTCAGCTATCCCTACCTTTAAAGGTACTTGATAGGGTAGTACATGGGGTGTCCCTTTGAACCCATAGATCCTAATGATAGTTGAGATTGGATATGGGATAATATCACCCCAATTATGTGAAACTTTTAAAATATGGGGTTTGTCCATAGGCCTAACAAGATGCATTAGTGCCTTAGGAATTCTGGGATTGTCACTCAATATGAGGCATCTTAGTTTAGAACCAAAGTGCCTATCAAATCTAACAAAACTAGCACTTTCTGCTTCCCAAGTCATGTCTGCACTCCATAATTGAACTGGTAGTGCCTCCCCTTCTTGTTCCCTATTGAAAACCATTTCTTTACTGAAATATGTAACCCCTTTAAAAAGAAACATATGCATCAATAGGGAGTACTGACCCCAAACCTTTTCCACCTTGCCCTTTGCAATCCCCACCAATCCATTGTGAATCTCATTAGCCAGGTAAGATGCAAAATCAAAAAATATTTCTACACCAAAAGAAGAGATTTGGGTGATCATATACATGAAGCTCACTGGAATAAAGTCTTCTTCACCCTCTCTGAAGACTCTGCACAGGGTCCTGTATATTTCTACTGCCCTAGCATTAAAGCATGATTTCTTTAAATGTTCTTTAGAAGATGATGTTATTGTTGGTAGGTTTCCAATTCTGCCTATGTGGGCTTTCAATGCACCTTGTCTAACTATATCCCTTTTGGACATATATTCTTTTTCTAACTCTATCAAATTAATGGGCACATGATGCATGGTGAGAGGTCCTAGACTGAAAACCTTCCTAATTTCTTCTGGACTGATGGTAATTAAAACCTCACCATCCATTCTTCTCACTACCTTAGTGGCTGGATCATAGCTTTTCACTACAGTTTCAAGCAGGTCATAATCCATAAACACACTGGGAACAACAAACTTCCCAAGATCAAAATTCCATATATTGGCATGAGGGGCATATAATTTCCTTTCTGCGAACCATTTTTTGAATAGACTCAAACCATTTTGAGAAGTCTAAGCATCCTGAACCCAATTACCCTTATCATATAGTCCATCAGCTATCCTTAGCCTAGGGTTCAATGAGGTTAACCTCTTAACTTATGTTGTCTCTACAGTAGACTCAGGAAGCAACTCAAGCAAATCATCATGCACATTCCTATCCAAATAATTTATTGCACCTGAAAATCCCTTCTTCGGAGGCATCTTGGACTTATTTTTCACAGAACTAAAAAGCCTACGAGGATTATGGTAGTATTACTTACTTTAATTTTGTCTTTGTTTTCCTCTGTATTTCTACAAAGTTTCTGCGAATAGACAACTTCACAATTTCCACTAGGCTTTGGTACACTTTCCTTCAGTAATTGCTTCTGCATGAGAATGGCTTCAAATCTTTGCTCGCGTAAGATGAAAGTGATGAAATCTCTCTATATTATACTCTATTTTTTTCTCACGGATGATGCTTTCATGTCTAATTAGTACAAGGAGTGGCACTACATTCTGTGTTTAAAACTACGCCGTCGATCTTCAAAGATCCTATGATCATGTGATACGGAGAGAACAACTAGGAGTTGCATTTGACATGTCAGTCAATTTACCCAATGAGAAGTTACCACGTATATCATTCTTTCCTTGATGGCGCTTGTATCTGGACCCATTGACATCTGAGGACATGTGTCATCATGTCGCTACTTTGTTATGCATAAAAAATGAGCATCTTGCCATAGCGAAGCAGCGACGATCGTCGATCTAATTCAAAATCAATCAAATGATATGCTACTGGGTTTGCTCATAAAGAAGGTACTGGGCCCTATTCGCTATGTCGCTATAATTATCTCCCTTGCAACTCTTCATAGTGAGGTAGCGAGCTCCATTGATTCTGTTCCAAGCTGATGTTTAGGATCTCTTTGTACATTTGGTCAGAAAGGCATTAATGAAAAATGGATCTATGCATAGTTGGCGCCTGTCAAAAATTTACTATAGTCCTAATTATCATTCCACGTCACCAAAGGTCCTGCTAATCTTCAAATTTCACGAGGCCTTGCTACTTCGCTAACGATGAAGTATCTGATTTTTCCGATAGTGAGGTAGCGAGCTTCAGTGTTTTAATGAATATCGTACCGAAAAATGCAAGGGGGAGAAGATAATTATTTTTGTTATTTAAACTGCTTTTGACAATGGCATTTATGACTTGTCACACGACCTGGTGTAGTCATGGTACCAAAAAAATGCAACGTCACCACCCCTTCAAATTTCACGAGCCTCGCTAATTCGCTAACGGTGAAGTGTCTAATTTTTTTGATAACGAGGTGGCGAAGTGTCGAAAAAATCATCATTCTAGCTCTTATTTCAGATATCCTACTGGGCACCCTTTCCTGTTTGGACGGTAGCTGCAACGTGTACTTGCACAATAAATCATTCAGAAAACAAAAACAGAATGGACACAACAGAAAAGGGAAATTATATTAACTGAGAAAATAAGCTAGTACAAATAGTACAGAGAAAATTAAACTTCAGAACATGCCCTAAGGGCTTACAATAGCATAAATCTGGAGAATATTTCCCCTTTTAGCGCCTCCTCTCAAACTTCACTCCGAACTGCCTTTTACAATGCCAAAAATCTCCTTAAATAGACCTTGGAGGGTTAACGACTAGGACTACATTCTAGAAAGTGCTAGTAGGCATCCACTGATGAAATAGAAGGTTCTGAAAGCTACGTTAGAAGTCGGTGCAAATCTAGAAGAATCCAGAAACGGTAACTGAACTTCTGGGAGGCATAACTTTTAAACCGTAGCTCCGATTGACGAACCGTTTACATTTTTGGAAAGCTCTCGAAGCGCTCTATAGCCTTATGGATAGGCCTTGCTCATCCCCCATTTTTTGACCCTTTTTGAGGTCATTTAATGCCACAAACCTGATTTTGAAGCATTCTTAGGAGGTCTCCAAAACCCAAAAAATTGTAATAACTTTCAAACCATGGGGCCTATTGACCTGATTCTTTTTTTGGAATGCTCTAAATCATGATTACATTCATCTGGCCAATTCACACCTTCTAGTTTACCAAAATTATGGCCCAAATACATGCTCCTATTTTTTCAAGATTTTCAGACGCACTGATAGTTGAACTATGAGAGTTGGAACCTTTATTTGAGCCAAATGGGTATCCAAAAATGTAAAGACATTAAACAGAAACTAAGTCTAAGTACATTTTTTTTGGGTGACACAAGATTGCCCTTATACCTCTGGATGCTCCTGCATCAGTTAACCTATAACCCCTCTCGACACATTGTAACCAATAAAATGCATCCCTAGGGGCCTTAGAGCACCTAGGAACATATGTTGTCATGAAATACATTAATAGAGGTCATAGGTTAATTTATGACCCCTCTTGATGCATTAGAACCAACCAAATATGTTCCTAGGGGTCATAGGGATACTAGGGACATACTTTATCATGAATTACATTGATAGGGGTCATAGGTTAACATATGACCCCTCTTGACACATTGGAAACAACCAAATACATCTATAGGGGCCCTAGGCCTCCTATGGACATATGTTGTCATGAAATATGTCAAGAGGGATCATAGGTTAACCTATGACCCCTCTCGACGCATTGGAAACAACCAAATGTATTCCTAGGGGGCATAGGGCCCCTAGGGACATAAGTTGTCATGAAATGCATTAATAAGGGTCATAAGTTAACCTATGACCCCAATCGATGCATTAGTACCAAACAAATCTGTCCCTAGGGGGTCTAGGACCCCTAGGGACATATGTCATCATGAAATGCATCAAGAGGGGTCATAGGTTAAGATGCATTAGAACTAAGCAAATGTGTCCTTAGGTGTCCTAGGGCCCCCATGGACATACGTTGTCATGAAATACATTGATTGTAGTAATAAGTTAACCTATGACCTCTATCAATGCATTCGAAACAACCAAATGCATCCCTAGGGGCCCTAGGAACCCTAGGGACATACGTTGTCATGAAATGCATTGATAACCTATGACCCCTATCGATGCATTAGAAGCAACCAAATGCATCCCTAGGGGACCTAGGTCCCCTAAGGACATATGTTGTCATGAAATGCATTGATAAGGGTCATAGGTTAACCTATGACCCCTCTCGATAGATTGGAACCAATCAAATGCATCCTTAGGGGGTCTAAGACTCCTAGGGACATACATTGTTATGAAATGTGTTAAGAGGGGTCATAAGTTAACCTATGAGCTCTCTTAATGCATTAAAATAGCCCTCTCAATGCATTAAAACCAACCAAATGTGTCCCTATGGGTCCTAGGGCCCCTAAGGCACATACGTTGTCATGAAATGCACTAATAAGGGTCATAGGTTAACCTATAACCCCTCTCGATGCATTCGAACCAACCAAATACTTCCATAGGGGCCCTAAGACCCCTGGGGACATACATTGTCATAAAATGCATTGATAGGGGTCATAAGTTAGACTATGACCCCCATCGATGCATTGGAACTAGCCAAATGCATCCTTAAGGGCCCTATGACCCCTAGGGACATACGTTGTCATTAAATGCATCGATAGGGGTCATAAGTTAACCTATGACCCCTCTTGACTCATTTCATGACAACATATGTCCCTAGGGCCCCTAGTGACCCATTTCCATGCATTCCCATTAGGTCCCTAGTGGTCCTAGGGCCCCTAGGGACATATGTTGTCATGAAATGCATTGAGAGGGGTCATAGGTTAACCTGTGACACCTCTCAACTCATTGAAACCAACCAAATGGTTCCCTAGGGGTCCTAGGGCCCCTAGGGACATATGCTATTATGAAATGCACTGAGAGGGTTCATAGGTTAACTTGTGACCCTTATCAATGCATTGGAACCAACCAAATATGTCCCTAGGGGCCTTAGGACCCCTAAGGACATACATTGCCATGAAATGCATCGATAGGGGTCATAGGTTAACCTATGACCTCTCTCAACACAATAGAATCAACCAAATGCATCTCAAGTGGCCCTAGGGCCCCTAAGAACATATGTTGTCATGAAATGTGTTGATAGGGGTCATAGGTTAACTTATGACCCCTCTCAATGCATTGGAACCAACCAAATGCATCTCTAGGGGGCCCAGGACCCCTAGGGACATACGTTCTCATAAAATGCATCAAGAGGGATGCACTAGAACCAACCAAATGCATCCCTAGGGGCCCTAGGACCCCTAAGAACATATGTTGTCATGGAATGCATTGATAGGGGTTATAGGTTAACCTATGACACCTCTCTTCACATTAGAACCAACCAAATGCATTGATAGGGGCCCTAGGACCCCTAGGTACATATGATGTCATGAGGTGCATTAAGAGGGGTCATAGGTTAACTTATTATCCCTCTTAATGTATTTGAACCAACCAAATATGTCCCTAGGTGCCCTAGGACCCCTAGGGACATAAGTTATCTTGAAATGCATCAATAACCTATGACCCCTTTCGACACATTTCATGACAACATATGTCTATATGGCCTATAGTGACCCCTTTCGACACATTCCTAATGGGTCCTTAGGGGTCCCAAGGCCCCTAGTGACATATATTGTCATGAAATGCATTGAGAGGGTTTATAGGTTAACCTATGGCACCTCTTGACGCAGTGGAAGCAACCAAATGGGTCCCTAGGGGTCCTAGGGCCTTTAAGAACATATGTTGTCATGAAATGCATTGAGAGGGGTTATACGTTACCCTATGACCCCTCTCGATACATTGGAACAAATAAAATGTGTCCTTAGGGGCCCTAGGACCCCTATGGACATACATTGTTATGAAATGCATCAATAAGTGTCATAGGTTAACCTATGATTCCTCTCAATAGATCAGAACCAACCAAATGTGTCTCTGAGGTCCTTAGGGCCCCTAGGAACATACATTTTTATGAAATGCGTTGATAGGGGTCATAAGTTAACTTATGACTCCTCTTGACACATTAGAACCAACCAAATGCATCCCTAAGGGTCGTAGGGCCCCTAGGAAGATATGTTGTCATGAAAAGCATTGATAGGGGTCATTGGATAACCTATGACCCTTCTTGATGCATTAGAACCAATCAAGTGTGTCCCTAGGGGTCCTAGGGCAACTAGGGACGTACATTGTCATGAAATGCATCATTAAGGGTCATAAGTTAACCTATGACCCCTCTCAACATATTGGAACCAACCAAATGCATCCCTAGGGGCCCTAGGCCCTTATGGAAATATGTTGTCATGAAATGTGTCGAGAGGGGTCATAGATTAACCTATGACCTCTCTTGACACATTGGAATCAACTAAATGCATCCTTAGGGGTCCTAGGGCCCCAGGGACATATGTTGTCATTAAATACATCAATCTCAACATAGTGGAACTAACCAAATGCATCCCTAGGGGCCCTAGGGTCCCTAGAGACATACGTTGTCATAAAATGCATCGATAGGGGTCATAGATTAACATATGACCCTTCTCAATGCATTGGAACCAACCAAATGCATCCTTAGGGATTAGGGATATATGTTATCATGAAATGCATCGATAGGGGTCATATATTAACCTGTGACCCTTCTCGATGCATTGGAACCAACCAAATGCATCCTTAGGGGGCCTAGGAACCCAAGGGACATATGTTGTCATTAAATGCATCAAGAGGGGTTATATGTTAACCTATGACCCCTTGCGACGCATTAGAACTAACAAAATCTGTCCCTAGGGGTCCTAGGGCCCCTAAAGACATACGTTGTCATGAAATATGTCAAGAGGGGTTATAGGTTAACCTATGACTCCTCTTGACACATTGGAACCAACCAAATGGATCATACGTCATAATAATAATAATAATAACAATAATAATATGTTATCTATAACATATTTAATAATTATAGCAAAAATCAAAATAATAGAATATTATAATCATATATATATTAATATATTATATTTATAGTTCATAATAATAATAACATATATTACGTTATTATATTTAATAATTATTATAAAAATTATAATCATATAATATAATAATCATATATATTAATATATTTATTTTATATTTATAGATTATAATAATAATAACATATATTATGTTCTTATATTTAATAATAATAGTAAAAATAATAATATAGTATAATAATTATAATTTAATTGAATATAATAATAATCCTATATATATATATATATATATCTTACATAGTAATAATCTTATATGTATTAATCATCATACATTTAATCGTACATAATAATAATCCTATATATATTAATCATCATACATTGCCAATAATTCTCACCAAAATTTGTGCATCAATATCGGATATCTGATCTAACATCAAATATGTGATATATTATTGAATATTTGATCTTAGATTGAAAACCTAATTAAACTGACATGATTTTCCCAACATATTCCATGTCACTCCAAACTTGACAACATCACTTTTTGTGGGTTGTTTTCATGAGTTTTTGAAAAGCTGACTTTTTGGGGCCAAACAATTAAAAAAGGTTGGATAATATATCATTAGGTGTTTGATATTGCCATCTGAATGGGGAGTAGTAGTCATCAAAAGGCTAAATTCAAAAGAAAAGTATACAATGAAGATGTTGTAGCATATAGGGAAAGAGTCAAGGTAAATCACCGAAGGAAAAGACAAGGTACATGTTAAATGTGAGTCAAGTTGACAATGTATTGGTCGAAGGTGAAATCATAGAGTCAGATAATGAATATGTGCAGTTGGGGAATGAAAATGTACCAATTGATAATGATAATTTTGGAATTAAAAATTTAGAGAATGAAAATTTTGAGGATGAAATGCTACCAGGTCATAATGTAAATTGCTTGATTGACCATGCCAAACATGACAATGCATAGGAACCTTACATATCTCCTAATTATAACTAACATGAAGGTTATAGAACACCAAAATGGATAATTGAAATTGATGAAACGATTATTGCCAATTTGGAAGGGAAAAAATTAGAAAGAACCATTCAATTATGGGCTTAAGACTATATAAGATGTTTTTACATAGTAAGATAGTGGTGGAGCAATGCTAGCTTTTTATGCACTTATTAAAAATGCAAAAGATGAGACCTATGCTTTCTAAATTGAAGATTCGTGTCAATAAAATATTGGAAAGCAATGCCATTATTGTGAAGAATCTTTTCAGTGCTCTCAATAGTACTGGGAAAAATAGCAGGGAGAAGGATAAGAGAGTTGCTCGAAGGGTTATTACAACCTCTTTGGTAAGTCATTATTTGAGAAAGGTTAGATATATGAGACAAACATGTATTGACTTGAACCTAAATTGTACTACTTTGAGAAGAGCAATTTGTAGACAAGAGAGAATTGATGATCCTCTTCAATATGAAACATGGGCTTTTGGTGGGAGACTCCCACATTTTGATAAGAAGCTATCTAATGATGTGATGGAAAAAATTACACAATTTTGACACTCTAGCTCAAGAGTATCACCTAATGCTAAAGACATGTTAAAGTTGAGAATTGGCATCAGAGATCGCATGCCACATCCTAAAAATTATTTGGAGGTAAGTCAAACTTGTTCAAAAAATTTAGAGAGATCCATCCAAGTCTTCATTTATCACAAAGGTCTTTTGAATCTTTGAAGCCATTTTATTGTGTGCCACTTAAAATTTGAAATACATGTTGCAAATATCATGTTGAGTTTTCTATGTACCATGAACTATTATGCTCCATTCATTCTCCTTTGCATAGTAAAGAAATGTTGGAGAATTATGGTGCTAGTAGACTTCCAAAATTATCAAGAGACTTGCTAGATCAATTTTTATGTTGTAGAGTTGATGGTTGTTTCTTTTATAGAAATTCTTTCTTAAATGAGAGGTGTTCAAAATGTGGTAGCTTATCCAAGTTTGACACATGTTTCTGTGAGGGGTGCGAACAAGATCTTGGAAAGACAATAGTAAGAAAAAAGGTATATGAAATGGTGAAATACACATTAAAGAGTGGGGGTGAGGGCCCTAGGTGTGAATTGGTTGCAAAAGAAATTAGTATGGCTAGTTTTATTTTAGATTTCAAGACAAATCTTTTCTACAAGTATGAAAGACATATTCACAAGTCTCAATGATTAGATAGACAATTTAGAATATGTAAGGAGATGTTTCCCATTAGCATTATTATATCAGTTGTTGAATTTACTGATAACTACACATTGCAACCTCAAAATGAGACACAATCTCAGTATTACAACTCTATTCAAATTGTTATTTTTGTCCACATAACATATAGGCATGCCCCTGATAGTGTGGAAGATAATCAAAATATTATTAGAGAGTATAATTTTTATATGAGTGATTATACATCTCACTCTCACGAGTTTGTACAAAATTATTTCGAAAATTATTTTGATTTCTTATAGGAGCATCTAATTTCTATGGATAGACATATCATTTGGTCAGATAACTGTACAGGTCAATTCAAGAATACTCCCATGTTTTATTAGTTGTGTAGGATGCACATAAAGAGGGGGGTGTCTCATATTTGGAGTTTTTTTTAGTCTTTCCATGGGAAAGGTGAAAGTAGGTGCATGTCTGAAGAGAGCTTTAGTTAAGGAGCAATTGAAGATTTTAGGAGCAAAGCTTCTTGATGCTTGTAGCATTGTTGATTGGTGTAGTTCAGCATTATCACAGAGGGGACTCTTGATTTAGTAGGACACAGGTTCTTTTCATTGGTTGAGGAAGGGTCCATAGGTGATAGATCAAATTGTGCTACAATGAGAGACTCATCAAAAATGCATTCATTTTGGAGCTCTGATTCTAGTACATTGACCATTTGGAAACGACAGGTAGCTTTCTTTTGTCCTAGTTGTTTTTAGTGTGATTGAGATCACTATGAGTTGAGTGAGTGGGTGGACACATTGGCTCCACATTATGTTACTCCATTTTCTATCATACCCTCAATCATAAATGATGACGTAGAAAGTTCACTTGAGCATAACCATCTATCATATCTTCTTTAGCTAGGACATGTCTTTGCATTGGTTGCACCACAAGGGAATGATGAGAAATTAAATTATTGGTTAGCACACTGTGTAAGAGGTAAATAAAAGCTTACACAACTAATCACAAATGATGATGGATTAACATATCCTACTGGTTCAATGGTTGTTGTTGGGACATGGTTGTAGACATACATGCTTAGAAGGAATAAAATTCCTACATTTGAAGACTATCAGAAGCACAAAATAATTCTCATATATTCACGTCTTACTATAGCAACAAATGTAATGTTTTTGAAGCATCAAGAAAGGCCAAAAGTAAAAGAACATTTTACTATTACTAATGTTGATCATGAAGCCCTGTTGGAGACCCTAAAATAGAGAGGACCCTACTGGAACACTCGACTAGATATATTTACTTCCTATCTTGTTTAATACAATAAGTTACTAATATTTTTTATGATATTGGAATGTAGGTACATCATAAGAGTAGCCGTGCATGAAGATAAAAAGCTAAATAAGGAGTAGAATGAAGAAAAAATTATTCTAATTTTGATACTATGATTTTTGACAATACTTTTATTGACATTATGATTTTTGAAACTACAATTTTTGGTAGTTGTGTATTGATGTAATAATGACGAAAAACTTGATATATTGTAAATGTAAACTTGTTGATTTAATGTAAGAAACAAAGATGATTTTACTTAATGCAATTTATGTGGTGGGATCTAAAAACTAATGATTTTAATACATACTAACACCAAACTTGCATTGTGCCAAATGCCAAAAATTTGAGAGAGGTAAAATATAATATTTTTTCCTTTAATACTAACTCTAGTGACACCCTTGTTCTAGCCATAGAGAACCTCCATCATCCACAGCCACCCTATACCGAGGAGTCTCCAAGGTGCTCTAAGTGCATTTTGAGGTCAATCTTTTGAGGGTCGTAACTTAGAGCTTGTGAGGGCTATCGACCAAATGTCAAATTCTATAGGACGATCATGCTAGGGTCTAAAATAACCTATCTTATTTTTGAGAGATCACATTCCATTTGGATTTGGCATAGTGATCTCACTCGATGCTAAAACTCACAGTGTGCCTTAGTTAGTAGCTGGACCATTGCTTAACTTTAAAACCACTAATCTTGGCATCGAATTGTTAGTACCATTAGCTCTAGATGGGTGGGTGAACCCTAGTGACACATTTTTTCCAGCCATAGAGATCCTCCATCGTCTGCAACCACCTCATACTGAGAAGTCTCCAAGGTGCTCTAAGTGTGTTTTGAGATCGATCTTCTGAGGGTCATAACTTAGAGCTCATGAGGGATATCAATGAAAAATTGAATGCTATAGGACAATCATGCCAAGGCCTAAAATAACCTATCTCATTTTTGAGAGATCACATTCCATTTGGATTCAGCATAGCAATTTGCTCGATGCTAAAACTCACAATGTGCCTCAGTTAATAGGTGTACCATAGCATAACTTTGAAACCACTAATCTTGGCATCGAATAGTTGGTACCATTAGCTTTGGATGGGTGGATGAAACCTAGTGACACCCTTGTTCTAGTTGTGGAAAACATCCATCATTCGTAGCCACCCTGTACCGAGGAGTCTCCAAGGTGCACTAAGTGCATTTCGAGGTCAATCTTTCAAAGGTTGTAACTCAAAGGTCATAAGGGCTATTAATGAAATGTCAAATACTATGGGATGGTCATGTCAAGGCCTAAAATAACCTATCTTATTTTTGAGTGATCACATTCCGTTTACATTTAGCATAGCAATCTCCCTCAATGCCAAAACTCGCAGTGTGCTTCAGTTCATGGGTAGAAGCAAGGAGTTGGATCTCAATTCCATAGAAGTCCGTGGATTGAGATCATGCTCTTTTAGAAATGGGTACCCATTTTTTAAAAATGGGTACCCATTTTAGGCTTGGGCACCCGATCTAAAATTTATAAAATGGGCACCCATTTTTTAAAAATTGGCCACCTATTTTTTTAAATAATGAGTAACCATTTTTTATTTTCAAAATTCAGGTACCCATTTTTGAAATAATAAAAAAATTATATTTTTAAGAAATGGGTACCCATTTTTTACTTTTAAAAAATGGGTACTCGTTTCTTAAAATTTAAAATTTTTCTTTTTGGGGGGGGATTTTATATACTGATTTGACTTTTTCAAAATGGGTACCCATTTTTTGAATTTGAATAACAAGTACCTGTTTCTTACAACATTGGGTGGGATTTTTTTCTGCTACCTTGAATTTTGCTCAAAGATAGGCTTGGTGAGACCAAGCCTATGCCTTGACATCTCAAGATTTGGCTAAGGCATTGAACTAACAAATTTACACATTGCCATAATTTTTTGAGGGTCTTTCGGATCAAACTTTTTTATGAAACAAAAACCCATTAGAGCTCTCACTATCCTGATTACAAAAATATAAATTCTATAGTGCTATGATATGATTTACTATTTTTGCATTATTTTTTAATGAAAGGTGGTACTTAAATGTAAAATAGTGAAGTTCACTAAAACTTTAATAACTTTTTTATTTTATAATTTTTCTTAAATTAATTTATATGTCATCAATCTACTTACAATTCTTTTAAGGTTCAAAATAATAATTTTTGAAAAAAGTGAAGTTTTGATCAAATTATGGTGTCCGTACACAAGAGGTTTTAAAATTTACCTTTATAGCGAATTAATAATTAATTAAAAAAAATTATTCAATAAAAAATTAAAGAAAAATATTGTCATCAATCTTAGGTGTATTAGGTAACTCCCTTTAAAAAAAATTATGAAAATTCATTTATTTGTGTCAAATTATGGTGTCTATACACATGTGTGGTATGGTCCTAAAATAGGCATTTTGAAAAAGTGGTTTTTAAAGATCCATATCAAAAAAAAAATCTATCATATGGGTATACAAATAAATTACATATTCAAAATCTAGATTCTGAACACAAAAAAATTAATTTTTGAAGTTTTTTTATATTCAATCTCTAAATGCCTCAAATTTTGACATCAATTGACAAGATATTTCAAAAATAGGAAAAACACTTTCACTTTTTGCCCAAAAGTGAGACCCAACTTCTTGCACTTACCCTCATAGGTGCACCACAACGTAACTTTGAAACCATTGATCTTGGCATTGAATTGTCAGTGCCATTAGGTCTGGATGGGCAAGTGAACCCTAGTGACACCCTTGTTCTAGCCATGGAAAGCTTCCATCATCCATAGCAACCCCATACTAAACAGTCTCCAAGGTGCTCTAAGTGCATTTCGAAGTCAATCTTCCAAGGGTCATAACTCAGAGCTAGTGAGGGATATCAATGAAACATCAAATGCTACAGGATACTCATGTCGAGGCCTTAAATAACCTATCGCATTTTTGAGAGATCACATTCTGTTTGGATTTAGTACAACTATCTTGCAGTGTGCCTCAGTTCATAGGTGCACCACAGCGTAACTTTGAAACCGCAGATCTTGGCATTGAATAGTCAGTGCCATTAGCTTTGAATGGGTGAACCCTAGTGAAAACCTTATTCTAGCTGTAGAGAGCTTCCATCATGCGTGGCCACCCCATACCGAGGAGTCTCCAAGGTGCTCTAAGTGCATTTCAAAGTCAATCTTCCAAGGGTCATAACTTAGAGCTCGTGAGAGCTATTGATTAAATGTAAAATGCTACAGGATGTCCATGTCAAGCGCTAAAATAACCTATCTCATTTTTGAGAGATCACATTCTATTTGGATTTGGCATAGCAATCTTGCTTGATGCCAAAACTCATAGTGTGCCTCAATTCGTAGGTGTACCATAGCGTAACTTTGAAACCGCTAATCTTGGCATTGAATATTTAGTGTCATTAGGTCCAAATGGGTGGGTTGACCCTAGTGACACCCTTGTTCAAGCCATAGAGAGACTCCATCATTTGCGGCCACCCCTTACCAAAGAGTCTCCAAGGTGTTCTAAGTGCTTTTCAAAGTTGATCTTTCAAGGGTCATAACTCGGAGCTCGTAAGTGCTGTTGATGAAACATTGAATTCTACAAGATGGTTAGGTCAAGGCCTAAAATAATCTTTCTCATTTTTGAGATATCACATTCTATTTGAATTTGGCACAGCAATCTCGCTCAATGCCAAAACTTGCATTGTGCCTTAGTTCATAGGTGCACCACAACATAACTTTGAAATCACTGATCTTGGCATCGAATTGTCAGTGCCATTAGCTCCAAATGGGTGGTTGAACCCTAGTGAAACCCTTGTTCTATCCATAAAGAGCCTCCATTGTCTGTGGCCACCCCATATCAAGAAGTTTCTAAGGTGCTCTAAGTACATTTCGAGGTCGATCTTTCAAGGGTTGTAACTTGGAGCTCATGAGGGCTATTGATGAAATGTCAAATGTTATAGGACAATCATGCTAAGGTCTAAAATAACCTATCTCATTTTTTAGAGATCACATTCTATTTAGATTTGACACAACAATCTCACTCGATGCTAAAACTTAGTGTGCCTCAGTCCATAGGTGCACCATAGTGTAAGTTTGAAACTACTAATCTTGGCATTGAATCATCAGCACCATTAGCTCTCAATGGGTGGATGAACCTTAGTAACACCCTTGTTCAAGCTGCAGAGAGCTTCCATCGTCTGTGGCCACCCTATACCAAAGAGTCTCCAAGGTGCTCTAAGTGCATTTTGAGGTCGATCTTTCAAGGGTTGTAACTCAAGCCTCGTGAGGGCTATTGATGAAATTTTGAATGCTATAGGATGTTCATGCTGAGGTCTAGAATAACCTATCTCATTTTAGAGAGATCACATTTTATTTGGATTCAGCACAGTGATCTCGCTCGATACCAAAACTTGTAGTGTGTCTCAGTTCATAGGTGCACCATAGTGTAACTTTGAAACCATTGATCTTGGCATCAAATCATCAATTCCATTAGCTCTAGATGGGTGGCTGAACCCTAGTGACACCCTTCTTTCGGTCGTAGAGTGCCTCCATCATTTGTGGCCACCCCATATTGAGGAATCTCGAAGGTGCTCTAAGTGCATTTTGAGGTCGATCTTTCGAGGGTCATAACTTGCAGCTCGTTAGGGCTATCAATGAAACATCAAAAATTACAAGATGGTCATGCCTAGGCCTAAAATAACCTATCTCATTTTCAAAAGATCACATTCTATTTGGATTTGGCACAACAATCTCGCTCGATGCCAAAACTCGCAGTGAGCCTCAGTTCATAGGTGCACCATAGCATAACCTTGAAACAACTAATCTTGGCATCAAATCATTAGTGCCACTATCTCTAGATAAGAGAGTGAACCCTAGTGACACCCTTGTTCTGAATCTAGAGAGCCTCCATAGTCTATGGCCACCCCATACCGAGGAGTCCCCAAGGTGCTCTAAGTGCATTTCAAAGTTGATCTTCTGAGGGTCATAACTCAGAGTTCATGAGGGCTATTAATGAAATTTAAAATGATATAGGATGGTCATGCCAAGGCCTAAAATAACCTATCTCATTTCTGAGAGATCACATTTTGTTTGGATTCAACACAACGATCTTGCTTGATTCCAAAACTTGCAGTGTGCCTTAGTTCATAGGTGCACCATAGTGTAATTTTGAAACTGCTAATTTTGGCATCAAATCATCAGTGTCATTAGCTCTAGATGGGTAGGTGAACCCTAGGGACACCCTTTTTCTAGCTATGGAGAGCCTTCATCATCAATGGCCACCTCGTACCAAGGAGTCTCCAAGGTGCCCTAAGTGCATTTTGAGGTTGATATTTCGAGGGTCATAACTTAGAGCTCATAAGGGCCATCGATGAAATTTCAAAGGCTAGAAGACAGTCATGCCAAGGCCTAAAATAACTTATCTCATTTTCAAGAGATCACATTTTGTTGGGATTTAGCACAATGATCTCGCTTGATGCCAAGATTCACAGTGTACCTTAGTTCATAGGTGTGCCATGACGTAACTTTGAAACTGCTGATCTTGGCATCAAATTGTTAGTTTCATTAGCTCTAGATGGGTGGGTGAACCCTATTGACACCCTTGCTATAGCTACAAAGAGCCTCCATCATCTGTGGCCACCTTGTACCGAGGAGTCTCCAAGGTGCTCTAAGTGCATTTCAAGGTCAATCTTTCGAGGGTCATAAATCAGAGCTCATGCAGGCTACTGATAACCCCTTACCAAGTTTACTAAACTTGTCTAGTTAAGAATTTACAATTATAGCAAAAATTTCTCAAAATTGCAAAATTGCAAATTTTGCAACTTTTTCTTGCAAAGTGAGAATGAGTGCAAAGAGTTAGTTAGGGGTTTGAGCATGACCATACAAGGTTGGAAACTCCTATATAAGGTGTGAGATGATAAAATGCATTAATGAAGCTAGTTTACATAATGATAGAATGCATTACTCAATGCTTGTATTGAGGAAATTAAGTATGGTTCAAAAGTTATGAATGATTATGTTTGGGTCTATACAAAGGATATCAAGAAGGTATGTTTTGGATGATTTGGTTCCTAAGTTTTGTTAAATGGATCAATATGGGTAATTTGATCAATGTGAGATATGTATAGATGTTATTCATATGGATATGGCATTGGGGAACCAAGTTAAAAAGGTTTGATCCAATCAAATCTCTTAAATTGGGATATTTTGAGGTTATGAGGATAGTAACAAAGTGAAGGTCTAGTTATCAAGGATAATGAGTCTAGGAATGAGTTTGTGGTTGGGAATAGAATCCATGGTTGAGAAGTGGAGTCCTTAAGTGTATCAAAATTAGATTTGAAGCCAAAAGTTAGTTTCAATGTTGAAGGTGGAGTTTAAAATCAGAATTGGGGTTATGCGAACCTTGTGTAGAAGGTTAACAAGTGTGTTTATGTCATGATAGCACTTCAAATTAAACATTACATCCAAATTTGATAATAAAAGTTGTTAAAATGTTATTCACAAATTATTGCATTTGAATCAAATATAACAAATATGATCAAAATTAATGATATTTCATAAACATGAATAATACACATGATCCATGATAAATTGAACAATACTTGATACTAAATTAATATGTATATCATTGTACACATAAATGATAAAAATATATATCAAAATACATATATCCATAAACAAAATGTGGCTGATCATGCCATTGAAATGTGTATAATATCAATGTTTCTGTAAACAATGTGGCATATGCCATTTCAAAATGTCTCATAACACATCTTATAACAACTATACTATCCTAGGCTATTGGTGGATGATCAAAATGTAGCTTCTTCATTGGACTAGGTGGATCAGATGTCTCTTACATTAAAAAAAAAGGAAAACCCAAATGTTTGGATAAAACCATGGACAGAAATAAAAACTACATGCAAATATAACCAATAACAGAAAATAATAGATCACACAGAAATGAACACAAGGCACCAAGATTTAATGTGGTTCACCCAATCCCTGGGCTATGTCCAACAAACATCAAGTCTGATCTTATTACAATCCAGTGATTACAACCTGATTACAATCTGTAATCCCTTACGGGCATATGCACCGAGTATTGGCTCCAAAAAGGTGACAAGGAAATTTCATTTTCCTATTTTAAAAAGTGTGCACACACTATAGTGTGTACGCGCTATAGCGCGTACGCGCTTTAAAAAAAAAAAAAGTATATATGATGGGCTGCAAACCCGTAGCCCATCATTTTCATTAGCATTTTCTTCTACTCCTACAACAAACAGCGTGTACGCGAGTTGAAAACTCAACATTTGTACCACCATTTTCCAAAATGCCTCCTTGTCGGCAAAATCCAAGACCACAAGCGCACCCATGACGACGCCGTAAATGATATGAACCTAAATTTGCATTGTTTGATATATTTTTCATATTTTTTTGTAAGTTTTTTATATTCTTTTGTAGGGTTTTTACAAATGTCATTTAGATTTGTTTATTTATTTGAATTTCAATTGATTTTTTATCAGGAAATGTTAATAATCAACTAGAAAATCCACAAGAACATCAAAAACCTCAAGAACCCCAAAACCAAAACCCTCCTCAAGAAGAAGAACAAATTTCACAACTCGAACCAATTGCAAGACCTCCACCAGGCACACAAGAAAATATAAGAAATGAAATAGAGAGAGGCAAAACTCAATTAGAAGGAATCATTGCTCGGTTGAAAGAATCAAGACAAACCAATCCAATGAGGGCTCAATTGGCATCATCCCTTGAATCCATTAACACTCAGATAGCCTCAGTTAGTGGCCAGTTAGATATTTGGTAGGCTAAGAGGGATGAACAAAAAAGATTTTATGCAAATAAATTGTCATATGAAGATGTTAGAAAAAAGGAAATACCAAAAGGTAGTATATGTGCATTATTTAGAAAACTCGGTGAGCAAAATACTGTTAGAGAGGGTACTAAACGATTCCCCATCCATTGGTGCATACATGATGCTATTAGAAATAATTTTTGGCATAGATGGTGGATGGTTTTTTATGCCACTCCTTGCAACAATCACGAGGTCCCCATGTATTTTTTGAAGAAATTATATTGTGAGTTTGTCCTTGGGGAGATCCCCAATCATTTTGATATGTTAGACTCCCAGGGTAGAGGTGGGGGGTCATCATTTGAGAGGCCCAGAGCACGTCGTGACCCTAATGTAGTTAGGGCACCCATGGTCCATCCACAGCGTGAGCATGTGATTATTCCTTCAGTTGTGAAGGAACATGTAGAGGCCAGCACTCTAGGGACCATTAATACTTTGACGCAAACCCTCATCCATTCCACAAGCCCATTAGTTGAGGGGGAGCCTTCTATACGTCGTGGTCACATGTGCACTTCATGCAGATCCCTATGCACATTTGGCACTCATGTCGGAGATGGTGCAGATGATGGGCTTGTCATCGATTAGTTCCTAAACGAGACATTTGGCATTGACACACATGTAAATTACTAATTTGATCACATTTCATACGTATAGTGAATGATTAATTAATTAGGATTTATTGACATTCTTCAAAATTTAGGGTCAAAGTGTTCCTGGGCCTAGCAGCGATCCTCTAGGCCCATTTTTTGTCCCTTCGACGAGTCTTGAGGTATGTATCAATTTAATCATTTTAATTAATACATATATTTATTATGTAATCATATTAAGGATAGACCAAAAAAAATATGCATGTGCATCGGTTCTCCACAGGACCCTCAACCTTTACCACAGACGTAGAGCAGAGACATCATACGAGCTTCACACAGGTACAGTTGTTTCATGTTAATTTAATTCATTTGATTATATTTATTCCATGTTTCATGTTAGATATAACGTGTATTGTATGACATGCAGCTCATGATGTCGGACACACCTCCTCATCTACGACAGTCTGTTGATAGTGGAGTGGCCGCAGCTGTGGCTAGCTCACAGCCACTGACGGAGGTATGAAAGAATTTTCTTCATTTTAGTTGTTGTTTATAATAGTTAATCTCAAAATTTCTAATGTTATTTATAAGTGATTATATTTATTGAATTGTTGTAGGGTCTTGTCACGCTTGATCATCCATAAGCATTTGAGGTGGACTTACAGAGTGACTATTTGTTAGCGGTAAGAAAATAATTGATTTTGTGAGTACATATATTTGATTTCAACGTATAATAAATATTGATTCATATCTACTTTCTTTGTATCAGTTGGACCTGGAGAAGAGCCTCAACAAGAGGTCAAGTGAGCATGTCAGGAGGGCCCTGTCATCTCCACTATCTCCCTCCACACAACGGTAGAGGACGTTGAGAGACTTGTTTCCTTCCCCTCGTGGGAAGGAAAAGATGTAGTTGAGATATTTGATACATATATATAGAGACTTGTTTCCTTCCCCATGTATATATATAAGCATCTGAGAGACATATTCGATACACATTTGATGTACATATGGCATTCTATATTTGATGTATGACATATTTGATGTATGACATTATTGGTTAATATATGATATGTTTGTTCATATACGACATTATTGGTTATCATAATATATTATGTGTTTGTTAATGTATATGACATTATTGGTTATCATTTTATATTATATGTTTGTTCATGTATGACATAAAATTAGATATGTTCGTGTATGACATTAAATTAGATATGTGCATGTATGAAATTAAATTCAATTTCTAGAGAGTTGCCATTATGTCTACCAACTAGTAGATGTTCTTTTTTGCTTTATTAGTATTTCTCAAAAGCTGCAAAGAAGTTGTTTCTGGTGAATAGTTGTAAACAATTGTGATCATCGACTTCATATACTCATGGCTTTGGCTGCAAACACTTGTAACTTTGGCTATAAGCATCCATGGCTTTGGCTATGTGCACTAGTGGCTTTGGCTGTGAGCATTTATGGCTTTGGTTGTAGGCACAATATAGCCTTGGCTATAGGTTGTCTTTCTTGCTGCATGTCAAAGTTACCATCAAGAATATCATTAGTCTAAGATCATTACAATTAAAATACTATAACATAATACCTTGGAAATAATAGTCTTTAACCCATTACTTTATTTTTTAAAACATCATGTAGTATCTACTGTAGTCCTTCTACTCAAATATGTTTTCAAAAATACTTAGTATGGCAAAGAAATGTCTATGAAAAGCTTGTCAAATAGGATATTGAAGAACTAAATGTGGATAGTCATTAGTACCCATCAATAAGAAAATGGACATCTTTCTCAAGCAAGCCATATGACATTAGCAAGTAATTTATAAATTTCCTTTGCAAATAACTAGAAGATGCTATGAATCTTAATACAGAGTTAATCACGAACTCATTATTCCATCCAAGAAGCATATATCACCCTAAGCCAATTAACCGGCAGGATAAAAATTAATTCAATTTCAACAAAATTTTGAGTATAACAAGCATCTTAGGGATTCTTACAAGAATTAACACGATGAGTAATGCTATTTCACATATTGTAATCATATTCAGTTTTGAATAGCCATTTGTGTTACAAGCATAAATGTTCTTTAAGGTCTTTTAATTCTAGACATGAATTTTATTATGAAGCTTTTTTATGACAACCCACTCAATGTATATATTGTTGTTCCACATTATGCTAATTTGACTTTCATTGGTTGATTTGGGTCTAGACATGACGTTATTCACTACCTTTTTTATATATTATTTTTTTGTAGTGAGGTTCTGGCCTGAATGAATGTATTAATCATCGAAGTTGTGAACCTTGGTCGAGATCCTTACAAATATATTTTCAAATTGGACCTCAAATAGTTTTCTCAGTCACCCCCTATACATAGATACTAAAATTTTAGTTAATTACAAAATTAATACTGATGTTCTGCCTTCAACATGACATGATGGAGTGTGTATATCATCTGATCTACAAATCAGTGTCTCTTCAACATGAGAGGACGATATGACTTCAACATTGGAAGATGGTGTAGCGGATGATATGACTCCAACATTAGAAGATGGTGTAACTTCACAATTCAATTGTCTTCTTGAGCGTAACAGTCTCATTTGTTCTCTTTATCTTTCCAATTCTTCCTCTTTGTTTCTTGGTACCGGTGGTTCTTGATCCTCTTCAAAAGTCAATTCTTCATTATTGCTTTGCAATTTTCTTTGCTCACATAGTAATTTCATTTTATCTCTTTTAATTGCCAAATCTCTCTCCCTATCTTCATTTGTTTGATTTTTTGGTTTCTTCCTTGGCATGATGATGATTTCTACATGTCAAATTATTCAAACATTTGAATTACTTAAAATGTGTAAATTACAAATTATTCAAATACATATAAAAATTATAATTATTTGAATGAATACACAATATATATATAAAATGACTTGTCAAATTTCTAACCATTTCGAAATAACATTTCATTGAAACATACAAATTTCAATGAATTCACTATATATTAAACAACATGTCAAATTATAATTAAATTTGTATCTATATATCAACAAACAATATTTAAAATAGATTGCACTAACCTTTTCTATACAAGGAATATTCAAAAAGTCTTCAAATCATGTATCCAATGATTGAATTTGGTGTTTGCTAGCTTCCAAAAGTGTTTGCCACCTTGAAATAGTGTTTGTTAGCTTGAAATAGTGTTTGCCACCTTGAAAGAGTGTTTGCTATGTTGAAACCTGCGATTTCTGTCGGGATAACAGAGTGCAGAACAGAACAAAAGCAGAGAATGAATGAAACAGGCCCCAAAGTTGCTTTTTGACCATTTTTAGGTGATTTCACATAGTGCGTACACGCTATAGCGCGTACGCACTATAGCATGTACGCATTATATGAGAACACATCACTCTCCACCCTCCCTACTCTCTCTCTCTCTCTCCCTACTCTCTCTCTCTTCCTACTCTCTCTCCCCTCTCCCATCCCCTACACACTCTCTCTCTCCCCTCTCCCATCCTTTACTCTCTCTCGCTCTCCCTCTCCCACTACCTACTCTCTCTATCTCTCTCACCCTCTCTCCTCTCCCATCCCCTACTCTTTAGATCTCTCACACACACTCTCATCCTCCCTCTCCCACTTCTTACTCTCTCTCTTTACCACCTCCTACTCTCTCTCACACTCTCTCCCATCCCCTACTCTCTCTTGTACACACACTCCCATCCGCCCCTCTCTCCCATCCGCTACTCTCTCTCTCTCTCTCTTGGGCTACTCTCTCTCTCCCCTCTCCCATCCCCTAAACTCTCCCTTTTGTAGATACACACTCCCATCCCACTCTCTCTCTCCCCTCTCCCATCCCTTACTCTCTAGATCGCTCACATGCACTCCCATCCCTCTCTCTCCTCCTCTCCCACTCCCTCTCCCACCACCTACTATCTCTCTCTCTCAAGTTCTCTCTCTCCCTCTCTACTCTTTCTCTCTCCCATCCCCTACTCTTACTCTCTCTCTCTCTCTCCAATCCCCAACTCTCTCTCACACTCTCTCCCATCCCCTACTCTCTCTGACACTCTCTCTCATCCTTTCACTCTCTCTCTCATCTCATACTCTCTCTCTGCCACCTCCTACTCTCTCTCACACTCTTTCCCATCCTTTCACTCTGTCTCTCCCATCTCGTACTCTCTCTTTTCCACCCCCTACTCTCTCTCACACTCTCACACTCTCACACTCTCTCTGATCCCCTACTCTCTCTCTTTCACAGACACACACACACACACACACACACACACACACACTCACACTCCCATCCCCCCTCTCTCTTCTCTCCCATCCCCTACTCTCTAGATTTGTCACATGCACTCCCATCCCTCTCTCTCCTCCTCTCCCACTCCCTCTCCTAGGTCACCTACTATTTCTCTCTCTCAAGCTCTCTCTCTCTCTCCCTCTCTACTCTCTCTCTCCCATCCCCTACTCTTACTCTCTCTCTCTCTCCCATTCCCAACTCTCTCTCACACTCTCTCCCATCCCGTACTCTCTCTCTCTCTGCCACCCCCTACTCTCTCTCTCACTCTCTCCCATCCTTTCACTCTATCTCTCCCATCCTTTCACTCTGTCTCTCCCATCCCGTACTCTCTCTCTGCCACCCCCTACTCTCTCTCACACTCTCACACTCTCTCCCATCCCCTACTCTCTACATCTATGACGCACACTCTCATCCCCCTATCTCTCTCCCTCTCCCTCTCATACCGCCTACTAGATCTCTCTCTCAAGTTCTCTCTCTCCCTCTCTACTCTCTCTCTCTCCCATCCCATCCCTTACTTTCACTCTCGCTCTCTCCCATCCCCTACTCTCTCTCACACTCCCATCTCCTAATCTCACTCTCTCTCTCTCCCATCCCATACGAGCTCTCTCCACCACCACCTACTCTCTCTCACACTCTCACACTCTCTCCCATCCCCTACTCTGTCTCTCTTACACACATTCCCATTCCCCCTCTCTCTCTCTCCCTCTCCCAATCCCTCTCCCACTGCCTACTTTCTCTCCCTCATCCCCTACTCTCTCTCCCCCCTCTCCCATCCCCTACTCTCTCTCTTTCATAGACACATACTCCCATCCCCCCCTCTCTCTCTCCTCTCCCATCCCCTACTCTCTAGATTTGTCACACACAATCCCATCCCCCCTCTCTCTCCCTCTCCCACTCCCTCTTGCACCACCTACTATCTCTCTCTCTCTCAAGTACTCTCTTTCCCTCTTTACTTTCTCTCTCCCATCCCCTACTCTCACTCTCTCTCTTCCATCCCCTACTCTCTCTCTCTCTCTCTCTCTCTCTCTCTCTCTCTCTCTCTCTCTCTCTCACCCCCATCCTGTACAAGCTCTCTCTACCACCCCCTACTCTCTCTCAAACTCTCACACTCTCTCCCATCCCCTACTCTATCTCTCTTATACACATTCCCATTCCCCCCCTCTCTCTCTCTTACACACTCCCTCTCCCATTTCCTACTCTCTCCCATCCCCAACTCTATCTCTCTTACACACTTCCATTCCCCCTCTCTCTCTCCCTCCCACTCCCTCTCCCATCGCCTACTATCTCTCTCTCTCTCTCTCTCTCCCTCTCTCTCCCATCCCCTACTCTCACTCTCTCTCTTTGCCACCCCTACTCTCTCTCACACTCTCACACTCTCTCCCATCCCCTAGTTTCTCTCTTACACACACTTCCATCCCCCCTCTCTCTCCCTCTCCCACTCCCTCTGCCATTACCTAATCTCTTTCTCTTCCATCCACCCTCTCTCTCCCTCTCCCACTCCCTCTGCCATTACCTAATCTCTTTCTATCCCATCCCCTACTCTCTCTATCTCTCTCTCCCCTCTCTCATTCCCTACTCTCTCTCTTTCACACACACCCATCCCCCCTCTCTCCTCTCCCATCCTCTACCTTTTCTTTCACTCACTCTCCCTCTCCCACTGCCTACTCTCTCTCTCTCTCTCTCTCTCTCTCTCTCTCTCTCTGTCTCTCTCTCTCTCTCCCCCTCTCTACTCTCTCTTTGCTACCCTCTACCCTCTCTCACATTTTCACACTCTCTCTCTTTCTCTCTTACACACATTTCCATCCCCCCTCTCTCTCTCCCTCTCCCACTCCCTCTCCCATTGCCTACTCTCTCTTCCATCCCCTACTCTCTCTCAAGCTACTCTATCTTCGCCCTCTCCCATTCCCTACTCTCTCTCTTCACACACATGCACTCTCATCCTCCTCTCTCTCGCTCTTCCTCTCTCACTCTGTCTCCCGCCACCTATTCTCTCTCTCCCCCATCCCCTACTCTCAATCTCTCTCTCCCAACTTGTACTCTCTCTCACACTTCCTCTCTCTCCCATCCCCTACCTTCAATCTCTCTCCCCCATCCCGTACTCTCTCTTTTCCACCTCTACTCTCTCTCTCTCACACTTCCTCTCTCTTGCATCTTGTACTCTCTTTGCCACCCCTACTCTCTCACATTTCCTCTATCTCCCATCCTATACTCTCTCTGCCACCCCTACTCTTTCTCACTTCCTCTCTCCCCTCTCCCATCCCCTACTTTCTCTCTATCTCTCTCACACACACAAATAGCCATTCCCTCGCCCCACCCCCCTAGCTCTCTCTTGGTTTTGGTTTGCAGTTCAGGTCTCAATAGTGCGTACGCACTATAGCGCGTGCACACTACCTCGAATCCACTAGCATTTTAATAGCGCGCGCGCGCTATAGGGCCTACACGCTATTCAAAGCTTTGCATTAAAACCAAGCCTAAGGCTTGGTTTTGCCTTGGAGATCCAACCCAAAGGTTTGGAGTTTATAAACAGGTCTGAGACGTGTTTTCTAGAAAACATACAAAAAATGATTGATTTTTCTTGTGTGCTCCTCTTCAAGATTCCTTGTGGTTGGGTATCGATAAGATCAGGTTACATAACATTATAGGTCTCTGTGTTAGCTATCTAACCATATAATTTATTTTTAATTTGAACTATTTTAAGTCTTTCATCTATAATTTCTTTTGAATGTATGTTCATTTTTTGTCAGAAACCACCATGTACTAATTGGGCTGTAGATTTTAGCTCATTCATCAAATTTTGTAACAACTTAGTTTTTTAGAAACTAGACTCCATTCTACACACTTTGAAAAAAAAAAGTTTTGATTTTAGATTAGTTTTCAATCATTTCTAGGGGGAGCACACAGATATTTCACGTTTTTGCGATGGGTCTAATTTAAAAATTCTTTAAAAAATAAATACACATTATAAAATTACTCGAAAAATCTGGGATAAACTACATAGTGTTAGGTAACTTTTGACCAGAGCAATTAAAGAATTTAAAAAAAAAAATTGAAATTTTAGGGGGGGCACACTTTGTACTATGTTATGTTTTTTTGGAATAAACAGTACCAATTTCTGTGGCCCCCTCTTTTGAGGACCTAAAACTAAACCATTTTGAAAAAAAATTAGTAGTTTAGAAACTAGATTCAAAGGACTACAACTTTTGTTTTTGTCATATCTTAAAATTTTAAGCGTAACTATCTTCAAATTCTTGTTGAAGTCCAAAATTTTTTGATTTCAAGAAAAAGGTGTCCACTTATACCCCCCTTTCGGCACCACAACTTGGTGCACTTACCCTTACAACTCAATACCGCCACAAGAAGCAATTTCACATCACATCATAATGAAAATACCTAACCCTAAACCCTTTTATACATGTATTTTATGCCATTTTAGGGCTACAACATGTCGGCTATATGTCAGCTACAGCATCGGCCATGGCCCAATTTTTTTTTGTATGTACAATACTTTCTTGATCAGTCACCATAATCTAACACCAAAGTTAGACTACTAAATCTATATGATCCTTTGTATCTAACATTGAATTACTCAAATACATAATGATCCTTTTTTTAATAAAGATTTATACTATTAAACATTCATTACAAATACCTCTCTCATCGACCTCCTATGCTGGTCAGGATTCCTTTCATTGGCCCTCAACAATGTTTATACATCATTGATTATGGCCTTTGTATGTTCAAATATGTTTGTCAGATGAATCTACAACTTAAACTATAACATTATAATTCATAGCATGCTAAATTTATAACATATAATCAAGAATTCAAACTACAACTTACTAGCGTAGGCTCCTCCTCAGAATATAGTGGCTGCATCATCAAAGATGCAAAACTCTCCCATCTAACCTCGTGTGTTCTAGGAGTTTCCTATGAGATACAAAATACTAGTTGTTAATATCACATAAATTAGTTTTAAATTTATTTATGAAAATAAGGAAAATAAAAATTAAATTACACTCATACATACAATGGGGATCTCAATACGAATGGAAATGCCTAAGCATCTATGCCGTGGAATCTGCATGGGCTCATTGCTTGTAGCCATACCCTATATAATAAAGAATGTACTTAAATTTCATTACCACAAATATTTTACAAGAATGCATTGATATTTAATCAAATAGAAAGCACCTAATTACCTTTCCTTTGTCAATGGTTCCTAGCTCATCCCCTGCACTTTGTCCCCTAGGGACAAGTAGTACCTGCAAGATAAAAGAAATATTAGAAACCATATATGCTATAGTATCAAATAGAAAAAAAAAGAGAACACAATATAATGTACCATAGATGTCTCAATGCCAAATGAAATAGCCAAGAGCATGGCATCATCAACCTATCTAACTCCTCCTTCGTCATCAACTAAACATGAATGAAGATCACATACATGTATAAGTTAGTATGGCTTAAAATTTAAAATTACTCTATTATAAAGATTAACTTTAAATCGCATATGTTGTAAAAAAAAATGTATACATGTACCAACATAGAAGGAGTCCATGCCTCTTCATGCCCCTCCTCTCTTGCATTAGGATTTGTAGCCTTTGCATGTGCATCTAGTGCATCCTCCTCAAATACAAAATGATACTCAGAATGATCACCTATGAGACCCAGACAAATATTCTTACATGTTTTGCAAGTATGGGGAACACAAAAATGTGATGAGTTTTCCGATGATGAACTCGCACCAACATCATCAACACGGGGAGGTAGCACTAACCTAGCTTGGGATATCAATAGGCTACTCAATTTATTGATGGCTCTAATAGTCTAAGAGCTAGCCTCTACAATGATATTAGGATGTTGTACTTGAGGATGGGGGAAGACATCAATATGGGGGGACAAAAGTGCCAACTTTCTTCTGCTAGGAATAGGGTCTATCCTGAGGAGCTCCTAATCCTACACCCATGTTGGGCTTCATGCTCCAGTAGTTTACGTTGAGGCCCAACACAAATTCTACATACAATTTTCTAAGGAAATAAAATGGCACCTCTAAATTGCTATGTGGAGGGATGTCAAAAACCATCCACCAATGATCCCAAAAGTTTGCATGTATGGTGTCATTTGTGCACCATTTAATGGATAGTTTAGGCTTTTTTGTGGTCAACTTGTAAACTAATTTTTGGGTTCGCAAAAAGGGCAACCAAGTCATCTTTACTCATATTGAGGGCTGCAACCTCATCATAGTCCAACCCATCATCAAACACCTCATGCATTTTATCACGCTAACGAAGAGTGGACTTTTGTTCCTCGGTAAGTGTTTCAATGTTATTCACTATGGTGTTTAACATGGATAACATAGGAGCCAATGTGCGTATAGTATTATACATGTTGTTCACAAAGCCCTAAATTCGGTGAGATTTTCAAATATCAAATCCTCGATTCGAGGAGGGTTTTGAGGGGGTAAAGGATCATTTGGTGGACGATTTTGAGGGGGCACTGGATCATTTGGTGGGGTGTTACGAGGAATAGTATTCCTTGCCTTAGTATCATCATTTTAGTCAACGATACCTATTAATTTGCGATACATAATTTATATTAAAAAACCCTAAATTTTAATAATTTCTATAAATAAAAACCTAAATTATAACAAATTCAATTAAAACTAACAAATTTGTAATAAAATTTAATAAATTTATAATAAAATTGATTGAAAACATTAAAAAAAAAAACCTAAAGTCACTTACCTTATCGCGTATCTATTTTACAATCGGATATTTGAGCTAAAAATGTGAATAACACTATCAAAATAGTAACCCTCAGGTTTTCTTTTTTAAATAATAGCACAGTTACCTTGTATCAGATACCTGATATTATCATATATCTAATTTTATATAGGATATCCAATATATTGGATACTCGATAAGCCTTGGGGCCTACTTTATTAGCTTTGGTATCAAGATGAGTGAAAAAAAGTTAGAGGGGATTTTGGAATGCTTTTAGATGTTTTCAAACTCTATTTTTTTCACATCGCCACTTTTTGGCATGCCATGATCCTACACAAACCTGGTGGATAGATTCATTGAATCCTACCTAATCCAACCTAATCCTAAAATGCATGATGAAGGATGAATGGAAAAAAAAATCTTAATTTTCTAATTATAGAGATGGCTATTCAGAAGCAAAGGTTGTCATGTGCGAGAACCTAAGGAAGACAAGGAGTCTAGAGTATTGCTTCATTAACTGACCTAAAAGAAGAGACTACATTGGCAAGCAAAGCAAGAAGGCTTAAGGGTATGGATGCTTGAAGGGTGAACAAGATGTTAGAGCTAAAGTGTGTGAAAGACAAGAAGAATGGAGGACTGAAATAGAGATTTGTAATCTACAAGTGTGTTGTAAGTTGTTAATAGATTAAGCATTACTATTACTTTCTAATCATTGTACCAGTTTAGGGTAAATCCTTTGAATTAAAGTTGACCTAACAGTCATTTGTAAATCCTTTAACTAGGTGACATTCCAAGCGAATAATCTAAAGTCCTCTAACAAGGCTCACTCCTAACAAGGTGATTGAAATCCTTTAACTAGGTCACATTTAACAATGTGCATTATAACCTTTAACAAGTTTGGCCTTTCATAGTGCATTACTTTTGAAGAGTGAGAATGGGTAGCATGTTACTAGTGGTTTTCCCAAATTGGGTTTCCATTTTAAATCATTATGTAAAATGTGTTATTGAATCTGTTATGTTACATGCTTACATTTTTGTAAAGTTGATTTGATAGTAATGTACTAGTTTAGGTGATTGCATAATCTAATGGATGCATGCATGATAAATATGTTTTATGGGTTCACTAAGCTATGAAATTTTTTATTTGTACATCTGAACCTTAGATAACTAATTCACCCCCTCCCCCCCCCCCCACAAAAGTTATTCTAAAGAATTCTAACATTATTTTTCCCTTTTGATGCCTTTGTTTCAAGCTCATGTTGTTGAAGAAAATGGATTTCATAAAAATGCCTTTGTTGTTTCTCAGTCTAGATATTTCTCCATGAATAACATGGATTTCTCATATTTTTTGGAATGAAGTCCTTTATCACCTTTTTGTGGAAGTAGTAAAAATCATAGCTGCTACTATGTAGTGGTTCATAGTCTTAGCTCATTTTATGGGATTTGTTGATTCCTAATTTAACATCTTTGGTAACCCGTCTGATAGGATTGGTTGGATTGTGCTTAAAGTTGTAAAGCCTATAGAAGGAGCATGTAATGGTTGTCTTCTAAATTTCTTTCTTTGTGGTGAATGCATGAACAGGGTTGGAATGTCCCTTTACTAATTTTTTATGATATTTCCAGCCTCAAATTAGAACTTTAAAATCAAACAACCAATATTACAAAGATCTACCAATTTCCCAATAAAACCCAAATCGGGTATGTCCAAATTAGTGCCAAAAACTTCACAACTTCACAAATTATTAATAAATCTGAAAATGGAAATTTTTACAAAAATTTCAGCAGCATAATAGCCTACAAAATGACATTTCTAGATTTGTATAGCCTTTACACAACAGCCCACAAATGTAGGGCAAAACTATGCTCAATCGGGCTCCCGAAATTAACACAAAAAATGCCCGGAAACACCACAAAACACTCATAAACTATCTCAAAAGTTTAATCATGATCCAATACGTATATTCAGCCCTATTTTAACATCATAAAGTCTGAAATACAGCAGCAAACCAAACTGATATGAAACACTCAACTGAAAACCCAAACTCAAACCAAAAACAACCCCGAAAACACCCAAATCGGCACTATTCAGCACAAAGGAAAACTCTGTATGAGCATGCACATGGAATGGATTCAAACTCCCACCCTTAGCCTTCCTAGAAACCTACAAACTCCCATTTTTGGGTCTCCTTCTCCACAGGTTTGGCAGCCTCTGAAGAACAACAAGAAAATTAGCAAGAATCAAGATGTAGAATGAGCCCAAAATGCCTCCAAACCCATTTTAAAGAGGGCATAACCCTAACTCACGTCCAAGAGGGGTTAATAAAATATAATTTAATAATAATTTTTATTTATTAGTCCATTGGTTTTCCAAAGATTAAGCCCTTTTTCCGAAATTTCACCTTTTTGGAGCCTACCTGCCTTAACAAAGTTTTTTTTTTAAAAAAAAATTATTTGAATAGGGGACATGACAAGTCCTCCCCTCCCAAATATTGCTTGTCCTCAAGCAATGAAGGTTGGAATTCTCAAGAATATGTTCTCCTTCCCAAGTTGCATCCTCTAGTGGTAATCCTTTCCATTTGACCAAATGCTCTATGATGCTCCTATTTCTCAACCTTTTCTCTCTTGTATCCAAAATCTCTTCAGGTATCAAAACTAATTTCCCTTCATCATCAAGAGGTGGTAATTCCGTAGATACTATGGTTTGCTGGCCTAGAACCTTCTTTAAGCAAGATACATGAAAAATATTATGTATTTTGCTATTTGGTGGGAGCTCCAATTCATAAGCTACCTCTCCTACCTTCCTGATGATTTTATAAGGCCCATAGAACCTTGGCTTGAGTTTCTCTGCCCCACTTCTCTTCAAGGTGGTTTGCTTATATGGCTGCAACCTAACAAATACCAAATCTCCCACCTTAAAAGATCTTTCAATCCTTTTCCTGTCAGCATATATCTTTTGTTGGTTTTGTACATGTTGTAGATTATCCTTGAGGGACCTTATTATGTCTTGGCTTTGCTTGATGAAATCACTTGCTGCGGGTACTCTGCTATCGGAAAGTATTAGATCAACAAAGGAAAGGGCATCATAACCATAAAGAGCACGAAAAGGAGGCATACCAATAGACATGTGATGAGATGTATTGTAACAATACTCCCCTAGGTGTAACCATTTCACCCAAGCATGTTGTTGATTTGAAACATAGTTCCTCAAATATCCTTCTATCCATTTATTAACTATCTCTATTTGTCCATTTGTTTGAGGGTGATAGCTAGTACTGGGAGTGAGTTCAGTTCCTGCCAAATGAAAGAGCTCCTTCCAAAAAGAGCTGAGGAATCTACTGTCCCGGTCACTAACAATGTTTCTAGGAAAACCATGTAATCTAAAAATTTCCTTGAAGAACAATTCGGCCACTTGTGATGCCTTGAAATCAGATGTGATAGGAAAGAAATGTGCATACTTAGTTAGTCTATCTACCACCACATATATGCAATCCTTACCTTGAACCTTGGGCAACCCAGTGATGAAATCCATGGAAATACTTTTCCATTTTTGTTCAGGAATAGGAAGTGGCTGCAACAACCCTGCAGGAAAATTTTGCTCACTCTTGCTTTGTTGGCATACCATACATTCCTTAATGTGTTTAAGGACATCCTCCTTCATATCCTTCCATGAAAACCACTCTCAAATTTTCCTGTATGTCTTGAAGTATCCCTGGTGACCAGCCAAAGGTGTGTCATGAAAGGCCCTCAATATCCTCTCCTTAGTTTTTGACCCTGGCACTAAGAAGATCATGTTCTTGTAATAAATCAATTCATCAACAACCTTGTACCTGTTATCATCCACTAACTTATCCAAAATCTTGGTGGCAAATGAATCTTTAGCATACTCTAAAATTATGGGGACTTTCCAATCAACAGAGATAGATGATAAGGAACACAAAGTGGGCTTTCTTGAGAGAGCATCAACAACCACATTATTCTTTCCTTTCATGTATTCAATATCAAAATCATAAGCTTGCAATTTGCTTACCCATTTTTGTTGACGATCATTCAAATCCCTTTGGTTCAAGAAGAACCTGAGGCTATTATGGTCTGTCTTTACAATGAATCTCCCACATACCAAATATTGTCTAAACTTATGAAGTGCATGCATGATTGCCAACATTTCTTTATCATAGATGGAGTACCCTTTCTCTGATTGATTTAATTTTTGACTCTCAAATGCTATTGGATTTCCCCTTTGAGTTAGGACAGCCCCTATACCTTCTCCCGAAGCATCACATTCAACAACAAAAGGTAAAGAGAAATCTGGAATTGCAAGCACAGGGCATGAACTCATTACCTCCTTAAGCTTATCAAATATTTTTTGTGCCTCTTCTGTCCAAACAAAAGCTCTTTTCTTTGTCAAATCAGTCAAGGGGGCAGAAAGATGAGAAAATCCCTTGGCAAATCTCCTATAGTAGCTACACAACCCGAAGAAACCTCTCAACTGTCTAAGATTAGTGGGTGGAGGCCAATCCAAAATTGCCTAGATTTTTTGTTGATCAACTTGTACTCCTTTAGAGCTTATAATATGTCCCAAATATAGGATCTCTGTCAAACCAAACTCACATTTAGATAGCTTAGCATAGAAGGATTGCTGCTCCAAGATTCCCAAAACAGTGTCTATGTGCTTTAGATGCTCTTCCCATGTTTTACTGTATATCAAGATATCATCAAAAAATACCAAAACAAATTTTTGAAGATGTTGACTGAATACCTTATTCATACAAGATTGGAATGTTGCAGGTGCATTAGTGAGTCCAAATGGCATAACAAGAAATTCAAAGTGCCCATAGTGACATCTGAAAGCAGTCTTTTCCACATCTTCACTCCTCATTCGGATTTGATGGTAGCCTGATCTTAAGTCAATTTTTGAGAAGTATACAGCACCATGTAACTCATCAATGAGTTCATCTATGCGTGGTATGGGATACCTATTTTTTATGGTCTTCTTGTTTAGAGCCCTGTAGTCTATACACATTCTCATTGTACCATCCTTTTTCTTGACAAGTACCACAGATGATGCAAATGGACTAGAGCTAGGCCTTATGAATCCCATGTCCAGGAGTTCTTTAATAGTTTTTTCAATTTCTTCCTTATAACCTCTTGGATGGCGGTATGGGGTTGTTATAACTGGTTTGGCACCCTGTTCTAACTCTATAACATGCTCAAAACCTCTATCTGGTGGTAATCCTGGAGGCAAATCATTGAAAACTATACTATGCTTATCAAGAATATTTTGAATTTCAAAATGGAAATTACCTTGATTCTTTGGAGAGCTTGTTGGTTGGATTATGACTCCTGCTGCCCATGTTACTTGTCCTCTTCGAAAAGTCCTCTCCATCCTCTTTGTAGAGACCGCCTTAGGTGCTCCATTCGATAACCCTCTCAATATGACTTCTTTCCCATTGGAATGAAATTTAAACTCCATAGTTTGATGGTTCATGTAATAGCCTCCGATAGAGTGCAACCATTGAACACCCAATACAAGATCTGTCTCCCCAATACCAACCACATAGAAGTCATCACATAACTCATAATCTCCTAGGTCATCTTGAGTTGTTTCACCACCCGTGTGCAAGGCATAGTGAATCCATCAGCTACAGTAACATTGAATCCCTCAAAATCTTCTGCTTTAAGCCCTCTTTTCATGACAAATCCCTCATCAATAAAATTGTGAGTTGCCCCACTATCAAGAAGAATAGTCAACCTTTGCCCTGCTAGTACCCCTCGAATTCGGAAGGGATGGTATCTTGGGACTCCTGATAATGCTACTAAAGTGCCATCCTTGCTGATTTCTTTTACTTTCTCTTCTTCTACCTCCTCCTTAGTATCATGAAATTCCTCATGCTCATCTGAATCAGATTCTGAAGCAACTTCAATATAGTGCACTTGACCTTTCCCCAAACATCTGTGTCCTGGAACCCATGGTTCTCTACAAGTAAAACAAAGCTTTTTCCTTCGTAATTCACTCCTAGTCTCTTCATCTACCTTCTTTTTTGCCACATTTGTCACATCTTTTGGTGGTAGTGTTGGGAAAGTCTTTTTCTGAAAATTTCCCTTATGTTGCCAAAGATTTGGGGGTTTTGATTAGTGATTGATTTCATAGGCACGCAAGTTTTAAGTTGCAAGCTTCTTTTGATAGCTTACTGTAAGGTTGAGGGTGAGAAAGCCTTAACCAAACCCTTAACAGAATCTTCTAAACCATCAAGAAAAAGATAAACGATCCTCTTTTCACTCATATCAGGTACCATAACAGCCACTTTTTGAAATTCTTCTATATACTCATTAACTGATTTGGTTTGCTTCAACTTTGACAATTCTTTAAAGTACTCTTCATCATCCTTGAGGTCAAATCTATCTATCACCCTTTGACTGAAATCTTCAAATGTAGTTACCTGATCATGACCTTGAGTAGTCATTCCATGATACCACCAATCATAGGCTGCATCTTCCAAGTGTAGACTTGCAAATTGAATAGCATCACTCTCTTTCATGGGGTTAAGTGTGAAGAAAGTTTGTAATTTTTGTAGCCATGCTCTAGTTGAAATTTTATTTGTTCCATCAAAAGTAGGTGCTGTAAACTTGCTTATTTTATTTTTGAGCTCTCTTCCACTTGTGTCATGCTCCCTCCTATTCTCTTTCTTGGGCATCAAAGCGTTCATCATATCCACATATTCTCTAAAAGGAACTGAACTACGAAAGTCATCATCTAAGCCATTGTAAGTAGCTCTTAATGTAATCAAATTACCTGTAACCTCTTCCACTGGATTAATGGATGGATTTGGTACTGGTGGCTCATTTGCAGGCAAGAAAACAGATTTGGTTGATTTAGATGGTGTGGATCTCCCATTTCTCGGCTCCTCTGAAGTGCTCCCTTTCTCATTAATAGATGCAATTCCTTGTAATTTTTCTGTCAATATTCGCAAAGCCTCTCTAGTTTTTGCCAAACCATCCACTGTTTGCTTCTGAGTATTTTGGATGTCTTGGAAGAATTTCTTTGCCATCTCATCTGGATTAGCCATACTTTTTTCTTCCTTGGATTTTGTACTTTTGCTTTCAACTGGGGGTTTGATCAAAATTTCTTTATTCTTTTCTCACTGCAAATATCTTTTTTCTCTTTCACTTAGTTGCATGCAATCATAAAATATGACATGCAAGATCTAGGTAGTTATCAAAACTTGACATGCAACTTCTACAAACCCTCAGGCTGGCAAGATCACGGCTCTGATACCACTGGAATGTCCCTTTATTGATTTTTTATGATATTTCCAGCCTCAAATCAGAACTTTAAAATCAAACAACCAATATTACAAAGATCTGCCAATTTCCCAATAAAACTCGGGTATGTCCAAATTAGTGCCAAAAACTTCACAACTTCACAAATTATTAATAAATCTGAAAATGGACATTTTTATAGAAATTTCAGCAGCATAATAGCCTACAAAATGAAATTTCCCGATTTGTATAGCCTTTACACAACAGCCCACAAATGTAGGGTAAAACTATGCTCAATCGGGCTCCCGAAATTAACACAAAAAATGCTCGGAAACACCACAAAACACTCATAAACTATCTCAGAAGTTTAATCACGACCCAATACATATATTCAGCCCTTTTTTAACATCATAAAGTCTGAAATACAGCAGCAAACCAAACTGATATGAAACACTCAACTGAAAACCCAAACTCAAACCAAAAATAACCCCGAAAACACCCAAATCGGCACTATTCAACACAAAGGCAAACTCTGTATGAGCATGCACATGGAATGGATTCAAACTCCTGCCCTTAGCCTTCCTGGAAACCTACAAAATCCCATTCTTGGGTCTCCTTCTCCACAGGTTTGGCAGCCTCTGAAGAACAACAAGAAAATTAGCAAGAATCAAGATGTAGAATGAGCACAAAATGCCTCCAAACCCATTTTAAAGAGGGCATAACCCTAACTCACGTCCAAGAGGGGTTAATAAAATATAATTTAATAATAATTTTTATTTATTAGTCCATTGGTTTTCCAAAGATTAACCCCTTTTTCCAAAATTTCACCTTTTTGGAGCTTGCCTGCCTTAACAAAGTTTTTTTTTTTTTTAATTATTTGAATAGGGGACATGACAAGGGTTTGGTCTTCTGATACTTTGCTAACTACCTAATAGATTATATTAAAGCTTAAACCAAGCTATGTCATGGGCCATAGAAGAGTTCTTCCTAGAGTTTGAGAAATCCCAAAAAAAGTGTGTACATAAACCAATTCACTTTGTTCTCCCAAAAATATAGGACAATTTTATAGTTGCACACTCTTTTAAATCTTTGGAGAACAGATCACTGCTCTTTATTGTAGCAACATTCATAAAATTATTAATAATACATGTATATATTAATTTTTTTACTATCAATTTTGTATATTATACTTACCCTAAAGCTTGAGATCTTTGGCTAACTTTATTGTGCTATATGTTAATTTACAATTTTGTATGCTATATCTATCCTAAAGCTTGAGATCTTTGGTTAACTTTAGTGTGTTATATATATGTTAATTTTCATTTCCCTTGTGTAAGAAAATATGTATCTTTTGTTTTTACTCTGTATGCTTAAAAGTACTAGAATTCATTCTTAACTCATTGCTACTGCTACTATACACTATCAATAACTCATAACTAACCAAAATCATCTTTTCAATTATGGCAAAACCATGAGGGTATCTGTTGTATTCTTACATTCATAATTTTGAAAGTTCTATTTTTATAAATGGATTTATGAGGAATTGTGTTATCCATAATGTTTGTTGTCTAAGATTCTAATTGCTCTTCCCTTTTGGGTCCAATTACCCTTATTAATCATGTTATTTTCATCTCTGTTGGCAAGATCCTCATAGATTTTGTTGTCAAAACTAGGTAAGTGAAGAATCAATTTTTTTTTTTGTTGGGCAGGTGAGAAATCATGTTGGTTTCATGTTTTCTAAGCATTTAGTTTGATTTACCTTGTTTGGAATTAATGAAGTTCTTATTTGAAAGTTTGAGAAGTTATGTTCTCCAAATTTGGATAATGAAGAAGCTTGTCTTAGTATTAGGGTACAATTTTTATTATTTCCCTTTTTAGATTTCTTCTTACTTTGGATGATATCTTACGTCAATCATCTCACTTGATTGGTAATTATTCCTCTAAAATTAAGCTACATATCACTCTTTGTTTTCTTCCCTCTAATATAGTTATTATCTTTCGATTCAACATTATAGGTGACCTTAAACTTTCTACCAAATTGAAAACTAATAACAAGTTTACCTTCTCTTCGAAGAATTTCATCACCATATCATCTAAGATGGGTCATTGGCATAGTTCCCTTTAGCTTTAGATCTTTTTTGTCATCAACACTAGCTAAAGTAGAAAAAGAAGATACATAATTGCTCCTATGAGCACTTCATGCCCACTTAATTGCCTTCCTCTATACTTCCCTCTAAGGCATTACTTCCAATGGAAACCTTATCACATACACTTTTAGAATAGGGGAGAAATCCCCCAAATCTTGGGGTAAAATTATCTTATCATACTCATCATCTTCATACATGTTTACTTAGATTCTACCTTTTCAAATGTATAGTGTCAGGAGATGATTGCTACAAAGATTTCATGTTTCTCTTTGGTTTAGTAAAAATATGGAATGGCATTATCAATTATTTTGATAGAAAGTTAAGCAAATATTATTTATGGTTTCAAATGATTGTAATCTATTTGATACTGAAATTTTACATTGAATCTCAATACTTATACAATATGTTAAGATTTGTGAGTGTAACTCTTTCCATGACAATATCTCACAAATACATGATATTTAAATGAAACAAAAGTACCCATTGAAAGGTTGTGGCTCAACAAGATAAAATATTTTAAAATTAGATCGAGAGGATATGACAAAGGGCAATCTAGCCTTGAGACAAAAAGATGGACAAGATTTTGATAACAAATATTTTTCCACTATTCAAGTCAGTAAAGGAAAATAAATTTATTTTAGGAACTCATTTCTTAGGGTTTTTATTGGTTGTGTTGGTGGTTCAAATTTTCAGAGTGGTCAGGCTTGACTAATCATAAACTTCTTTATTTTGGCTCAGGAGTGATGTTTCAAAATCTTGAGCTCTTATGGTTAGAGGATTGCAATGTAGTTGCATATCATGATATGTCTTGTTCTTACTGGAGTAATGCATAGGATAGCCTCTGCTACAACTATAATTTGTGTAAGGCTAGTGAAGCATGACAAGCATAAAGTGGTTGCTATCATTTCTTTTTAGATTACTATTTCTTATGTGGACTAGTTTTCTTCAAGAATAAGGGGAGATCATGATATTATGCTAAGGCTTATGAAAATCTCATGTAGAAATTTTCTCAATTTATTTGTTCTCTTTCTCACATTTATGTGATTTTTTTTTTAATACTTTATGTTTCATACCCCCTTCAGCCCTCATATATTACCAAAAGTGAATTTACATGAAAGACATGATTTTGATGGCATGCACTTAGTTCTATGGAGATGGCATCTTTTGGCAAGATTTGTCAACTGTACTTTGGGCACATCATTGTTTGGTCTCAATTTTTTCTTGCTTAGATCTAAAATCCTATGTTGTTTGATGTTGATAAGTCTGCCAAATTTTATGCAATGTACTCTAGTTAGACTACTATCTAGCAAGAATCTCTTGTAGTTCAAATTAAAGTATGCAGTGCCATAATATGGTTTGCTTTGTCCACATTTATTTTTGTACTCAACAAAATGTTTTAGCCCTATGGTTTGAAAAATTAGATTTATTAATTCCATTTAGCTCATATAATTGTTTCTATATTCATGTATGACGCCTTCCTTTTTATATGCTATGTTGATATCCCATTATTCCTCATTACCTATTGATCCTTTGTGGGTGAATGAGGCCCAAAAGTATGCCCATGGATGTATGAATCTGGACATGTATTATCCTCATGTGCCACTTTCTACTTCCAAACTCTCCAATCCATGTGTAATTCAATCTCTTGTGGAATTGTTTCAAATGACTTAAGTCCTAAGAACGATCTAGCAGAGTTCCCCTTGACTTCATTTACTATAATTCCTTAAAATCATCCCACTCCATGTCAATGTATTTTGAGATTTCATTATCCCAATACCTGACTAGAAGATTGTACAATCTTATCTATATCGAGTATTTTTTAATTAATAATTTCATGGATAAAAATCTGGAATCTATATTTCTATGATTAATCTTTGTCCATCGATCATTGGAGTCCCTTGTTCTAAGATATTACCAAGCATAAGATCACCATATTGAAATCATTAGACACTTTTTACAATTGGAAGTTCATACCCCATTTTGAAAAGCACCAATCATATGTTCTCTTTGTTTTCAAGGTGTCATGATAATTAAACTAACCTCTTGATACTCTTTAATTGACTACTTGATTTTTTCCTTTTGAATTATAATATTGGTGCTAAAATTAGATGAAAAATTACAAGACATTTTCATTGCCTTTTCTTTCTCTTCCTTTGGTTGTGGGGTAGAAGATTTCTTCTTCCACACATGCTGATCTATATTTATGTGTTCCTAAGGTTTTTAGTTCTCCAATTATTAGATGTTTCCACATTTTTCCACACTACCCACAACCAAGATTTCTGAATTTAGGGTTCTTGAATTTGGTATTGCAATATGGAAACCGTTTTAGCTCTGGGAAAAATCCATTTTTGCTTTGGGTATCTTCTACATTGAAATCCTCATTTTTGTGGCGGCCAACTTTTTCTAAAGCACTGATTTTCCATGGTTTAAATGCAACATTTGTCTACGCATGCTCGATTCTCAAATACCCCACTATGACCAGTATGTGGATGCTTTAAAGCTTTTGGTAATTGTGAGAATCCCTTTATATCCAGTGACATATAAATTCTATAAATCTTGCTTGTCCAATGAATGTTTCAATAGAGCACTTCGATGGCTATCGTACATGCTAAGGAAATGAATTTTGAGAGTGTGTAGTACATGACAATCTCCAACAATCGAATGGCCTCTTATCTTCAATAATCTTATAATGTATTAATAGATGAAAATGTTGAATGGCATAGTTATTGTAAATGATATCACTATATTAATTGATGAAAATGTTGAATGTGATGTTATTGTAAATGATATCACTATATTAAGTACAACATTGACATTAAGCTGGTGGTTGTTGAACCTTGCAAAAAATTAATTTGTTTGTACAAAGATCATGTGATTTAAAAGTTGCAGAAAACACAAGCTACACATTGTCTCTAAAAATGGGAAAAGCTTCGTATCCTGTTTCAAACACATTTTCAACACACCAAACAATTTAGATCCTTGTGCTCATAAAATTTATGTCAATACTTGTACTGTGCAAAACCTTTCCCATCTTCATTGCAATCTTCTCCTACTTCAAACAATGTCCTAGAAATACTTAGATAGAAACTATGTGCCCTGCAGCTCTTGTTATATATATATATATATGTGTGTGTGTGTGTCTATATTCATTTTGACTAAATAGACTATGTTTGTGTTGCACACTTTCTTCATTCGACGACGGATTCCTTGTAAGTCGAGCCAATCGAGAGAAGGAATGAAATCGCCAACGCGGAATGCCCCGCCCAAAGCGAACAGCTCGTCAATCATTTCTTTGATACCAAGCCCTCCGCTCAATTCGTTATCGGAATACGTCCTGCTGGCAAACATTCTGCAGATAATATTTTGAGTAAGAGATACGAGCCTCTTCTTCACATCTACACACTTCGCTCCTTGCCCGCTTTGGTACCAAATGAATGATATCATGGAAGAAACCTCTTCCTCTCTGACAAATCTGAAAGACTCTGTCCACTTCACTGTGAGCAGCTCCACCGTGCACAGCTTTCTAATGTGCCTCCAGTACTCTCCGTAAAGCCCATAAGCCACGTCTTTATGATAGTAGGTAACATATTTCCCGAATGCACAGTTTGGCCTGCTAGTAACATATTTTATTATCGTAGGTAATTTATTTTTAAAAACCTGAATGTATAATTTTATATAAAATTAAATAAAATAATTAAAACTAAAATAAACAAATAATAAATTGAAAAATAAAAAAAAGATATATTATATAAATATGATAATTTGAAATCAATGTTACATTGATTAAGTGTAGATGTGTATGATATTAAATATTGACAAAATAATGAAATAAAATGTATGTGTGTGTAAAAGAAATTAGGTTCAAGATTGGCATTAGAATAATTATTAGAAGTAAAGTTCTAGTTTATAGTTATATTAGCATTAGATTTAATGTCACGTAAGATTAAGATTTGAGTTACTATAAGATAAATAATGTTAGGTTTCAATTGAAATGATGTTAGAAATCAATTGACTTAATATAATTTTATATTAAATTCAAATAAATTATTAATATTTGAAATATTAATATTTTCAAATTGAAATTAAATCTGTTAAATTAAAAGTAATACAAGGTAAATAAAACATGAATACATAATATTGTAAAATAAATTAAAAACTAATTAAATGTTACAAAATATTAAATTTGATTAAAAAAAGTTAAGATCGTAAAAGAACATTTATAATCTTACGATAAAATATTTTAAAATATATTTTTATTTATTTTATATAAAAAATTAAAAATAGTTTTAAGTATTTTATCATTAGAAGTTTATAAACATCATTTTATGAGTTTTAAATTTTTAAGTTTTTATGTTAAAATTTGGCTTTTTTTGTTTTTACCTTGATTTATAACTTTTAGTATTATATTTCATTAATAAAATTTAATATTTAAAAAAGAAAATTTTTAAGAAGCTTTTAATTTTTTGAGTTATTTTATTCTACTTATCTTTTGTTTTTAATTTTTTAATTAATATTTTTAATATGTAAATTTAATGTTCACTCTATATTTCTTAATTTTTATTATTTCATTTATTTGTTTATATTAAACAATCCATTTAACTTTTTAAAAATTAATATGCTTCTAATCAAATATTTATGTACATTAGAATAATTAAAACAAATAAGATGTCAAACTTTAATATAGTAATACAAGTTAACATAAATATAAATATTTAAATTTATTAAACATTCTATGATGAACTTAAAGTCTAAATTTAATTTATATATATATATATATAATATATATATATAAAACAATGTTATCGAAGGGAAAAACTTGACTTGAAAGTTAAAATATAATGTAATTAAAAATGCTTAGAAAGTTTGAATGATTAAAACTTAAATATATAAATTAATTAAAAACCCTTCTGAAAGTTTGAAAGTTTAAAAGTTATAAAATGATGGAAAATGCACTGGGCATGTGTTTATACATGTGTCAAACTACTATGTACACATGATATTGATTATCACATGTCATACACAGCACACATACCAACAGGTGCAAATATGTTGCACCATAGCTAGTATCGATATAGTTTGCTTAGCTAATTTTTTGGTGGAACACCTGTCCTATATAATAGTTGATGAATGACGTTGGTAGTGAGAAGTATGTACGACTATTTATTAGAGTGATGAGCCACCAAATTGTAGAAATTAATGCATTCTGGCATCAGTTTTGTTCAATGTATTGAAATCAAAATCAATAGCTTAGTTGGTACCCATCAAGTCTACATGTGACAACGCAATATATGTTCGCTTTTCTAACATGATTCATTCATATGAAAGGTATGATGGGGTAACTTTAAGATCTTACAAGATCTTACCATCTTCAATCTATCCAAGTGGAAATGATATACGAACAAAAAAATCACTTCAATCAAATGATGTAACATTAAGGTCAATAATATTTACTAGCGCTGGCATCTTTAGGGGAGAGGACCCAATAGTTGAGCACCCTAACTGCATGCTTCTCAAAATCCTTTGTTGAAATTTCAAATCATTTCCATTTTTTTACAATAGCTTACTTGAAAAGTCCCCTATTTGTGACAAAGGTTTCAGAGCCACATCAGCATGTTTTTTGCCAAGGTGTCCAAAACAACCCAAAAAAAGTGAGATCAATCGTAATGCATTAGAGACCCCCATACTTGTGCAGCTAATGTGGCATCACACTATTGGTTGTTTCTTGGGAAAAAGGACACATTTCATTCAATAATGAGTAGTCTCATTAGCAAGAACAAATTTAAACTCACAACTATTGGTACGATATTGTCACAAATGTTGGATACTAAATCAACAATTGAGGGTATTAAGTTAACAACTCCTATAAAAACCATTGGAACATGCTCAGGTATTGGGTTCTCTCCCCAAGGGTGTAAGGGTTAACTTGAGAGTCTTTATAAAAAATTTACTATGCTCTTGGATAGCTATTCATAAATTATCAATGTTTACTTCCTCACATCCATCTTTATATATTTCTCATTCACAAATATAGCCACCATTTTTTCCCTCAATGTCTCTATCTTATCTTACCTATCATTATATTTCAATCTATATATTTATATTTTATTTCCTCTATACATTGTCTCTCCCTCTTTTATTTCTCTATCAATCTCTTCACCTCTCTACCCCTCCTTTTTGGTACTTTGCATCTTATTCACTTCCCACTAGCCTCTCACTCTCTCATTATCCTTCATCATAATTATGTATCCCTCTTACTATCTTGATAAATGAACCTAGCTATTTGAAATCAATAATTTGAAGCTATCTCTATCTCTACCTCTCTATCTTACTCCATATTTCTACATCTCTCTTTTTCTATAACCATTTGACTCTCTTTAATATATACACTTTTGTTGTCTACCTCCCCATACTTTCCTTTATATCTTTCTTTTTTCTACACACATATATTCATTTCTCCTTCATTTTCCCTATTTATCTTACCCCTCCCTTCACCATTTGTCTCTCATTGTCCATATTCAATTCTCTCTATCTCTATTTGATCTTCTCTATGTATGTATCTAAGAAACCAAAAAATTTCATTTTTCTGATTATGTAGTCACAATCTGATTTGAATTAGATTAGTCACCTTTTATTATTAATTTTTACTTGTTAATTTTGTCAATTGACTATAGACATTGTAAATCCATTAAATTGACAATATATGTATATCTTATTTATATTTTGTTTAAATTCTATAGAACTTGGATTTATGTGTATCATTCCCAAAAGCATATACTTTTAAACCTTAACATTAATCTATTTAATTTTTTTTTCTTTTAAATCCCAATATTAAACTAATTCAAATTATTGTTAAAATGTAATTACAGTTTAGACATTCTTTCATAATTTTATTAAGACAACACAATAATATCAAACTAGTCAACTTAATAAAAAGTAAATATAATTAACTGGATTTTTTTCTAAATATAAATAATTTATTAATCTTCTTTTCCATATTAAAATAGTAATTTTAAAATATCATAATATAATTTAAAATTCAAAGCACCCATAGTTTATCATTTACCATGAGCTTTATTCAATTCCAAGTAGGTCATTCATTGAAAATTAACAAGAAAACAAATTTTCAGTATGGCAAACTACTAAAAAGCTTGCTATGGATTACAAACTACAAAATAGCTATGTTTTGAATTTTTTCACCATTTTTATCAATATTTAGACAAATGCCACAAATTTCATAGATTTCTCTTTCAATGTCTTAAACTTGTAGTACCCTTCTACCAAACCTAAATGTTGAGAACTTGGTCACTTCATCACCCACCTAGATTTATTAACCCCCTTGAAATTTTTTTTTAAAATTATTTAAGGGAAAAAACTTTTAGCATGATTAAGTAAAGCATTTGCAAAGTCAGCTCCTGCATGAAGAACTTTTATCTAAGTTGTAATAATATTAATTAGTTGAAATTTGTTAATAATTAAAGAAACATATGAGAATTTGATAGTATTGTTCGTTGAATTAATTATTAGGAAACTATGATCTATATCTCTGGAACAATTTTCTTAAAACTAAATTCAAAACTATCGACTTGTGCTTTGTAAAGTGTCATTTAAATTTTAATTTCAAATGATTGAAAAACCAAAAATTTGAAATAATGAAAATAGGGCGAGATAGATATTTGGTAAAACCAATGCACAACCTCTCTTCCAAGAAAGGAAAGCTTCCTAGATGCTCAACACTAGTGAAATCTAAAGCATCACTAAAACATGTAATTTTCCTCAATGATTTTATTGTTATGAAATATTGAAGAGATTACAAATCTATTTCTAAATGGATGCATCCAATTGAACGTACGTTTTCTAGAAGACTTCTCCACCGGATTTGAAAAAAAATTCACATAGAATCATACTTAGTGCTTAGAAAGTTGTATTACTTGTCTAATATTTCATTTTTGTCCTCATTGGAATTTATTTTAAACTCAACATAAATTTTAGAATTTTCTATTTATGCTATATGTTTTTGTACACTTCTCTTACAACTCTCTTACATAATGTAGTCCATATATAAAATTATAGCTTGAAATTATTTGATAAGAATCATATTTATGAGAACTTACCATATTAAAATATTAGCAATGTATGTCAAAGCAACTCTATCTGATCGCACAATATTGTTGACATCGACATAAACTCATAGCATCTGACAGTGTCGAGAAGTTACAACATTCTGACACAAGTCTAATAGGGAATAAGCCTATTAGCTCAAAAATACTCATTTCATGTTTTGAATTTCAAAGCATGATTTTCAACTAAAATCTAATTGATGTTGTTAAATTTTGTTAAAAAATATTGTCATTGCAATGCTTGGCCAGGAACCTAAAAGAGATTAACTTAAAGTTTCACAAAGTTTTCCAAACATTTGTTTTGAAAGATAATAACATTAATAGATAATATAGCAGAAGCAATAATAACAAGAGATAAAATAGCAAAAGCAATAACTCACATACATACAACCATCATAAATAGGTTATAGCTCTTAAGGGTCCCATGACATTGAATCACATGTATAAGTTTAATAATATTATTTTCTCACATCTAACAAAAATCCACATCATGGAATAATCACTAGTATGAATCCAATTAAATAATATATAATTATCTAAGATACCACTTGCCAATAATCAAAATGCATAATCATCCATTGTACAAGTCACAGGGTATGAAAAGCTCAAAGAATTTACATCATCTCATAAGACTCTGATAACCAAATACATACAATAGAGAATAATTTCATCCAATAGAAATACAAGATCAGATAGAAAGGAAAATCTGCACAAACACATCCAACTGTCGGATCTCAATGGTATAAGAACCACCTAACCTTGTGGAACCTAAATGGGCCACTCCCACCATGCTAAGGAGATAAACTCAAGCCCTATATGGAAATCAATCCACTAGTCATAACCAACATCTAGGTCAAGGAAACACCTGAAAGAAAACTATCTCAATGGGTACCAAGATAAGTATCATCTAATCCCAAAGGCACCACAGACATGTAGGAAATTTACTATATAAGTGGGCAAGTCTCATCGCATGAGCAAACTCTAAGATTACCTTGCAGCCTCTCTAGACTCTACTCCCCTAGTATCTCTATGCAGCACTAGTATCCTTTTGTAAAAACAAGGTATACTAATGAAGCAAGGTTACAACCAAGCATCCTCTCTACTTCCATCCTAGCATGTACTAGCACTTGAGGCATGGGCGAGGAAAAAAACTGAATCTTATTAATCCATTTAAAACCCATTTAATGAAATGTTATCATTTATTAAAATATTTAATTACCTAGGTAGCCACTGTAGGCTCTGACCTCCATTGCAAGCCACATCCTATTAATCTCAGATTGGTTTTGACATATAAGTGAAAATACACTTAATTCATTTGCTTAGTTTATGCTAAAAAAGTAATGTATGTCATGCATAAGTTGTTAGATAGTTTGTGCTACATAACTAGTAAGTGTTGAGTCACTCAAGTGTCAAGTAGACAATGGATGTTTAGTCATTTAGAGGCCAAGTTATAGCATTGAAGATATAGTAAATGTTGAGCATCAGACACTTCAAGTGTTGAGTAAATAGTTTTGGACATAGTTGTTTGCAATGGCACAAACTTCTATGAAAACCATATTTGAGCCAACTTAAGGATTATTTTGTGACTCTAGATTTTAAGGACGAATCTATATTGAGGATCCCTATGGAATACATGCAACCAATTGGTTGAAGGGATGTTTTAAGCAGCAAAATGGGTGAATCACAATCATTCATTCATACTTAACCCTAAGTCACTTAAGTCTTCATAAGGAGGAAAAACCCTAAAAGAAAGAGGGTGTGGAAAGAATTAAGAGAGAAGTTTGCATGCGCAAATAAAGCATTCATGGTGGCTAAGGAGTTATGAATTGAGTTATACATTCCAGAATCAATTAAAGGAGAATGGAGAAAATGAGTTAGAGGACATAAGTGACACATCTGATTAGAGAGCTTAAAGTACACATCAGGAAAGAGGTGATCTATTATCTAGCAGCGAAGTGCTAACTACAGGATCATTGCTAAGACATTCTAGTAGGTGAATCAATTAAATTTCTTAACTGAGTAGCCCTAATAGGTTGTTGTAAATCCATTAATATGGTGCTTACTTCATTGTAAATTTTAAGTCCTTTAATCATGTAAGGAAACTCAAGTGTGAAAATAACTTCCTACACTAATCCCTTAAGGAAAGTATTGTGCAAATTCTATTTGAATCCTTACAATTTCAGATTTGATATTATGTAAATAACAATATTGCAATCAACCATGAATACAAAAAATAGATAGAGAAAGAAAACACAAACACACAGATATGCTGGTGGGGAAATAACTTTCGATAAAATAACCCAACCCCTCCAAAACCTACACAATGTATTGTCTTCAACATAAAGGATAGAACACACTTGCAATGCAAGTTCTTTTAGGACATGGAAGACAAATCTAGTTGCAATAAAACACTACCAATGATACACTTTCACTCTCTCATATATACAACCCTAAAGTTGCTTATATCATGCACTTTCCATTTTAGGGAAACTTCCATAGAAAAACCTTATTAGCATTTTATCATTCTCTGGAAAAGTAGGAACCCAAATTTTTTTTGAGAAACCCTGTGTGCTAGATGGAGACTCAAATGTACAGTACTTAATGATCAATTGCCACATGTCTTCATGTCTTCACCCATTATCATATCTTCCAAAGATAGCTATTATGCATCATATGAATTTGTCATAACCCTTTCAATCATGATCTCCTTACACATAATTCAAGATGCCAACACATGCAAGTGGAGTGACACATCAACATGCCAACTAGCCATGCACACACACTTAATTATATTATTTGCAAAAAATATATTTACAAAACAAGTAATAAGAATAGGAATTATCCAAAGTTGAGACACCTTATTACTAACATTCTCCCACTTGTTGAACACCTTGTAAGAGCAACAGGAACATAATAGGAACTAACTGCTATAGGTCGAAAGGCCCATCGACTCCAGACACCATCTAAACTTCTCTGTGTCCACTGGTTTTGTCAATACATCTGCAACATTCTTTATAGTATCTACCTTCTCCAAATTTACCTTTCCATCTTCCACCATATCTCTCACAAAGTGAAACTACACATCAATGTGCTTTGTTTAGGCATGAAAAGTTGGATTCTTTGCAAGGGAATATAGTAGTCTGACTATCACACCAAATAGTAATATGTCTGGCATCAACACCAATATTGGAACGCCATATCTATCATACAAAGCCTACACCAAATCTAAACCAATATGTAGAGCTCTCTAAGAGCTTTCCATTCACTATTTGAAGTCCAAAATTTGACTCTGTATGCCCAAGTTATGCCCTTACTTGTGCTCAAAATAAATAACATATAACTATTAAGCTCTTAAAACCTACAAAAATGTCAAAATCATAGAAGCAAACCAACACTATGTTGTAGTGCTCTTAATTAGCTTTCCAATGCCTATAAGAAGTCCAAAATCTGATATGCTGAGAGAAAGTTATGGTCATTTTACTAAAATAGTCTTTTTTACCATTATCATTGTGATTTTTTTGTGACAAAAATTCCAATGGGATTAAATTTGATAGCCATCATGGGCTAAAATTGAAAGACTCTTTCATTTCCTCTAAACATGGCTAAACTAGGGTATATTATATATCAAAATTTATGGAAACAACAACTTGAATCCAATGGCGAGATCTATTTTTGCCCAAGAGGTCATTTTTGCAAGCTCCCCCCTAAAACCATTATTTAAATAAAACATTCAAAAAATACTTTTGTCCAACAATTTCACATGCTCAAAATCTACCAAAATTCTATCTTCACAGCAAACCTAATACCATTAGATTTGTAATAAACAACTCATATATCTTGTCCTTTCTTTCATCCTCTCATGCATTTCCATGAATTCAATCTCAGGTTACAATAATAAAACCACAGCTCTGATACCACTTGTAAGGAAACTTGCAATAAAAATATTACCATTTTCACATAACCCATAATAGATCTAAATATAATATATAATTGAAATCCACATGCAAGAGAATAGACAACATATCCAAAAAAATGCACAACACAACATATACCCTGGGAAACCCTCATTGAGGGAAAAAATTAGGCCTTGAAAAGCATCCATCACCATTTATTATTTAGCAAAAATATCATTGCAATACAACCATGAAAGCCTTCAAAGCCATAGCCACAACCAAGCAATCCATGTGAACAAGCATGAATCCACACATCCCATGCCATGCTTCCAACCTTCACAAATGCTCCCTTGGCTAACCTCTCAAGCCTAGTCCAACTTAACTCTTTCCCTTTTTTCCTTCTTGTCTTCACAGTACAACTACCCTTGTGGTTTCTTATATAGTAGCAAGTCCCACAAAACCACCAACTGGTATTGCATAAACCATGTGCTACCTAACCCATTGACCCCACATTTAACATTGAAAATTTAAATCTTTCCCCAATATTAAATAATTATAAAAATATTATCACAATGTTACAATACAACTCATCAAGTATATCCCACAGGAATCTTTACATGTTTCACATCCATCTAGGTGGAACATTATATAATAAAATAAAATAATACAATATAACAATATTATGCAATGTGTGCAACACCCATTATCTCAACAATAGAGGATAACGTGTTGATTATTTCTTAAAGGCCAGCTGCGTTTTGTAATTGATGTAAATTGTAATGTAGCATGTGGAACCTAATTGTAATATCTTATGATGGTCCTATACTATGCAGTATACACTAGGAAATCCTTAAGGATGACTTAAATAGTTAATATGAATTGGTATAAAGGAAATATGTTTACTTGATTATAAATATCAATTTGGTCAATGAGATCATATGTGATCATTTCTTATCCATCCTCTAATTTAATTTGCCAAATTCCATTTCAAATTTTCTAGACTTTGTTGTCCCACATGCACTATAGATTAATTCCCCAAAAAGAATAGTTGCATCTTTATTTGGCCTTCTAAATAATAATAGTGTACAAGCCCATTATTCCCTTTTACTTTTCCTATAATTCAATGTGGTTCTTGCCTAAATTGATGTCTAGACTAATGTTTTTTAAAAATGCCATTATTATTTATTTCTTTTCCTAAAATAAAGAATTATGTTCCATTATTTTCCACTATCTATAGAATTTTAAGTAGGCAAGAATAGGGAAAATAGAGAATTGGAATAATTTAACATGAACACACATCATCTTTATTCAAGAATAGATTACATATTACCCCAAATATGAGGTCTATACCATTATTGCAGGCTACTCATAACCTGATTTAACAATTTTCTAATGATCTTTTCCTATAAGAAAAGGTCTTCATTTTGATAGACCAATATTGATGATCCCCTCCATTAAATTCTAGAATGACTAAATTACTTTCCATAATGATACCTTCTAGACCCTTTTGCTTTGATACCAAATATAGAAACTAAATAAAAACAACAATCATAATAAAAATTCATGTTCTAATCATAGATTATTCTATAAAATTTTGTGATCTATTTTTATGAAATAGAGCTTCCTCATTTTTTTAGTTTAAGAGTACATTGTTCTCATTGTTACAAGGAAGGACATTTTGAGGATAAATAGTGGGATCTTGAAGCTTTTCGAATTTGTGGGTTGAAGAGTCACAATGAAAGGACTTATTGAAATAGAGTTCTGCAAGAGAATCTACAAAAATATGCATGCAAGTTGATTATGGATGGATTGATGGATCTTGTTGGCAGAATGTCACAAAGCTGTTGAAAAGGTTGTAGAAACCTCGATGTTCACATGTCAAAAACAATAATGATGGATCACACTTACGATGTTTGAATGATGTAGTTGATGATTGCTTATTCTAATTGGAAAGAGGAAGTGTCATGAGTCTTCTATATATTAGAGAGGAGGGATAAGACTAAGCCATGTGATCTCTCATGGAAGAGAGAAACTAATAAAGAAATAGCTGAATTTTATGAGAAGAATATATTGCAAGTCTATAAAAGAAGAGTTACACTATAAGGTGCATGGATCAAGTTGAGATCTATTGTGAGTTCTCTTAACATCGTAGGGGAGTATGTAGAAGAAATTATTCTTAATATTATGTTAGATTTAGTTTGTAATGTATGGAATAATAAGTATTTTTATGTACATGCATAAATCATTATAGTTATCTTAGCAAGCTTGATTGTTATCTCTAATAAAGCATGATGTGCATGAATAATGTGCTAGAATTTAGGGAGTTTATTTAAGGAAGCTATATGTAGTTAGTAATTGTGTTAAGAAGTTAACATGTAGCATGCATTGTAGACTTAATAAATCATGTAATTTATGTATTTTTTTTTATTTTCTATAATAAAATAAATGGAGCAATTTTTCTCTACACAAAATAGAGTTTCCTCTCTTGTAAACCATTATTTGACTTCTTTTTTTTATTGTTTAAGTTTCTCTATGTGGTGCAGATGTATGTTTTCTACACTATTTCCATAAAAAAAACCAATTTCTAAACTAAGTGTTCAACCTTTTCAAAAGATTCAATGTTTGGCATTCCCTATTTTACTCTATTTTATATTTTACATTTTTTGTAATCAATTTTATTCTAAACATATATTTTTGAATTCAAAGTTTCAAATAAAATTCAAATGGTGTAAAGAAGATATTGACTTATTGATTTAAAATAATAGATGTTGTGATAAATAACAACTATCACAATAAGAATGATTTTTTATGTTTCTATATATTCCTTTTTTCGAACTTGTTATATTTGTATAAGATTGTATGTAACAAGAGAGAAATTTTCTGTTTGTCATATTTATCTTATGAAATACTAGAGATAATCACTTGATAGTGGCTTCATATTAAGACCTTTACAATGGGTGTAATGTATTTTTTAATAAATCTTCTTTCTTGAATGGCATTAGAGATGACATCAAATTATATAAAGGATAGACATGGATTGTAATGCTAGAATTGTAAAGTAGAGAACATACAATATTTTGACATGAAGAGACTTTCTCTATATAATGGAATTGATTAGTGATCATGTTTTTAATCTTATGACTTTTCATATTTTGTTTCCAAATCTAAACTATTCTATTTTGATGTTTTTAGTCTCTGCGACTTGCATGTTTTATTTATAGCCATTAGTATGGGAGATGGATAGAGTGGATGTAAGCAAAGAAATTAATAAATAAATTTATATTTAAAAAACTAAGTGCTGAAACACTATTTTCCATTAATATAACTTATCAAACTCAATTACGTCACTACATAATGCTACAACATTATGCTTATGCTCAAAATCCACAATGATCAAATATAGATATGATGCCTAAGATAATGCTTCAATTTATAAAGTACTTAGAACATTTTGGATTCTACATATTTTATATTGCAGTTAAAATACATTTGAAAAATATGGTTTGTAGAGAACAGTCTGTGTGGACAATATTGGAAGTTTCTATTTTAAATGTTATTAAAAATTTTCATCAATTCTAAATAGTTTGCAGTGGTTGGTAGAAATTATCACATGCCAACACTCCCCCTTAATCTCTAAAGCACATATTTGTGTCACCTTTTAGGACATCTAAAATTGTTTAAAGTAAATCTCATTTCTCCATCCAAACTCAACTTTCCAAAACTAAAATTACCCTTTTATAAATCTTAGAGTCAATATCATCATTATATAAATTTCATCATGTTTTGACTAGTTATAATACATTATAATTTCAAAATATTAGAACTAGCTATTTTAACATTTGAGAAGATGCTCCCTCATCAAAGGAAAAAAAATACTAAACCATATAATAAAAATACATTTATATTTATCCCTAAAGGAGAGAGTCCTCTTCAAGAATATGCAATTGTTTTTCAAAAAGGGGTAGATTTGATAGGGAAGTTTTGAAGAGAGGAAAAAATTGTTGGTTTCTAATAAGGTCGACCTCCAGTACTTATAAAAAAGAAAATATACATCAAAAATCAAAAAAAAAAAATTTATTCCCTCGCTATATATGTCATATATAATATATTTTCAAATCAAAGAAAATATCGATAATTTGCATATACTTGTTTTATAGGAACTAGACCCTATTTTTTTACAGTTAAAGAAAGGACTTGAATTTTCTTTTTAAATAATAAATCCTTAATGAATTATTTTTTTTTTAAAATTATAGGAAAAAGAAGTCATCCAATTTCACACATCTCATTACTTTACAACATCTTCAAATTCTAAATAACAAATACCACTTTTATGTCATTAAAGTTAAATAGTTTGTGTTGTAGGGTTGTTTTTCTTAATAAAAGGTTATAATGGATTGTTCTTTTACCTACCACTAGTATTGGAATAATATGTAGGCAAAAATCATCACACTTTGACTCACCTCTTACGATAGGTTCTTATAGAACTCCTTTGATATTTTTGATTTCAGTAGCTATAATAACATTTTTCTATTTTATAACACTCTTCATTTTCAACTATAACTTGACCTTCAACATCTTCATCTTTATATAGTCATGCTAATTCAATCCTTTATTGCTACAAATGGTGACAATTGATCTCCTTGATACTTTCAAAAAAGTTTGGAGAACCTTAATGCTTCGAAACTCTTTGAGCTACAATCGCCTTTGCAATCTTTTATTTTCTATCACATATCACAAATGGTGATAATCAATTATTTAGAATTATCCCTTGATTAGCTTCATTATTAAATCTGACACAAATGATGATAGGATCCACTAGTATAATTGATTAGCTTCATCTATTACATATGGTGAAAGGATCTCAAATTAACCTATGCTCTGATACCACTTGGAGGAGATCAATGGAGTGGATGTAAACATAGAAATTTGCAAAGAAATATAAATTTAAAAGCTCAAGTATGACAACAATATTTTCCATCAATTAATTTGATCAAACTCCATTACCTCACTCTATAATGGTACACTATTATGCTTCCTTTCAAAATATGGAGTGATCCAATATAAATCTAATGCATAAATCCTTCAATGATGTTTCTATTTATAGAGGACTTGGAGCATTTTGGTTTCTACACATTTTACATTGTAGTCAAAATACATGTGCAAAATATGGTAGGCAACATTGGACAATGTTGGAATTTTTTATTTTAGTAATGGTTGCTGAAAATGGCCATTAGCAATTCTAAATAGTCTATAATGGTTGGTAGAAATTACCATGTGCAAACAATTAGAATTTTATATTACTTTTTTACACCTGCCCACTCTAATGATGGAAATAACATTCATTTTAGATTGACTTTTGGGTTAAAATGTTATCTAAACTAAATATCAGTAAATATCAGTTTTAAGTAAAACTTGATAATCAAATCAATTTTCATTATTTGAATAATACCTTAGATAATTTTACCTAAGTTTACATTTCTAGTTGTTACATACTTTATTATACAAATCACTAATAATCATAAATAATTATCCAAAACCCAATTTCTTAAGAAATAACAAACATTTTACTGAAATTGAAATCAATACATAGATTAACTTGTTATTATATATATATATATATGATAGTCAATATTCATTTTTGAATAAATAGACTAAATTTGTGTCGCACTGTGTCGCACACTTTCTTCATGAACAAACCTAGTCACTTAGGCAAACATTCCATACACAATTTACTGCTTTTTGTTCCGCATTAGTTATTGTCTAGGATCTGATATTAATACTGCATGTGTACTAGCGATGCAAGGAAAAGACATCTTAAATAGGATATTCAGCAGTGAGCCTCCATGAAGGGCGGGCAAATAGTGGATTTTTCTTGGGAACAGTTAATCCAAACTCTTCCATCACATCCGCCTCCCCCTCCGCAGTCCAACCAAAGCAGTGAAGAAGCTGAGCAAGTGCCAACTCAACAACGGAAACTCCCATGGTCATCCCTGGGCACCCTCTTCTTCCTCTTCCGAACGGCAGCAAATCGAAATCCTGACCTCTCACATCCTTACTACTCCCCATAAACCGCTCCGGCTTAAACTCACGTGCATCTTTCCACACATCTTCATCTCTTCCCATCGCCCACAGATTCACAAACAGCCGTGTCTTTGGCGGAACGAAATATCCTCCCACGCTGCACCCCTCCATCGACTCATGCGGAATGAGCAGAGGAAGTGGCGGATGAAGCCGAAAGGTTTCCTTCACCACGCATCGCAAGTAGTCGAAGCCCATGACGTCACCCTCCTTCACTCGGCGGTCTCTGCACACAGCAGATTCGATCTCTTTCTGTGCTCTTGCCAGCGTCGCAGGATTCCTCAGCAGTTCAGTCATTGCCCATTCTACAGTTGTCGACGATGTTTCGACTCCCGCACCTAACAAGTCCTGCACAATTTGGCTTCTCTAAAAGTAAACACACGCTTGGTTCATATGGAAATATAATTAGCTGGTATGTTTAATAGCAGATCCGGAAAGCTTCTAGAACTTACAAAGACGATCGCTTTGATGTTGACCCGCGAGATTTTCTGGCCCTCCGTCTCGGCGATGTCAAGCATCACGTCTACCAAATCTTTAACGCGATCTCCTTCTTTGAGTTTTCCTTTTTCCGATCTACGATGAATGTGCTCCTGATCACTTTCTCAAGAAATCCATCGACTATTTTCTGAGCGTACTTCATTCGACGATGGATTCCTTGCAAGTCGAGCCAATCGAGAGAAGGAATGAAATCGCCAACGCAGAATGCCCCGGCCAAAGCACGCAACTCGTCAATCATTTCTTTGAAACCAAGCCCTCCGCTCAATTCGTTATCGGAATATGTCCTGCTGGCAAACATTCTGCAGATAATATTCTGAGTAAGAGAGGTGAGTCTCTTCTTCAGATCCACACACTTCTCTCCGTGCCCGCTTTGGTGCCAGATGGTTGGTATCATGGCAGAAACTTCTTCCTCTCTCACAAATCTGAAAGACTCTGTTCTCTTCACTCTGAGCAGCTCCACCGTGCACAGCTTTCTAATGTGTCTCCAGTACTCTCCATAGAAGGAATACGCCACGTCTTTATGGCCATAGTTTACGTATTTCCCATGTGCACAGCTTGGTCTGTTTGCAAAGACCAAATCATGGGTTTTGTGGAACTCTTTGGCCATGGCAGGAGAAGACACCACAACAGTGGGGGCGGAGCCCAAACGGAGAAACATAATGGGTCCATATTTCTTTGCCAGTGTTCCAAGAGAGTGGTGAGGGAGGATTCCCAGGAGATGGAGGCTCCCAATGAGAGGCCATGGACGTGGTCCAGGGGGAAACCTCAATTTGTTGGCGTTGCTATTGGACTTAAACAGAAAGGAGTAGAAGAAATAAAAAATAATAAGTCCAATAGTGAGGGAGCAAATGAGGGATTCCATGCTGTGAGAAGAGAGAAACCAGAAGCCTTCGATGTAGGGAAACAAAAAGACCAACCCTTGTAATATAACTTTGCAGGTTTTACCAGAGCCTGCCAGAGTCAATAATAAGACTATCACGAGAAGGGTGACTTGGAGTGCGTATCCACCGTTCCGTACAGAGGTTCTTTGAGCCGTTGTAGGTTATTTCAGGAAAAGAAAATGAGATACGTGTCGTTCAATTTGTTAGGCACACAATGTTTATCAACTTGTTTGACTTGGAAGTAGGAAAGACGAAATACAAAGTGAATTGGTTCTCCTGCTGGAACTCCGTGAGTTTTTGGTCGATCACCTGTTTTGTTCAGTAGTCGGTAAATGACGTTGAAAATGAGAAGTACGTACTACGATTTATTACAGTGACGAACCACGTAATTGAAGAGACTAATGCATTCTGGCATCGATTTTGTTCAATGTATAGAAATTGGAATCCAAACAGTTGCCGCTCCACATCACATCTGCATGTGGCAGCGCGATATACGTTTGCTTTTTTGGCATGATTCGTTCATATGGGGATAATTCCTTGTTATCATCTTCGGTCTATCCAAGGGGAAATAATATACGTTCAATTTGATCTAGAAACAATCACTTTAATCAAATGATGTAACATTAAGGTCAATAATATCTAAAATACACATATCACGTTTCGAATCTCAAAGCACGATTTTCAACTAAAGTTCGATTGATGTTAAATTTTGTTGAGTCATTGTCATTATTTAAGTTATTTTTTAATATTCATTTTAGATTTTTAAAATTAGATTGTACATAACTTTTTCAAATTACTTTGACATTAAAGATAAGTATTACTAGCACTTGTACTTGCTAAGTTACAAGGTATAGCTGATAGTGTCTATATTTGTTTGTTCTCAATGTTTTAAAGTATGCATAGGAATAAATGAATGAATGATTACAGTAGAAAATGGATGCAAGTGTAATGATATCATATTTTTCATTTCTCTCACTAGACTTAAGCCCTCGAGTTGGGGTGCTAGACCTAGGGTCATGTAGCAGGGTTTAAATTAGTGAAGTGTATATTGGGCAGAGTTACAACTAGGAAAGTGCATATTGGAACCATATGACTCGACATGTGCATATTAAAAAACACAGATTGACAAATTGCAACAGTGACATTTCTAAAAGTTCACAAGGGACAACAAATTTCATTTTATCAGAGCATTGTTGTTGTAATAAAATGACATGTTCATTGTTGACTATAAAACAATAAAAAACAAAAGATAGAGGAGCAGCCCGTACTAAAAGAAACAACCTACTCACAGTAATCTATAAAGTGTAACTATAATAGTCTACAAATGCAATGTAAGACACATTGTGATTGTCAAAAAATAGAATTAATGCATTTCTTGTTATCCATTCTGATATCTATCTGACGTATGCCTTGTGCATCCTTTCTTAGGTGCAAGTCAAAGAGTAGGTAGGAATGTAGCCTAGAAAGAGTGTGGACAGTCCACCATGAGCTACAAGAATTTGTGGTTTACCTGCACAAAGGGAAGGAAACATGTTCCAATGCTAAATAAACATTTACCATTCACAGCTTAAGTCAAATAGCAACATTTTTTTCATTAATGAGTGGAGAAATACTTACATTCATAGAGCCTATATTCATTACAGATTGCTAGACTATATGCTAGAATTGTATCCATCACTTTTGGCTTCTTTTGAATCAGAAGACATCATCAACTTATGTTGATTTTGAAGAGGAAAAATTGTTAGAAACAAATTTTTGTAAAGGAAGGTCTACATATAAAGTTGCAAGGGCTTCTTGTTTATGCAATGTCGGTGTAAAGGTGACTACTCTTAATGGAAGGAAACTTACATTTATTTTTCTAAAGTCGTGGTTGACTGCAAAGAGGTCCTATGCTATAGTTATTCAGTACTATTGGATGACAATTGTTGTAGGTGCCTTTCTTCCTTTTTCTTGAGAATGGTGTATGGGTTGTTCTGCATTTTTTTGTATCTGTCGAATGAGAAAGTTGGATCGATGCGAAGTCCACTCAGCGACCTTACTTGAGACATGGCTGTGAACGTTAGGCCTTGGCGTTCTATTTTTCCAATATAAATTGTTTCTTTGTGGAGTGTGAGACCTTGGGATTTGTGAATTGTAATTGCCCATGCCATTGTGATCGGTAGTTGCCTTCTATTGCCAAGTGTGATTGGTGTTATTGGAATGCATTTTGGTTTTTGTGAATCCCGTGGTGGACCACTGTAGTTGTCAATGCTTGCTACAATGTACATGGGAATGTTTGGTGGCTTGTAGCCTACGTTGTATACGATTTCTGTTATGGTTTCAAGTGCTCCATTAACAAATCATTCCTATGTCCATATGTTTACTATAAGCATTATGCATTGATCCTTGTACAAGAGTACATTTTTTTAAAGTTGGTTTGCATCAATTTGAGCATTTTGACTATTGGAGATGTTCATGGTAGTGCTTACGGCAACTGGATGGTTTAGTTGCTTTAACATTCTTTTGTTGTGTAGGTCCACAATATCATTCATTGCAAATATATGGATGAGATCATTGAATTCTTTGTTTTCTTTAGGTCAAAGCCGTTGTTTGGATCTTGTCATCAGTAGTTCGCAATCATTTTGTGTGGGTTCTGCATTGCATATATTGGTTGACGCCTATTTGAACTGTAGTTCTATAGGTCCTTCACCTTGTTGCTGAAATATGGTTTGTAATGTTACAACAATTGTGAATTGACTCTAGATTGCAAGAGCATGTGAGTGGGTAGCGTATAGGGGCCTATCTAATACTGGAGGCAATTGTGCAAGGTCTCCAATTAGGATTATGGATCTTCCTCCAAAGTGTGTAGAGTAGTGATCAGGGAATGTCTCACGTAATCTGATGTCTATCTTTAGTAGTAATTTGGGTCCAGTGAAGCTCATTTCATCAATGAGGATGTACTTGGTATACTTCATGTCTTCTTGAAATGGGGTAAGTGCTTCCCCATTGAGTGGATGCATCTCTTTGATTGGGATTTTGAGTGTTGAATGTATTTTTGTTGCATTAATGTTAAATGCAACTACTCCTATTGGTGCTAGTATGAGAATTCGATGCTCTTGTTGTCTAGCATTCATGTCCAGTGCATGTTGTATGCATTTGATTAGGTGAGATTTTCCAGATCCTGTTGTACCTTGGATTATCATGCATAGCGGATTGGGATTGGGACATCTACTATGCTCTTTTATGATCTTAAGGGCATTCTCTTAGTTGGATGATAATTTGTAGTTGGGAGTACTATATTGATCGAGTCCATTTGTGAGGCAGTGGAAGATTTTTTTGGTACTTATGAAATCAGTTGCCAATTTATGTAACTATTGTGGTACACCATGTTCATCCCACCTATAGTTCTTGTCAAATTCTTGCCTTCCCAACATCTAGATATCATCCAAATCAGTGCAACTATTATGGCCCATGCGTGATAGCAATTCCCATTCTTGCATTTCTACATCCTTTGTTGAAGTTGTGTCCTTTTCACAGTCATCTTGGTCTGTTGTGTCATTGGTATTTTCCATGGAATGACTTACATGCCAAACTATATAGCCATTTTAATTCAATTGGTTCCAATTGGCTACAATTGTATCTTCTGTGAGACCTATATCAATTTCAAGATTTCAAAATTTCTTGTACAATAGTAATTCACTCCAACAAAAAGTTTGGAAGTGTTCAGAGCTTTCATCTGGAATGTTGTAGAATTTTGGATATACATTAACAATAGCTTGGACTTTACACTCTTTCCATTTGTTTCCTTGCCGCTGGGATGCATAGGTGAATGATCGGGTTGATTCAAGCAATGATGTTGTTTCTATTTTTGCTGGCCGATTCATATATGTTTGTAAGTAGTTCTTTTGTAGATGTTTTTCACTTGCTACACCAGTAAGGCGGTGTAGAAGCTTTCGACCTACATTTAGGTTGGCAAAAGGTCTATTGCATATGACTAGTGGCAATTTCTGTAGCATATGACATGTTTCCTAGGAACTTATATCTCATTCTACTACTAGCTCCATCATAAACTTTTGGTATGCTCTTGCAAAAGTCTCTTCTATCTGGTCATTGGTACATATTCTGGTTAACATGTCCTCACAGGTTTCTAATGTTCTTTCTGCCTTTGCTGCATATTTTGCTATATATTTCAATACTTGGTCCTTTGAGGTTACATCTTGATAGTCAATGTTTGCTCTCCATAAGGAGAACATTTCAGGGTTGTGTATATTGAGCCTATCATTATTTCTTACAGGTTCATATTTCTTTACGTCGGACTAGTCACATGTCAATGTTGAGAAAGGTTGTTCCTTCCAAGGTGCCTTATACCTACATTCTTTTATTTGTCCTCTTTTCCATAAGCATGTTCCCTCTCTACATTTCATGTGTCTTTCAACATGATTGAGTATTTCTGTGTAATCTTCATTAGTTTGTAGTAGGAAAGGATCATCCTTAGCTAAGCAATGTATATAATTGCTCATTTTAGTTTGTTCTCTAGTGTTCCAGGCACTGATGTAGACATCAAAGAATTTTCGGGCTTCCTCTATGGCCACATTGTTCTCCCAATCTAAGTTTGTTATGTCTGGTGCATTTTCTATCCAAATGAACCCATGTACATGTGTAGTGCCTCAGCTTTGCCATTCATACCTGTACCAATATTCTTTTTCTCTAAAGAGTTTTTCAATTACTTCCTCATGAACTATTGTAAAGCGTTGATGTAGGTACAATGAAATTGTGTGGGGGTTATTTATTACATTTTCTAAGCGATGCCTTCCCGACTCTTGATGGAATGTGGAATTCCTACAAAGGATGTTTTGTAAATCAGGCCATTTTGTGTTAGCTGCACTTAGTGTGAAGAATAACATAGGTGGGCCTAGCTAGTGAATCATGGTTGAAATATCTGTTCTCCTTTTATTCCAATATGGTTGTGTTCCCCTCATGCTGCTTCTATAATGCATAAGCTCTTTTGCTAGCTATGTATCGAGAAGTGTGTTCATATGTGTTCATAGGTCATCTATGTTTTTGGGGATATTTTCTTGTGCATTTTGCTTTATGAAAACTATTGCTAATGATTGGCTATGATGGCACATCATTAGGTTAAGGACAAAGTAGTGAAATCTTGGATGTCTTCCAAATCTCTGGTTGTGAAATCTTAGTAAGTGTACTATGTACTTGTGTAGCCTGACCTCCTTAATCTATGGTTGCATTGGCAGTGCCAGACCATTTGGAAACAATGTAGGAAATGCCATATCTAGTAGTCCCTCTATGTTGTACTCATTAATAGGAGATCTATTCCAATGTCAGGCCAATCAATTGTATCAGTGCTATGTTCACCAAGGTTTAATGTTTGTTTGATAACATCAAGTTCTCATTGCTTATTATGTAGAGTAGATATGAAGGATGATGTATTTGATAAGACAATATCTACAAAGTCTTCATCACTCTCACCTTTTGATATATCATTTGATTTGTCATTTATAGTTTCGATACTATGAACCACATTTGCCACATTAGTTCTACTCGTAGAAAGTTGTGCCAGGTGGTCATTATTTATCATGACATCTCTATATAGTGGATCATGTTTAATTTTTTATTCCAATGCCTCTCTCACATGACTTTTTCTTACATAGCACTCATAAGAATGGTCCTTTGTGTCAAACCTGTGAACTATGAGAATATCTAAATCTTGAATTTTATGAGGAAGCTCTCTTGCTATGTCATTGATATCTTGGGGAAAATTTATAGTATGCCCTCGATATTTATACTGCCCTCCTATAGCATGTGTAACTTGCAAAATTGGGTTGACTCTTGCTATGAGCATTTCTTCTATTTGTGTTAGCCTAGCCAAAACAACTGGTTGATCGCACGGATGCATATTATTTTTTTGCAAGAATCGATGGGTACCATTTTCACTGTTGCATCTTCTACAAGTTGTCATGTTCTTTGAGTGAATAGCCATGCCCAAAATGATTCTTTGCAAATGGTACATGTTGGTTGGTAACTTAGAGCATCCATTCTCTGTTAGAATCTTTCAAGTGCGATTCTGAATTTGGGATTCTTAGTGAAGAGGTTTGTTGAATTTGCTACTATTTGCTGAGTATATTTGTTGGTGGTTCTTTGTTGTTGTTTCAGTTTTCTACGAGCACATATTCATTCTTTAAGTCTTGTGTAGTATGCTCTACTTCTTTCTCTACATTGTTGTCTCTTGAGCTCAATATTGTTGGTTGTGTCCATGTTGTTAATTGTAGCTGTATGAGAAACCTCAAAAAATATTCTGTGGGTTTTAGTAACTTTTCCTCAAAAATAATCTATTGAGTTATAATAATTTTATCTTAGAAGACTTAGGGGATAGAAATCTGAAACTTTATTTTTATATAAGAAATTCTGCAGTGAACTCCAAATTATGTTAAGATTATTGATCTGATCTTTCTTTCAAAGGAAAAAATTTCTAAGTATTACCGAACTTAGGAAAAGTACTAGAAATCCTTTTTATTTCTACCCAAAATTTTTAGGGATGAATTATAATATTTTTCCATTATTTTTTCTGGGATATAGATGAAATAAGAATGCAGATTTAAAGACTAACACAACATTTTAGGTAACAGGGTCAAAGGTTAACAACCTTTTTGCTCGTTCAAAAGCATTTCATCATTCACAGTAACAACCTTTTCAATGATTTTAATAGTTTCAAAGATTAACAGTCATTTCAGCAATTTAGAAGCACTAAGTATTATATTAACAACCTTTTCAATGTTCTAAACAACTTTTTTGGTCCTTTATGCCACTGTGAATAGTTTGCTTGGAAATGTGATGTGGATAAATGATGAGTGGGTACCCATTTTTGTCAGTAATTAGTGGGGGATTATATTGTTGGGGAGGGAATTATAAATAGTTCCAACCCAAAATTTCATGGTAAAGTTCTAGGATTTAATTAAGTTAAATTAAATTATAGTTGTTCCCTAGATAGGATGGGGCCAACAGGTTGTAGTTTGAAATTTTAGCATAGTTGCACGGGTACTCATACCCATACCCCTAGGATGCATAGCCACATACCCAAGTACTGGGTACACGTACCCAAGTACTAGATATGCACTGGGTACTTAGTGGAGAGCGTCATAGCCAAGGTACTTGATTAAGATTTGTGATTTATCTTTCAATTTTTTGTTAGCATATCGGCTTGCTATTTATCAAGCTTAATTAAATATGTAATCAGTTTGAAACTTTGATACAATATTGATTAACAATAAACTTTATCACTATTCAAGTTAGAAGTTTAACATTTGTAATATCAAATATGTCATTGTTATATGATTTATTATCTTCTTGTTGATGTTTAAAGTTTTCCTTCTTTGTTATGCATCTAAACATTTAGCATATATTATTATTACAAACATATAGCAAATCTGAAACTGAAACAACACATTACATCTACAAACTTATATAAAATATTAAATTATATTTAAAAAAAAATTGGCGTAGCCAGGTACCCTTCCCTACTTTGGAAAATAGCCTTACCCCTACCTGTACATAAGTACCCACATCCCCGTGCAGCCTTGCATTTTAGTCATTAAGTGTAGAATTTGTTCAATGATAAAAAATATAGAGAATTTCTTTTTAATTCTCTGGCTGGATTGTTCTAATTGCTTTTTCATAATTTGCAAGATCATTTTGTCAGTCTTTTATTATGTGCAGGAGGCAGAGCTACTTGTTAACATAAAGGAACATGTTCATGTGCCAGAGCACCAACTGTTGACTAATGAAGAGAAAAAGGCACTACTGGAGAGATACATTGTAAAAGAAACACAGGTCCATATTTTATTAATATTGGATGTATCCCCAAATTCAATATTTTTTTGGAACTAGAACTTTAATATTTTAAAGCACATACTGTTAATTCTTTTCAGTTGTCAAGGAGATTGGCATGGCATATCATAGAGACACAAGACACAATTAGTTATATTGCCTGTATAGTTTAACAATTGAACTTCGTTGTTAATGCCTAAATTTATTGATTTGAGTGTCTAATTTCATGTTGCATATATATAAATAGATGAAGATTGAATTGTAATGATCTAATTCTATTTGTCAATTAAAAAGAAATTAATGGACATTGGTAGTTGCATCTAAATCCGCCGACTCTCCACAAGGATAAATTTCATTGGGAAATTACCTGGAATGTAGTGTGAGAGTCAAACTTGTTGTAGTCTATGTCCCCTATCCCCAATTCTCAGCTCCCTCGTTCCTATAACAAACACAAGCAGCAACATCAGAGATGACCGTGCTCATCAAGTGGCATTCATATAGAAGAGAAAACAAGAACTGGCAAACCCATTTGAATCCAGATGAAGTGCGAACCGTTGCAACATGAACCACCGTTGGGGAGTTTATAGCGTTTCATGATGGTGCATTTGGATTGCGGTAGATAGTGGTGAAGATAATTACAGGTCATTACCTTTCCAGTTGATGGAATTAAGCAACTCGATGTTGTCCATCACCCATGTGGCTTCGAAGCAGGATGACTAACCAGGTTGGTGGTGTGTGGTTTCCAGAGGTGGATAGGGTAGGCGATGGAAGTGCCGAGAAAACCCATTTGCCGATTGCATGAGACTTTTTCGAGGTGGGTTGCCCCAATGTAAAAGTCTATCGGCTAATTAGTTCCTGTCAATGGCAAGAATACTAATGCATTAATGAGGTGTATAATACACATATCTTTTCATCTAATGAGATTTAAGAATTTTTTGAAATTTTATGACAAATATATAATTCATAATTTTATGTGTATTTATAAAACCTTAAAATAACAAATTATTTCAAATCCTATTGACACTTAACTAAAAAGGCAACAAGGAAAATATTTTTCTCAAGCAGAAATTGAAAAAAATGGTTAATTTCAAATCATTTAATACAAAATCTATACACATATCCTTCATTAACCTTGTCTTGTACATTTTCTTATTGCAAGAAAGTCAAGCATGCAAGAACCTTCCATCAATTTACTCATGTTGAATTCTCATAATAGGGTTGTGGCTCTGCAATTCATACTTATGCTCTCTATCTCACTGTCCCATCTAAACAAAGATCATTTCTAAAATTTCTTGCACTCACAATTTGATTTTTTAAATATGGAAAAACACAAAAGCTACGGTGACTATAAAAATTCCATTTTATTGATTATTAATTATTATTTTTTTCTTTTCATAATTTTCTATTTGTTTTGCTTAATAATTTGTTCATGCTTTAATAAATAAAAATTAAAAATACTTTTTAATAAGATTATAACTATATTTGTATTTTGTAATCTTATGTAGTTAACTAATCGATAGAAATATTAGTATACTATTTAATTTATATATATACTACTTGAAATGTGTAAATATGATAATAAGCATAATATTTTTGATAAAATTAAAAAAGATACAAATTATTAAAGAAAATATAAAAAATCAATCAAACCATCCAAAAATTCAATTAATATATGTTTTTATTGAATTTAATTTACTTAATAATTGAAATTTAAATCTTAATTATTTTATGTAAGTAAAAAGTTGTAATATTTTTGTCTATGAAAAAGCTTATACATATGTATCTCCAAACACTTTATTCTTTCCATGGAATGAGATTTCACAATTTTTAGATTAGTACCTATTATTTTTTTAAAAATTTATGTAGACAATAAGTAAAGTATATTTCTATATGCATTATACTAAAGTAATGATGATATTCATTCTCAATAATCCATTTGTTTCCCTTTTAAGATATGTTCACATCACATTACAAGACATATATGGCTAAAGTCATGTTGCAAAAATTGTATTGTCAATCAAAAAGAAGAATGGCACTTCCATTTTCCCTTTTAAGTAATGTTCACAACATATTACAAGAAATTTACGGCTAAAGTCATGTTGTAAACATTGCATTGTCAATAAAAAAGAATACTAGAATACTGTTGCCTTGTAACGTATGTTTGATTTTTTAGTAAATTGTACAACTTCTCGCTAATCCTTATATGGTATTATTTACTTATATTGAGTATTTCCTTCATATGTATAATTACATAATATTATTTATTATCCACTTCTCTTAACCAATTTAGAGCTTGTTGTATCTTTTGTTCTAAAGCCATTAATCTTTTGCAGTAAAGGTCTTTCTATAAAATTAGTTTTTACTTTTACAATTAGTTTTCTATAATTTGTACATGTTAATGTTAAAATTTGAATGACACAACTAGGAAAATGTTACAATTTTCCACTTGGTAAAAGCTATAAGGTTCTTTGTTGGCATTCAACTACAAACATTAATAGTCTCAACCAAGAAATTAATGCAAAAAATCATTTTCTATTTCTCCATTATCTTTAGTTCTTTAACTCTATGTACAATTACAATAAATTTTAATATTGTTTGAAAACAGTTCAATTTATGAAAGAACAAAGTATATAAATAACATGGGACTACACACTTCACAATTACATGAGATAAACTACTACATCAAAGGAATGTTGTTCTAATGCATTTTGCATTCCTCCAAATTAAAAAAATTGTTCTTCCATCTCAACCCTTTATTTCCATGGTAGATAACACTATAATCATCACACACATGGCAAGAACTATGATGCTTTGCGTCTCTTGTTAAAAACTAGTAATTGTCCTTATACATGCAAGGGTTTAGCCAATTTAAATTATAAGATATTAAATAGAAATCAAACTCAATGTTATATTTCATATTGCTCAAAGTAGATGTGAGCTTACTATTAGTGTTTGGAGGGTAATTTGCAAAAAGAAATGCCACATCACCCTCCTCTTTTTCCTCTCTTCACCGCTTCCCTGATTCTTCTTAGAGTATAGTACATGATCTATTTTTAGATTCTTGGTGTGAAAAATAATTATTGCAATTGCTCATAATTAATCTCAAATTGATGAAGGGTACTTCCCTTAAAACCATAAACTCATAACAAAAACAAAGAAACAACAACAAATGCAAGAACAAAATATGGACTTCTCATTTGCGCCACAAATGCAAAATTACAAAATTCACAAGTACAATATGCTAACCCACATGGGCACCTTCATTAAAATAATTTGCAAGGCAAGTTGTGACCTATCACCTAGAGTTGTCCTACACAATGTTCAGGTCTTTCTTAAATAGACAATTTTATGCCTCCCAGGAAGGTTCTAGATACTCAAACTTAATACCTAGGGTCAACAGACCCTAACAATACTTATAGAGTTAGTTAAATACATCTTTGATAAATTATTTTAGAGATTTCAGTAGCCTAACTCTGGAAGGCTATAGCTCTCAAACTGTTGCTCTAATTGGATATTATAACCACTTTTCGAAAGCAAGAGCTCCTAATCTACAACAAGCAGCCTTCTATCAAGTTCTTGGACCTCATTTGGGCACTCTAAGGCCTCAAACAGTGAGCCTAAACATTTTTCTGCAAATTTTTCCACTGAAAATCTACAATAACTTCTCTAATACTTAAGTTGGAGCAATGAATTTTTTATGGTAGGCATATAATTTCAAAACAAATTTCATGTAGAAAATGAGAACATTTCAAGCTCATATGAGAAACTTACTAAAAATAGCAAGTTCTCATAAATAGTAACCACCCTGCCTACTAGTCCTTATTAAAATAGAAAAGAATGAAAAGAAAATATTTCTGGGTGATGCAAGATTGCTCTTATACATAGGATGCTCCTGCATCAGACACCCAAGGTAATTTGAGAAGTGACCCCATCACATCTTAGGTGTTTAGAGGAAAACCAAGATGGTTAACCTCCTTCTTTGCTAGCCTTGATGAATCCTCTACTGCCCTCCCTTTTTATTTGACTAGATATTCCTCATAAATTTTGTTCCAAGTACTTTTGCCAACAGAGCTGTCCAGTATCTCCTCAATCTCTTTTATAGTCAAATTAGCTACTAGAATATTGCACTATGCTTCCACAACTTTATCTCCACCACCTCCTTCATAATACTCTGTCAAATCTGAAATGTTAAATACTAGTGAAATATTCAATTTAGTAGGAAACTCCACTTCATAAGCATTTCTAGAATCATGCCTTTTCACTTTCTTGCACGATCTAAATTTCTTCATCTTTAGCATATTATATGTATCCACTACAAAATGCTCCTTTCTCAAATGAACCATGACTTCATCTCCAACCTAAAATTCATTATACTTCCTTTTCACATCTACCTTAGCCTTATACTATGTATTCATCTTTATGATGTGTTTCCTCACCTCCTTGTGAATGTTCTTCAAATGTTAAACAAATTCTTTTGCTTTAGCACTACTTAATTCTCCTTTATCCAACTGCCTCAATTCAGAAGCATTTCTAGGACTACTACCATATACAATCTAGAATGGTGATTTACTAGTACTTCTATTCATAGAATTATTATTATATGAAAATTCTATCAATGGTAAAATCATATCCCATCCTTTTGGCTTGTCTCTAACCAAACATCTCAACAAGTTTCCTAAACTACGATTCACAACTTTTGTCTACCTATCAATCTGTGGATGATGTGATGAATTGAACTTCAAATATGTCTTCAACTTCTTCCACAATTTTTGCCAGAAATACCCAACAAAATTTGGTATCTCAATCTAAAACTATATTCTTTGGCAGACCATGTAGTCTCACCACTTCTTTGAAAAATAGTTCTCTACCATATGAACAATGTCACTAGTCTTCTTGCAAGGAATAAAATGTGTCATCTTTGAAAACTATCAACCACCACAAAAATAGAATCATGCTTGTGATGTGTCCTCGGTAATTCAAGAATGAAATCCATGCTAACATCCTCCCACAGTTTCTCTGGTATAGGTAATGGCTGATACAACCCCGTATTCTTCTTCACTCCTTTCACCATCTAACATACTCTGAAACTCTGGATAAACTTTTTCACATCTTGCTATAATTGTGGCCAGTAATAATTCTCAGCAACTAAAGCTATGCTTTTATCTCTGCCAAAATTTCCAGCCAATCCTCCACTATGTTTCTCCTTGATGAGATTCTCTCTCATTGAATTTCTAGGAATGTACAACTGGCTTCCTTTAAACAACATACTATCCTGGATCATGAAATCCAACCACTTTGTCTTGTCAAGTGTAACAGGTTCTATGTAAGCCTTCCATGCTTCACCAAAATTAGGATCATTTGGATACAAAGTACTGAGTTCCTTGAACCCAACCACCTCTATTTGCATTTTTTTTAGTAAAATTTGTCTTCTACTAAGAGCATCTATAACTTTTTTAGACTTCCCACTCCTATGTTTTAAAATAAATGTATAACTCTGCAAAAACTCAACCCATTTTAAATGCATTTGGTTCAATTTTCCTGAACTATTCAAATATTGCAAAGCTTGATGATCAGTATAAAAAACATACTCCTTAGGAAGAAGATATTGTCTCCACTTCTTCAATTCTTGAACTATAGCATAAAATTCTTAATCATAGACACAATATTCTCTTTTTGCATTATTCAATTTCTCACTAAAATAAGTAGTAGGTCTACCTTCTTGGCTCATAACAACTCCTATTGTAGTACCACTAGAATCATAGTCTACTTGAAACACCTTGTTAAAATCAAGAAATGCTAAAACATGCTATTCAGTAACCTTCTATTTCAACATATTAAAACTCTTATCTTCTCATATAGCCCACTTAAATTCTTTCCTATTGCCTCTCATTGTTTTAGTGAAGAGTCCACAAATTCCGCTAAAACCTCTTATGAACTTTTTGTAAAAATCGGCCAATCCATGGAAAGATCTTATCTCTGTTGCACTCTTTGGAGAAGGCCATTCAAGGATAGCCTTCACTTTCTCTAGGTCCATTTTCAAACCTTCTGCTAAGGCTACAAATCCTAGGTGCACCAACTCCTTTACAAAACTACACTTCTTCAGGTTTGTCAACAACTTTTCTTCCCTCAACTTATCAAATACCTTGAGAATATGAATCAAATGTTACTCCAATGTCTTACTAAAGATAAATATATCATCTAGGTAAACAATGACAAACTTACCCAGAAACTCCTTCAGTACCTCATTCATGAGTCTCATGAAAGTGCTTGGTGCATTGATTAGCTCAAAAGGCATGACTAACCACTTGTACAGTCCTTTGGTCTTGAAAGAAATCTTCCACTCATCACCTTCTCTGATATAAATCTAATGGTACCCACTCTTCAGATCTATCTTTGTAAAATACTTAGCTCCACTCAAAGAGTCCATAATATCATCCATCCTTGGTAATGGAAATTTGTACTTGATTGTGATCTTGTTAATAGCGTAAAAATCTATGCACATCCTTTAATCTCCATTCTTCTTTGGTGGTAATACTACTGGTATAGCACATGGACTTAGACTCTCTCGAATCAACCCCTCCTGCAACAACTCATGAACTTGTTTGTTCAACTCTTCACTTTTTGTTGGTGTCATTTTGTGCATTGCATGTTTGGAAAATTGGCTCCTAGAACCAAATCCATCTTGTGACTAATCTTCCTTATTGGGGGCAATCCATCAAGTACGGGTGATCCCACAATAATGGGTTCCACTTTTTGACCAATTTTGACTCTGAAATCAATATTTTTGCAACAAACGTCACGTTCAAGTGACTATATCTCCAAAACTATAAATAATTTCAAGATGACATAAACTAGTGATTTTGAGTACTTTGTTCCTACTTTGTAACCATATTTTTTAATCTAAAAAAAAAAATTTATTTATGTAAATTTTTTTTTATCTCCTCCAAAAAGTGGTACATAATAAAATTCAATATTTTAAAAAGTGATAGTCCGTTTGACACACATAATTTTTTTTCTAGAAATGATAATGAAGTAATTATTTCTGTGTAGGATTTGTAGCATCAATATCCAGTGTCGACATTTGGTTTGATTTATTTTTGTTGAATATTGTATAGTTTATGAAGTTTTAAAGTCACATGAACCGTAATTCAGACATACGTTCCGTTTGACACGGATAATTTGAAGTCAATTTATCGTAAACCTTTTTTTTTTTATTTTTAATAGAAAGGTATCTCAATAAGCCAGTGCCTCCATATTTTTCAAAAAAAAATTTGACCTAATTTACTAATTTTCCCGAGGTGTCAAAGTCGGTTGATGTTCAATCGGTAATGAACCTATAATGAGTTAAACTCATATTTGAAACTCTTAATGATTAAATTATGTAATAAAATTATAGTCATTGGAAAGCTTGCTCCGAGAAGCACATTTTGACATTTTTTATTTTATAGTAGGAGATCATTCTCTTACAATTATGGTAGTCAAAAGAGTGAAAAAAAAGAAAAAAAGAAAAAAAGGTTAAAATTTTTGTGATTTTGCATGTTCGTGCGAACATGGCGTTCGCGCGAACACGTTTACCATGTTTGCGTGAACCTATGTTCACGTGAACATGCAAATCATGTTTGTGTGAACATATATATCACATATGTTTGCGCAAACATATGAAATATAGTAAACTCAATTTTGAAAATTTGAAATTTTTTTCATTTTTGTTCGTCCCACTAAAGTGGAACCCATTATTGTGGGTTCACCCATACATTATCTAATACAATATCAAAAAACTTCCCCAACATATCTACAACTTCTTTAGGCACCTCCTCTACTTCTTCTTTACTATCTTTTGGAATCATAGCAAAACACATATGCTCATACTTCATACCTTTGAGAAACTATTTTCCATCAAAAAAACATATCCTAGTAGCACTACATACCTTTTCTTCTTTCTCTTTCAATGACTTGAACTAATGTTTCACTCCATCCTTGGTCAGAGTGTAGGTATTTTCTCTCCCATCATGTATAACATGTCTATCAAACTATCACAGCTTGCCTTGCAACATATGACATATGTCCATAGCTATGATATCACATAGTACCTCATCCTAGTAGCTCACAATCTTGAACTTCACTTAGCACTACTCACTGACCATGACCTTGTGGTGATCTTGCACCCAAGAAATAGTATGGACGCAGGTGTTTTTGTCTCTTCAGCTTCAACTTGGTGACCATCATTTCTAATATTAGATTGTCAATACTTCCACCATCAATGATCACATCACAAAACTTATCTTCATATCTACACCTTGTGTGAAACAAGCTTCTTCTTTGATTATATTTGTTCTCACCACTTAGTAGGACTCTTTTATTGACTAGGGCGTCTCTTTCAACATCTTCAAAATTTGCAACTCTAGCATCTTCATCATCATGTTCAACTTTGGCCTGGCCTTCTATCCTTCCTTGGCATTGGGAACATTCAAATGCTCTATGCCCTTCTTCTCCATATTGAAAAAATTTTCTATAGAAGCCTCCTATTCCAAATCCTTGTCCTCTTCCTCTTCCTCTCTGATCCCTATTGTTATTATCATGGAAACAATTGGAATTATTTCCCCTCAAGTTCTAACTGCTACTTCCAACCCCATCCTTGTTCTTTTGATCATCATTAAAACTTCTATAAGATCATTCGTTGGATTGTCCATTATGACCTCTTCCACTATTTTCATTATCAAACTTCTTGCTTAGTTTCTCCTCAACCCTTAGGGAAAACTAGTATGCCTCATCAATACTGGTCACTCAAACAAGACTCATCTCATCTTGAATGCTTGGTCATAACCCATTAAGATAACATATGACTTTCTTTTTATCAGCTTTTGCATGGTCGATTCTAATGAGAACTTGGTAGAACTCTTCAATATACTCTTGAAAATTTTTTTGCACTTGCTTCATCCCTTGCATCTTCTTCAATAAACCAAGGTCATAATCCATAGGAAGTTTAACTATCATCTGATCCCATTTAGTGATTTTGTCCTTCCCCTTTCTATTTTGCTCCAACTAAACCTCCTACTACCAAAACTTTGCATGTCCCTTCAATTTTTCCTTTGCAAACTTGACCCTATCCAGATCCTCAATATATTCATACTCAAAGTAATGCTCTAGTTCATTGATCCAATCAATTAGCTCCTCTCAATTTAGATTTCCTAAAAATGTGGGAACCTCAAACTTAGGTCTTTTTTCAATCTTGGAGATGGCCCTAAAAATCCTCTCTTCCTCTGGGTTTAGAAATGCCTCTGCTTCAGCATTTTTTCTACTTTATCCTCATCCTCAGTTTCATCTCTTATGGGAAGACTTATTCCTCTATGCATTTGTTCTTCCAATGCTTGCATTTGTCTTTGGAGGGCTCTAAAACTCTCAAGTTTAACACCTATAGCTCTTCTGCCACACTCTCTTCGTGGAGGCATTTTTCACACTTTTGTTGATACCCTAGTGCAAATTTCCTTACAATTGGTGATCTATCTACATGCTCAACCCAAACCATGGTCCTAGTGCAAACTACTGCACAGTCAACAATTTGTCCACACTCAAGAACTCTAGCTTTGATACCACTTAATGAAGGGTGCTCCCCTTAAAACCATAAAATCATAATAGAAACAAAGAAACAAAAAAAAATGTGAGAAAAAAATATAGACTTCTTATTTGCACCATAAATGTAGAATTATAGAATTCATAAGTACAATATGCTAACCCACATGGGCGCCTTCATTACAATAATTTTCAAGACAAGCTACAAACTATCACCCAATGTTGTTCTAGACAATATTTAGGTCTTTCTTAAATAGGCAATTTTATGTCGTTTGGGAAGGTTCTAGATTCTAAAACTTAATACCTAGGGCTGAAAGACCCTAACAATACATATAGACTTAGCTAAATACATCATTGGAAAATTATTTTAGAGATTTTAGTAGTCCAACTTTAGAAAGCCATAACTCTGAACTTGTTGCTCTATTTGGCTATTATAACCACTTTTTTGGAAATGCTAGCTCCTGATCTACAGACTCAAGATTGTGCAAGTTCCCTTCCATTGAGTTTCTAGACCTCATCTAGGCACTCTAAGGCCTCCAATAGTGAGCCTGAAAATTTTTCTACAAAATTTTTCGCTGAAAATATGCAATAACTTCTCCGATACTTAAGTTGGAGAAATGAGATTTTCATGGTAGGCTTATAATTCCAAAATTAACCTTCATGTAGAAAATGAGAACATTCTAAGATCATATGAGAAACTTACTAAAAATAGCAAGTTCCCATAAATAGTAACCACCCTACCTACTAGTCCTTATTAAAATAGAAAAGATTGAAAAGAAAATATCTTTCAGTGATGCAAGATTGCTCTTATACCTAGGATGCTCCTACATCATATATAATCAAATATTATTTAACTATCAAAAACTAATTCATAGCTAAATATTGAATAACAACACACTTGCAATTTTGCAAATATTCTGCGAAAAGAAATTTGAAGGAAATCACATAATATTTTTAGACAAAATTGTCCCAGGAAAAACCCCTAAGGGAAAACCAATTCTTGAAATGGAAAATATATTAATCTTCAATAATATAAGAGTTAAAAAATAATTCATTACCTCTCACTAATAAAACTCTAACAAACTCCCAATATCTCTGTTGGTATCCCCTACTGCTATCCCAATGCTAACACTACACCCTTGCTCCCACTGCAAGATTATTTGCTTTCACTATGAATACATTTTATATCACTACAAATGATTTCACAAAACTTGATTAGCTACTTGATCTACTAATAATGCAAATACATTTTCTATTCTACAAATGTGTCTTCAAGACTTGATCTTCGAACTTGATGATTACAAATGCCCCCTAGCTCCCCTTTTATACTACTCTTGTTGAAAAGAAAACAATGACTGACATTAACTGAGGTAAAATAAATCTTAACAACCATAATTAAATTAGTTGTAAGAATTTAATAATTAAAGAATTATTTAATTAACCAAGATTCTCGATAAAATAAATAATTATTTAATTAGGGCTAGACAACTTTCTTGTTACAAAAATTAACACTCCCTTTTAGTGAGGAAGTTGTTCTGCATGACACCCAACTTATCTCTAAAGAAGATGAATTTAGCCTTCCCCAATGCCTTAGTTAGAATGTCTACTACCTACTCATGTGTAGGTGTGTATTGTTGTTGAAGAACTCAACTCTATACACAATCTTTAATGAGGTGATATTCTAATGTCTATATGTTTAGACCTATCACAAAACACTAGATTCTTGAACAACTTGATGCAAGTCTGATTGTGACAATGTATCACAATAATTTCAACTCTCTGACCAAACAAGACTACTAGCAACTTTCAAAGCCATATAGCTTCACATGTCACCATGCTAGTTGCTATGTATTCTGCTTTTGTTGAACTTAGAGACACAAAAGTATGCTTCCTATTGAACCAAGAAACAACTCCTAATCCCAAACTGAAACAACACCCTAAAGTTCTTTTGTCTATTATACTACTTGCCTGATATGCGTTAATATAGCCCATCAACCTGATACCTCAAACATATCTGATCCTATACTTAATTGTAGCATGCAAGTAATGCAACAAATGTTTAACTGTTGTCTAATGTACTCTCTTTGGTTCAACCATTAACTAACTAAGAGACTATTAATCTCATATTTTTTTTGACATATGAGTGACAATATACTTGAGTCATTTACTTAGTTCATGCTAAACAAGTAATACATGTCGAGCATAAGCTGTCAAATAGTATATGTTGAGAGACAGATATTTAGTGTGAGTCAAGTTATTCAAATGTCGAGTGATAAATGGATGCCAAGTCATTTAGAGGCCAAGTTACAACATTGAAGTTGTAGTTGATGTCGAGCATTAGGGACTTCAAGTGCCAAGATACATAGTTTTGACATAGATGTTTTTAATGGCACAACCTTGTATGTAAACTATTTTTGGGACAACTTAAGGATTGTTTTATGATCTTTGATGATAAGGGTGAATCTTAATTGTGAATCCTTGTATATTACATTCATCTAATTATAAAAAGGGAAGGTTTACGCAACAATATAATCACTACCATTGATTCATACCTAACCCTAAGTCACTTAGGTCTTCTTAAGAAAGATTAACCCTAAAATTTCTAAGAATGCTTAAGGAAAATTGGAGAGATTTTTGCATGTGCAAATAGAGCATTCATGGTGATTAAGGTGCTATGTTGAGTTACATTGCAGAATCAATTAAATAAGAATAGAGGAAAGGAATCAGAGGACAAAAAAGATATATCTAATCATAAAGGATCAAGTACAAATCAATATAGAGGTGGTATGACACGAAGCAATAGAGTGTTAGCCAAAGGATCATTGTTGAGACATTTTAATAGGGGAATTAGATAAATCTCTTAAAAGAGTAGTCTTAACATGTTGTTGTAATTCCTTTAACATGGTGCTTACCTCATTGTAAGTTAAAGTTCTTTTATTAGGCTCACTTTTAGCATGGTGTTTAAATCCTTTAATAGGGTAAGATCTAACAATCTTTTAGGCCTTTAATAAGATAGACCTTTCACAATGTAAATCATGTTTCATGATCAAACATTGTAACCTTCATTGGATACACTTTATTACTGTGGTAGTGAAGATTTTTGAGTTTCATCCCCACCCCAATTTTACCTTCTCCTTAGAGGGTTTCTGGGTAACCAAATATCTTGTGTCATACATGTGTTGAATATTTTTCTTTCATGCTATGGATGTATATGTTTAATTTGGTATTTCAGTTTATATGCACAGATTGTGAGATAGATGTGTGGTGAATAGTTTTTAAGGTTGAAAGTTTTAAGTGTTTATTCAACCACCCCCCACTAAGATTTTACCTCCCTATTGTATTTTCAGCAATTGATATCAAAGCACAATTCTTTGAAAGTAAAGCTTTGCAGCTTTGAGGAAAGATCTTGAATATGGAAGTCTACAAATTGGGAAAGATAATTGAGAACTAGACAATTTCAATACAACTTTCCCTACATCAATTGAATGAAGCAAGATATGAGTTAAAGATATCATTGAAAAGAAGGCAGGAAATTGCTATTGAAGAGAATGACACACAATACCAAGAGATTGACACTATTGAATTATTTTCAATTGGAAACTCTAATGAATTTAATGCAACAATTGTAGATCTAATGGAAAAGAATGGAATCCTAACTGAAGAAGTTAAAAATCTAAAGAGAGAACAACAATTCCAATTAGTATTGCTATATGAGGTGACTGAGCAAAAAAAGAAAGCTAAAGAGGAAAAAGTCATGATTGAAGATGACAAAAGGATTTTGACCAACATAATGGAAGAGAAACATTAGAGATAGCTAGGATTGCTAACATGTAATTGGAAAATCTGGGTCAAATGATGATTGCAAATCATGAACTAAATGCAAAGGATATTGAGATCACAACACTAAAGTTGTAGAATGAACAACTGAGATATGATCTGAAAAGAGAAAAAGAGTTTGCTAACAATTTCAACAAACCTAGTGAAGCCATCAAGTATTTGAACAACTAATGCGATCCCCTAGATCCAACAGTGATACTTCTAGATTAGGATACACTAGTACTCAAGAAGGAGAATCATCCAAAAGTGGTGAGGAAAGAAGTATCAAAGGTAAGTGTTGGAAATGATTGAAAAGATCATGAATGAAAAGTAATGGAATTGGTAAAGAATATTTTCAATCATTGTTTTTTCATTGATGTCAAACTTGCTACTTGAAAGAATGACAATTGCTTTAGTGATCCAAATACTATCAATTGGTTGATTGACAAGGAGGAGGCAATCAATAAGATGTAACTAGAGCACCTAGAGAAAGGTTGAAGTTATGATGTTATAATGAAGTATAATGATTAGCTAAGCCATTGATGAGATAGTGTATTGATGGCATACACTAAGACATAGAGAATGGGCACACTAAAACACATCAAAGATGTAAGGTTTAGCTAAGTCATTTGTAAAGCCTAACTAAGTTCATTAGAGAGAGCTGAGCAAGCTAGTTAGTGTTGAATAGATTCTCAGTTGAAGCCGAGAAAAGTTAAACTTTAGTAAGTGCCGATTGATTTTCAAGAGTTAAGTGATCTTCAAGTGCCGAGTGATCTTCAAGTGCTGAGTGATCTTCAGGTACCGAGCAGCCTTTAGGTGCTGAGTGAAGATTAGGTACCGAGCATGATATAAGTGCCGAGTAAAATAGAAGGAGCCAAACATTAGTAAACCAATGATGTTGAGTTGCTGCATTATTTTAAAAATTAAAAAATCGCCAGAGCTGAGCTGACATGGTAGTTATCTAGAATTTTGTGAATCAGATAGAAGATAAGAATGATGAGTTGGTGGCACAGAACACTATGTAAAATGTTTTTGGAGAATACAACTAGATTCTAGATGAAGTTTCTAGATAAGAGTAAGATATGGGATAGATACATTGTATCCTACCTAATCTATTGAAACCTTAAAGTTGGAAAGGGAGAATTGAGTGGGAAAGGTATTCCGGATTTCTATTTAAGGAGTCATAAAGTCATGAAGCAAAGTAATGGTCAAGCATGAAAGAATGAAGTGCTGAAGAAGGTCCTAAGGACAAAAAGAGCACAAATAATCTATTTTGATAGATGACCATAGATATGATTGCATTGATATGATGAGCAAGAAGACTCAAGGTGACAAAGCTTGAGATGACAAGCTGTTAGAGTTACACTGATTAAAGCCAAGCAAAGGATTGAACTGAAGTATGATCTATAATCTGCAAGACATGTTGTAAGTTGTATCAAATCAAAAGTCATTATTATTACTCTCTAGAAATTGTAATAGTTAGTGTAAATCTTATGAACTTAGGTTGGTTTAATAGCCATGTTATAAATCCTTTAACAAGGTGACATTCCAAGAGAATGTTCAAAAGTCCTTTGACCAAGCCCATTCCTAACAGTATGGTGAAATCCTCTAATATGGTCACATTTAACAGTGTGTTTTAAGCCTTTACCAGGGCATCACTTTAGAAGAGTGAGAATTGAGTAGCATGTTACTAGTGGTTTTTCTCAAATTGGGTTTCCATGTAAATCACCATGTCACACTAAAACATTAGGGGTCAATTTGCGACGTTAATTTGCGATGGCAAGAAAAGATAATGTGGTTTTGGCTTTTTCTTTTTCAATTTTAGCCCGATGGCGTCACAATTGCGACGCTAGTGGGATATAAGAGAAAAAAAAAAGCCAAAAACCCTCATTTGAATGAAATTGCGCAACACAGGGTTCTTCTAAAAGGCGCGCGTGGGAGAATATCAGGCATCCTTAAAACTAGTTCCATGGAGTTCATTTTTTGAATGCAATGACCCATTCTATTCGCTATGTTTGGGTGGCAACTTGAGATCTCCATTCATAGGTGAGTCCTAATGACTCAAAAAGATTTTAAGGCACTGGCATTTTGCGCACTTTGAGGCTGCATTTTTTCAAGGCAGGGCACTGTTTGCAACCTACGTGGATGTTTTATCAAATGGGAGTAGCTGGTTGAAGGAAGGGTGATTAGCAGGAAGAAGGATCTCACTGCCAATGTCTGGTATGTACATGTAAATGTGATAAATTTGTTTATTATTTCTGTGTTTTTTGGATTACTGATTATACAATCTCCTTTAATCTATCCTAGAGACCTGACTGGCAGCCTAGTGGACCAAAAACCTTTGTATGACTATTTTGGGCCAACACCAACATATTTCTATGGAAGATGCTCTATTTTAATTGCATAAATTCACCAGATTAACAAAGGAACTATATGTAAGACACTTCCTAACACCTTCAACTCTTGGAAAATGCCTACTTATACTATGAAATGGTCAATTCCAAAAGGAATTAGCCCCAAGAATTCTACAACACCCGAATCCCCAAATTTGGACTCCAAACCCCTATTGTAGGGCCTCCTTGATCTCTTGTCTGCACATACTTTTGTAACCAATTAAAGATGGGTTCACCATCTACTGGACATCACATAATATTCCCAATCACCACCTATCTCCTTTGCTTGGCAGATTAGCCGCTGCTACACTTTGTCACACCTTTACAACACATGGTCAGACTGTTCTCAACAATGATCACCTCTGTCCCAATGAATTCTGCATATGCATGGTCAATATTATATAATACATGTTAAATTGATTCATTCCATGAATATCAGGCCTACATATTCATGGAATGATCACCATTTCTCTTAAAAGCTGACTATGGTAAAAAAACGGTTAAAGAAAATTACTGTTACTTCAACAGGTGCCGCAGCAGTGAATTCAAAACAATATGGAATTCATCAACTAGTAACTAAAATAGTTAAAGAAACTCTTGCCAAATCCTATGAACTCGAATGAATCAAGAAAGACTTCCAAAAACCAAAGAATAGTAGAAATCTCAAAGTTTTTTTATTCACCAATGTTACAAACCTGCACACCAGTCTCATTCACTGTTGCATAACAGAGACTCCACAAGATTAAATAAGTTAAGAAACTATCTCAACCAAATTGTCATTGAATTGAGAATAATTCATTAAACAAAGCACAACTAAACTCTAACTTCACTCCAATCCCAAGACAAAAGGTTTTATTTGAATATTCACCCTTAATTTTAATGTCTTGGGATTACCTCCTACCCAACCTAGACTTATCAAACATTATTAAACATTACATCCCAATACTTAGTCCTTTGTGGACATGACCAACATTACACAATGAAGAGTACTCCTTTAAGGACCTTGTAAATATGCAAATGTAGTGTACTACTTGAAGGTCATGATCGATGCTAGGTTCTTCCAACTGATCCTTGGACTCCACTTATACATTCCACACCTCTGATTTGCTTGGAGAGTTTTGAAGGTCTTCATGATCCTTAAGCCTGACTTGAGTGTTTGAGGTGCTCTTGCACCAGTATATTTATTATTTCCACATATATATTAAATATACAAATATATATTCAAACTCATATCCATTCCAAATAATAACCAATATAGTTCATATAGAATTCAAGATTAATTCTATATTAATCCATTACTGATCTGACTAAAACTATAACACTGACAGCAATATCATAGATTCATGAAGTCAAATACAATTGGCCACAAACAATATAGGCTTATAGAACATATAGGTATATACCTATGCTCCATAGTATAATGGCCCGCCTAGGGCAAGACATGAAAAATAACAAACTGCATTTTTTCAACCCAAAAAAGATATAATACACTATACATTGAATGCCCTCAAAAGGCTGTGAAACACTGTGGGAGTTCAAGAAAATGGCATGTTTATTCAAGAAACCCTAGTTCTGGCAGCGAACAGGCCAGTGGGTTTGGAATTTTATTACACTATGCCAAACTATTCACAAAGATCTACCAAAACATATAGAGCAAGGAATCAAAGCAAACCAACTAAGAATAACAAGAAATTGTGAATTTCAATTCATATTAAGGTAGTTTCTCGAGTTGCAAGCTAAACTGTGACAAAATTGCAGTGTAAATGTTATTGCTTGCTATTAAGGTTTGAGAAAAACCTCAACCAATACATACACCAGGCCTTGGATGACCTTATATATCTCCATATGCCATGTTCCAACTATTGGAACTGACCCATAACCACCTTTGGAGATTTTGTAAAATCTTTCCCAAATGTTGAAGTTAAAATGACAACTTTACAACTTTTCAGCATCTTGACTCCTATCAACCTACCATCACCTCAAATCGATGTAGAATGTCTTCCTCATCTACATGAACCATGTCCCATCCTTTTCAAAAAATTATGCTAAAAGTGTTAGATGATACTCATCAATGGCAAGTTAAAGCAATGTAAAGTTCTTCTTTGCCTGCAACACATATAAGAACAATGTAAACTTATCTTGAAACTTCTTCTTTTCTTGCAACACATATAACAGCAATTATAAGTGCTTGCAAGGTATATAGTGGCTTTTGTTCTTCAGGATACCTTTAGGGGAAGAGTATGTGAATGCCCCTCGTGTCTGGAGTCTAGTTTAGAGGAGATGGCTATTTACACTACTAAGGTTTGTTGAATCTAATTCTGAATAACATTGCTTGCTATTGTATCATGACAAAAATGAAAGAAAATGATTTAAGAGTTAAAAGAACAAAATGGATTTTTTGAAAAGGCTTTAGAAACTTTCAAGTAAATACTATTGCTAATGATTTATTGCTGCTCTATTTTGGTATTTGATGATTGTCCATGCTTAAACATTTAATGTCATTATGGTTATATGAATGGATTCTTTGCCTTAGAACACTATCATCTTCAAAATCCCATATGAAATCTATATGACCATATCATTTCTTCAATATGCCCTATGGATGTCCCTATCTAACTTTATATCTTTTAATTGCATATAATAACTAATTTATGTGCTTTTTCATGACTATGTTTGACTCATATAATTGTCATCTCTCTAGCACTATGTTGTCATTTAATATTTCTTCCTAAAGCTTGTAAATTTTGTTCCTTTTGCCATGTCATGTAATATGTCTTGCCTTGTAGCTTATATGTTTTGAAATTTTTGTTAGGCCTTGTAGCTTGTATGATTTGATTGCTGGAGAGCTTCTACAACTAAGCAAGAAGGTTGTTCCACGAGTTATAGCCGCGCGTTCGGGTATGAAAATTGTATATTTTTTAATTTAATATATATTTTAACTAGACTTGTAGCTTATATGTTTTGAAATTGTTGTTAGGCCTTGTAGCTTGTATAATTTTATTGTTGGAGAGCTTCTATAGCTAAGCAAGAAGGCTATTGCACGAGTTATAGCCGCGCGCTCGGGTATGAAAATTGTTTTTTTTTAATTCTAATGTATATTTTAACTAGACTTTTAGCTTATATGTTTTAAAATTGCTTTTAGTGGCTTAATGTTGTAAGGTCTCTTGAAATAAGACCTTCAGGCCGTTGGTCAAAGTTTTACAAATAATCTTAGGAATAAAGTTAAAGAAAGTATTTTTAAAATATTAAAGTATTTAGCTAGGTCTAAGAAGATTTGTGTACTTTCGACAGTTTTGCTTAGTTTTTGAAAGTTGCAGTAGACCAAAGTTTTCATAGCCCGATTTTTGCTTCCTGCAAAGAATGATCGTGTCAGATAATATAAGCGAAGAACAAAACAGGGAGACAATCGCTAGATTGTGGTCTAACTTGAAAGTTGCAGATTGTGGTCTAGATTGTGGTCTAACTTGAAAGTTTTTGAAAGTTGCGGTAGACCGAAGTTTTCATAGCCCAATTTTTGCTTCCTGCAAAGAACGATCGTGTCAGATAATATAAGTGAAGAACAAAACAGGGAGACAATCGCTAGATTGTGGTCTAACTTGAAAAGAAAAGGTGATGGAAAATGTTATTGTCCTTTTAATATTTGTAAGGGCTTAAACCGTAGAAGACTACTAATCAAAATAGTTAAGAGACATTGTAGGGAGAATGGTCACATTGAAGGGGGGCATGACTATCATCCACCGGTAAGTCGTTCATTATATCATTTTAACAATTTATATACATATGAAATCACTTGATGATGAGTTGATGATCATGGTTTATTTATGTTAATCAATTTTATATAAGTTGATCTTCCCAGGGAAGTACATGATATGAACCACAACAATCCGAAGAATATGGTTTTCGAAGTGGAGGAACATGGACGTGCAAATATTGAAGGTGAAGATAATGATCCCATGGAAGATGATGATCATGCGCCAGAAAACACAATTGAAGAGGATGGTATAAATACATTGATCCATGACACATCTAGTCCAAGCGTATCTGATCATGATGATGATGATAGCCTCAATGTACGTCTACTTCAGAAGGCATACGAGCCCCTATACAAAGACTCCCAAACAACTCTTCTCTCTGCTGTATTGTTGTTGTTGAACTTGAAGGTTATGAATGGTTTATCCAACATAACAATGTCACGTATGTTAGGGTATGTCATATATGTCTTTATAGTTAACAAAGGGTGAATAATGTACCACTAATATTGTTTATATTAACACCTTATATTTTTTGTTGTGGATTGATAGGCGAGTTTCTGTTACCATCATCAAATATTCTACCTTGCTCATATCAAGAATTAACTACTGTTATGAAAGATATTGGAATGGAGTCTGAAGCAATACATGCTTGTCCCAATGATCATATTATATATTATAAAGAACATGAATTTGAAACAAAATGCCCTGTATGTCATATGAGTAGATATCAAACAGATCGACTAACAAAAAAGGTGCCTCAAAAGGTGTTTCATTACATCCCCATTATTCCACGGATGCGACAATTATTCAGGTGTAGTAGCTTGGCTCAATTTATGGATTATCATGCACGCAATAGAAGTCGAGATGACATTATTCGAATCCCTGCGAATGGTTCAAAATTTATGCACATAGAGGAAAAGTGGCAACACTTCAAAGAAGAACCTCATAATCTCAGGCTTTCATTGGCAGCGGACGGTGTCAATCCATTTGGAGAGATGAGATCTGTTTACTCAGTGTGGCCTGTTTTTGTTATCAACAATAACATTCCTCCATGGATGTCAATAAAGAGGGAGCACATTATGTTGGCAATGATTGTTCCAGGTATCTTATCATTTGATAGTTATTAATTTACACATACTTACAAATCTTGCAGTAAAACGGTCACAATAACTATGTAATGTTACTATTCATTCAAGTAGGTAAATATCAAGTAAAAGATATGAATGTATATATTGAGCCTCTTATTGACGAGTTGGTGGAGTTATGGAACAGTGTCACTATGTATGACGTGTCTAGACCAATACGACAAAGACAATTTCAATTCCATGCAATACTTGCATGGACAATACATGATGCCCCAGGGCTAACACATTTTTGTGGTATGTTATAGTGAATTCAAGTTGCGCACAATAATTCCAATTATAAAAATCAACATATTTAATAATCCAATTACATCATTATCTTGTAGGTCTTCAAACAAAGGGAAAATTTTCATGTCCAGTTTGTGGTCCAAAGATGAAATCTCGTCATTCAAAAAGTTTAGGAAAGCAGGTGTTTGATGAGTGTAGACACTTCCTCCATAGGAATCATAAGTATCAAAGTACGAAAAAACATCTTTTCAATGGGAAAGAAGAGACTACATCAAAGCCACGAAGAATGAAACCTTGCCTATGGAAGTTGGAATATAATAGAATTAATCGTCGAGGTAATGTCGTTCCACCTAATGGTTTATGTTTGTAATTTATATATTTCTATTGTGATTTTTGTTGACTAATTGTGTAATTGATGATCATGGAGGTCATCAAGGCAATACTGACAACCTTCCAAAGGGACTAAAAAGCTATCCTAGACAATTTAGTAGGTTGCCCTACTACGAGCACTTACAAATTGTGCATTTTTTTGATACTATGCATATTGGAAAGAATATAACAGAGACATTGTGGAAAATATTGGATGGAAGGCGTGACAAAGAAAAAATTGTCAAAATTTGTAATGACATAAATGAATCCAATCATATTGCATTGAAAAATTTCATTCACTCAAATAGCAATAGAGATCATATTAATATAAGTTCCCTTCCATGGTTATTAACGGAGCAGCAAAGTGATGCCATAAAAGAAGTCATACAAAAAATTTGATTTCCCACAGGATTTGCTGCAAACATAAACAATCTCATATAAAAAAAAAGTGAATTTGGGCCAGGGCTCAAAATGCATGATTGGCATACTTTTGTCAAGGTAAGTTATGTTCTTCTGTATTTACAATATATTCATAAACTATGTGAATTGTTCGTTATGTTATGTTAGAAAACAATGAAATGATTGGTTTATAATTACTGCAGTACGTGCTTCCTCTATCTCTCCCAGAGCACTTCAACAATAACATCAAACAAGTGATATACGATCTTGGAAAATATATGAGGTAAGCGGTAATATCTGTTCAATTTGTTGTATATATTTATTATATTCATGATTTTTTTTTCTTGCTATGTAATCTATTGTATATTATTTTGTAAAGTCTCATATCTATATATTTTTTGTGACTTGAATCTTTTAATGTAGGTGGTTGTCATCTAAAGAAATCCATAAAGAAGATATAAACTATTGGAAGAGAAGAATTCCTCATTTACTGTGTAAAATGCAAAAGTTTCTACCTCCAACTTTTTTCAATGCACAGGAACACTACCTCATACACCTAGTTGAGGAGATTGAATTTTGTGGACCTATACACACTAGGTCAATGTGGATGGTTGAGAGGCATTTGAAATCTTTGAAGGATTTGGTTCGACAAAGATCACATCCTGAGGGTTCTATGGTAGAGGGATATATGGTATACCAGACTATGGTGTACATTACTAAATATCTTCCTAAGTTTGCATCAAATATCCATGTAGATCGCATTTGGGATCTCGAGCCTTTTAAAAAATTAGAAGGGGAGTACTTGATGGGGAAAGGTACATTGAGGAAAGTGAGAGCTAATAATTATAAGATGTCATTGTAATAAATTATTTCTTAATCTTCAAAATAAATCGGTTGTAAGTTGTCTATTTTTTTTTTTGTACAAGTGCTCGAGAGTGGGATGCACTACATTTGTATATTGCAAACAATCCTGATTGGATGACGGTATGGATTGAACAATGTCAACATTTTGGTCGCACATTAACATGGGAAGGTGTATCTTCATTGGTTAAAGAAGCTCATCGTAATGGAGATTCCAATGTTACACAAAGGGAAATAGATTTAGCACGTGGTTCAAGAGATTTCTAGGTACGTACAAATTTATTAATCACCTGTATGTTTATCAACTCACGATACAATAATTTTGATATGTTTCACATATTATTGCAGGTTAAACACCACAAGGCTATGTTCTATAATGGTCAAAAATTTCGCGTCAAAGTGTTGGATGACACGAAGAAAACTTGTGATTCAGGAATAACTGCAGTCTTTCAAGTGACTAATATTTCATCTAGAAACGACTTACATCCTCAAGAGTCTGAAAATTGATACTATGGCATTTTGGATGAGATAATTGAGTGTGACTTTAGTTCCTTCAAATTAGTACTCTTCGTTGTCAAATGGTACAGGCTACCACTTAATCCAAATGATCCTGATAGAACTGTTATTGAACATGATAATGGATTTATAATGGTTAATACAAGGTCGTTTGAGCCAGTTGGGGATGAGCCTTATGTTCTTCCAAGCCAATGTGAGCAGGTATTTTACTCAAAGGTTCCACATAAATCGGGTTGGTCATTTGTTGTTAGACATGAACCGAGAGGAAGGCCAATAAAGTATAATGCGATGGAAGAAGAAGATACCGAAGAAGTAGAAGATGATGTAGATGGTGATCATGATTGATAGTTATTGGATGATGTTCTTGACACAAATTTTCATGAAGAAGAAGAAGAAGATGATGATGATGATGCTGCTACTAATGATGATGATGAAGATGATGTTGATGTTGATGATGATGTTGATGATGATGACGACGATGACAACGACGACGATGATGGTGAGGAGGATGATGATGATGACAAGGATGATGATGACAAGGATGATGATGATCATGATGATGATGACGACAACGACGAGGATGATGATGATGGAATTTAGAGGTATGCCATCAATCCTTAATCTATTTAATATTCATTTCTTGCTAGAAATATATTTGTCTTATATATATGGTTACGTAGTTTATTCATTATCTATTTAAAAGCTACAAGTTTCAACTACAAATAGAATACTGCTAATCCATTTTAAAATTATTATAATGGGTTTTGGAAGAAATTATAGTTATCTTAATTAATATAAAATATCTAACTGAATTTCAAATTGTTATGCAAGTGGCTTTAGTCTAGGTGTTTCCTCCACCTCCACACACATCAAACAACTTCAAATAGCATGTCCCCAAGGTGACTAAGCCCTCAACTCATCAGCTGATACAAAAACTCAGTTTTAGCCCTTCACTAGGCCTACTTCCCTAGTAGACTTATAATGTGAGCCTGATTTAAGTGTTTTATTGTGTACCTTTTAATGTTTTTAATTTTTATGTGATGTTAATGATGGATGTGATTATGATTATGATGTGATTATGCTCACAATAATTGAATTACATTTGCAGGAAATTGAACCCCTTTCAGGAGCATTCCGCATAGTCTCATGGATCGACAGGTATAAGTCAATACTCCTTATAGACAGTCTATTTAATACACTTATCAATAGTAAGATTGATGTCTTCTAAGATCTCTCCCATTTGTAGGTACCAGCGAATAGGTATTTGTCAGAAGTGTCTTCCTCAAGTGAGGGAAATATAGGAATAGAAGAGGAAAGTGAGACATGTAGTTTATCTAGAACATGGAGATTAACTAGAGGTCAAAGGACTAGAAGGAAATTCAATAAACACATGAAATTTTTCCTTGCTCAAGGGGGGTCATGTTCTTATGATGATGAGACAGAAGGTGACATCGAGGTGCCCTTGAGGTACCGACATCTACAGAAACATTGGGTACCCAAGGAACTTCCTCCAATAAACACTGATTTTTGTGTTAACGAGAGGATATATCGCATAGCACCATCATCACTACATGGTTTGGGCCTATTTTCTATGGACAGCATAAAGGTGTCTTACAACAAAGTTTCTGAATTGATGGAGTATGTTGGACCATGGTACGATTACAAAAGTTGGATGCATATTGTTAAATATAAAAAAAGTATGCGTAGGTATGCCCTCTTGGAAAATTATATACAACAACAAGACAATAATCAAAGTAAAAGTGTGGCTATATACATTGATGGAAGGCCAAAAGCAACAGGGAATATTGCGGGTTTTATAAATAGTACATGACCTAGGTCAACTATAAAGCAACCCAATTGCATATTTGAGGCGCGCGAGGGAAATCGTGTATTCATCTGTGTGATAAAATCAATACATGCAGGGGAAGAGCTTCTTATTGATTACAATTTGAACCACATAGATACAAACGAGGCTACTATCATGGGGGTGGTACATACTATTAAACCAACTTCTAATCAATGACTCCAACATACCATTTAGTCAATAAATTTTTGGCTAACATTTTTATACTTCATCTTTGACACAGGGGCACAATATGGAGCAACCGCCCGGAGGGGATGCTGATGATGCTCCCGGCTCATCTACACATGAGCAGGTAAAACTCATTTGTAATTGTGCAAACTAGATAGAAGCAAAATGTTATTTTTTTAATGTTGTTTTCTTTATTGTTTTGGAGTAATTTTGATAATACTAATACTATTATTGTCACAGAGGGCTAGTGGTCGGAGGGAGGGAAAGGAACCTGCAGTCCCTCAGCAGGCCCCTCCTGAGGAGGACCCTTTCTATATCGATTTAGCAGAGACCGATGACCCGATCGGTTCAATTAAAATTAATTTAAAGAAAATTAGCAAAGAAATTCTACGTTTGGCAACCATAAATCCTATGACTCAACAAATAAAAGATAGGGCATCTGAATTGTTGCACACCTCTGAGTCCTTAAAAGTAAGTATTAATGAAATTTTTAATTATAACAAGAGTTCAATAATGGTTTTTATGTTATGCTCTTTTATGGCATTAATTAAAATATGGATGTGTTTTCTTTACAAATTTTTTTGCTTGATTTCGAGCTTTGTTCCCATGATGAGGGTGCTACAGGTGGTTCAGGTAGATCGCATGTTCCATTCGTCACTTCTATTTTCCACTAAATATATATAGGAATGATCATAATCATTGACAATACATGCTCAAATAATCTTGTCCATGCTAGTCCACGTGTTCTATATTTATGCATGCTCTAACAATTTTATTCTTCAGCTTCACATCAATTGAGTCCTACGATGACACCGCCTCCATCCAGGACAACCAAAAATCTCTTTCTGACTACTGAGTCAGCAACACGCAGCTTACATGCATCGACTGTTACACCATCTGGTGGTACACAAATCCCTCTTTTTCTCTCTTATGACAGCAACAAACAGTTTCTTTTTTACAACTTTATAACATCAATTATCATTTGTTCTTTTATACTTCGATCGTGACAAAGACTTATGAAACTTTTTGCAATAGGACCTGCAACATCATTTCCTGGATGTTCCTATGTTCCTAGTATGGGAACGGTGAAGGATGTCACATTGATCGTCAGTGACGATGAAGGCATTCCATTAAAAGTAGCCAAAGTTCCAGGTACTTTAAAGTTATTATTATTCTATAGTGATATAATAGTAATTTAGTTTTTGATCACTCTTCATCGACTAGTGATCCCATGATTGTTTTGTAGGGAATGATCTTTTTTGGAGAAAACTTGGTGATGAGTGTTTGCGAATATTTGGGCCCACCATGCATACCTGGTGGAACATCATATCCTAACTAAAACCCCAAACCACTATTTTGATTTCATATCATTGCTATAATAGTTTTCCTTTTCATCCATTTCTTGAACTATATTAAAGGTAGCTTCACTTCATTTATGAGTCTAACATGTTTTTTTTTTACTTAAAAGGTGGAATCAGCAACGCAAACCATTGAAGGATGATCTTATAGAGAGCATGACCCAACTCTTTGGACCTCATGCATTCGAGAGAAACAAGCTCCTTGAAAAAGTTGGTTTATGTTTGAAGTATATTAGGGACTAGTACAGAAAAAATTTATGGGATAACCCCAGGTATGAGCGTCCACCCTATGTTGCTGAGGCTGAGTGGCAGGCTCTGATTTTGGATGGAAAGTATAAAGCTGACAAGAAAAATAATATTACACCAATGGAGAGTACAGCAAGGTATGTGATACTATTGAGAATCTAATTATGTACTAATTAACCTCCATATTTATACTATCTAACATATTTCATACTTTTCATAGATTGCCTGACACATCAAAGGCAACAAAGGAAAGACCAGAAAAGCACGGGACACACAAGCTAGGCTCTGGTGGTTTTTCGAAACTTCAAGCAAGAGTTGTAAGTATTAGTAAATGAAAAATTGTATCAAATTTTTTATATAATGTGAAGGGAAATTCTAGGACTCCCTTATTTAGCTCATCAATTATAAATAGGTCAATAGAATATAATAACAGTAGTGGATTTTCATATTCAATATAAACAATTCAACAATTGAATTCAAGACTCCACAATCTAGATTAGTGAAGAAAAGTTGTGATTCACTAATATGACATTATTTAAAATCTCATCCTTGACTGAATTTTCCTCCAATAGTTGAGAATAAAGGCAGTGATTGAAAGAATGAGGGAATGCAGCAGCACTTGCAGCCATTTTTATTTCCAAAGAGTTGAACTAACTCTTACCCAACTTAAGAATTTGGAGAAAATATGTTGGTACAAGCAAAGCATACAAACACGCAACATTTATATAGTAGATTGCTCCGTCAAAACTGCTCAATTTTTGTCTTATTATATTGTGATGGATATAGATGATTTTTTGTTGATATTTTAACTACCCTCCATTGGTTGATGAAACAATGCAAGTAAAATTCACCATACCATGCAAAAATGCAGGGCTCAGTGCTCAAGAGATGCCTCACAGAAGATGATAAGAGAATTGGCTTCCAACAAGGCTATAGAGTCATGGTTGAATGGCTACGAGCTAAAATTAGTGTGGAAGGTTCTAATACTGATGCATCTCAGCCACAGGTAAATAAGTTAAATGAAATTTATTTCAGATTGAATACTTTACCAATTAGTCTATTTGATGTTAAGTTCCAATATAAAGTGAGTATATCTGTTTTAAGCAAGCAATGATAACAATGCGTAGGATGTTGGAATGCAGCCCGACAATCCTTCTACACAATCTATGGATGTCGAAGGTTCGCATGATGTGCATCCTAGTGGTGGAGGTATACATTTGCTATTAAATTTTTTATATGTAATTGCAATTGGTGTTTGGATTAATGTAACATTTTGTATAGCAGCTGTAGAGGATCGAGGGGTCGATGTTCATGACCGTGTTGACATTGAGTCCAGACAAAATGATGTGGTCAGATCAGGTAAAGAGACACAGTTATGTTATTTGAAATAATTAAATACTCGTAACAATTATAATAAATTATTTTTAATTTAACTCTTTTATTTTTTATTGCAGAGGACCCCCCTTTGCAACAACATAGGAATTTGAGATCATCAAGAATAGAGAACAGAACAATTGATGGGGGGGAATTGATGATGACATTGATGCTCCTCTTAGAGCTTACATAGAAAAAAGAAATAGAAAGAAAAAAAAGAAATGATTGTCACTACATACCTTAATTGATAATGACTGTATTTTATGTCTCAATGAATTTAATTATGTGCTAATGAATGTTCATGAATTATGTGTTAATGCAGAATATTGATGAATGTTGCATGTTAACGAATCTAATGTGTTAATGAATGTTATCATGTGATATTGATTGAATGTTACATTTTATTAATGGTTGAAAGAATGAATGAATGTTAGATGTTAACGGGGAATGTAGAGTGATGTTAGGGGGAGGGGGGTGGGGCCAAATGAGCTTCCACCTTCACGTGGTTGGCCCTATTTAGTAGAGAATATTAAACTATTCTCGAAACAAAGTGAAGCTCAATAAGATGTAAGTGAAGCTCAAATTGGCACAAATAGGGAGTCTGTATGATGTAAGGGCTCATTTGAAGTCCTAGGGTGTCCTAGGAAGAGTTATGGGTGGATGGTAGTGTTTACATGATGTAATAGGCTATTAAAGCCCCTAAATGATGTAAAATGCACTCAAAGTGCAAGATCCATTATTTCCCGCTCCTTCCCCAATATCAAATGCTTTAATTTTGATCTCCCTGAAGTCATGTCAGAGGCTCCCAATTACACCAATACATGGATGCAAGAACACTGACAACAACCTCATGTGTTAATAGGATATGGCATAAAGCTGCACAAGATAGATATTTTTGTTCTCAATAAGATATCACAGATAGACTTGAGACTTGATACATATTCCAAATTGAAATAAGTCACCATCTTTTCCTGAAGTAACCAAATTGCGTAAATATGTTACCTTGGATATTTTAGTCTTACAATTTATGTACATATTATTTTATAGTATGATTAAGTATTGTTAACTACGTATATTTACTATTTAGTTGTATAGGATACTTAATGAAATAAATTAATGTAACTTTTTTGTTTTTTTTTTTTTGTATGGAGTTACCCAGCCCCAAAAACCATTGCTGTATTGGTATGTTGTATGCAACTACCCATTCCCAATTATGATTCCAATTTGGCAACTTAGGAGTTGTGAGAGCAGTTCAAATCACTCACTGGGGAAGATGGTTCATAATCATTTCCCCACTTGCTTCCTTGTATTCTCATAATTGGAACATAGGCATCTCTCTCTAATTAATGCTTACCTTTGATTTATTAACCGTATTGTTACTATGGATATAACACAATTAAATTTAAATCTCTTGATATCTGGATCATCAATCCAAGCATGGCTGTAGAGAATCGTAGCTGTGTAGACACCAAATTTGAACAGTCCACTTACAATTGAGAAATAGATTATTGGTAGTGTCCTCATCTACTTGATAGATTGAGCATGCAGAAGCTTGGTAGGTGCCTCAAACCTAGCCCTAGTTTCATTGCCAACCATAAATTTGGTGTATACACGAAAGTTGTTTTGATCTTGTGAGCATTGAATATCAGGATCTCCATTTGACTTCTCGTTATTAATGCCTTGACTCACTACTGCTGGATAAACAACCTAGTTGAAGTCCAGTACAAAGAGGTTTCTTGCTACCAAAGATTTGATAAGTGTTACGAAAATATTCACTGTAACAATCTCCTTCTAAATTGAACTCCCGATGAATATTAATCTAGAATTCTTTTGGCACCATCTGTTTTATTTGTTTTTTAATATTCTAAATTCCTACTCTAGCCTCATTGCTCTATTTTTTTTTTTATTCTATTTAATTATATATGTAATATTACAATGTGAAATTCAATGTTCAGATGTTTGTGGATGAAGTAATGGAACTTGTGGAGCTCACTTCTTTGAGAGGTGCCTTGGTTGGGCTTCTTGGACTGAATGGCCTATCTACTGAATAGCGTAAGCGGTTAACAATGGCATTAGAGCTTGTGGATAATCCTTCAATTATATTCATGGATGAGCCAACTTCAGGCTTGGATGCTCGGGCAGCAGCTATAATTATGAGAACAGTAAGAAATATAGTTGACACAGGGAGAACTATTGTTTGCACAATCCATCAGCCTAGTATTGATATCTTCGAGGTATTTGACGAGGTAAAGATTTGGTTTTCTTAAAATAGCTTTGTGAAGCATTTGAAATTGGCATCTTCTTAAAGCTAAATGAAATATGCTGCAGCTATTCTTAATGAAGCAAGGAGGTCAGCTTATCTATGCAGGTCCACTTGGTCACAATTCTAACAAACTTATAGAATATTTTTCGGTAAGATGCCATCCACCACGGTTTTATTCTGTTGAGAGATTTAGATCTAAATTTGGTACCTTTTGATGAGCAGTTTGAATTTTGGAGTTGTAAGTAGTCATATTTTATTGTACTAGAACCAATAGGAAGTTGATTTTATATACAAGGAATTGGTCATGCCGGATAGTGTTGACCACTAAGCTTTTAGCAAACATTCTCAATACATTGAGCTTAAGAGTCAAGCACTAGCTGCAATCATCATATATGTTTCAGCTAATTGAAAATGATTCATGTAGGCCATTGAGGGGGTTCCACAGATCAAGGAAGGTTATAATCTAGCTACGTGGATGTTGGATGTAACTTCTATGTCAGAAGAGCACCATCCAGATGTCAACTTTAGTGAAATCTATAAATCATCAGACCAGCTTAAAGCACAATTTTTTATTTTTTTTAATACTCCTTCTACCATCGCAATTGCGATGTCATTTTCGCTGCACCTATAGTAACCCCGTCGCAATTGGAGGGGTTGGTGTCATAATTACGACAGAAAACACGCGAATTGTGAAGCGGTTGCCGTCACACCTACCCTCCAATTGTGATAGGGTAGCTGTAGGTGCGACAGAAATCCTGTCGCAATTGCGATGAAAAACACAAGAATTATGACGATGATGACGGGACAACATGGTGGCTGCATAGCGATGGATAGGCGTCGCAATTGCGACGATGAGGGTAGACGTCATAAATTGCGACTAAATAACTACGATGTCTATGTCTGTCGCAGTGGCGACACATTGCGGTCATAATTGCGACACATAGCCATCGCAAATTGATGACAAATCTATTAGTGTCATGTGTTGATCTTGCGTGTTTTATTCTTGCATGTTGATTTGCTGTAACTTGCTAAGATGGTTGATTTAAGCTTGGATGGATGAATAGTTTAATGGGCTCACTATAACTAGTGAAAAAGTATTATTAGGGCATTTAGACCTTGAATAAATGATTCACCCCCCCCCCCCCCCCTCTCAGTTATTCTAAATAATTCTAACAATTGGTATCATAGCTTTGCTACTGACTTAGTTTAAAGGAACTAGAAGCAGAAAAGATCAAAATGCCTAAGAGAGAAGTTCCCAAGCTCAACAAAGACAACTTTGTTGCATGGAAAAGTTTGATGAAGCTACATCTTGGATCCATAGGAGATTATGCCAAAAATTCAATTATTACTGAACATGTTGATCCAACTAGTAATCTTACTGCAGAAGATTTGAAAAACAAATAGGAACACAATCAGACAATGTTGGAAATTGCTTCTGCACTCAACTACACTGAATTTGATGATATCAAAGGATGTGACATTGCATTCAAGATGTGGAAAGCCCTATTAGACATTTATGGAGGAGACCTGAATGTCCAAAGAGAAAAAAGAGAAAGCCTCAAAGGAAATTTTGATGATATGAAAATGGAGGAAAGTGAGAATGCTCTAAGTATGCCTCTAGAATAAAGGAAGTGGTAAGTGCAATAAGATGTTTGAGCAGTCAATTAGATGATGATACTATTAATAGTAAGTTCTTAAGAACCTTACTCCCTATCTATGCTATTAGAGTATCAGTTATACAAGAGCTAAGATGTGTACTAGGAAACAATCTAAGTTTTGAAGGTATAGTGGGTAGACGCACTGCATTTGAGTTATCTAACTTTGACAACTATAGACCTAAGAATGTTGAATCTGCTTTCAAGGCCAAGCTATCAAGGAAAGATGTTGAACAGGTGAAATCAAAGAAGGGAAGAAAGATGAAATATGCATCCAGTGATAGTAGCACTGATGAGGAAGATGTGGAATAATTGGAAGCATTACTAGCTAGAAGATTTCACAGAGGCAAAGGAAAATTCAAAGGTAAGCTACCTATCATTTGTTTCAATTGCAATGAAGTAGGACATTTTACTGCAAGGTGTACATAGAAAAATGAATACGAGGAAGGAAACAAGTACAAATATAGAAGAGAAGATGATAAGAAAGATTACAAAAAAAAAGGAAAGAAGTGCTATATTGCTGAAGAGGATTCTGATGATAATGATGATGAAGTTGTTATTGTGGCCATGAAGGACCAATTTGATGAAGAAGAGCCTACAACACTGGTAACATGTATGAACAAAAATGATAGATGGATCATAGATAGTGGATGCTAACATCACATGACAGGAGACAAAAGTAAGTTTGTTAACTTTACTCAGTATGATGGAAATAGTGTTAGATTTGGTAATGATGCTCCATGTCAAATCAAAGGAAAAAGCTCCATTAAGATTACAAAGCAAATTTCATGTGATAATGCATACTATGTTGAAGGACTAAACTATAATTTGCTAAGTGTCTCATAGTTAGGCAATGTAGGGTGTAAAGTAGAATTTGGAAACAAAACTACAAAAATCTATGATATTGATGGTAAATTGATAGGAAAAGGAGATCAAACAAGAAGTAACCTATTTTATCTTGATATGGAAAATGCTTCCTGTCTTGTTCCAAAATTTGATGATGTATGGTTATGGCATAGAAGGCTATGTCATGTCAACTTTGATAATCTAGTCAATATCATTAAAATGAAGAAAGTCAGAGGTTTACCTAAACTGAAGAAACCTAACAACAACATGTGCAAACAATTTCAGCTAGGAAAGATCACTAAGTCAAGTTTCAAGAGTAAAAACTATACATCTAAAGAAGTACTTGAGTTAGTCCATACTGACTCATGTGGTCCAATAGAAGTAAAAATCTATAAAGGAGATAAATATATATTGTTGTTTGTTGATGAGTATTCTAGGCTGACGATTGTTATGTTCTTAAAGAAAAAATCTGATGTTTTTCAAATGTTTAAGTGGTATGTGGCTATAGTTGAAAAGAAAACAGGAAAGAGTTTGAAATGCCTAAGTTCAGACAGAGGTGGTGAATTCACATCAAATGAATTTAAGACATTTTTCAATGACAAAGGAATCAAGAGACAAACATCAACTCCTAGGACTCCCCCACAAAATGGAATTGTTGAGAGAAGAAATAGATCTATGATTGACTGTGCTAGAACATTAATGATGGAAAAGGCTATTGCTCTAAAATACTAGAGAGAAGCTATAAGTGTGGTTGTTCATACACTAAATCAAGTACAAGTCAAGAAAGGTACTAGTGGAACAACTTTTAAATTATGGTATGGTCACTCACCCAATGTAAAGCATTTCAAAGTATTTGGTTGCAAATTCTTTATCCTGAAAGATGCTAGAAATGAAAAATTTGATGCAAAAAGTGATGAAGGCATATTCCTTGGTTACTCCACTAGAAGTAAAGCATATAAGTGTTTAAATACTAACATTGAAAAAATTATGAAATGTGCAAATGTAAACTTTGATGAGCATACATATGTCCAAATTGAAAAACCAAAGAGAATGGATGACTACAGAACCTTTGTGTATTCTTATTTAGGAATGTCTGTTGATGAGGATACTATCAATCAAATTGGGATTCAATAGCAAGTTTCAGTTTCATTTGAGTCACAACCAGTGAAAGTCAAGCTATATTCAAAAGTCAAGTTGCAAAATGAAGAGAATGCACATTCTGACTTTGAAGTCAGTACACATGAAAGAGATGTAGAACTACCTAAAAACAAAGTGTATAGTGACCTTGAATCTGAAAGATTAAGCATGGAAACAAGGATAGAACCCAGATTATCCAAATATGTAAAGAAACATCACCCTACTAAATAGATAATTGGTGACAAAGATGCAAGACCAATGACAAGGAATAGACTAAGAAATGAATCATGTCTGTTAAGAAAATTTGAACCTAAGACAATATATGATGCAATACAAGATGGTGACTGGTATAAAGATATGGAAGAAGAGATTGATCAAATAAAGAAGAACAAAACTTGGAGTCTAGTTCCCAAACCAGTTGACAAAAATGTGATTGGCACCAAGTGTATATTCAAAAATAAGCTAGATGAGAATGGTGAGATTACTAGAAACAAAGCCAGACTAGTATGTAAGGGTTATGCTCAAGAAGAAGGATTAGACTATGGGGAAACATTTGCCCCTATTGCTAGAATGGAAGGAGTAAGAAATTTACTTTCATATGCTGCATAGAAAGGTTTTAAAGTCTATTAGATGGATGTAAAGTCTGCTTTTCTGAATGGTATATTGGAAGAGGAAGTCTATATTAAACAACTAGAGGAATTTTTTGATGAGAACAACAGGGATATGGTTTATAAACTACATAAAACACTCTATGGTTTAAAACAAGCACCTAGAGCATGGTACATGAGAGACTTCAGAAGTATCTAGTGCAAATACGATTTGAAAGAACTGATGATAATTGGAACATGTACATCAAATCAGAAGAAGGTAAGGATATTATTGTATTTGAAATCTTTGTGGATGACATAGTTTTTGCAGGAAAGGAAGTGCTTTGCAAAAGTTTTGCTAACAAAATGAAACATGAGTTTGAGATGTCTATGTTTGGAGAGATCAATTTTTTTGTTGGATTGCAAGTACATCAGCTAAAAAATGGTATATTTATGAGACAATCAAAGTAAATCAAAGAGATACTTAAAACATTTGGATTGGAAGAGTCCAAGCTAGTTAGCACACCAATGGCAATAGGACATAAGCTATCTAAAAATGATGTATCAGCACAAGTCAATCAAACAATGTATAGATCCATGATTGGAAAATTACAATATGTTGTACATAGCAAACCAAACATAGCATTAGTAGTTGGAATAGTGGCTAGATTCTCTAATAATCCTAAAGAAAATCATCTCATGGTAGTAAAAAGAATAATGAGGTATCTCAAAGGAACCGATGATTTCAGCCTATATTACAAAAAGAATGAGAAGTTTGAGCTCAATGCATACATAGATGCAGATTGGGGAGCCAACATTGATGACAGGAAAAGCACAAGTGGAGGAGCATTATTTTTAGGTAAAAGGCTAGTTACTTGGACTAGCAAGAAGAAAACATGCACATCTTAGTCCACTGCAGAATTAGAAAATGTGGTAGCAGTAGTAAATTGCACAAACATTGTGTGGCTCGCACATCTATTGAAAGGAATGAAAGAAGAGGTAACCAAACCTGTGATATTGTATTGTGATAATACAAGTGCTATAAACATATCCAAGAATCTAGTAATGCATGCAAAAACCAAGCATATTGCAATCAAGTATTATTATGTCAGAGAATTGGTAGAAGACAAACAAGTGAAGATGGAGTAGATTCACATAATGGAACAAACCATAGATATCTTCACCAAACCATTGCCCAAGGATGCTTATGAATATCTCAGAGGCAAGTTGGGGGTAATGCCCCTAACACAAGTAGTTTAAAGCAACAAAGAAGCTGCCCTACATCAACAAAAACTAATCATTGAAATATCAGAAGAATGATGCAGAGAATGACAATAGGAGAAAAAACTCTAGATTAGTCACAAGCATGGTGATTGAGGGAGAAAACATGAGATGCAAAGCTTATATTTCGCATGTTAAAAATGCTACATCTTTGGAATTTATGTCAAAGATAGAGATATATGCAAAAAATTGGTCAATAGAAAGCAAGAGGGAGATATATGTCAAAGAGGGAGATTTATGAGAAACTAAAAGGTAAAGATACAGAGAAATATGAGATCAGTAGTAAGGATGCAGCAGTCAAGAGGGAGAAAGAAGAAAGTAGCAGAGAAAGTAGAAAGTAGTAGAAAATGTAGAATTTTGGTGGTAACTAAGTTGATCAATTGATTAGTTTGGTTTTCCATCAATTCCAAAGAGGGAGATTTTTGGAAATGATTGAAAAGATCATGAATGAAAAGTAATGAAATTGGTAAAGAATTTTTTCAATCATTGTTTTGTCATTGATGTCAAACTTGCTACTTACAGGAATGACAATTGCTTTAGTGATCCAAATACTATCAATTGGTTGATTGACAAGGAGGAGGCAATCAATAAGATCTAACTAGAGCACCTAGAGAAAGGTTGAAGTTATGATGTTATAATGAAGTATAAGGATCAGTTAAGCCATTGATGAAATAGTGTATTGATTGTATGGAAACTCAGGTGTGGAAACAGCTTCCTACACTAATCTCATAAGGAAAGTATGATGCAAATCCTATTAAAATCTTCTATACTTACAGATTCAATATCATGTAAAAAATAATATTGTAGCCAAACATGCATACAAAAAATAGACAGTGAAAGAAACACATAACACAAGAATTTTTCGGTGGGGAAAAACCTTTTGGTAAAACAACCCCACCCCTTCAGAACCTACACAATGTATTATCTTCAACAAAAGGTTACAATACACTTGCAATGCAAGTTCAACATCAACAACAGAAGACTCTAGTAGCTACTCGCAGTACCAACAATACACATTTTTCGCATCGCATCTCTTTGCAACCCTAAAAATGCTTATAACATGTGCTTCACTTTAGGGCTACTCCCAAATGTAAACCATATTAGGGTTTTACCATTCTCCAAGAAAATAGGAACCCCAAATTTTTTTTTTGGGGTAGAGTGTATAGTACTCAAATATCTTAGTTGCCACATGTCTTCACCTGTCATTGAATCTTCCTAACATAGCTCTTACGTGTCATAGGAATTTTTCATAATCGTTTTAGTCATGATCTCCTTACACACAATTCAAGATGTCGACACATCAACATTATTTGCAAGAAATACATTTTACAACACAAAGAATAAGAATAAGAATTATACAAGGTTGAGACACCTTATTCCTAACATTGATGTTATACACTAAGACACAGATGATGGGCACACTAAAACACATCAAAGATGTAAGGTTTAGCTAAGTCATTTGTAAAGCCTAACTAAGTTCATTAAAGAGAGCTAAGCAAGCTAGTTAGTGCCAAACAGATTCTTAGTTGAAGTCGAGAAAATTTTAACTTTAGTAAGTGCCGAGTGATCTTCAAGAGCTGAGTGATCTTCAAGTGCTGAGTGATCTTCAGGTGCCGAGTGAAGATCAGGTGCCAAGAATGATATAAGTGCCAAGTAACATAGAAGGAGCCGAGCATCAGTAAACCAATGATGCCGAGTTGCTGCATTATTTTGAAAATTGAAGAATTGCCAGATATGAGCTGATATGGTAGTTATCTAGAATTTTGTGAATTAGATAGAAGATAAGAATGATGAGCTAGTGGCACAGAACACTATGTAAAATATTTTTAGAGAATACAAATGGATTCTAGAAAAAGTTTCAGATAAGAGTAAGATATGGGACGGATACATTGTATCCTACCTAATCTTTTGAAACCCTAAAGTTGGAGAGGGAGAATTGATTGGGAAAGGTATTCTAGATTTCTATTTAAGGAGTCATAAGGTCACGAAGCAAAGTAATGGTCAAGCATGAAAGAATGAAGTGCTGAAGAAGGTGCTAAGGAGAAAAATAGCACATATACTCTATTTCGATAGATGACCATAGATATGATTGCATTAGTATGATGAGCAAGAAGACTGAAGGTGACGAAGTTTGAGATGACAAGTTGTCAAAGCTGTTGTGTTTAAAGCCAAGCAAAGGATTGAACTAAAGTGTGATCTGTAATCTGCAAGATATGTTGTAAGTTGTATTAGATCAAAAGCCATTATTTTTACTCTCTAGCAATTGTAACAGTTAGTGTACATCCTATGAACTTAGGTTGGTTTAATAGCCATGTTGTAAATCCTTTAACAAGGTGACATTCCAAGAGACTGTTCAAAAGTCCTTTGACCAGGCCCATTCCTAATAGTATGGTGAAATCCTCTAACAAGGTCACATTTAACAGTGTGTTGTAAGCCTTTAACAAGGCAAGCCTTTAATAGGGCATCACTTTAGAACAGTGAGAATTGAGTAGCATATTACTGGTGGTTTTTTCCAAATCGGGTTTCCACGTAAGTTATTGTGTCATGTGTTGATCTTGCATGTTGATTTGTTGCAACTTGCTACGATGGTTGATTTAAGCTTGGATGGATGAATAGTTTAATGGGCTCACTATAATTGGTGAAAAAGTATTATTAGGGCATTTAGACCTTGAATAACTGATTCACCATCCCCCCCCTCAGTTATTCTAAAGAATTCTAACAGTAAGAACTCCAAAGATACTTTTTCATAATTTTGGTAAGATAGGTCATACTACCAATGTTTGCAGAAGCAAGATTCCAAATCAAAATACTGGGCAGAAGTTCATGGGTCATTGCCATAAATGCAACAAACTAGGACATCAAGCACATGAATATGGAACCAAGACCATAAGCACACAAAGATTTGAAGGATATTGCTATAACTATTAGAAGTATGGACATAGAGCATATGAGTGCAAATCTAAGTCTAAATGGTCATCAAACAAGTAGACAAAGGTAAAGCACAATGAAAACTCTTATAATTGGGATTATAATACAAGGTATAGTTGTCACTATTGTCAAGATTATGGACATGTTGCTGAAAATTGCATAAGAATACATTTCAGATGTCACTACAAAAGGTGGTTGAGTCAAACAACATGTTTTAGTTGTTTGAAGATTGGTCACATAAGTAGAAATTGTCCAACAAGGTCAAAGGCACCAAGAAGTAATTTCAACAAAGGCAAAGGAAAGGTTGATGTTGAGAATGTCAGAGATGCGAAGAACAAGAAATTGAAGAGAAAGGGAGATTGCAGCACATCAAGTTTTGAAGGGATCACTTCACCCAATGGGTCAGGTGATCACACTTCCTCAAATTAAGAAATCAAGAGGTAAGTGGGACTAATATTTAAAAAGATATACTAAACATTAGTTCCAAGGATTGAGTTCTAAAAAGATTATGTATGCATAAAGAAAGATGCAAAATGTTGATTATAATCTAAAAGAAATCTTTAAGTTGTGGTAGTTTTCATGTTACTACCGAGTGAAATGTTAGCAGATGTCGAGCTATAAAAGGTAATAGTGTTGACTGAGCTTATAGTGGTTGCCAAGTGAAAAGGAAACTTCATGGAAGCTGAGTGAGTCAAAATATTTAGTGAAGTCGAGCTTATAGTTGTGTAAGCACTAAGCATTAAATGCAAGGTTTTAAGGTCTATATGATCAATTTATACTCATTTGACATCATTCAAATTTGAAGGAGAGAAAGAAGAGCGAAAGGAAAAATTGAAAGAGATTGTATCAACATTTGTAAGCTAAATTCAATAGTCACTCAACATCATCACAAGAGATTCACAAAGGCATCTATTGTGTATTGAACTATGCAGTTTGAATTTTTTGCAAACCCTAGTTTACATAATGGTGTCTAGCTCTTTAGCTACTAAGGTTAAATAGGGTAAAGAAGTTTTGAATGTGCAATTAATAAGCAATGAGGTTACTCAACCAAACTTTAGAGCCATACCTAATATCGCTTATAAGAAAGATCCATCTGGTTTGTTGTCGATGATACCACCTTGAGTTTTGATGAGTAGCATAGGAGACATGGAGATTATGGAAACCTATGGAAAATTATGTAAAAATGGAGCATTAAAGGATGAATTCAAAATCGTAGAGAGAAAAGGGTTGACTTGTGCCCTAGATTTTCCAAATGTTTTCAAAATTGAATGGATTAAGATAGTCCTAAGTAGAATTCACGATAATTCTCTATGGTTGGATAGTGGATCGATGAAGATCACCAAGAATATTGTACATAGAGTAACAAGGTATCCAACACTTGACTGACCTAAAACAATGAGAAGAAAATCTAAAGGGTTCATTGAGAAGAATATAGGGGTAGTGTAGAACAAATGAGGGATGACAATTGATACTATCTTAGATCCCCTAATTGCATTTGTAGTGAGGATACTAGCCCATAAATTCTATCAATCTAGTAGGCTCAATAGTGTACCATGTATTGTTGTTGACATGGGCTATAAGATAGTTAAGAAGGACTATACCTATGACCTTGCTAAGTAGCTGATGCAATAATTGTCAAAAAATTTGGGAGCTATAATGAAGACCAAAAGTGCACAATGTAAAATTTGGCTCAATTCTTGTATGTATGTTCTTTTATGTACAAAATACATTCCCCACATTTGGTAAAGTATCCTAGAAAACAAACAGATCTATTGCAATGTAGATAGGTGAGTTCATTGAGCAACTTGGGAATAATTTTGAGACAATTATGACAAGCTATTATGAGGACTTCAAAAAATCAATGAAGAAGAGACTAAGGATACTATTTCACTAGTTGAGAAACATTTCAATGATGTTTTCTCTCTAGTTGATACTAATTATATACTTATGTTCAACTTGTTGTTCCAAGGGTAAGGTGGCTAATGCCACTAGCCTATGACATCAATGTTGATGAAGCCTCTACAACAATAACAACAGTACTTGTAGAAAGTGTAGATGATTAGGCTACTGCCTTTGGAAACTATGACATGGCCAAATCAAAGATAACTATGGATTTGAAGACCACCTCAGTCATTAGGAAGGATAACAAAATTGTGAAGAAGTTAAAAGAGAAATTTGGTGAAGGAGCAGATGATGAAGAAGAATAAGAGCAAGATGATGATGATGAAGTAGATATAAATGTTCAAGAACCATTAGCCTTAACTCAAGGTCAAGGAGAAGATCAAGAAGAAGAAGTAGAAATTGAAGGTGGTGCTAAGGGAGAAGAAGCCAGTGAATCACTTGAGAAAAATAAGAGGAAAGTTAAGACCCCAATTTTTAGCAAACAAGGAAGGTTGCAAAACATAAGCTTGTAGTTCCCTCTAGATGAGAAAACTCAAGGGATACTAAAAAGAAGGCTCAAGAAGTAGTCAAGCCAAAATAGAAGAAAGCTAGACTAGCTATCTATGAAGAGGAGCCTGAGAAGAAATCAAGGAGAAAATGCATTGCTCCAATTGAATCTGATGAAGAGAAGACAAAATTTCATGACAAAAACTAATTTCAAGTGGTAAATCATCATCCTTCTTTAGATTTAGACAATATATGCAAGAACATAAGGAATAATTTTGATTTATTTAGTCTCACACAGATTAAATTTGATATTCTTGGAAAAGTTGAGATGAACCAAGTAGAAGGGTCAATATATGCCATGATGGCAATATGTAAACAAACTCCAATTGAGATTGCCAACTCTCCACCAAAGGAATTATCTGATAGATTTGAACAAAAGTGGTAGTATAGTCTAAACATAGAAAGACAAATTAGAGAGACTACACATGCACAAGTAATTCCAAAATTGGATAGGGAAACAATGGCCAAGGCATTAAAGAAGCATTCTAGAAAAATTGCAATGAAATATAGAGCATTCAACATATTGTAGAACAAGGTTGAGGATGTTGTACAAAAGACTACTTTGATTTGGAAATTATTATATGGTTTGACAACAACCAAGGCAATAATGCAAGCACCTCTTGAGGTAGGTGAGGAAAAAGCTAAGTAGAAACAAGTAACTAAGGTAATCATAGTTGACACTAAGATAGTTACACAAGAGGAAGGCAGTAAAATAACTGAAGAAACACAGGCACTATTGAGGAAGAGTAGAAAACAAAACAAAGTGTACAAGTACACTAGTGTTGAGTGCTAGTCCTCAGAATGGGGTGACTACAAAATGTGATAATGTAAATGTTAAGGATGTTTTTTATACTCGATCACTTAGAACATCAATCCCCTCATAGAGAATGACTTGAAGAAGATACTAGTTAAATCCACTACCTAGGCCAAACTTTGTGAAAATCCTATACTGGTGGGTATTGATGAAATTGAGAAAGTAGAAAAAGTATACATCTAAAGCCCCTCCTCAATTCACCATGATACAACCTTCATTACCCCTTGTGGTATATCAAAGGAAGGAGAAAACTACTTCTATCATCAATACATTAGCACAAATTACTCCAATCTTAGTCACTATAAAGGAGAGTAAACATGACAAGGGTGAGATAGTTGGAGAGAACAAAGATGAGATAGAAAAAACTAAAGGAACACAAGTTCAAAAAATTCAGGTAGATACTCATGCACCTACAACACAAGAGCAAGGTGCATCTATGAATGTAGAGAAGATAAAGGATAAGACTAAAGAGCTAGGTATGACTACTAAACCCAAGGAGCAATTAGTAATACAAACATTGGTAACCTTACTAGAAACTACTACTCCTCCTAGTCAAGCTCTTCATAGGTAGAGTATAGAAGCTATACCCCTACAATCATCACGGTCGAGTCTAAACACATCTAAGGTAGATGAAGACACATCATTTGTCAATGTGATCTTGGATGAAGTGATTGAGTTGCCCAAGTTTGATTATGCAACTATCACTATTGAGCAGATGGGTATACTCCAAGAAGCTCTAGAAAAGAATAAGAATCAAGAACTACTTAGACAAGAGCATAGGAAGAAACAAGCATTGATAGATATCAAGGATTTTTTTTGATGCATTTAGCCTACCAGTACTAGAAGCAACAAAACTGATCATAGAGCAATTAACCAGCTTAGTAGAGAAGCTAAATGACATAGACCTATATTTAAATGTTAAACTAATTGAATGGTCTAAAAGGAAGTTTTAGCATAATTTTTATGAAAAGATATCAAGTGCTATTGCACTATCATAGGTTGAGTTAGCAACCAAAATTGATAGTGTGAAGAATGTACTAGAGAACATTTTCTCTTTGTACACAAAAATTGTGTAACCCACACTCTTCACACAAGAAATAAGGAGTCACGTACTAAGTTTGGAGAGTCATACATAGTCATCTAGTATTACTCTACCTAAATCTCCATCCCGAAGTGAGAAACATTTTAGCGTGCTCCTCAACTCCCAGAGTCAGTTAGCAATGTTACACATAGATGAAGCAAACATCAAGGCTAAAATAATTAGCATCTAGTCCATTCTGACTCCACATATGGAGATATTGCACAAGGAACTAACTTTTCCTATAACACTCATGAAGAAAGATCTGCATCTTTCTACTCATGAAGGCTTATTTCACCTTGTTATTGAGTTGGCCATCTAAATTAAGTAACTAGAGTTAGCTTGTGATAACTAGGATGTTGCATTGAAAATCATGCTTGAGGTCTATAAATCATTTTTGGAAAAACATAGTTTAAGTGTATAACCCTTTGACATTAGTGTCAAAATGGGGGAGCATAGTATGGGGGAGACATGAGGTATGGAGGAGATAATGTTTTTGAGGGAGATACACAAATCAACCAATAAAAATCTACTTAGTAGGAGGAATAATTTTGAGTTCAGATTTAGAGCAACATAATGGAGTTATTGAATTTTGAGGTATGTTTGATGAGTTGTAAGCTTTTGCAAAATTTTGAAGTTTTGAAATTTTGTATGTATATGGATATTATATGAGTTATATACTTGAAAGGCTAAAGGTTAATTATACATGATCAAGTATTTTTCCACTCATGTCAGGCACTATCTACAATGCAAGCACCTCTTTTGAGTGTATTTCATTTGTATATTAAAGACTTACAAGGATCTCTAGGTGGGGCATTACAGGGTATGTGCAAGATCATAGTGTGTCAAAAAATGGTGATATGAAAAATATTGGGTTCTAAAATGCCTCAAATCATTTCAAAATCTATTCCAAAATTTTTGCCACCTATCCTGATACCAAACCACAAAATTAATAACTTTACAAGGACTAGTTTATCTTTGTATACCAACCCTACATGGTCAACTTTAAAAATGTTTGGCTATGTGTAAGATCATGGTGTGCCAAAAAGTGGCGATCTAAAAATTATGTAGTTCTGAAATGCCTCAAAGCATTTCAAAATCTATTATGACTTTTTTCCCACCCATCTTGATACCAAACCAAAATATTAATACCTTAATAAGGCCTAGTGTTTCTTTGGATATCACCTCTATATGGTTAACTTAAAAAATGTCATGAAAACATGTTTTTGGCCTATTCTTGTGTGTTTTTTACTTCAAACATGTGTCTGGTGACCTTTTTCACCCAAATTTGATGAAATAATTTTTTTTTATTTAGAATGTTCTTATCTTTCCATAAATGTAATGTATGTTAAATTACGAGTTCAATAAGTTATTATTATTCATTTTCTAATGGAGTTGCACCTAAAGTGTTGATTGACACACTAATTCAAAAATAAATATAACTTTCAAATGGTATAAAATTTTTGAAATCCAAAAGATGTGTCACATTATATACCACTTCCACTATAAGGAGGATTGAAAAAATTAAATTTTAAAAAGTTTTAAATTAGTAAAGGTGGTCAAACATGGGAGTTTTTTATTCCAAAAATACTATAGTAGAAAATTCATAATTAATTATTTATTTAGAATAAAAATATCCAAAAATATATGTCACATTTAGAAATGAGTCTATTTCTTATATATAGAATCTTATTTAAAAATATTATCATTTGATTTTGATTAAGGTGGTCAGACATACACCTACTTCTTATATTTGTCCTAAAATGTTTGTGCTATTGCATTAAAATTCAAAATTTTGACCAATCATTTTTTTCTTTCTTTAGATTAGGCCTAGTAGTTTAGAAACTAAGTTCAATTTTCTAGAGATTCTTTTCTCGCAACTTTTTGATTGAAAGTTCATAACAAGTTTAAAATTGCATGTCAAGTTGACATAACTAGATTTGTTGATTTTTCATTGTCACTTAAAGGCATAGTTTGGTTGACCATAATCCTACAGATACTCAAACCAAAAATGTGTTTTTGGCATTTTCTTGTGTGTTTTTTACTTCATACATGTAGTTGACGATTTTTTTTTCACACAAATTTGATGAAATGAAAAGGGTTCCTTAAGGAATGTTCTTAGCTTTCCATAAATTTAATATTTTTCTAATTATGATTTTAGTAAATAATTATTACTTATTTTCTAATGGAGTTACATATAAAGTGTTGATTGAAACACTAATTGAAAAAGAATTATAACTTTCAAATGGTACCACACTAAATTGAAATCCAAAAGATGCATCACATTGTATTCTTCTTCTACTATAAGGGAAAAGAAAGAAAAATTAAATTTTGTAGAAAGAAAAATTAAATTTTGTAGAATTCAAAATTAGTTAAGGTGGTCAAACATGAGAGTAATTTTATTCCAAAAAGTACTCCAATAGAAAATTCATAATTAAATAAATAAATTTATAAAAATACCCAAAAATATGTGTTACATCTAGGTATGATTATACATCTTATATCTATAATATTATTAAAAATTATTATCATTTGATTTTGATTAAGGTATTTAGACATACATCTACTTCTTACTTTTGTCCTTAAATATTTGTACTGTTGAATCAAAATTCAAATTTTTGAACAATCAAATTTTTTTTTTTTAGATAAGGCCTAGTAGTTTAGAAACTAAATCCAATTATCCAAAGATTCTTTTCTCACATATTTTTGATATAAAGTTCATAATAATTTGAAAATTGCACATCAAGTTGGCATAACCCTAATTTTTTGATTTTTTTATTGCCACTTAAGAGCATAGTTTGGTTGACCATGATCTTACACACACCCATTAGACACTATTAAATGTAACCTAGTTAGAGGATTTAATCACCCTATTAAGAGTGCCCTTATCAAAGTACTTTGATCATTCCATTTAGAATGTCACCTTGTTAAAGGATTTAAATAGATTGTTAAGTCTTTCAAATAACTGTTATGTCAACCTCTATTAAAAGGATTTCAATACAAACTGTTGACTATGATTAGAAAGAAACTAGTAGGTTTTGATCTATATTATTACAACTCACTTTGAAAGTTCAAATCATTGTTCAATTCATGTATAGATTCAATTATAAGCTTCCCATTTTCATCTCTATTCTTGATTTGCTTGGCAACCCTTCAAGCAATCAATGTTCTCCTCTCAACAAAACTTAAGTCATTTTCTCAGATTCACTTATCAATATCAATAGCATCTATGCAGGAAATCTCCTTTAGCTTCACACTCACTCTCACATACTTGTATTCACCCTTGTGCAACTCTAATCCACCTTTCTCTATGTGCCTCTTCTTCTCATTCATCATAAGTTTGGCTCTTTTACCACTTTAAATAGGCAATTCTTGCTTTACCATTTTCCACAATCACCATAGATTTTAGGGTCTACGATCAGGTTCAACACGATTCGTTGTATATGTCCATCTTCTTAATAATCCTTTAGAATGTTCTCTGTAATTGATCTATTACATCTTTAGTTAATCCTCACCTTGAATTTAATGATCTAATTCATCAATCTTATCTTCAACATGGTTTACATCTTCCAAGAACTCAATTGAGTTAGCTAGGAATCATGATCTTCTCAAATTCATTATAAACACTATTAGTTTGCAATCACTAAATTTTGACAACCATTCATCACTAAATTACTCGGTCACTGTAAAACTTCTTGCTTGGCATCAACTATATTACTTGGTCAATACTGATGCTTGGTCAACACCATAATTTCTTGGCACATAGTGTGGCTCAGTTGACACTAGAATCACTTGGCATTCCTTAACCTTTTACACTATTGCTTGTCTTATCTTTTATTTCTTGATATAAACAATCACTTTGTTTCATCAAAGTCTATACAATAAAATGTCCATTTGTAGCTTCCTTTTCATAACTCAACCTTTCTTTTAGGTGCTATTTTTATGAGAAATTTCTCAAATCCTCTTCATCAATCATATAGATACGACATTTAGATTAGGTAGAAATATGTCTTATTAGTAGATTTGACATCAATGACAAAACAACAACTATTCCAATTATAAGTTTTCAAAAATCTCTCTCTTTGGCATTGATGACAACATCTCAATGTTAGCAATACTTTGTTACCATACAATCAAAAAATATTTCACTATCATGACTGATCAATATCCTTAGTTTCGATTAGATTCTCTAATTCTCTCTATTGACTTTCTCCATCTAAAATAATAGATCTCCATCTTGGATATATCTATTCTCAATGCTCATATTTTCCCTCTCTGACTTTTGTATATCTCCCTCTTTGTATATCACTTATTTTCTTTTGTGTATTTTCCCTCTTTGACAACAATAACAAAGACACTTAATTGTCTTAGCTTCAAAATCTCCATCGATTTGAATTATGTAGATATTTGCATGTTTGGCTGATTTATGTCATCTATTTATGACTGATCTGTTATGTAGTACTTAACTATCTACCTTAGGCATTTTCGAAAGTAGAGTTGGTTTGCATCAGTGTGTAAGATATTTTGATTAGCACATTTGATGCAATGCACATTATTTTCTTAAGTATCCTTGGTTAGGGGAATCACCCCTGATTTACCTCTAAGATATTCATGAGCATATTTGTGTAAGGCTTTAGTGAATATGTTAGAAATATGTTCTTTGGGGTGTACATATTCTAACTTGACTTCTTTGTCTTGAACTAGTTCCCTCAAGTAGTGATACTTGATAGTGATGTGTTTTTTCTTAGTGTGCATCGCTAGATTTTTTGAAATGCTAATAGCACTTGAATTATCACAATAGATAACTATTGGATCTATAATTTCTTCTTTCATATCTTTCAATAACTTCTTTAGCCACATGATATTTGAACAATTCACTGTAGTTGCCACATACTCAACTTCAGCTGTTGATTAGGAAATACAATTTTGTTTCTTGCTTGTCCAAGACACCAATATCTTTCCTAAAAGGAATGCACCTCCACTAGTGCTTTTTTTGTCATCAATATTTCCTACCCAATTTGAGACAATGGATACCTTCAGTTCAAATCTATCACTTCTCTAGTAATATAATCCATAGAATTTTCTATCTTTCAGATATCTCATTATCCTTTTCACTGTCATCATGTGATTCTCTTTAGGATTTGTTGAAACTCTAGCAAATATCTGAACTAATAATGCAATATTAGGTTTTTTGTGAACAACATATTGTAATTTTCCAATCATGGATGTGTATAAGGTCTGGTTCACATCAGCAGAATCATCAAATTCTTAGATAGCTTGTGTCTTTTAGACATAGGTGTACTCACTAGCCTTCAATCTTCTATACCAAAAGTCTTTAGCATCTCCTTGATGTACTTGGATTAGGTAATCAAAATACCAAACTTCATTTCACATACTTGTAATCCAACAAAGAATTTGATTTCACCAAACATAGACATTTCAAATACCTTCTTCATTTCATCAACAAATGATTTACATAATGCTTCTCTTCCTCGAAATATAATATCATCAACAAATATTTCAGATAGTGGTACTTCATTATTGTTACCATTCTTCAAATATAGATTCCTATTATCATTTGTCCTTTCAAAACCATTCTTCACTAAATAATTATACAATATTTCATATCATACACTTGGGGCTTGTTTCAATCCATAAAGAGCTTTACTATGTTTACATACCATGTTCTTCTTGTCTAGATCTACAAATCCTTCAGGTTGTTCAATATACACTTCATCCTCAAGTATACCATTCAAAAATGCAGATTTGACATCCATTCGATACACCTTGAAATTTTTGTATGCTGAATATGCAAGTAGAGTTCAAACTCCTTCAAGTCTTGCTATAGGAGAAAAAATTTCTCCATAATCAACTCCTTCTTCTTGAGCATATCCTTTTCATACTAGTCTTGCCTTATTTTTTGTTACTTCTCCACTTTTATAGAGTCTATTTCTAAAAGCCCATTTTTTTCTAATAACATTTTTGTCTTTAGGTCTTGGTACTAAATTCCAAGTATTGTTCTTCTCAATCTAGTCAATTTCCTTATTCATTGTCTGAATCCAATCTTCATTGTCTAAAGCATCTTTCACTTAATTGGGCTCAAATTCACAAAGCACGCATGTGTCATCTTTGAGTTTTTTTCGTATCATAACACTTAATTCAGTATAACCAATGAGTTGATTAGGTTTGTGATGTCTTACAAATTTTGCTAGCAAAGGTCATGGTTTTCTTCTTTGTTCTTCTATAGGTTCATCTTGAAAAATAATCTCAATCTAATTTTCTCTTTTGTGTATAGGTTCTGGTCCTATTTTTCTATGCTTGGCATTCTCTATCTAATGGTTGACATTGCTTATTTTTGACTTGACATCTTTTTTCTATTGCTCGACATCCACTCTCTATTGCTCGACAATTTGTCATTGCACTACATCATTTCCTATTTACTAGGAAACTGTAGCTTGGTATGTTTGTTCATTTGAAGTGTCGAGAGTTCCATCATCCATATAGATGAATGTACTATAATCTTTATATTCTTATTTGCATAAAATGTCAGTTCTTTCTACAAATTCATCAACTTTAACATTTTCACTTTCCACAACTATGTTAGTGTTAGAGTTCAAACACTTGTAAGATTTACTCTTGGTGGAATACCCTAGGAATATACCTTCATCAATATTTACATCAGTTTTTCTATTCCTATTATCTTTAAGTATATAGCATTTACTTCCAAAGATTTTGAAATATTTGACATTAGAAGCATATCCATACCATAGTTCAAAAGGTGTAGCATTAGTACCTTTCTTTACTTGTACTCTATTCAGGGTATAAATAACAATACTAACAACTTCTCTTCAATGTTTATTTGATACACTCTTTTCCAACATCAATGTTCTTGCATAGTCCATTATTGATCTATTTCTCCTTTCAGCTATTCCATTCTGAGGAGGGGTCCTTTGTAATGACATATGTCTTTTAATTCCTCTTTCATTGGAAAATGTATTAAACTCATATGAAATGAATTCACCACCTCTGTTAGATCTCAAGCACTTCATAGTCTTCCTTATTTCTTTTTCAACTCTAACTAAATACAACTTGAATAATTGAAAAACATTAGATTTAGCTTTAAGGAACATCACAGTGATCATCCTAGAGTAATCATAAATGAATAGAAAAAAAAACTTATCTCCACAATAGATTTGAACATCAATAGGTCCACATAGGTCAGTATGAACCAATTCCAAAATATCACTAGAATTGTATGTTTTGCTCTTAAAACTAGACTTAGTCATTTTTCCCAATTTACATTGTTTAAACATAGCATTATTAAGCTTCTTCAATTTAGGAAACCCTCTTACTTTCTTCATCTTACTGATTTTCACAAAATTGTCAAAATTCACATGACATAACCTTTTGTGCCATAACCAAAGATCTTCTTGTTATGAAAACAAACATGTCTCATTAGATAAATCTAGATAGAACAAGTTATTTCTTGTCTAATCAACACTTCCAATTAGCTTACCATCAACATCATATATCTTGGCCTTCCTATTATGGAATTCAACTCTATAACCTAATTTGTTCAACTATGAAACACTCAACAAATTATAGTTAAGTCCTTCAATCCAGTAAACATTGTCACATTTTATCTTGTCAAATAGTTGAATTATACCTTAGCTTTCACGACACATAAGATATCATTACCAAATTTAACACATCCACCTTTTTCTGGACCAATATCCTCAAATTTATCTTTATCACCGATCATATGATTGGAGCATCCACTATCAATTATCCATCTGTCACTTTTGTTTATATATGAGATTAATGCAATTTTATCATCTTCATTATAATCTTCTTTCAAAGCAACATAAAAAACTTTATCATCGTTACTTTCATATTCATTATCAGTTTCTTCTTCATCAACATAACAATGTTTCTTACCTTTTTCATCCTTGTTTCTCTTGTAGTCTCTATCATCTCTTCTTCCTTTGTACTTGTTTTCCTTCCTTTTATTCTTATCATCTCTATCAAGGCACCTAGCAGCAATATGACCAACCTTGTTTCATGAAAAAAATAATAATAGGTAGTTTACCTTTGTATTTACCTCTTCCTCTTCTAAATCTTTTTACAATAAGGGATTCAAGTTCATCAATCTCATCATCAAAGCTATCAATTTCACTCTTCACATATTTTTCATTTCTTTTGCTAAGAACTAGTTGTGACTTGAAGGTAAATTTAATAGTACCATGTTTGTAATGATCAAAGTTAGACATCTAAAAAGTAGTAAGTCTACCAATTATACCTTCTAAGGTCAAAGATTTACATGGTGTGCATCTCAGTTCTTGGATAGTAGAAACTCCAATGGCATGTATAGGAAGTAGAATCCATAATACCTTGCTTATTATTGTTTGATCTTTGATTTCTCCATTTGCACCATGAATATGATTAACAACTTCTTTGACTCTTGTGTAGTATTGCACTATATTCTCACCTTCCATGATTACCATGTCATCAAATTTACCTCTTCGGCTCTCTGATATGGCTCTCAAGAAATTATCATCACCTCCATATGTCATTTTTAGTTTTTCCTACATCTTCTTTACACTATCACAATATTTTAGGTCAGCAAACTCAGGATAGCTTAGGGCTGAGACAATATCCAACTTTGTTTGATTGTGTTCTTGGTTTGGCTTCAATTATTTAGTTGTCAAAGGAGTACTTGTTACCTTTACATATGCATTTTCTACAAGGTTGATAGAAGCATCACTAATACTAGATATATGCAACCTCATAAAGGTTTTCCATGCAGGAAAATTCTCCTTGTTCAACTTTTGAACATCTCTCTTATGAGTCATGTTCTTTAACTTTAAGTATCTTCAAAATTTTCTTTATAATCACTGATCTCTGATACCAATTGTTAGAAATATTTAGAATAACTTAGAGTGGGGGTGAATCAGTTACTCAAGGTCCATAAGTATCATTTGAACAATTAAACATAAAAAATTAATTCTTATGCTTATCTAGTTGTTGCTTAGTCTCAATTGTACTGATAAACAAAATTATTGTCTCAAACATAACATGCTTCATTGAATGTAAGCTTTATCAAATCTAAAAATATATAAACCATTAAGCACACATTTGACACTTGGATCTTACATGGAAACTGAATTTGGGGAAAAAAACTAGCAACATGTAACCACTTTTTCACTCTTTTGAAGTGATCCCTATTAGGAGCAACCCTTTTAAAGGTTTACAATACACACTATTAAATGTGACCTGGTTAAAGGATTTAATTACCTTATTAGGAGTGACCTTGTTAGAGGACTTTGATTATTCCATTATAACGTCACCTTATTAAAGGATTTACACAAAATTTTAAATCTTACAAATGATTGTTAGGTTAACCTCTGTTAAAAGGATTTCAATTCAAACTGTTTATAATCACTAGAAAGAAAACAATAGGTTTTGATCTGTATGATCATGACTTACTTTTAAAGTTCATATCATTGTTTGGTTAATGTGTTGATTCATTGATAAGCTTCCCATTGTCATCTCTATTCCTTATTCTCTTGGAAACCCTTCAAGCAATCAATCTTGTCCTCTCAACAAAACTTTTATCATCTGCTCAGATTCACTTATCAATATTAGCAACATTTGCACAAGTGATCTCCTTTAGCTTCGCATTCATTTTGACACAAGTTTTTATTCACCCTTGTGCGGCTCTAGTCCATATTTCTCTATGCACACCTTCTTCTTATTCATCATAAGTTTGACTAATTATCTCTTTAAATAGGCAATTCTTTCTTTCTTGTTTTCAAAAAACACTGTAGATCCTAGGGTTTACAATTAGGTTTAACATGATTCATTGTATTTGTCCATCATCTTAATCATCCTCTAGAAACTTCTCTATAATTTTTCTATTAGGTCTCCACCTAATCCTCACCTTGAATTTGATGATCCAACTCATCAATCTTATCTTCAACATGGTCTACACCTCCCAAGAAATTAACTAAGTCAGTTGGGAATCACAATCTTCTCAAATTAATTGTCTACACTATTACTTGACAATCACTAAATTCTGACACTCAATCACTATAAAAATTCTAGCTTGGCATCAACTATCTTGCTTGGACAATATTGATGCTCAGTCAAAACTAGATTTGTTGAGCACTTAGTGTGGCTTAGTTGACACTAGAATCACTCGACATTTCTTAACATTTTACTCTATTGCTTGGCTTAGCTTTTATTTCTTGATATAAACAATCACTTTGTTTCATTAAAATTTATCTAATAAAATGTCTATTTGTAGCTTCCTTTTCATAACTCAGCCTTTCCTCTATGTGCTATTGTTATAAGAAATTTCTTAGATCCTCTTCATCAATCAAATAGATATAGCAGTTAGATTTAAAGGTAGCAATATGTCTTATTAGTAGATTTGACATCAATGAAGAAACAACTGTTCCAATTGTAATTTTCCAACCTCATAGGAAACCCTTCTAAGGGAAATGCTGAACCTCCAAAAGTATCAATTACCATGTAGTATTCAATAAAATACCATTGCAATACAACCATGAAAGTCTTCAAACTAAGTATCATAAAAAAATTAATCCATGTGAACAAGCATGAAAATGCACATCCCATGTCATGCTTCTACTTCAAAAATGTTACTTTGACTAACCTTAACAAATACCCTTGTGGTTTCTTTTATAGAAAAATGCTCACAAAAAAAGGCTAACAAGTGTTCTAAATAAAATAAGTTCTAAAGCCATGTGTCACCTAACACCTTTAACCCCACAACTATTATTGGATATTTGATTTATTTTCCTAGTATTAAATAATTACATCAAATAATATCACAATGTATCTTTATAGCTCATCAAAAATATTCTATGGGAGTCTCTTCATGCTGCACATCCCCCTAGGTGCACTATTTACATGGTAAAATAATGTAACACAATATAGATATTACTATGCAATGTGTACAAAATACATTTGGTCAATAATAACTACTAAATTGTGAATTATCTCACATAAAATCTGCCATAGCTACTCTTAGAGGGTGGAACAAGGGCTTTCATGTCAAACTCCTATTTCATAGAGAATGATGTCTTAACAAGGTTTTGCACCTCAAACTTCTAACTCATAGAGAAGAATGCATTAGAGTGAACTTGAATGAATCATTAATGTTGGGATTCCCTCTCAACACGACCTTCACTCTATAAACTTCAAGCTTATCTTGAAAATGTGTAAACTTCACTTTGGCAAGTTGCTTGGTGAGAATATCATTTGTTTGTTCATCAGTGCTAATTTACGTCAACTAGATAGGATGTATTTGCACCATATCTCTAATATAGTTATGTTTGATCTCTAAATGCTTTGTTCTATCATGCAATAGCAAATTGATGGAAAGCTTTACATAATTATTATTGTCAAAATGAATAACTATAAGATCTAATTTTAATTTGGACAATCCTATAAGAAGCTTTGAAAGTCATGCTTCTTCTAATGTAGTAATAGTGGTTACAACATATTTAGTGTACTATGTGCAACACATGACTATTTTTTGTTGAACCATGAAATCATAGAATATTCCAAAATGAAATAACAATTAAAGGCTCTTTTCTAATCAATAGCACTTCTCACCCAATAAAAATTTTGATAGCTAGGAGCAACTCTAAGTCAACACTAGATGAATACTTCAATTGATATCCAATAGTGTCACACGAGTATACCTAGATATGCTTAGTTGCAACTAGACGCATAGTTTTTGGTTAATACATGAACTAAGTGCATTCACCACCTAGAAAATATAAGGTCTAGTATTAGCTAGATACATCAAGGACCTAATCAACTATATGTACATAATAGGATCTGCAAGTTCTAAACTAGATTCTTATTCACTTCAAACTTCTTCAACTTAGTTTTTGTTAGTGTAAACATAGAAAATCCACTATTGTGTTACTCTAATGCTCATCTTGTCCTTTTCTTCTAAAAAAGGTATGTGCTCAAACTAAATTAGAGCTCTTATTTTTTAAGTTCTAAGGGTAATTAAAATATTATTATAATAAGGGATACTTTTAAATATTTAATATTTTATACTCCTTCAAAAGTTATGTTTCCCATGAATGTGTTTAAAAAAAGCTTATTTCAGAAATTATATTCAATGGAAAAAGTAGAATCTCATATTAAGCCAAGCACATATATTATAACCTTAGTCTTTTGGGTCTCCTAGTCTATTTGTTCCCTTAAGTGAAACAATGTATGATTCCTTTATATTGTCTCAACTTCTCAAAAAAAAATTTAGAACTTAAACTTACAAACGGACTTTCATTTCCAAATTCTTTACAACTAACCTAATGAACTTCTCTATCCTTGTTTAAAATTTGTATCTAAATGTATGCAGTAATGGTTTTTAATATGTGATGATTTTTTTTTACAAATGACCCAATCAAAGATCTTTGTGCTCTTCCCAAACCTCAATTTTGATTGATATTTTCCTTATCTAAATCCTTTTTTAATGTCATAATATTGACTTCAAGTTTTTCACAATCCTTGTTTATTATCAAGAACCTTTTAATTGCAACTTCATCTATCATCTTTTCTCCTTCTATTGAAAATTTAATTCTTCTATTATTGAAAATAGACATGAGTTGACCTCTTAAGATCCTATAGAATATTATGCAATTTTAGTAGCACTAAAAACCTTCCAACACATTCAGAATTACTATACATTTTGCAAAAAGTTGGAAGGTTGTTGCATCTATATATGCCTCTTCTTAAACTCCAACACAATATTATATGATTTAAGTTACACTTAATTACCTTCTAAATTCTTAGAAATCATGTTGTAAAGTCTCATATATAGTAGTAACTATTACAAAAATCTAGAAGGTTTATGTATCGATAGGTTCCCCCTTTTCAAAATTATTATATTAGTACTTGTTATTGTGGTTAATAAAAGAGTAAATTTTCATTTGTCAATTTTCACTTGTGAAATACTTGACATTTATATTCATATTCATTGTTGGAAATATAAGAGGAGTAAATGAGAGGGGAGGGGTGAATTGATTACTACTAAAATAAATCCTAGCTCCCTTAGATGTCAATATAGAAATGCAAACTGAAAATTGAATACTTCTGAACCTCAGTAAACACACACAGAATGTTGTGATTCAGTAATGATTGAATTAGCTCAATAAATGCTAAACGTATAAAATTTTAGATGTTGTCTATGATTACCATTCCTTTAACTAAGTTACAAACACATAACAGAAAATAGCATGAGCACATTTGACACCAGGATTTAATGTGGAAACCCAATTTGGGAAACACTACCAATTGCAACTAATTATTTTCACTCTTTTGAAGTGAGCCCTAGTAGGAGCCAACCCTATTAAAGGTTACAAAACACACTGTTAGATATGACTATTAGAAGATTTAATCACCTTGTTAAGAATGGCCTTGTTAGAGGTTTCAGGACAATTTAATAGAATTGCCACCTTTATAGAGGATTTGTAAATAGTCATTAAGCCAACTCTATTAAGAGATTTAGATCATTGCTATAATGGTTAGAGAGTAACAATGAGATGACCTGATTTGAATGCAATTGATTTGCTGATTACAGATCTCTATTCTGGCTTGTACTTGATCCTTCTTGATTGAATATAGTTTTCTTGCTCCACAAGGATATTCTGATTATCCTTCAAATTTGCTTCCTCATTTCATTACTAAATCTTCAATAACATCTTCATGAATTACACACTTTGAAATCACAACTTGACCTTATACTTATATCTTCCACTTTGTCAAGTCAGCTCAAATACAACTTAGAATCATTAATATTCATCACCTTAGTCAGTTGGAATCAATAGATAAATCAATTAAGCCTAATATGTAAAAATAAGAAAATCCTTCTTTAGCCAACCCAACTCAGTAGACACTGACTTAGAAATGATTTCCTTTGTTAACCAGTAGAAGCTTGGTTAATAATGCAAACTTGTGAAAATCCTTTGGCAACCAAGTGAGCTCGGTTAGCACTTGTTCCATCCAACTTTCCTTTATTAACCGAGTGAGCTTGGTTAACACTCACTTTCTATAACTTTTCTTTTGATGCCTGAGTGAACTCAGTAGACACTGCCTTCTGAACTAGGCAAACACAGGAATGCTTAGTAGACACTAAGAACTATCTTCACTGCTCATGTGAGCTCAGCATATACTGACTAATAATGATTATGACATTTGTGTAATATCAAAGACTACACACAATTAATCAATTGTATCCAACTATTCATAACATTTATGATAGAAAAAACTTTATAGTAGCATCATAGTAAGACTTTATAATTGATTTGGAATTGGTTGTTGATCTTCTTCTCTTTATTTTTTTATTTTTTAGGGAGGGCAGGGTGGGGTCGAGATGGATTAAATTATTTAGATTCTTTGGCATGGATGTGCAATGAGTATTTTTTTTAAATTGATAATAATCCAAGAAAATAAAGACCACTCTTCAATTCATGTTTCCAAATTTGATAAGTTCTATTTTCATGTACAAATGGTCCACAACTTAGAATGTTTTCCTTATAGCCATAATAATTAATGTTGATAGGCATTCTAAGGATGGAGTGTATGGAGTGAGTGTGTTAATTTTAACAATTACATTTGAACTTAAATTTGACAACCATTTACACATCATTTTGTTTTAAACATAATTTAAAAAATTAAATATTTTAATAACCACATATAAAATAAAAATAAAAATATAATATTTTAAAATTATAAGTTTTGAAGAAATAAAATCAATTTTTTGAGAAATAAAAATAAAAATTTAAGTAGGAGATCATTTCCACAGTAAGTCAAATTGTGATATTCCTATCAAGATTTAACAATATTTTAATAACCACATATAAAATAAAAATAAAAATATGATTTTTTAAAATTATAAGTTTTGGAGGTATAAAATCAATTTTTTGAGAAATAAAAATAAAAATTTAAGTAGGAGATCATTTCCACAGTAAGTCAAATTGTGATATTCCTATCAAGATTCAACTATGTGATTTTGAGTCAAACTCATTGACCCATTTTTCATGAGTAGTGATTCAACATGAATCCATCTCTCATGAGAATAAATGTAACACTTAGCACTCATTGGATCTAGGTGATGGTCATAGGGTTGAAGCACCAGGACTTCCTAGGAGTTCACCCATCCCAATACTACTCCAACCTGAGCGCGCTTAACTATGAAGTTTCCTCCATGGTTAAACCCAAATCTTTCAACCCCATTTACAAAGCCTTCACCAAGTTTTGTGCCTAATGATTCATTCATTAGAAAGCCCCTTAAGCTCATCAATTGATAAGTAGGAGATAATTTCCACAATAAGTCAAAGTGTGATATTGCTATCAAGATTTAACTATGTGATTTTGAGTCAAACTCATTCACCCATATTTCATGAATAGTAATTCAACATGAATCCATATCTCATGACGATCAATGAAACACTTAGCACTCATTGGATCTAGGTGATGCTCATAGGGTTGAAGCACCAAGACTTCTTAGGAGGTCACCCATCCCAATACTACTCCAGGCTGAGCGTGCTTAACTACAGAGTTTCCTCCATGGTTAACCCAAAAGCTTGCAACCATATTTTAAAAACCTTCACCAAGTTTTGTGCCTAATGAATCATTCACTAGAAAACCACTTAAGCTCATCAATTGACATGCAGGAGATAATTTCCATAGTAAATCAAGTTGTGATATTGCTATCAGGATTTAACTATATGAATTTGAGTCAAACTCATTGACCCATATTTCATGAGTATTGATTCAACATGAATTCATCTCTCATGAGAATAAATGGAACACTTAGAACTCATTGGATCTAGGTGATGCTCACAGGTTTGAAGCACCGAGACTACCCAGGAGGTCACCCATCCTTGTACTACTCTAGCCTAAGCATGCTTAACTATGGAGTTTCCTCCATGGTTAAACCCAAAGCTTGCAACCCCATTTTCAAAACCTTCACCAAGTGTTGTGCCTAATGAGCCATTCATTAGAAAGCCCCTTAAGCTCATCAATTGATAAGTAGGAGATAATTTCCATAGTAAGTCAAATTGTAATATTGCTACCAAGATTTAACTGTTTGATTTTCAGTCAAACTCATGGACCCATATTTCATGAGTAGTGATTCAACATGAATCCATATCTCATGAGAATAAATGGAACATTTAGCACTCATTGGATCTAGGTGATGCTCATAGGGCTGAAGCACCGAGACTTCCCAAGAGATCACCCATCCCAGTACTACTCCAGCCTGAGCATGCTTAACTACAAAGTTTCCTCCATGGTTACACCCAAAGCTTGCAACTCCATTTTCAAAACCTTCACCAAGTGTTGTGCCTAATGAACCATTCATTCGAAAGCCCCTTAAGCTCATCAATTGATAAGTTAGAGATAATTTCCACAGTAAGTCAAATTGTGATATTGCTATCAGGATTTAACTGTGTGATTTTGAGTCAAACTCATTCACCCATATTTAATGAGTATGATTCAACATGAATCCATCTCTCATGAGAATAAATGGAACACTTAGCACTCATTGGATCTAGGTGATGCTCATAGAGGTGAAGTAGCCAAACTTCTCTTGAGGTCACCCATCCCAATACTACTCCAACCTAAGCGCACTTAACTACGGAGTTTCTTCCATGGTTAAACCTAAAGCGTGCAACCCCATTTGCAAAACCTTCACCAAGTGTTTTTCCTAAAGAACCATTCATTAGAAAGCCCCTTAAGCTCATCAATTGATAAGTAGGAGATAATTTCCACAGTAAGGGAAATTGTGATATTGCTATTAGGATTTAACTGTGTGATTTTGAGTCAAACTCATTGACCCATATTTCATGAGTAGTGATTCAACATGAATCTATATCTCATGAGAATAAATGGAACACTTAGCACTCATTGGATCTAGGTTATGCTCATAGGGTTGAAGCACCAAGACTTTCTAGGAGGTCACCCATCCTAGTACTACTCCAACTCTAAGCACGTTTAACTACAAAGTTTCCTCCATGGTTAAACCCAAAGCTTACAACCCTAGTTGCAAAACCTTCACCAAGTGTTGTGCCTAATGAACCATTCATTAGGAAGCCCCTTAAGCTCATCAATTGATAAGGAGGAGGTAATTTGCACAGTAAGTCAAATTCTTATATTGCTATTAGGATTTAACTATGTGATTTTGAGTCAAACTCATTGACCCATATTTTATGAGTAGTGATTCAACATGAACCCATCTCTCATGAGAATAAATGGAACACTTAGCAATCATTGGATCTAGGTGATGCTCATAGGGGTGAAGCATCGGGACCTCCCAGAGGTGAAGTACTATGATAGGTGACCTCCGGGGAAGTCCCGGTGTTTCACCCTTGTGAGCATCACCTAGATCCAATGAGTGCTAAGTGTTCCATTTATTCTCATGAGAGATGGATTCATGTTGAATCACTACTCATGAAATATAGGTCACTGAGTTTGAGTCAAAATCACACAATTAAATCTTGATAGCAATATCATAGCATAAAAATTTAAGTCAATACAAAAAATAAATATAGATATACTAAAATATAAATATTTTTAGGTGTAATAAATTAAGATTTAACTATTTAATAATTGCTATCTATCGACATTTCTTTAGATAGATTTGTTTAAAATATCTATACTAGTTTTATATTAGTTTTTTGTACCTACATATATTTAATAGTAAAAAGAACATTGATTGTAAATTTAATTTTGTATTAAAATTTATGAAACCATTGTGTTAATACACACAGTAACTTGGACAATATAATATGCAGAGTGACGTTAGACAATTTGGCATTCCCTACACTGCATATTTTGTCAGCTAAATCACTAGAGGTACAAAAGTTTAGTTTTCCAAGAACATTGATGCCCTATAAGGACTAGATAAGGACTAGAAACAATTTATTGAAATTGGTGGATCTAATTTTTTTTTTTTAAATGACATGCTACTCAATGATATTCATTTTGAGTAGATAAACCATCTTCTGGTGCACATTTTCATCTTGACAAACCTGTCAGTTACGTAACCATTCCATACATGTTCTAGTGGCTTTTGTTCTGGATTGCACCAGAGCTAATTAGATAAGACAATGTGAAAAACCTATATAATGCGTTACAAGAGTACCAGGTGAATCTGATAGTAATACTACAATATGTACTAACCATGGAAATACATCTATTAGCTAGAACAGTCTTATATACGATTTACACGAGCTGCGAGCCTCTATGAATGGCGGGCAAAGAGCGTATTAATTCTCTGGGAACAAGTATTCCACATTGTAAAATTTGAGTCATAGCGTCAATTTGTATAAGGAAAAATGTTTTTCATATGACGTTCTTTGTTTTAATATTTTAGGTTCATGCTATTATCTTGGCTAGATGAAACAATGGGATATGACTACATAAAATGCTTACACAGTTAAGGACTCAACATTAAGGAATTAGTAAGTAAAAAATTAATGTTTTTAGGTCACATTAGATATAAACAAAATTGGTAGTTAATGGACTTCCCCAGCTCAAGTTCATAATTGCATGTACATTACATAAGAACTTGATATAATAATATTTTCAAGATTCTAGAATTTCAACCTATGCACATTTTACAAAAAGAAGTAACTGTATATTAGCACCTAGATAAAAATGAAATATGTTTAAGTCTTAGGGACTACTCAATCTATCAAATAATAGCAATATACATTTGGATTGTTTGAATCATAAAATATCAATTGTCAATTTTTTTTTATATAAGTATTAATGTCAAATTTTTTTGGAATTATGCAAAATATAAATTATTTGTAAACATAAGTAAGATTTTTATTGTATATTATTAGTTCTTCCTATTTTATTATATGAAAACATTTCTTAAATAATACAATAAAAACCATTTAAAATTTTATATACAATTTTTTTGTTATGTTATTTGTTAATGTAATATTTTTTTTGGCATAAGCTATCTATTTAGAAAAGATAAATTGAAAGACAATTTAGGTATTAATGTGAATTGTATTTGGAATTATGCAAAATAAAAATTATTTGTAAACATAAGTAAGATCTTTATTTATATTTATTTACATTTCCTATTTAGCATAAGTTTTGATTATAATACTATTAATAGTGTATAATATATTTTGGACATTATAATAATTATGATAATAACAATAAAGATTAGTCATAATATACACTCCTTTGTACATGACCATATTTTAGAGTTTTTCCGTTAATTATACCAATGGTGATTATAATTACACTACTAGTGCTAATAGTGACATGTTGTGATGGTTAAGTTGTTGCGTTGTTATCCTTGCCATCACGGTTCAAATCTCATGGGGATGAGGTCCCCCGTTTGTGGCCTCACTGGTTCATAGCTCCAGGTCAAAGCGTTTACCCCTCTTTCAAAATCACTACACTACTAGTGAGTATATATTCCTTTTAGAATATTAAATTTACCTTTTTGTAATATACGCTTTTTAATTTAATCATAGGTTTTAATAATAAGTCTATTTGTTTATTAAAAATGATATATAGCATAGAAAAGTTACTTTATACTTAGAAAATCAATTTCATGACATTGGATCCATTGATACTGTAACTAAACGAATATTATAAGAAAATCAATTTCATGACATTGGATCCATTGATAATGTAACTAAATGAATATTATAAAATTTTAACGTTGAGTCTATAATCTATTTTTCTTTCCAGATAAAATTTGTAAATGCATTTAACATACCTAAGTTTAAACTAGTAACTATGTTGGTGGGGAAGCAGCGTGTTTTAAAGCATGCGAGAGTGAGCTAACATCTATTTGAAGAAATTGGAAAACAATATGTGCGCCCTGTTTTTGCCCTCAATCTTGCATGTCTTCCAGCCAACTCATTGCTCTCCATAAGAGGGGTTTTTTCAATCTATTGGGAGGGATCTCTCTTAACACAGCTACCCCTTAAAAATAAGAGTGGCCATGGAATTGGCACTAGCAAAGATTTGAATAGAAAGGATGTGCAATCTAAATCATGAAAAAGGCTTGTATGAAAAATTTAAAAACAGTTTGTTCAAAAGCATTTTGCACAAACCCCAAATTTTATTGAAAGCTAAAAACACCCAAATTTTTTTGAAAGCTATAAAATGAAAATGTAAGAATATTGATTGGGTGATGAAGGATGTTTGAATAGAAGCTTTCTTTTTTTATTTGAAGCATTCTATAGAAAGCTCTCTCTAGAACGAGAAGGAAAAATCTTTTTCTAGAAAGTGAGGGGAAAATATACATGTAATTATTAACATTTTTTTCAATAATGTGTAATTTTCTTCTTGCCTTTTTGACCAATAACCAATGAAATCATAGGAAATTAGTTGTTTTTTATCTTTTCAAAATATATTAAAGATTTTAAACTTGGAAAAGTCATGTTTGTAATAAAAATTCTCAAAATTGATAGATTGGATTTTCTTGAATAAAATGATAATATAGCTAAACAATTCCATTAGTCTCCTCTCATAGTTAGGAACTTATAATTATCATATATACATTGAAATTTCAAGTATGATACTGAATTGAAAAGTGGACCGTTCATTTTACATGTTTATTAAGAGATAATAAACTAATACTTGTTAGAGATAACTTTGTATTTATAAAGTTAAATTATAGATCAAATTTTGATGTTTTTTTTTTTGTTTTTTTCATATGTGACTTAATTATTAAAATTTAAAAATCTTTTTTTTTGGGATATTAACAAAATTCCTTAAAAAGTTTGTCAAGCATCAAAAAATTTATAAGTGGTCATTTCAAACTGTTGTCAGTGCCTACTTAAATATACCTTAATAGCATTGTACTCACAATCATGTTCTAGTAGTGGTGCACATATATTTGAAACTTATTAATGGATTTTTAGTTATCATTTTGTTCACTCCTTTAAAATTAGTGATTGGGGAGTTGGGCATATGACTAATAGGACATGCTCCACTACTGGTGCTTCCCCCCATGTAAATGGATGCAAATATTTGTATAATACTAAAATTTAAAAGATAATATGAACTTGAATGCATTAGTGTTCAATGTTGCAACACCAATTGGAACAACCAATGCAACTCTAATTGGAACAAGTAAAAAAAATAATGGTGATTGAAAAGGATGATTGATTATAATATTGCTATCAGGATTTAATTGTGTAGCTTTTGGGTAAAAGTGATTGACTCATATTTCATGAGTAGTGATTCACAAGAATCTATCTCTCATGAGAATAAATTGAACACTTAGCACTCATTGGATCTAGGTGATGCTCATAGAGGTGAATCACCTGGACTTCCCATGACGATAAACAAGATTAATAATCGGGTGGGACTTTATGGTTACATAGTTTTCATTGACTAGTATGAGTAAGGATATATTAGAAGCATATGCATATGTAGCAGAAAATCATGGTATACCCATATCAAATGTTAGAGCTTATGTGGGGAGTAGTATATATGCTCAACTACATTCTTCTCATCACATAAATCATGGCCATAGTGGTAGTGTACATTAGGATCCATGGATTGACCACTCTATTGCTACAAAGGGAGAGGCACGACATATAGACCGTACAACAAGTGTAGGGAACTAGACTTCATATAATGTCCCCACTAGCTAGGACAAGTAGTACTTGCAAAATAATGTTATAAATTAAGAAATAATAAAACATATTGTACTATTCTACCCTCTATCCTAACCCCAACCTTAGAGACATCTCCACAATAATATCAATAACCCTCTTGAGGACCTTTAGGTCTTGAATCATATATCATCGATTCTACTACCATCCTCAGTTACTCATTTATCTTCTATGGAGTGCTCCCTTTAAGGTCCTTGCTAGAAGAGATATCCTCTATCTAGGGTCCTTATTACATATGAATATGTTACCTTCAAATGAATATTATGGCCATATAACCATATTAATATTTCTCTCTTCCCTAATAGGGGCTCTCTTGATCTTGGCTCATTAACTATATTAAGACCACTCTCTTCTCTAAATAGAATCTCTTGATCTTGTGTCATTAATCAAATTAAGATCACAAGATCACTATCATCCCAAGAAGGTTCTCTCTTGATCTTAACAATTAATCATATTAAATCATTTGTATCATTCTTTTAGTACTCTATAACTACACATATACATACTTTTGTGTGTGTGTGTGTGTGTGTGCGCGCACGCGCGCGCGCGCGTGTGTGTGTGTGTACGTAGGTATGTAGGTATGTATGTGTGTGTGTATGAGTAATATTTCAAAAAGATACCACTGTAATGGACACCCTTGGATGTCCCAACTAACTAAACCAAATTGCTGAAAGAAATTTTGTCAAACAGTTTGCATGCAACCTCTTATTTCTCCGTTTAATGTTTTAAACCCCTTATAACTCCGAAAATCAAACGTTTATTTGTTTGTTGTGTTTTGTGCATGGAATTGGTATCATACAACATAAACAAGAAAAAAACTACTATAATATGCAAAGTGGAAATGAACTGCTGCTAATAAAATGTTATTTTTAGAATTCATAAAACCAAATACATGGCAGATTTAACAACTCACTAATTACTTCAGTAGTATTGACATAATAATCCAGCCCATGCTTTTGAACTTTCTGCTACAATACTTTGTCCTTCAATCAGTCCACTACCTTCGTAATACCATTCCCTCAAAGCGGCATAAGCGTCGGACAAGTAGTGAAGAAGATATGAGCAAAATACCAAATCTGCCTGTAGCCGAAAATGCAACTAAACTGCCTGATAATGAAGCCAATAACAAAGAATTCCAAAGGCCAAACCCCAAGGGAATGACGTCTAGAATGTTACAAGAGAGGATAGACGTCCTCAAATGCCAAGAACGGAGCTGCAACTCACACACCAATTTCTTCTCATATTCAACCTGTCTAATGAAGTCACAAATGCTTCTTTTTATTCTATTTCCAAGGGTCCGCTCAACTCATATGGGCAATGTGGGATAAAAGATGTGTAATATATAAAACATATATTAAAATACCCCTTATGTCTCCTTTGGGTACACATCACCATAAAATAAATATTAAAGTAACACTTTAATATTTTACAATTAAATTAGATGTTACTTTAACAAAACTTCAGGCATTAAAATGTATTAGCAATCGGACTCCGAATAATGCGAGTGATAGCTCATTGAAAAGCTCTCACCGAAGAGTATCGAATCCAATCACCAAAATTGACCTGCACTGTGTCCTGCCGACTTATTAAAAAATAGTAAGTATGCCTGAAACTAAGTAAATCAACTTCGTTTTGGTCCAAACTGGAAATGACTAGGCCAAAACACTCCAGGATCCCATTAAACCCTTCATTAGCCTTCGGGACCATGTAGAACAAGGCTAACGCACACACACTTGGTCAACTACTAAAAGAACGTGAAGGCCAAAAGATGGGATCATTACAAATCCGCCCTCCTTGAAATTGCTTGTCCTCAAGCAATTAAGTAACATAATGGATTCCAACCTCCACCTAGATCCCAATAGGTGATATCCATATGGAAGTTAAACCAACTGCAAATCCGCATCCTCAGGACCAACCCCTGTAGCCTAGCATTCAAAACTTGTGCTGATGAAGTCAGAATGTCACCATAAGGCAACTCCATAGAAGATCTATGAAACGTCTTCTTCCCTTTATCCATCCACATAATATATATTGGACTGGAATGCATATTATCACCATCATGCATTGAAAAAGATGTAGTTGTAGGTGAACCATATGTACTCATGCTAACTGTATCAACAATAGGTGTTGCCGCATCGAAATATATGGACATAGGAACAACATTAACTACTGCAACAGAAAACTGAACTGAATTTGTAGTTGATGAAAACTCATAATCATTAACATGTGTGGCTTCATTAGAAAATACATCAACCACTGCATTTATACCATTAGACTCCTCATTGGATGCTTCAACTGACATAGAAGTGGCTGTTGATATGATAGTATCCTTGCATTCTCCTAATTCCACTATTGCTACGTCATCATCCCCTGACAAGGCTTCATATGTGGTCTCCTGACTTCGCACGCATGTCTTTACTGACTCTACCGAAATGCCCACATCACCAACATCATAGCTGGCTGGCTCTATACGTGTCTCGATCCCACCTGAGAAATCGACTACCTTCTGCTCTGGAGCAAGATACAAATCATCAATGTTGATGCCCATCTGTCTAGCCATAAGCTGCAACATCATATCCATTCGCCTATTCTGCTCCTGTTGCATATGTTGCCCCTTCTCTAATGTACCCAATAACTATCTGAACATCACATCTTGATCTGGACTAATATACATCTTATCTAGCTATCAATATGATCTCCACAGGATGGCAGGACTTATAGCTTTGATACCACTGTAATGGGCACCCCTGGATGTCCCAAAAAACTAAACCAATTTGTTGAAAGAAATTTTGTCAAACAGTTTGCATGCAACCTCTTATTTCTCCGTTTAATGTTTTAAACTCCTTATAACTCCGAAAATCAAACGTTTATTTGTTTGTTGTGTTTTGTGCATGGAATTGGTATCATACAACATAAACAAGAAAAAAACTACAATAATATGCAAAGTGGAAATGAACTGCTGCTAATAAAATGTTATTTTCAGAATTCATAAAACCAAATACATGGCAGATTTAACAACTCACTAATTACTTCAGCAGTATTGACATAATAATCCAGCCCATGCTTTTGAACTTGCTGCTACAATACTTTGTCCTTCAATCAGTCCACTACCTTCGTAATACCATTCCCTCAAAGCGGCATAAGCGTCGGACAAGTAGTGAAGAAGATATGAGCAAAATACCAAATCTGCCTGTAGCCGGAAATGCAACTAATTTGCCTGATAATGAAGCCAATAACAAAGAATTCCAAAGGCCAAACCCCAAGGGAATGACGTCTAGAATGTTACAAGAGAGGATAGACATCCTCAAATGCCAAGAACGGAGCTGCAACTCACACACCAATTTCTTCTCATATTCAACCTGCCTAATGAAGCCGCAAATGCTTCCTTTTATTCTATTTCCAAGGGTCCGCTCAACTCATATGGGCAATGTGGGATAAAAGATGTGTAATATATAAAAAATATATTAAAATACCCCTTATGTCTCCCTTGGGTACTCATCATCATAAAATAAATATTAAAGTAACACTTTAATATTTTACAATTAAATTAGACGTTACTTTAATAAAACTTCAGGCATTAAAATGTATTAGCAATCGAACTCCGAATAATGTGAGTGATAGCTCATCGGAAAGCTCTCACCGAGGGGTATCGAATCCAATCACCAAAATTGACCTGCACTGTGTCCTGCCGACTTACTAAAAATAGTAAGTATGCCTGAAACTAAGTAAATCAACTTCGTTTTGGCCCAAACTAGAAAGGACTAGGCCAAAACACTCCAGGATCCCATTAAACCCTTCGTTAGCCCTCGGGACCATGTAGAACAAGGCTAATGCACACACACTTGGTCAACTACTAAAAGAACGTGAAGGCCAAAAGATGGGATCATTACAAATCCGCCCTCCTTGAAATTGCTTATCCTCAAGCAATTAAGTAACAAAATGGACTCCAACCTCCACCTGGATCCCAATATGTGATATCCATATGGAAGTTAAACCAACTACAAACCCGCATCACCAAGACCAACCCCTGTAGCCTAGCATTCAAAACTTGTGCTGATGAAGTCAGAATGTCACCATAAGGCAACTCCATAGAAGATCTATGAAACGTCTTCTTCCCTTTATCCATCCACATAATATATATTGGACTGGAATGCATATTATCACCATCATGCATTGAAAAAGATGTAGTTGTAGGTGAACCATATGTACTCATGCTAACTGTATCAACAATAGGTGTTGCCGCATCGAAATATATGGACATAGGAACAACATTAACTGCTGCAACAGAAAATTGAACTGAATTTGTAGTTGATGAAAACTCATAATCATTAACATGTGTGGCTTCATTAGAAAATACATCAACCACTGCATTTATACCATTAGACTCCTCATTGGATGCTTCAACTGACATAGAAGTGGCTGCTGATATGATAGTATCCTCGCATTCTCCTAATTCCACTATTGCTACGTCATCATCCCCTGACAAGGCTTCATATGTGGTCTCCTGACTTCGCACGCATGTCTCTACTGACTCTGCCGAAATGCCCACATCACCAACATCATAGCTGGCTGGCTCTATACGTGTCTCGATCCCACCTGAGAAATCGACTACCTTCTGCTCTGGAGCAAGATACAAATCATCAATGTTGATGCCCATCTGTCTAGCCATAAGCTGCAACATCATATCCATTCACCTATTCTGCTCCTGTTGCATATGTTGCCCCTTCTCTAATGTACCCAATAACTGTCTGAACATCACATCTTGATCTGGACTAATATACATCTTATCTAGCTATCAATATGATCTCCACAGGATGGCAAGACTTATAGCTCTGATACCACTGTAATGGGCACCCCTGGATGTCCCAAAAAACTAAACCAATTTGCTGAAAGAAATTTTGTCAAACAGTTTGCATGCAACCTCTTATTTCTCCGTTTAATGTTTTAAACCCCTTATAACTCCGAAAATCAAACGTTTATTTGTTTGTTGTGTTTTGTGCATGGAATTGGTATCATACAACATAAACAAGAAAAAAACTACAATAATATGCAAAGTGGAAATGAACTGCTGCTAATAAAATGTTATTTTCAGAATTCATAAAACCAAATACATGGCAGATTTAACAACTCACTAATTACTTCAGCAGTATTGACATAATAATCCAGCCCATGCTTTTGAACTTGCTGCTACAATACTTTGTCCTTCAATCAGTCCACTACCTTCGTAATACCATTCCCTCAAAGCGGCATAAGCGTCGGACAAGTAGTGAAGAAGATATGAGCAAAATACCAAGTCTGCCTGTAGCCAGAAATGCAACTAAACTGCCTGATAATGAAGCCAATAACAAAGAATTCCAAAGGCCAAACCCCAAGGGAATGATGTCTAGAATGTTACAAGAGAGGATAGACGTCCTCAAATGCCAAGAACGGAGCTGCAACTCACACACCAATTTCTTCTCATATTCAACCTGTCTAATGAAGTCACAAATGCTTCCTTTTATTCTATTTCCAAGGGTCCGCTCAACTCATATGGGCAATGTGGGATAAAAGATGTGTAATATATAAAACATATATTAAAATACCCCTTATGTCTCCTTTGGGTACACATCACCATAAAATAAATATTAAAGTAACACTTTAATATTTTACAATTAAATTAGATGTTACTTTAACAAAACTTCAGGCATTAAAATGTATTAGCAATCGGACTTCGAATAATGCGAGTGATAGCTCATCGGAAAGCTCTCACCGAAGAGTATCGAATCCAATCACCAAAATTGACCTGCACTGTGTCCTGCCGACTTACTAAAAAATAGTAAGTATGCCTGAAACTGAGTAAATCAACTTCGTTTTGGTCCAAACTGGAAATGACTAGGCCAAAACACTCCAGGATCCCATTAAACCCTTCATTAGCCTTCGGGACCATGTAGAACAAGGCTAACGCACACACACTTGGTCAACTACTAAAAGAACATGAAGGCCAAAAGATGGGATCATTACAAAAGTAGGGAGGGCTCTGCAACCATGATGCAGAGCCCTAGTATGAGCACTATCATTAATGACATCTTTATTGCAAGGATGTCATAGACCAAAGGTAGTTATTATTGTCACTTCATCCCCTCATTATGGTGGAAACCACATAAAAATTTTGGTAACAATTGATAGAAAGAGACCAATTATTCTCCTTTGTATAGTCAAGGTGGAAATGGCATCATGGGGAAGAGGTAGGAAGAGGAAATTGTCCAAAGGAATATCCCTTCCTTTAAACAGGCATTGCACAATGATAGAGCACTATCGAACAATGTTAGATTCATCAAGGATACCTATGTCCCAATAGTAGATTCAGGTGTCAAATGATCTAGAGGTGAGATTTATGCCTCCCCCTATGTTACCATTAAACCTAATTCCCAAATGTGCATAAATATTGTTGTTTTCTTTTCTACACTAAATTTCAATAAATTACCATCAAGGAACTTTCTCTATGATTGGGTGCAAAAATTCTGGCATCATAAACTAGGGTTCCACTAGTCCTTTTGTAGAATGATGTGAAGAGGGCTTTTCCTTACTATTTTTCATAACCTTAATGCCCAAAAATTAGTGGTTGGTAGGTAGTTCTATTTTTTTAGAGGCTGTGACTTTAGGGCTATCCCTTGGTCCAATGATGTGATCTTGAATGAAATCTTTTCTTTATTTAGCCCGAGGTGGGTCTCGGTGGGTAACTTACTACCTTATGTTTGGTCATTCATCCCTCATTTTCTCAAGCTAATTGGTAGGGTCATTCTCTTCGATCACTCAAACACCCTCATCGCTAACTCTAATTTTATGGTTTTTCTCTCCATTAATCTTAGTCTTGAAGCCCCGAAGGTCCTTAACTTGGTTATTGGCAAGGAGACTTTTCCCTACTATATTTCTTATATGGAGGGTCTTAGTGCCTACTATCTTTGTAAAAATGATGGCCACTAGAGAAGCCATTGTCCTCTCCTTGCAATGAAGAAATCCCTCCACCCGAATTCTTTTCTTGAGGGTGACCTTTCAAATATTTGACCATAGGACACCTTATTTGAGCCCTCCCATTCTAAGGTTTCTAATAATTCTTAGTGGATTTCATAAGCAAATAATACTAGATCTTCTCTAGATTTTCTTAAACATAAATTCTCTAATGAACCTTGTAACCCTCCTATATTGCAAGGAGTTGTGAAAGGATTTTGAAGCTCTCCCAAACATTAATAAAATTTAATTTGGTCTTGGAATAACTCTAGACACCCCAAGCAATAAACACCTAAATTCCCACTAGCTTTCTCTTCTCAGGATTGCAAAAAAAGTAGAGGTTATTCATAAAGAAAAGGTGTTTATGGATGTTGTCAGTCTCAATTTGGAAGAAGATCTATCCTCTAGGATTGATAATTCTGATCCAATGGTGTCAAGTGATAAGCTTAATAGTTACATTGCGGTGGTCATTCTAGCTCCACCATCGTTAGCTTCACCACCAAATAAGTGGTTTTATTACTCCAAATACAAGTGTGCTAGTGTACACCCTGAGGTGGGCAGAGGGTTCAATGATGCAAAGATGTAGTTAGGGGAGATTCAGATGGTGGAGGTTGAGAAATTAGCTAGGTTGCTAGAAACTCTAGTAGATCCTAACTTCCAATTTATTTCTAGGAAAGCTCAAAAAGAAGATAAATCCAAGGTAATGGAACCCAACTAGTTTGATGGTAGGGAAGGTAATAAAAAGATGAGGGGAAAACCCCACTCTAGTGGCAATTTTATCTCCTCTAAAAAACATAAGAGAAGTCTTCCCAATTACTTTTGTTATTTTTTAAAGATCGTTTCAGATGTAATAGCACTACCATATTATGGTATGTGTGGTCCAAATGAAACATCCTCTTAGATTTATATTGAGAATAGGCAATGAATAGACATGTCCCTTCAAGAGATATGTCTATTTGCTAATCAGATAATTGATATAATAATATATTTAATCTTTTGTGTAAGTGTGTGTGTGTGTGTGTGTGTGTTTATGCTATTATATGTATTATTATATTAATTTCTCTCATATATTTATATCTCTTATAATTATATATTTGTTTGTCTGACAAAAGCTATCAAACATCAACACTCCCTCTTAGCTAGGGAGGATAAACACAAGATAGATATTACATCATTGGTAATATTGGAAATGGAATTTTTTAAGGATATCTCATTTGATATCTTAGAAGGTTTCTACCATTTGATATCACATTTGGTATCATGAGTATTGGTCTTCCAAAATATCAACACATGATATTCACAAAGTACTCCAATAAGGTTTGATATCACATCTACTATCAAGAGCATTGGCCTCCTAGAATATCAATGATATTTACCAAGTACTTGAAAGGTTTTGATATCACATATGATATCAAGAGTATTGGCCTCCCAAAATGTCAATGATATTTACCAAGTACTCAAAAGGTTTTGATATCACATATGATATCAAGAATATTGGCCTCCTAGAATATTAATCATATTCACCAATTACTCAAAAAAAGGTTTTGATATCACATTTGATATCAAGAGTATAGGCCTCCCACAATATCAATGATATTCACCAAATGCTCTTTGAGTAATGGCCTTCGAAAATGTTGAGATACAATGCATTCACTAGATACTCAATTTGTTTGATCTCATAATACAAGCTAATGTAAGATTGTCACCTTAGAGTAACTTTTGCAAATACAAGTGACATTATTTGGATGTCATCACTTTCTCATGATGTACACAAGGGGTAGGCCCATTAAAATAACATAGTCATGAGGTATATACATTAATTATAGTCCTCTTGACTACTACAATTTATTGATCATTGAAGAATTCATCACAACATTGTTTACTCCCTCTGAATTAGTATGACTGAGATCATTGAAAGTTGATTGAATTATATCCTCTTTATGCTCCCTATATTTTGAGGTTCCCTCTAAATCTCAATCTCCCACTTTTGGTGGTAATATTATTGAAGAAAGAAATCAAGTAAAATAACTCTTATAGAAATACAAAAATAAGAGAAGAATAATATAGATAAATATCTGATTGAAATATAATATATTCACATAATGAATCTCTCTATATTTCATAAACATTATCAAATTAAATATGTTATTAAATTAAATGCCACATATACTCTTAAGTATAATATCTCATATAATATTTATTAAACACAAAAGAATATAAAACCATTACTACCATTAACAAATACCTTATTACTTACCTATTCTCATGTTATGTCTTTTTCAAATTCTCCTTCCAATAAAATCATTGATGTATTGGTTCACCCAAAATTGAATATCAAAAGGTTTGAAATGAATTATTTCCATCTAACATTAATATTAAAGATCATTTCTTTATTGTTCTTGAACTGGATTGTGAGGCAAGCCCTACTTGCAACTGTGGCATTTTCACCATTTGACCTATTACACCATATGGTGGGGTCCCCTTGTTAGTAATCAAATATGTGATCCTATTAAGGAAGTCTCTAAAGAAATTTATTAGAACTGTATCTTTTTGGTCCCTATGACTTTTCTTATACTTTTTTATTATACTGTGTTATCCATTTCAAGTGTGGTCCACTTCATATTTGAAAGACTAAAAAATGTTTAGAGTTATTTTAAGGCCATGCACCTATTTAACTTGATATTTCATATGTATATAAGTTCCTATTACCTTCATGGTGCATTCCATTTAATTTCTATTGCTTTTGATGTCATTCCATCTTGCTAACATGGTCTCAAGTATGATGATGACCTATTGAGTGCTTCATGTTGAGATCAATCAAATTATAGAGAAGCTAGGATACAGATTTTTCTCTACCATGTCTAGCTTCCACATCTAATGTGGATGGATGCAAGAAGCATCTTGAAGCCTTGCAGATGCTGGCTAAAAGCTAGTCGTAGGCCCCCAGATGCATTTGGAAGCTAGTCTCATCGGGGAGCCTATGGCTAGACTAGCTTCTAGACACATTTGGGAGCCTATGGTTGGTTTCTAGCTATCATCTATAAGGCTTTTGGATGCAACTAGAAGCATCTATGGGTCCAGTGGATGGAAAAGTCAAAAAATAAAATTTAAAAATTAAAACACTTAAGTTACCAATTAAACATGTGTTGTAATTGTATTTTTAGGGTTTATTTTCTATGAAACCTAAAATGACCCTAAAGGTGAATATTGAAGCATTCAAAACTCATTTTGGGACTTTTTTTGCATCTTCAATCACCTCTCATTTGGTCTCTAGTTTGCATTGTCATTGTGAGGCCAAGTTCAACATTTTCGAAGAGGATTGGTCGAAGAAGGAGAGATAGCTTTCTCAAAATAGTTTAAATCATTCAAGGTAAGTGATCAATCCCATTCTTGAGTGTTTTGATGAATTTTTTCAAGTTCTTCAAGATTTTTTTCAAGTTTTTTTTCAATTCTTTTTTTTGAAAGATATGTAAAAGCAAGTTTGGGTATCTATTTTAGTAGTTTTTCTCACTTCTTTCCACTTGTATGCATGGTGTTCATAGTTGTTAGGAACTAATTAAAATTTATTTGTTTTCTTATGGAATAGGTTGCAAAAAACTAGGCAAGAATGGATACCAATGGTAGTACTAGTCAAAGTTCAGTGGGAGGCCAAGGAGGGGAAGGGGTTAATAATTTCAAAATTGATATCGGTTCTCCCTTTTGGAGACATGCAACACCGATATTACAGATTTTAGGAGAAGGCTCATACTACTGGAAGTCTATTTATTATCAAAGTAACAAAGGAATACCTTTGAATAGATCATATTCCCAAGTGAAGCTTCATTTTATGGGCCCTACTGGCAAAGGATTTGGAATGTGCAAAGGAAAAAATGGTATTAGGATGACTAGTGTAGAAATACTTTTGTTTGTGAGAGAACAAGAAATTGTTGATGCATTGAACAATAGATCAAAAAAAGGCTACTATCAAGATCTTTCCTCAAAGGGCAAGATGCATGTAGCCATTGAACCAATTGCATCCTTCCAACACCCATTCTTGCAAGTATCTGTGCTAGGAGAGGATGAGGAATGATTTAGAATTTTGGTTGTTTGCTTCAAGGTTAAGGCATTCTCCATTTTCACTAAAGGACCAAAATAGAATGGTCCATCTATCACATGGTGGTACATGTATGGTCAACCTTTCAAGCATCTTCAACCTCTAGCAATCAAGATACTATCACAAGTAAGTTTTTTAATTTTGTTTTGTAAATTTATTTAAAAATTTTGTGTTTACACTTGCATTCTAGAATTTAGTGTTTCACACATTCTTTAAAATTAATTTTCTTTTTATTTGTATGTTTTATGATAACTATTTAGGTTGCTAACTCTTCTTTTTCTGAAAGGAATTGGAGTACATACTTCTTTATCCATTCAATGAAGTACAATCAGCTGGGCTCCAAGAAAGTTGAGGACTTGGTCTTTGTCCACACCAACTTGCATGTTTTTTCATGTAAGAATGATCATTGCAAGGAAGAGGAAACAAATCTTTGGGATATAGCCCCTGAGTGTGTAGACTTGGATGCAACACTTCATGATCTTATTACAATCAGCGATGGTGATGATGATAGTGTGGCATGTGGTGCATCTAGCATTAGTGGAACTATGTTGGGTTCAAATGATCTTTCAGCAATTGGAGATAATGATAAGAATGTAGATTTTCTTGTGAATCCCTATTCAATTCAAAGTCAAACTCTTATGCAAGTTGACTAAATCTTCAATCATTAACTTACAACTATGTTTTTATTTTGTTTAAATCTTGAACAAGACCTATTTGAACTTATTGTCTAAGACTAAACAATAATGTTGGACAAGAACATATTGATGTATCATATGAATTTCGAAATATTTTTAATTTTGATAAAGGGTTAAGTATCATAGATTCATAATCATACTATCAAATGATTTGGTTTTCTATATTTCTTGCATTTCTTTGCATATATTATAATGTGTGTGTGTGTGTGTGTGTGTGTGTTTCCTCCATCGTCCACATCTAAAAAAATCCTTGCACCGTGTATCAGATTCTAGAATTTGCTTCCAAATTTGTAACCTAGTAGAGAAGCGATAATTAACAACCTAAAAAATCCTTTCTTTGTGTATTTTCTTCGATACATAAGGCTCCTTGAAACACATAACTATGTAGATATTACCCCTTTGCAATACACACATATCAACACTCCCAACAAGTAGTTTGTAAATGGAGTAAGGTAAAAATAATCTCATGTGGTTTGATTTTAACAGTCACTTCCTCCCCATTCTATCTTCTCCACTAGAGAGTGCACCAAAGCGATTTCAAATAATCTACCTTGTATCAATTAATGATGACATTTGTAGAACTTTATATGTCTTTTAATGCCTATTCTTATTTGATTTACATCTACAATTAGGGTTGATACCATGTTATTTTATGAAGATCATTTATAGATGTAATAGCACTTCCATATTTTGGTATGTGTGTTCCAAAAGCAACATCCTCTTAGATTTATATTGAGAATAGGAAATGAATAGACAAAGGGACATGTCTATTTAGTAACTAGATAATTGGTATAATAATACACACACACACACACACACACACACACACACACACACACACACACACACATATACATATATTATTATATTAATTTCTCTCATATACTTATAGCTCAATTATATCTGATATAATTTTATATATGTTTGTCTCACAAAAGCTACCAAACATTAAAATCTTTAAAGAATTCAAGACCCCCTTAGAACCTTCTTCCAAATATATTAATGGATGCTTCTATAGCTACTTGGAATGTGAGAGGACTAGAATCCTTGAACAAGAAGTACATGGTTAAGAGATTCCTTTACTCTAATAAAGATATTGAGATTCTTTTTCTCCGAGAAGTGAAATCAATTGGATTCACTCTAGATGTTGCACTTAAGTGCATTTGAAAAATATGCTGATGCCTTGTCCACTAATAATCCAAGTGGAAAGGGTGGGTATACTATCTTGTTAGGACCTAAATGGAAAAAACTTTTGGTCAACTGGGGTTGCTCACCTTTCTAGAGAGAAATATGGGTTGTGCTCAAAAAGGACAATATGGAATTTGGCATCTACTATGTATATGCCCCTAATGAGCACAATAATAGTATTCAACTTTGGAAATGGCTTATTGATCTCCCTAATGTCCCTTGGATTGTGTTTGGAAATTTTAATATGATTATAAGGGCTGAGGAAAAAGTGGGAGGTAATATATTTGAGTGGAAAGGCCATGAAAAAATTAATTGGAATAGACTTATAGGGAAGCTGAACCTTTTTTATTCTCTTGAGGGCAATATATCTGGATCAAGAGGGATCTAGTACACATGGTCCAACTTCTAGAAAGGAGAAGGAAGAATCTAGGCTAGACTTGATAGGTTTTATGTCATCAAAGATTTCTTTTTGTTCTGGTAGTTTGAGAAGGGTAATTCGGTGCAAGTAATACCCTTTACCTTATCTAATCATTACCTTCTGATAACTAGTATTACCAGAGTTAAAGCTTTGAACACCCCCAAGAGTAAATGTAAAGGCTTATCCCTCAATACCTCTCTCCTCCATGATGAGGATGTCTTGGTTGCATCAAGATCATTCAGTGGTTTGATAATTCTATAGGCAATGATCCCAACCCCATTAGTAGATGGGTTCATAATGCAAGAAGTGTTTAAGGTTGTAGGAAAGAAGATGGAAAAAGATGCTAGCCACCTCCCTTATCACAACTTAGTCCAAGCTTCAAGATGAACCTATAAATTTGTAGATTCTTGATGATCTTACTACTATGAGGCATGCTTTGAGAGCTCTCCAAACTAAGAAAGCTCAGGATGCTAAAGTAAGGGCAAGACTTAATTGGTTGGACCTTAGAGACAAAGGTACTCAATTCTTCTTCCAAGTGCTTAAAGAGAAAGAATCTAAAGATGATATTGATTCCATTTATGAGGGAGGCACAATGTTAGAGTCTCTTGAAGACATCCTTTCCTCATTCACTAAGTTTTATCGCTATTTTTTTACCTTTGAAGATGTTGGGGATAAATTGGTAGAGGAAAGGAATCTCATTAAATCCTTAATCACTAATAGGGTGTCTATTGAGGAGGCTAAACTCTTGGATAAGCCTATTACTTCTAAGGAAATTAAGTCCTCTATTTTGAATCTAAAAAATGAGAAGGCTCCTGGTCTTGACAGGATGCCTATTGAATTCTACAAGAAAAACATCAATTGGATCTGTGATGAAATTAGGGAGGTTTAGCAATGGGCTTTTTAGAGTGGCTCCTTGGGAGAAGATATTAATGTTGGCCTAATAAAGTTGATCCCCAAAAGTTGGGATAAGTCCCTCATCAAGAATTAGCATCCCACAAGCCTTCTCAATGTGTCGTGCAAGATTTTGGCAAAAATTTTGGTCATGAGGGTAGTTAAGGTTCTTTCTAGCATCATCTCTCCCACTTAGACTAGTTTTATTAAAGGTAGATATATCTTGGAAAATTTAATCACCTATTGGGAGTCTCTTGACTGGGCCAAGGTCTATGGACAAAACACCAGAATATTCTTGCTAGATTATGTAAAATCCTATGATCAGATTGAGTGGAGGTTTATCAAGATGATGATGGAATACTTGGGCCTTCCTAATAATGCTTTTCTCATGGTCTCCACTCTTTTGGCTAATGCTAGAGCTGTTGTGGTTAATGGGAAATGTTTAGAGTGCTTTAACATTTCTCCATCCATTAGACAAGGATGTCTTCTTGCCCCTGATCTCTTTGTCATTGCAGTGAATTCCCTCTACTATTTGTTGAGAAACTCCTTGTCTTAGAGGGTGAGAGGTCTATCCCTTCCTAACAATGATGAGCTTATCAATGTCAAGTTTCTCGATGATACTGCACTGATATTTGATCTGGCTGACGATAATATGTCATCCTTGATGAAAAAATTGGAGTTATTCTATGATGCTTCTAGCAATAAGATCTATGTGACTATATCTATGCTTCTTGGTTGGGAGGAGCAGCCCCCCAATTGGTGTCATAGATTTGGATTCAATTGGGATGGTCCTAAAAAAATCATTAGATACCTTGGAATCTCTTTCTATATTGATCCTTGTATTAATGACATATGGAATTAGATTAAGGACAAAATTATTGCTAAACTCAATAAATGGAACTACTCCTACCTTTCAATAGCTAGTAGAGTTCAAGTCTGTCAGAAGATTTTATCCTCTACTCTATTTATCTCTCCTTAGCTTGGCTCTTCAATATGAATCAGATTGACTTTATTCAAAAAATCATTAGAAATTACCTTTGGTCTTATGGTAACTTGGGCAATAGCAAAACTCATGTTGTTAATTGGAAATGGTGCACCTTGAGCAAGGATGAGGGAGGCCTTGGGATCAAGAATTTGAGACACAAAGGAATTGCACTTGCACTTAAATGGATAGTTAAGGCAATTGTGGTGAAGATCCTTAAAAGATCTTGGTAAGAAATAGCTCAAGAAGGATGTCCATCCAACCAAGGCCAAAGTATGGAATAACTGAAGCCTCCTAGACCTCCTAGCTATGGACTTGAACATAAGAGTGGGTGGATCCAATGTCTTTAAAGCTATCTAGAAAGGATGGAGATATGCCATATAGTTATTTGTTGGAGGTGTTAGAACAAAATAAGGAAACATTATTTGTAGACTAGATTCTATTTGGTGGAATCCTAAGGCTAGGAACAAACCCTTTGTCCTTCTCTAAGGCTTCTTAGCTAAAAGATGGAATGGATTGGGTATTTCTCATTTCCAAGATATTATTTCAACTGGGGCTCTTATCTTTTGGGGTGATCTTGCTAACAAGTATTGTCTACCCTCCTCTCACTAGAGAACATATTGCCTGATCAATAATGCTCTCAACAACCTTTGTGTTAATCTTATTTGTTGCACAATGCCCTTTTATTCTACCTAGCTACGATGGTCGGATTCCATTTCCTTTCATCTAGTGAAGGTCAAGTATATTTACTTTGTCCTCTCTGCTAGCTCTAACATTTTCAACCATGTTCAAACTAGTTGGAACTTGATATGGACTTGGTGGCCTAGAAAAAACTTTCTCCTAGCTCTAGCATAGACCAATTGAGCCGAAAGTTTGGTGTTTCCTATGATCATATTTCCAATTATTGCTTAGTTTGCAATATGCTTGAATCGGTCCATCATTTTTTTTTTAATGTAACTTTGCTAGGCATGTTTGGAATTCTTTTGGTCTAGTTCTTGATGGTAAATTTAATCATAGCAATATATTATCTAGATGCATTTTAAAGCACAATAGAGAACTTAATGCTTTCTAGTCTATTTTATCTTCCAATATTTGGAACATTTGGAAAGCCAGGACTAAAGATATCTTTCAGGAGAGGAGAAAATTTCTCACCGAGTCTCATTTGAGAATCATCAGTTCTTATGTTGCCTTGTAGGTTACAACCATAGTCAAGCTGAAAGAAAGAAAATTCTTCTAGCTATTGAAGGATGGAAAAGCCATGGTGGACAAGAAAGAAATTGCTTATGGCTTCACTTTAGTCTGGCCTAAAGTCAACTTTAACACTACATCAGCAGAGATGCTTCTTAGCATAGGATGGGCAACCCTGATGTCTCCTACAGCAATCTTTGGTCTCCCTTAGATTCTCCCATTCCTATTACTACTTCGAAGTGAAATGATAAACTTTTAGAAAGGGAATAAAGTTATATGATATCTTTTCTTTATTTATTTTGGTGTAACTTGGGTTCTTCATCAGATATCTAATGTAAATAATTTAGTTTGGTTAGTTCAACCTTATTGAGTTGAAACCTTATTCTTCAACTAATATTGTTTGTCAGTTGTATAATTTCCTTCTTTCTTTTTGATTAATTATATATATATATATATAACATTTATAATTACAATTTAGCATAAATAATATCAAATTTAAATATTCTTATAATATTATCTCTTTGAATTGATAAGAATTTTAATATAATATATAGTTATCATAGAATTAAAAATCTATTAAATTCACTAATATTAAAATGTTTATGATCAATTTTGTTTCATATTCTTAATCTTCTTAAAAGCTTAGACTATTAAAATTAATAGTAAAATAGAATAAGTTACTTACCTTTTATAAGAGAAGATATTCTTACTCTAACTTATTTGCATAGACTTAATCTTTCCCTTATGCCATTTCTCATCTTTTACTTTCTACATGGTATGGTTTGATTTTATTATGTATTGAATTGAAATGTAAGGAAGTTCCTTATTTTCCTCTTTTTGCATTTGAAATGTCCCTTTTAAATACTTTTTTTTCATATTAAATGATGGGTTTTAATTGAGTATTTCCCTTATGTATCCTGCTCTTGTTATTATATTGTTCCTTATTAAATATTCTTCCTTGGGTCCACTGAGTAGTGTGACTCCTAAAGTGTCTCATTCTTATTTTCCAACCATAAATTCTTTTTTGCTAGTATGTTTTATTTATTATTTATTTATTTATTAAACATGCAAACGGTCTATCAATTGATGTCTTTATAGTTATTATTTTCCTTAAAGTATATGATCAGTTTAAATCTTATTCATATTTTTTTATATTTTAACTATTTGTTTATAGAGAATAATAACTATTTATTATCTTATTTCTATAATGATAAGTATTTATTCATGGGTTTACTAAACATTCTTTAAGACTAACATATTTTAATTGATAATGAACATTATTTCAAAAAGTATATTTGTTAAATAAAGACTAATATTTATATATAATAGTGAGGAACTATTGAGTAATATTAATAATGTAAAATATATTGGTCAAATGTTAATAGTATTTATTCATTGGTTAATCTATAACATAATCTAGGTTCATTGTAGTTTTGATGTTGGTCTTCATAATGTTGATTTTGGCACATATGTTGAGCACAAGTTACATGGATTTGTTGAGATGTGATGGTTCTAATTCTACGCCTTCTCATTTGGTAAGTCTCCTTCATTCACCATTATTAGGGGGTGTGTCGACCAATCATGTCATAGACATAAAGTGGAGCCTAGATGAGGCCATAAAACATCTTGATATTTGGGCTTACATGATTAAGGCTAGGGAATCAAAGTATTATTAGATGCCAATGTATACATAGAAAAATCTTGTTGTAACTATAAATTAAATTTGTAAATTTAAGTGTAGCATGTAAATTCACCTCTTCTTTTTAATTTGATTGATACATGATATCATGCATGCATATATTATAGTGGGAGACAACTAGTGTTACTTCTTCATGAATACATGACTATGTATGTCATTGAGACACTTTTGATGGTGACATCACCACTGGACATGTGATTTTTACATTTGTTGATACATGCACATGTACAATATGCAATTTACATGTTATATGTTATTTATGATTACATTTTATATTTATTTATAGTTCTTAGACATTGATATCAATTTATGGATTGGGGTCAACACATCCTATACAACTTGATATTCACACTTAGACCACTTAGGTAGGAGTCATCATGATGAGACTTAGGGTCTCAATCAATAGATAGAATATTTAATTTTAGAAGGAGAAATAAATTGAAATTAACACATAACTATCATAATAATAATGAATAAAAAATTAAAGAATATAATAATTTGATTAATGTGAAGATATTAGATTAAATAAATAATAAAATTATTTGATTAATTTATAGAATTTAATATAAGAATCTCTAAAGAATAATATTTATGAATCAATAATTAAATAAATAATTAAATGTGATCAATTATAGAAATGGGGAATATTTAATTCAAAATTTGAATATATAGGAATGACACTAATTAATTAATTAAATAAATAATTATTTAACCAATTAATTGGAACATTAATAAAATTGTCGCACATGGAGAACATGACAATTTTAGGTGTGTGCACATTTATATGTTAAAATTCAACTAAATTTCACAGCGAAGATCTCCATGCTTCCCTCCCTCCCTCCCTCCCACATTGGTGGTCAACACTAGAAGTCTTTCGTACTAATTCCTTAAATAAAAAGAAGACTAATTTGATCATATAACTGTATATTAATTTCTTTATATTGTTAATTTATATCTTGAAAATATTGATTTATTACAAACAATGCAACCTCTCTTAATATCTACTACATAAATTTTATTTATAAAATATAAATTTCAACCTAATAATTTGCCTCTTTGAAAATAATAAATCTTATTCATTCCTCCAACTCATGATGTGGCATCTAAGAAAAGCCCTTATTACAATGCAAACCACATTTGTGCTACTACGCACTTTCATCTTGAAAAATATTATTACTGGGCATATAACGTAGTTTACGAAGTTTCGCGTAGACCAATTCACACGAGGTCTAGGGGGTTCCAACAATTATTATGGAGTGCAAATTGAACCATATACGCCATATCCATGGAAAGACACGGCCCTCTCTTAAATGGGATATTCAGTTGCGAGTCTCCATGACGGGCGGACAAGCAGTGGAGTCTTTCTCGGCACAGTTAATCCAAACTCTTCCTCCACATCCACCTCTCCCTCCACTGTCCAGTCAAAGCAGTGAAGAAGCTGAGCAAGTGCCAAGTCAACAACAGAAACTCCCATTGAAATTCCAGGGCATCCTCTTCTTCCTGTCCCAAACGGCAGCAGATCGAAATCCTGACCCCTCACATCCTTATTACTCCCCATAAACCGCTCCGGCTTAAACTGATGAGCATCTTCCCAAACGTCTTCATCCCTTCCCATGGCCCACACATTCACAAACAGCCGTGTCTTTGGCGGAATGAAATAACCTCCCACGCTGCACCCTTCCATCGATTCGTGCGGAATGAGCAGAGGAAACGGTGGGTGAAGTCGAAACGTTTCCTTCACCACGCATCGCAAGTAGTCGAGTCCCATGACGTCACTCTCCTTCACTCGGCGGTCTCTGCCCACAGCAGCTTCGATCTCTCTCTGAGCTCGAGCCAGCGTTGCAGGATTCCTCAGCAGTTCAGTCATTGCCCATTCTATTGTTGTCGACGATGTTTCGATTCCCGCGGATAAACTATCCTGCACAAATTTCCTTTTCTTCTTGAGTCAAAATATGTTAAAATTAGTAAACAGGATATAGCATGAGATCCGTGAGATTTATGAACTTACCAAGATGATTGCTTTCATGTTGACGCGTGAGATTGTTTGGCCGTCCGCCTCAGCCATGTCGAGCATCACGTCTACCAAATCCCTAACGCGATCTCCTTCCTTGGGATTTCCCTTCTCCAATCTACGCTGAATGTGCTCCTCGATTATCTTCTCAGCAAATCCATCGAACACTTTGTTGACGGCCTGCATTCGACCACGGATCCCTTGCAAGTCGATCCAGTCGAGAGAAGGAATGAAATCGCCAACGCAGAATGCACCGGCCACAGCGAACATCTCGTCAACCATTTTTTTGAAGCCAATCCCTCCGCTCAAGTCATCATCGGAGTACGTTCTGCTGGCAAACATTCTGGTGGTGATATTTTGTGTGAGGGAGGAGAGCCTCTTCTTTACATCCACATACTTCTCTCCTTTCCCGCTTTCCTGCCAGATGGAGGCGACCATGGCAGAAACTTCTTCCTCTCTCACAAATCTGAAAGAATCGATTCTCTTCACCGTGAGCAGCTCCACCGTCAACAACTTTCTCATGTGCCTCCAGTACGCTCCATAGAAGGAATACGCCACGTCTTGATGATCATAGCAAACGTATTTCCCATGTGTACAGATTGGCCTGGTTGCAAAAACCATATCATGCGTTTTGAGGAACTCTTTGGCCATGGCAGGAGAAGAAATGACAACGGTGGCAACGGAACCCAAACGCAGAAACACAATGGATCCGTATTTCTTTGCAAGCATGGTAAGAGACTGGTGAGGAAGGTTTCCCAAGAGATGGAGACTTCCAATGACAGGCCATGGACGTGGCCCAGGAGGCAATTTCCCATTGCTGTTCGCCTTATACAAAAAGCAATAAAGAAGAAAGATTATTCCAAATCCTATGGCGAGGGCCTCGTTCAGATTGAGGGATTCCATGCTAACAGAAAACAAAAGAGCTTGAATCTTGCAATGAATGGAAATCCACAAACCAATTTATGAATATATACTTAGGCACGGGAAGATTTCATTCAAATGGTAAGGGCATCTTCGCATTATTCAAAAGCTAAGGCACCAAGGTCGAGGAATAGCGTGATTAAGATGCCCCCGTCAAGTTACTCCCGCAGAAAATATTGAATGTTGATCAATCACGGTTTCTTTGCCCAAAAATTCAAACGCATGCGTTGAATGATATTATATCTTTCTGTCCTGTTCAATCCTCTATCATGTTTTCTTGACCAAAAAAAGTTAAACCCACTCATGTACGCGCCACTACGAAGACCATTCTCGGCAATTAAGATGAAGCATGATCAGCAAGTCAGACTTGGAGAGTTAGTTACTGGGCAACACGTACAGAGTGGTCCGTTCCCTGACAATTTCGGGGGTTTTAATTCTTAATTTCTAGATTAGAGAAGATATCAGAATTGCAGATTGACGAACGGGAGATTAATTAGAGAAGATCAGCAATCTTGATACCACGCCTGCCCATTTGCTATTACTTGAATGTTTGTAGAGCCTTTTCGACAAATTGTTTTGTGCATGTCCTGTGATTTGTTGAGGCATTTTGTCAAACAAATCAGCTGCGTTCTCGGTCATTGCTTATTTCTTTAGACATCTTGCTAAATAAGATTCTGGTTGGGTGGACTTTGACAGGAGCCATGCCACCACATTCACATTGCGAAAGCGCGGAAAAGTCATATCGAGATGCTTCTCGCCTTTATTGTTCTGGACATCCACCAAGCGAGCGGTTTCCCTTCGAACCTGTAGTCTTCTTCATTTTTCCTGTTCCTTTGTAATGCAACCTATAAAACCATCGTCATCTCTGGCGGTTACGCTTGCTTTGTGGTGAAGGAGGAACCTTTATAAATTGTTATAATGTCTTTTGGCTCAACTCACCCTATAAAGGAAACCTAATTCAAACTTTTGAACCATAACAGGTCATACTCTGTATTACAGAGTATGATTTAAATATCATATATTAAAAGGTTACAATATAATGGTAAATTGTTATTCTTTTATGTGGGAAGTCTTGAATTTCAGTCTACTTGAACTTAAACATATAATTATAATGTTAAATATAGTCTTAATATTAAGCATTGACATATTTGTAAGATATTGTAAATAAAAATGCTTTATTAATAATAAAATATTTTATTTATATTTATAAAAAATTAAAGAACACGTAAAGATAAATATGATCTTTAATATGAAACTTAAATGGAGCTGATTTATGACATAAGATACGAAAGTATTACTCATGTTTTAAAAATCAATGAATATACAAATTAAATTATTATAATCTCCATCATATATATTATATAAGAAGACCATTTTAATTCATAGATCATATTGAGATATATGTTACATAAAAAAATCTTGCATATTCATGCTCATGTATATTAAAATTGATTCTTGAAACTAAATTTCATCCTACATGTGAGGAAAAAGAAGTTAATGAACAAGGCTACTCCACAATATTTGGTCAATTAGGAGGGTTTGTTGCACATATTTTGGATGCAAACCACTTTTTTTGTAATTTGGGAATGCTAAATACTTTCAAGTGGTCTTTATCTGTTAACATATTTCCACAAAAAAAAATTCAAACTAGATAGACATAGAAATTAAAACATAATTTTTCTTTATGAAATTCAAATTTATTTTTAGATGACCTTCAAAGGGATTTTCAACATTTTAAGTCATTGAAAGCGAAAATGGAGAGAAAATAATAACCAATTCAGCCAAGGAACATATCTTGGAATAATTCATTTTTTTCCTCTTATGGCCCATGATTGAATCTACATGATGCCTTATTGTGGTATGCAGATAAGGGTTTGGTTCCTTTTTGCAGTGTGGGATTGAGACTGTAGGTTGCCTTACTATAGTGCAAGGTTGAGGTTGAACAACACTCTTTTGAAAAACCTGATTTTCTATAAGGATGTGTGGATCTTATTTAAGCCTATCTTGAAATCAATTGAAAACAAATTTGCTAAGATCTATAATGTTAGAAGCAACTATTCAAATTGAATATCCATTTAATAATTACATAGTTGATCTAGCTTTTACCAAGCAATTCAAAAAAGTGATAGATTATGCAAAATGTAGTAGGAAAAATTTCTTTTATTGGAAAAGGATTTATAGAAAAGTAGCTCTAATATGTCAAACCAAACAACTGATTGTTATACACTAACAAAATCAATATATAAATTTTGTACAACCAAATTGCTACTCCCTAGTCATTAGATGATATACAGGCCATACTTGAGAGGAAGAGATGAGAGATTTCCTTAAGCATTTCTCTCAGTGAAGTGCATGGCTTACTTAGTGCACAAAGACATCCCAAAAATGGAATTATTCCTACATTATGTGAATCACATGTATGCAAAGCAGTATCATCTTATGAGATGTGAAGAACATGTCATGCAAGTGTTGGTATACTTATGGTTTCTTTCTATTCATGGCATTATTTGAATAATGACCAAATTTCACTTTATTTTGCAAAAAAAAATTATTGTTGTTCATCTAGGGAGGGTGGTGAATTACGCTAATTTGCCACCATATCTAGGATATGGAAAATGTAGGTTAGCTAGCAGAGATGCTTATTATCAACCTAGTCATTATCTATTAGTACACATAGCTATTATTGGTTAGAGGGAACCTAGCTATTATTGCCCCTACATTGAGTCCTATAGTAGATGGCATTATGTGTCTAGAAATCTTCTTCAAGGACTGATTTAGGGAGTTAAGGACGTTGTAGCAACAACCAAATCCATATATAGTGATCAAGGTTGCGAGTATTTGATGTCTCATCAATTTCCTTGATATTTAGGAGGATTGTTCTTAGCTGACATCTACACTCCTATAGACATCCCTTCACTTGTTAGGCTAAAGGGTCTCATTGGATAGGTGACATAGATTACATTGACTAGTATGGCTGAGGATCTACTAGTTGCATATGCATTCATCACAATAGATCATGATACACCCATATGACATATTAGATCTTATGTGAATAGTAATATATATGCTCAACAATGTTTCTCCGATCACACATCCTATGGTCATAGTGGTAATATGTATCATGATCCACATATTGACCACTCTATTATTGTAGAGGGAGAGGCACAACATACAGACCCTTCAACATGTGCAAGGCACTAGACTTATGTTGTTGGCCTTAACGATGTTGATTTCAGCATGCCGACCACAAGTTACATGGATTTGTTGACACGTGGTGGTTCTACTTCTATGCCATCTCATTTGGTCATTCTTATTCATTCACCATTATTAGAATGTGTGCTAACCACTTATGATGCAAATGCAGAGTTGAGCTTGGATGAGGCATAACAACATCTTGGTATCTCAATTGACACAATAATGACTAGGGAGTCCAAGTATTATTAGATACCAACATCTATAGAGGTAAATCTTATTTTTAGTGTAAACTAAAATTTCAAACTTAAATGTAGCATGTAATTTTATTCTAGGTTAGTTCAATCGATACATGATATGATGCATGCATATATTGTAGGGGGAGATTCCCCTTGTTACTTCTTCACAAATACATAATTGTGTATGTCATCAAGACTCGATTGATGATCACATCAACAATGGACATGTGAGTTTTAAATTTATTCATGAATGTATGTGTAAAATATGCACTTTACAAGTTTCTTTTATTTATGATTACGTTTTATATTTATTTATATTACTTGAACATTGATAACAATTTCTCTATAGTAGTCAGGACATCCTTTACAACTTGATAGTCACTCTTTAGACCACTTCATGACGAGTCGTTATGATGAGACATGTGCCAACCCACACATAGAATACTTAATTTTAGGAGGATGAGATAGTAAATTGAAATTAGCACATAAATGTAGTAACAATAATGAATAAAAAATGAAACAATTTGATTTAATTGATTAATGTGAAGATGATAGATTAAATAAATAATTAGAATTATTTAACTAATTTATAGAAATTAATTAAAGATTCTCTAAAAAATAATAATTAGGAACTAATAATTAAAACTATTCAATTATAGAAATGGCAAAATAGTGAATTCAAAATTTGAATATATAGGAATAAGACTAATTAAATAAATAATAAAAATTCAATAATTGCAATCTCTCTCTCTCTCTCTCTCTCTCTCACACACACACACACACACACACACATCAAATGCTATATATTCATTTTCATATTTCTAAATCACTGATCAACATAAGAGATTGGTATAAGTTGTTCATGTTGATTCATTAAATGAAAAAGCTCTCTCTCTCTCTCTCTCTCTCTCTCTCTCTCTCTCTCACACACACACACACACACACACACATCAAATGCTATATATTCATTTTCATATTTCTAAATCACTGATCAACATAAGAGATTGGTATAAGTTGTTCATGTTGATTCATTAAATGAAAAAGAACACTAATTTGATTATACCACTTAATATTAATTTCTTTTATTTTTAATTTATATCTTCAAACTATAAATTTAGTATGTAAAATCCAAACTCTATTAATCTCTTATACATAAATTTATTTATAAGATAAAAATTTGAAACTATTGCATAATTATCTCTTTGAAAATTATTCATTCCTCCAACTCATGATGTTATGTGGAATCTAATAAAGTCCTATTACAATCCAAAATCTAATTTGTGCTACAATACACTTTACTCTTAAAAGTCTTCAGCCATCTTACACATCACACACTGAGATTTCATTTTAGACTAAAAGTGTTAAATAGTCATAATTGACTTACATTTCCAAACTTATTTTTTCCATTACAAGCTTAATTCAATTGCTAACCTGCATGAAGGGCGGACAAGCAGTGCAGTCTTTCTCAGCAAAGTCAACCCAAACTCTTCCGCCACATCCACCTCGCACTCCGCAGTCCAGTCAAAGCAATGCAGAAGCTCAGCAATTGCCAACTCAACAACAGACACTGTGCCGTGAACATTTCGTTCCTGAAAGCTTGGAGTAAAAAAATGGGTGTGCAAATTGTGGAAATAATTGCAATCTAACATTGACTATAAGTAAATTAAAAATAAAAACTGATCCGAGGATAATGCGAGGATATCAATTTGCCTGTCTTTCTCAGAGCTAAGCACGCGAACTTTTCTGCTTTCCGATAAGATCAGGACACCATTAAATGAGAGAGCACCAAGGTCAAGGAATACCGTCATTCAGATCATATAGTCATTGCATTATTAACTGCTATAGCACCAAAGTCAAGGAATTAAGATGATACCATCGTTGTATTATTATTAAAATGATATGATACTACGGTGTTAAATGTTATAATAATTATTTTTCCCATTCTAGAATAGTTGAATTCAGCACCCACTGAAACATGAACTTTCTATTATTATTAAAATGATATAACAGCAAGGTAAAAAATAATATAATAATATTTTGTTTCATTTTCAAAAGATCTCATATCATCACGGTGTCTTCAAGATGGGCTTTGTTTATAATAATATTTCTTTATTTTTCAATAATTTATCATCACTGTATTATTAAAACAAGGACGCATTGCATCTAGTTCCTACTTCATGTCGATGTAGAATTGCAAGTATCGAATACAATATTTATAAAATGTCCTCAAACAATACTAGTTATAATATATTTGTTATATAAGAAAATCCTCTTTTTGTATAAGTTGTAAGCAAAAATAATTATTTAATTTTTTGTAATAGTGTATTTTTAGAAATGAGGTAATATAATATTTTTAATTTTAAAGATTTTCTTTTTCTTTTTGAAAAGGGGATGTATATCTTATTGTTTTTAAAATAGGTTTTAGAAAAATAATATTTTCAATATCATTTTAAAAAGTTACTATTTTAAATGATATTTAATCATATTACCTTTGATCTATAATTCATTAATCATACTTGGGAAACTCTTCTAAAAATAAACATTACATTTCCTATTTTAATACGATTTATAAAATATGATGTAGTGAAAAATATCAAAATTATTATATTAATATTTGAACTTTAAAACTTAAATATTAACAATAGTTATATAATTTAATTATAATTGTTAAAGAACTTTTATTTTTATATTTAAAATTACCAATATAAATTTTTTAAATAATTTATAATGAAAATAAAAGATAAACTATTAGTTTTTTTTTTTTAAAGCTTAAGTAGGAAGTAAACATTTTCTTTGTGGTTAAAATCATAATAAAAATTAAAAAGAAAAAAATGAATTAAGATGTTCTTCACTGATTTCTACCTTTCACGTTTTATAATTTTATGCCTATGTTAGTTAGTTTCTTTCTTGATAAGTCTTTCACTTGTAGTTTAATGTTATTCCCTACCAAATTTAATAATCTTATTTTTCAATAAGTCTTTCGCTTACATGTATTTTTGGGTAAATCTCTTAGTTAAATTTTAACAATGGTTTCTGCTCTATGTTTTGGGTAACTATTGAGAGAATCCAATTAGTAGAGGGAAAGTCTAGGCATATATATATATATATATAGCCTCTCAGTAAGATAAATTTCAAATGTAAAACAAGTCAAAAAGAAGCATGAAGATGGTGGCATTAGAGGTTACCTAATTCCCTTACAACTATTGGTAACAATAGTAGTTCTCTCACAGTAGTTGGTAAGGGTAACAATGTTATTCTAAAAGAATCCTTGATGGCCATGGCTTTGAAATCAAAAATATTCCAAACAAAGACAAAAGTGTGCATAGCCAAAGCATTGACACCATGTATGACCAAAGTAGAAAAATGAGAAAATACCATATACAACTAGAGTAGATAAATAAGAAAACACCATGTAGAATAGAATGAACACCACTTACACAAATTACAAAACAAAATAAGAAAAAAATCATAGTGAAACCAAGTATAGCTTGAAGGGAAATAAATTTTTACCTGAATATTTGTTATAAAATGGAGATGGCATAATACAGAAGCTCTGCAACTTCACTTAGATGAGAGACGATGAGAATAGGGAAGACCGAACATAGCAGTGAATGTTTGAGATTGTAGAGTTTTTTAACAATTTGAACCATTTCCCCACATTCAATGTGGGTATTTTTTGGTAGACCACTATATTAAATTTTAACTATTACCACTTCACACAATAGCAAATATCTTGCTAACATACCTAAAATACCAATAGAAGCAATAAATTTTCAGTACATATTAGTAGTCTAGTACCTAAATAGAATATAGAAGTGTCTCTCAAATTTATAATTGAAAAAATAAAAATTACTTTTAATCAATTTACCTTTTCTACAAGTCAATTTAGTAGGGAAAAATAAATTGAAACAATGTTTTGAATATACAAAATTTGTAAAACAATATATTCTAAACATCACTACTTGTTAACATTATTGAAAATTCAGAGACAAGGAAGCCCTTGAGTTTTCCATTGCTGAGAAAACTAAAGGTCTTATGAACGAGAACTTCGCCACCACCAAGGAAGGTAATATTGAAGAAGGAGGGAACAACCGATAGAGGAAAATGGATAGGGATAGGAAAAGACAGGAGGCCAGGTGGTCTTTTCCCCCTGAAAATTGGTTAAAGGTCAATTTTGATGGGGCTGCTAAAGGGAAGCTAGGACCTATGGGTAGTGGAGGCATCATCGGGAACAACAATGGGGGAGGAGTTATAGCTCTTTCCTGCTTGCTTGGACATCATACAAACCATTTTGTTGAGGCCAGTGTGGCTAGTCACATTGTTAAGCTTGCCCTAGCTTCTGGGATCGAGAACCTATGGCTGGAAGGGGGACTCATTAAATATCATTATTTGTCTTAATGGTCACACTAAGCCCTCGTGGACCATTGTGAATATAATAGAGGAATTGAAGTCTGACCTCAGCAAGTTCAACAAGACCTATATCAATCACGTGTATAGGGAGACCAATTCGGCTTCTGATTGGTTAGCTAATGAGGCAGTCACCAATAATGCAAAGATGATGTGGCATGCCGGTAGCATCTTTTTGATGGCAATAAATAATTTACTATTGCAAGATCACATTTAGGCAAGTACCAGAAATATCCAAAATAAATGTTTGAAAGATTTGCAAGATTGCACGTAGGAGGGGGAGTTATTAAAAATCATGTGAAACTCTTTTATCATAATAGCATGTATGTATGGCACGTTTTAAGGGTTATTTTGTATACTACCATTGATACTGGTATTTTTTTAAACATCTTAGAGTTTCGCAGTCTAAAGAAGGCCAAGGTCTGTAAGAAATCTAAGAGCAAGTGGGGGCTTTTAGTATCAGAGGAAACCATGGTGGGAGAGAGAAATAGGAGGGAGCCATCGGGAGAGGCGGGGAACTGGAAGGAGAAACCAAAGGTTTGGTGCAAACTAGAAAAGGGTGAGATTTCTCAATTCCTAAAGAAGCTCTATGGTTTCGACACAGGGATAACCAAGGTTATGGTGGATTCCTAGAAAAATGGGAGAGTTAAAATTGATGGGGTCACCCACCATGTCAATGTGGAACTCATAGCCTGGGTTGTCGAAATCCCTCTAGAAGGGACCAATTTTTTCAGAGCTAAGAACATGTCAACAAACATTGTCAAATTTTTTACAGAGGATGAAAAGGAGCTGAATAAGCTCATCAAGGTGGAGACATACTAGGAGATGGAGTCAATCAAAAAGCTATGCACGTATGTTCTCAAGATCATCATTGAGTATATTTCCCTGGACCCTAGATTTGATAGGATAAGAATGCATCATTTTGTCTTACTTAATCACTTTAGGCATAGAATAAAAATTTCTTTTCCTTTCTACTTTTTCACCTCCATGAGCAAGGGTATCAAGGGTTTAAAGAGAAAACCCACCGCTAATCTAGCCCTTCATGAGGGATTACTCCTCCTAGTTTACGAGTATCTAAAGGCTCAAACTATGGGAAAATCCCTTGGTGATGCTGGGTGTGCTTCTGAGGAAACTGGGAGCTCGGACTCCAAGGAAGTGTAGAGCATAAAATCAGAGGAAGAGGAGTCTAAATCCAAAGAAAAAAGGAAACCCCCTGCCCACATTCCCTGCAGAAAGAGCCCAAGTTTGCCCCTCATTCCCCCTAAGCCTGAGCCTCAAGAGGTGGAGGAGAATAATGAGGATGAAGAGGACACAGATTCGGAGGAAGAGGAGAAGGAAGAGGATGATGACAAGAAGGAGAAGAAGGGGAGGGATAGTGAAAAGGAGGAGGAAGATTCTACTGACGTGTTGGAGAATCCTAAGAAAAGGAAAGTAGATGAGGCATTTGACACTAAAGACTAGATGCTTGAGATTCTTGGCCTTGGCCCCACTTCCTCCCCGAATGTTGACATTCTGGGAAAAGAGAGTGGGGAGGTGATAATGAAAAATAGGAGGAGGTCTTAAAGGAATTTTAATTCAAATAAAGCCAAATTGGGGATTGTCAAGGAGCCTTTGAATATTCAAGTGATGGAGGAAATTGATGGCAAAACCCATTATGATGATCTTATTGATCTTGGCCTGGTTGTGATCTCAAATAACACAAGGGAAACTGGGCTTAACCTTTTGATCAATGCTAGGAACAACATGATAGACAATTTCTAGTTTATCAAGTGGTTCTTTCATGAAATTGAAGAACTCAAGGGGAGAAAAAGCCAGGAAAGTGACCAAAATAGAGGCAGTGACCAAGGGCACAATGAAGAGGACAAAAGTCAAGATGGAAGCCAACAACATATTAATGTCTAGGATCACATATTAACATCCAGGATCACAGGGCTGACCTGGAGGACATAATCACAAAGGTTGAACAAAGAGTCCATAAGATGGAGTTCTTCTGCCAGAGCTTGGTGAATCTGGTAATCGCCACCTTGAATACCTTGAACGAAAATATTAACAGCCTGGGTGAATCACTGATTAGTGTTGGTTTTGGCAAGGAAATTTTGAAGAAGTCCAACCTGGAAAATGGGTAGGCTAAGGATTATCCGAAAGATACTAGGGCCTAGGTGGATGCTCAAAACCAAGACTAGGTGGATGTTCAGAACCAAGACGAGGAGGACGCGAATAATAGGAAGACCATAGAAGCTGTAGAATCCCTGCAGGTTCTTAAAAAAGAGAATTGATAGTTAGGTTGTTTCTTTTCCTAGTGTAGCTAGTTCTCTTTTGTTCTAGTTTTGCTGGGTTTTTTGTTCCTAGTTGCGGGCTAGTCTTTATGGTTGGCTTTTGTTAAGTTGTTTCGTTTATGTTGGACTTTACTGAATATTTCTATTTTTGATATGCTATAATACTTACAGGTTTTAGGATCCCTGTAAAATCTATTTTACTTAATCAAAAACATTATTGAAATAAAATGTTTAATGGTATTTTTATCCACTAAAGGGATAACACTCAATTTGACCATTACTATAGACTATATGTACATTTGTTGATTATATTGCTTGCTAAACTAATATTAGAAATATGCATTATGTAAAATCTGTGCAGCCCAAATGTTTGATAAAGAAATATCATCAATTGTTTTTAAAATATGAATAACTGAGGGTAACAAAGAAAAAATATTTCACTTTACAAATAAGTGGCTTTTCTATAAAATATAAATCTATAGGAATAAGCTATGACAACAATGAAGTGGTAAATTAATAGACCTATCATGGCAATGACCTAGGGTCAAAATCCTTGTAAATAAGTCTGTATGTAAATTTTAGTAATAGAACAATTCCAAAGTAATAGTGAATTAAGACCATGCACCAACCCAACAGTGGTACGGTTTGCTAGCCTAACTCGCATGATTCACCATATAGAAACTCTAAGAGAATTTATATCTATGTTAGTAAATAGAAATTTAACTTTTGTTTTCCCAACAAAATGGCATTTCCTACAAGTAATGAGATCTCTAAGGCTGTAAAGATCTGTGACCCTGGTTGGGAATTTTGCAATAAAACATCTGGCATTGGAACCAAAAAAGTCTCAAACTTCCTAAAACAAATCCAAAACCACTCCAAGAAATCACACCGAAAGGAATGGGTCAGTGTCCTCAATTTCAATGAGATAAAGGTAAATATGCCTAATTGAATTGTTTCATAACACATGATTATGTCTACACATACAAGGCTGATATAATCAAAATCTCCAATATTTTTGAAGCCTTATTCAAGGTAACAAGGCAAAGTAATAGAACTAGAAGATATGGTCAATATATCTATGCTTGAGCATGCAGATGGACAATTGTATTCAATGAACCCAACTATAGATTATACCAATGATTATCACACCATACAATTCACATTGGTGATATTAGAAAATGAAAAACTAGGCATGCAATACATGCAGTAATATGTGGAAATTTCAATAGATAAGTAGCATTCTAGTACATACTTACTGCAAGTAAAAGGCCCAAAGAGAAATTTATGCTGACAAATGGCCTCTGCCTCTTCCTTTTCAAACCCACAATGAAATGTTCACTTCAAATTTCAAAGAGTGGTGTAAAGTTTATGCCAAACCAGAGCTACTATAACTAGCTACAGACGCATTAAAGAGGAAGGTATGGCCAGCTATGGATGCATTAAAGAGGATGGAATAGGTATTACTTGAGAGCGCTAAAAATATCAAACACAATCTGCAACACTGACTATTCATTGTACGAACGAATCAGGAAAAAGAAATATGTAATTTTAAAAGAAATAAAAATTAAATGTTCAATGTAAAGACATTAAAAGTCACCACTATTTAATAAAAAATCATTCATCTGATTGGTCCGTTAAAAAAATAAATGGGCACCTAGTGGATGCTATAGTTTCCTATCAGAGGCAAGAACTAATAATGTACTAGAATCAAGAAATAGTATAACAATACTTCTCCCATTATAGATTTGAACTCAATAGTGCTATCTATAAATAGACCTCGATTACAATAATCTTTTATTTTTATTTTCACTTATATCATTTTTTGCTTTACTCAAGTGATATAACACTTGGTGAATAAAAGACAGCTAATCTTAAATATTTTAAACTAGAGACTTTTAATTTATGATAAATATGCCTATTAATTAATATTTGAATTCTAAATTCTTGTGGAGTGCAACTATCATTATACAAACTATGGTAATAAACTTATTTAAGATTGGATATAATTATAAAATTATGGTCCAGAATTAATATAATAATTATTTTTTCCCCAATTTGAGAAGATGGAATTTTCTTACAATAATATTTATTTTCTTTTCTCTTCAATCAAATCATTTTTGGCTCTACTAAAGTGATAAAACATTGAGATGAATAAAAAATAACTAATCTTAGAAATTTTGACCTAGAGATTTAGCATTTTTATATGTCTATTAATTGACATTTTGATTCTAAATTCTTATGGACTACCATTATCATTATATAAATTGCAATGAACTTATTTAAGAATGCATATAAATTCATGGATTTGACCTTATAACTATTTTTTAGCATCTATTTATTTCGAGTCAATATTTTTTTCAACATATGTAATTTTTTTGGATTAGTTGAAATTAAATTTATTAAATTTTATATATATATATATAGATTGATAAGTTCTGAACATCTCCTCATTATATAAATCAGATATTGCTAAGACCAAGGAATAATGTAATTAAGATATAATACTGGTTCCCACTTTTTGGCCAACTTTGACATTGAAACATTTTTTTTTAAAACTTCACTTTTAGATGTCTTTTATTAAAATCCATAAAGAATTTGAAGATGATGCAAAACTAGTAGTTTTTAGCATTTTCTTTTTTTATTCTAACAATTTTTTGGTTAAAATGATTTAGAACAACTGAGAGGGGAGGAGGGGGAGTGAATCACATATCCTCAGGTCCAAATGTGCCAATTCAGCTTTTAATCACTTCAAACATATTAATCAATCACAAATACCCACTCAACTTGTCTATATCATATCATTAGCAATTTAACATTTCAACTGGCATAACTCTCTATCTCTATAAGTGTCGATTGCTAGTAAATAACTATTGTAAATATAACGTGTAAAGCAATAACATCCACATATGAAAATAACACTTTGACACCCAATTTTTATGTGGAAACCCAATTTAAGAAAAACCACCAAGTAACATGCTACCAATTTTTTACTCTTCTAAAGTGAGTTCGGTTAAGAGCCGGTCATGTTAAAGGTTATACAATACACCATTAAATGTGACTATGTTAAAGGATTTAATCACCCTATTAGGAGTGTCTTTGTTAAAGGACTTCAGTACATTCCATTAGAATGTCACTTTGATTAAAGGATTTACAAAATGACTATTAGACCAACCTTGATTAAAGAATTTTAGACTGATATAATGGTGAGAATGTAATAGTAGGTTTCATCTACAAAGTACAACTAACTTTGTAAATTTAGATCTCCATTCGCTCATTTTTTGGTTCATTGAATAGCCTTCATTGATATCTTCATCTCTAATCTACTTGGCATCTCCTTATGAAATCACACTTCACAAACACTTCACACTTCACCTATGTTGTTATCCTCTTCACAACTTCTCCTTAAGATTGTCAGTCAACTGTGAATCAACCTTTCAATTCATTCACTAGTATATTTTGGCAAATATGTGAGTACGCTACTAAAAGTTTTAGTCACACCACTAAAAACATTAGCCAAGTGACTAGAATTGGTCACATTCTACTATTTCTTTGCAATTTACAACTATAGGTGACTAGATAAATGAGTAATTTGGTCATTTGGTAAAATCACTAGTTTGAGTAACTAAATGAATGATCAAATAAACTACTAAATGGTTGATTGTCACTAAAATCTAGTTGCTTAAATAAAAAATACTAAATAAATGACCAAATAAATTATTAAATAATTAGTCATTTATAATGGTCACCCAAACTATTAAATAAAGGCTTAGAATAGAGTATAGTGGTTATTTCTTATCCAAGTTCTTAAAATATTTGACTTTTCAGATAAATGGTACAGCCTAATCATTTCTTGTCTATCTAAGGTTTATTTTTCCATTCTCATTATTGGTACTCTAGCTGATTTTTTCAGTGTTAAGCAAAGAGTGCATCAAGGAGACCCACTATCTCATTTTTTTATTCACCACTACATTTTATATATATATATATATATATATATATATATATATATATATATATATATATATGTCTTAAATATTTAAATTACTTTAAATAAAAAGTTTAAATAATTTTGAATAAAAAGTTTAAATTATTTTACTTATTTTAATTTAAAATTAAGACATAATAAATATATTTTTAAATAAGAGAATTTGAACTATTTTCAAATTAATTTCATTGACTACAAAATGCAAGAGAAAAATAGAAAGGTTGAAAGGCGGAAGAATAGGAATATAAATGTATGAACATGAAAAGATAGTTTGTAATTATAGAGATATTTAAAAATATATACAATCTTGCCTCGTGCCGCTATAAAGTAATAATAATAATAATAAAAGCCAAAAATTCTTCTCTAAAGAATAGTTTGTGGGGATTTTAACAAAAACTATTAATTTTTTATTCCATGGTTAATTTAGCCCAAATTTGAGCTTGGAAGCTGCAAACTCTTATATCACCTTGGCGGGTTTTTTTCCATTTTACTTCCTAGAAGACTAGTGGAAGAAAATTTGAAGTCTTAGTTTTACATCACTTCTTTCGTGCCCTAGAAGTGAGCATACCCAACTCTTGGAGATCAAATTAGATGTAGTAATAAAATCTAGGGAGGTCATTTATTGGAGCAATCTTCAAGCATGTGATCATATATGCATTTTGGATATAAATATAATAAAATATAGTTCACTCATTGTTACTCATAAAGGAATCACCAAAGTCTATTAATTATGGATACAAGTTAGATCTTCATTATGATTTCAAACAATCACAACAACCTAGGAGTTGACTTATTTGTCAATGAAATATAAGTTCACATAAGATTAATTAAATACATTCAATTGGTTCTTTAAGTATCTTTATCCCAATTCAATAAGCACTCTAACGATATACTTTATAGTTAAGTTACTTTTCTTTTAGTATAAACCAACTCTTCATCAAGTTATAAGAAAAAGGAAAAATAAATTTTAGGGAACATAAATCTTAAATTTCTACCAAATTAACATTTTCCTAGCCTAAAATCTTAAATTCCTATCATATAAAAAATTACCTATCGGCTTATTTCTTGCACTTTCTTTAGGTTGAAGTGGTAGTAATAAAAGATGAAGTTTAATATTTATTTTCCCTCCTCTCATGGAAAAATCAACTACAACATTCTACAATGCAACTATCAATGGAAAAAAATTTCATGAGCATGTCGGGAAGTAGTGGAAGTGTTAGTGTAGTTTTTAATTTTTTCCTATTTTGCTAAGTTTTTCCTACACTTTTAATAATCTCGCTTAGGTTAATAAAGCATGTCTTATTAGGTGAATGGTTGTGAGGTGTCACCTTCCTACATGTGAGCATCCATTAGCTATCTTGGGAAGATACTTTGCTATCTTTAGTTCGATAGATGGTTGCTCCTCATTGGTTGGTGTTGCCACCTCCTCTCTCTTCCTTGCCTATATAAGCATGCTACCTGGCTTGTATTTGTATCTCTTATTTTTGCATCCTCTTAATGCTATTTTGCTTCAAGCATTTGCATTACTCTCTTGGAGACTAACTCTATGATGCTATTTTGATTTTGTATCATTTGCATTCATAGTTTAGATATTTACTCTTTGCACTAGTTTTCTGGGTTATTAATCTTTTCAGATTCTAACATGGTATCAGAGCTTTTCTATGTGCAAGAGTAGATTTTAGTTTCCTTATTTGAGAGATTCGAGGGAGGCAAATAAACTGTATTGTAGTTTTTTATAAAACGAAGTATGCTCTTCTCTTGCATCTTTGGATGATCCTGAGAATCAGAAAAGTTTTGACAAAAACAATTTTTCTCTGGGGTTTCAATCTCAAATCTGACAACCAACTTGCATATTTGGAGTTTTTAATCAGTTTTGCAGGTTCCAGCATGCCATTGATGGACTTAAGAAGCTGATCCAGCATTTGCATGTCAAATTTTGGTTGTTGGGATCGTTTTCTAATTTTTGGAGCCGTTTTTTACTGTTAAAGGCGTTTGATTTACACTACAGCAACATCTTCTGTTCATCAGCAAGAAAAACGCTTTCTGGGTTTTGTTTGCAGCTCCGAAAAACGATCTGGGTATCTTTTAGATTTTGCATGCAAGCTATATATTTTTCAAGATCGAGCATGCAAAGCTACAGCCATACCCCTCTCCGTTGGCAGCCGCAGATTTGAATGCAGTTTTCAAATGTCTCGTTGTTGCTCATACGGACTCCGATTTTGATGATTCTTGTTATGAACTTGGCTATTTTTTTGTGCTCTATCCACTATTGGAGTTATTTTTTTATTTTCATGCATGAATTCTTCAAAAATTGCAGATTCTCAGCCGTGACTGTGCACAGTTCTTGTTTTGGAAACTTCGGAGGATCATAACTTTCTCATACGACCTCATATCGAGGCGATTCTTTTTTTGAAAGTGCATGATTTTTCGAGTAGATCGCAGTGGTGCTATTCGTTTCCTTGATTATTGTGCTCAAGTTTCACTTTTAACATATGCTCTTCATGAGGGTTTGTAATGCATTGAAATCAAGACCTACTTGTGGTTTTTTGGCCATAACTTTTGCATATGGAGGTATTTTTCCGGTCCAAAAGAAGCGTCGAAAAGCTGGTTCTGAGACAGAGATACTGGTATAGGTTTTTTTGAGTTTTGATACAGTTTGGTTGCCTATTATGGCAATCAAAGTCAGATGTTCTATTTTGCACTCCGGGAGGCGTATCTTGAGCTTCCGATCTCCATTTTTGGACTTCTTTATATCGCTGGAAAGATCTTTTGGTGCTCTTTCCAGTGATGTTGGTTGTTGTTCCAGATTTTGTTCTAGACACATCCTATTCAGTCTTTTGCATTTTAGCATTCTGGTGGATATTCTGTTTGTTTCAGGTCCGGAGATCGATTTTGTTGCTTCAGTTGCTTCGTTTTGGGCTTTACCTTCTGTTGTTTCAGCCTTATATTTTTTTTGATCATTGTTGATATTCACTGTAAGCATCTTTATGCAACGCACTGAGATAAAGTGCCACTCTTGCAATTCAGGATCCTTTTCATCATTGTGATTCGTTGTACTCGCACTATTATATAAAGTGCCATGGGGGGGATAGTTGTTTGCCGCTTATAGGCCCTCTTTCTCTAATTTCTCATGCAGTGTCGATGACACGAGCCTTTATTTGTGTTTGTACCTCACTCTCGATGTGTTTGGCTCCTGTGTTGTAGGAGATTTTTGGCCCATCTTTTCAGCTGCCTGTCACCTCACCTGCCTTAAGGGGAGGTTATATTGTTGTTCTATGCTTCTTTGGTTGATGGTTTGTGCCTTCTATTTTCATGGAGGTTCCTTTGGTTGATGGTTCATGCCTTCTATTTCCATGGAGGTTCCTTTGGTTGATGGTTCGTGCCTTCTATTTCCATGGAGGTTCCTTTGGTTGATGGTTCGTGCCTTCTATTTCCATGGGGGTTCTACAGATCAGCATTTTGACAGAGTTTTGCGGTTCTTCATGCTTCAGTGATGCTGCTTCTTCATGATCACTCCTTGTTCCTATTTTAGGGGACAATTTCCCTAGCGGGAGACTTCTTCAGTTCTTCACTAGGTTCTTACCTCTTTTTGGGGGAGGGTTTTTCCCTTGTGGTTTTCTCTCTTTCCCCGCTTTCAGAGGTTGCATCTTCTTGCATTGTACTTGGGTACCTAACATGGCCTCGTTGCCGGGACCCATTTCTACATCCACCTAAGCTTCGCTTATGGGGGGGTGTTAGTGTAGTTTTTAATTTTTTCCTATTTTGCTAAGTTTTTCCTACACTTTTAATAATCTCGCTTAGGTTAATAAAGCATGTCTTATTAGGTGAATGGTTGTGAGGTGTCACCTTCCTACATGTGAGCATCCATTAGCTATCTTGGGAAGATACTTTGCTATCTTTAGTTCGATAGATGGTTGCTCCTCATTGGTTGGTGTTGCCACCTCCTCTCTCTTCCTTGCCTATATAAGCATGCTACCTGGCTTGTATTTGTATCTCTTATTTTTGCATCCTCTTAATGCTATTTTGCTTCAAGCATTTGCATTACTCTCTTGGAGACTAACTCTATGATGCTATTTTGATTTTGTATCATTTGCATTCATAGTTTAGATATTTACTCTTTGCACTAGTTTTCTGGGTTATTAATCTTTTCAGATTCTAACAGGAAGAACTAGTCATTCACCAATACCACTCCTGTATATGTCAGTGAATGGACTAATTCATATGCTAGTATATATGAATGATTCTCTTAATGGTGGTTCTCTTAAGAAATTATTGCTTCACATGTGGCAAATGATAGGGCTTGGGAGAGAAAGATTGGATCAGGGCACTAGGGTTTGAAAAAATCTTTTTCCAGTGTTTTTGTGCAAATAGCTAAAAATCTTTGTAAGGTGTCATAATTTTATTATATTTTTCTGATGGATATATAATTTAGTTAATCGTTTTGGGAAAATCTCAATGACTTTTTTCTTGTTTATTTTTTATATTCAAAACCCCCTTCATCAAATCCAAAGGACTGCCTTGAGTGTCTCTATAAAAAAACTAAAAAGGTTTGTGATCCTTCTTGTTACAAGATACTAGAAACCATTTTTCTATATTAACATACTATTTTTTCCCTAAATATTCTTAAATAGTTGATAGCCAGTATTTTTGTGTGAATATAGATCAAATTTTCAGTGATGCAATTCTATTTTGAATGGTGATATTAATTTTATTTTGAATTGAAATTGATTGATATAAATTTCATTGGCAATTATCCAATAAAACATTGAATAATCACTCTCACTTTCAAATTCCTTCATTTTTTCTTATCCCTGATTGGCATTTTGATTTGAATAGTTCCAAAATTAATTCCATATTCAAGCACTAGAGAGGGATTTCATAGTCACACAGGGGGCAAGTTCATCATTTTTTAAATCTACAAGTTTGCATGTACATTGGCATCTTGATTTGGATTTTGGAAAATTCAAGGCATATGCCAATATGACATTATGAGAGTCTACATTGAAATCTTCAGAAAATGCATCTTGCATTGGTATCTATTTTCTTTTTTTTGAATTTGAAACATTCAAGGCATTTGCATTTTAAATTATATAGGTCAAGATCGATTGCTAGATACACAATTATCTTGTTCATGTGGCTCTTCTTGTAATCATGCCACTTATTCCTACTATTATTATTTCTTCTACCATTTTCTAGTCATGTTAATTGAGTCTTAAAATAGTTGTGCTCATTATCATCTTTTGGATTGGTTCCAACTTAGTTTTATTTTTGAGGTATGGATGACAAAGTGTGGATTGCAAATTAAGAAAATGAATAAATTATCATAATTATGGTCATTTGAAAAGTTAAACTTTTAAAGCATTTTTCATGCATGTCTACCAAGAATTTCCAGTTATAATACATGTCAAAATAACCTTTTACTATAATGCTTTGGTGCTTATCTATAATCTACTCCACATCCTACATGTTCCAAAGGCTAAAAAAGGTAGATTTGGTAAACCTTGATTACAAAAAATGATGGGTGTCTATTTTCTTTCCTATTGAATGAAGAACAAGAGGGTTTCTCTATACCCAAGTTCCATCATCACCAATTGTAATGAAATTTGGCCTCTCTGGCTAATAGGGTTTAATTGTCTTTTCTAATTTCTTTCAAATTATCCCCTCTTCCAGCCTACCCTTTTTTGATGCAACTAAGTAAATTCTAGGGAAAATTATCTATGCATTTCATGGGTATGTGCAGGATTATAGTCAACCAAACTATGCTCTTAAGTGTCAATAAAAAATCAACAAATCAAGGTTATGTAAACTCGATGTGCAATTTTCTACTTGTTACGAACTTTATATCAAAAAGTTGAGAGAAAATAATCTCTAGGAAATTGAATTTAATTTCTAAACTACTAGGTCTTATCTATAAATAAATAAAAATTGACTGATCAAAATTTTGTATTTTAATGCAATAGTACAAAAAATTTAAGACAAAAATAAGAAGTAGATGTATGTCTAACCACCTTAATCAAAATCGAATGATAATATTTTTAAATAATATTCTAGATATAAGAAGTAGACTCATGCCTAGATGTGAAAAATATTTTTGGGTATTTGTATTCTTTATAAATAATTAACTATTAATTTTCTACTTTATTATTTTCTGAATAAAAAAATTCTCGTGTCTAACCACCTTAACTAACTCAAAAATTTGAAAAATTTAATTTAATATTTTTTCCTTATAGTAGAAGTAACATAGAATTTGATGCATCTTTTGGAATTCAAATATGTTGTACCATTTGAAAGTTATAGTTATTTTTCAATCAATGTGTTAGTTAGCACCTTTTATGTAACTCCACTGGAAAATAAGTAATAATTACAACTAAACTCATAATTTGACAAACCTTACATTTATGGAAAGCTAAGAACATTGTTAAGAAATAATTTTCATTTCATCGAATTTTAGTGAAAAAAATCATCAGCTACATGTTTGAAGTAAAAAAATATACAAGAATAGGCCAAAAACACATTTTCGAGATGTTTTTAAAGTTGATCATATAGGGTTGGTATTGAAAGACATAGCATGCCTTATGAAGGTATTAATTGTTTTTGTTTAGTATCAGGATGGGTGGGAAAAAATTGGAGTATATTTTTAAATGCTAATTTGAGGCATTTCAAAACTACATATTTTTTAGATCTCCACTTTTTGGTATACCATGATCCTACACATACCCTAGTGACAAGAATGTCTTTGGGAAGGAACATTTTGATGAATTTTGTTTGAGTCTATTTGCATGCTTCATAGCCAATAGTCACTATTTTCAATAGAAGATTTCAAGATAATTTCAACATATATGTGACCATAAGTGGCTAGGGGAATTCAAAGAGAATGTGATGGGTATGACTAAATACGTTCATATTCTATCTAGTCAAAGAAATTTGTGTTAGAGATCTATAAGCTTGACAACCCTACAAGATTGCTACCAGTGTCCATTTATGCTTAAAATATCGGAAGAAGGGACCCCATCCTAAGGGGCATCACATAACAATGCTCATTAATTCATAAAGGCTCCATCAAACTAGCACACTAAGAAAATTATAATATTCATATTGCCTCAGAGCATGGGACCTAATGGAACTTCTATTATATGAAATGCTAAGAAATTTTGCTACATCAAACTCTAATAACACAAACTTCAATGTCTTTCTTGTCTATGGAGCTCGTAAAATTTCTATTACATGCAATGCTAAGAAATTTTGTTGTACCAAACTCTACTAATGTTGACTTCATATTCATTCCTATAAGACTTATTACCAACATTATGGAAATTTCATTTTTTATCAGCACAAAGCGATGGAGAAAAAAACTATAATGACTAATATATAAAAGTTTTTTATCTTTAAGATTTTCTAATATCCTACCAACCTTTCTCAAAAGAAGGTGCTTGATTAGTAGTATCATTTCCATCTAAAATATTTCATGGCTTAAAATTTTTGAAGCCTTATTTGGAATGAAGATAAAGATCAATTCTTCTCTACATCATGGGCAACCCAAAATCTAAAGCCATATCTTTTTGAGGCACTTTACAATTTAAGAGAATGGTAACATTAAACTACCTGAGGGACTTTGAGTTTACTTAGGGTTATGCATAGATATTGGAGAATCCTGGTGGTAGATTAGATCACACTAGTATGCCTAAGCTTCACACTAACCCATCTCTATTAGATATCCATACTTCAGTGTTATTAAGATTTGTGTATGGGTTCTAGGCATTCTTTGAGAACCCTCCTGGAGAGCTCCAACTCAAGTCATGGTCATCATTTTAAAACAAAATGGGAATGACATATTATCACACTCAAACAAAGAACCACATGTTTCAAGCCCTTCCCTTTCGAAACTAGTGTCACAATTTTTTTTTTTGGGTATGCATGTGCCTTAAATATAGCAATTTGCATTGTAGTTTTGAAAGATTTCCCCACTATTCACTTCACTATTGGGGCCTCAATTTCTAGGTATAAGGTAGTCACTTATTATGTAATAGGTACATAATTTGAATGTTTCCATTTGATATTCAATGCATCTCTAATCATTGATGGTGGGTCAATGTGATATACTGCCATGCTAGCCAATACTAGGTATCTAACTATTACTGCAACTTTACCTAAAGATTTGGCCATTATAACGAAGGATATGGTTGTTATAGGTAGTCACTTTTGATTGTTAGAAAGTGATTAAAGTTGTGCGATTAGTAGAAGAGATGTATTAAAGGTAGCAAGTAATATAATCTTAAAAGCTCAAATAAATTATAGTTATATCCATTTGTTACAACAAACACTAATCACTTTACAAGGATGACCACTATGTAGGCATTACAAATCTTCAAAATTGATTTGGATCCTGGTAACTACAAAAGTATCCTACCTTGTAATTGCTTGAGAACAAGAAATCTTGGGCTGGGTGAATTGTAATGACCCTGTATGTTGTTGTTATTCATTCCAAGTTACTTGTTGTTTAATGTGCTTGAGGACCTGGCAAGGCTAGTGTGCTCACAAGCTTTGTACCCTTACTATGCTAATATGCTCATTGATATGGACTATTTGCAATGTTTTTGTGTTCATGTCAAGAATGAGATCCTCCATTTGTGGCCTCACTTGTTTTAAAACATAATAGACATTAAATATAAATTACAATAAGATTGCATTTCTAAAATTTAGCATACATATAAGTTTTCATATTTCTTAAGCTAAATTATTGGGTTCTCTAAATTAGGGTCAAATTCTTCTTTGCATACCCATTTGGTTGGGATTTGAGATGTTGAAAATGTACATCATTAAACACAATGCACAAATGATAGAAGCAAAGGACAACATGATAAGATATGAAATTGAAAGAAGACAAGCTATCCAACTTCTTGAAATATAAGCAAGCAATCTTGATCACCTAGGATAACTCTTTGATCATAAGATTTTTAGATAGATTATTTGAAAATTATTGTTGGTAGGGATGTAGTATTTGATTAAGTATTATGTGTGTTCGAATAGTTATGACATACACAAATGCACTCAATCCTATACCTTTATTCAATTCTTTTTCTTATTTGACCGCCATCTTTGTGCTTCTAAACATTTTTGATGTAGATAAAAAGGGAGACATCAATGAAAGAGGTATTATCTCATCAAGTGAGTATATCCTTTAAAAAAAACTCCCTAAAAGATTTATATTCTCTAAAAAAGGGTACCAGATCCCATGTATTACTCTTCTTTAATGTAGCCATGTCTTTGTTCATGGTAGGTTACAAGATTTTGGAATCTTTTGGTAGTTTTCTAGTAGTGTTGCATGGTAGATTATAAAAGGTTGCTATTTTTTTTTTAATATTGTCAATTGGACATTTGTCCTTGTATGTCATTTATTATACATTTTTTATTGAATTGTAACCAAGTTAAGAGGAACAAAGAGATTGATTTATAGATTATTTTTGGAATAATAAAATGAATGGTTGAGATTCAATTCTTATAATCAAATTTGGTGAAGGAATATGCAAATGATAAATTACTTGACTAAGCCAAAACATGATTCATTTAATCAACTAATAATAAGATAGTATGCCCCTTTTAAACCAACACATATTTTCCATACTCTATGTACTCCTAGTCTTTAACCATCTCTTCTCTTTTGTTAAGATTTTAAAATAATTAAGAGTATGATATTTAAAATAAAAAATTAATATTTTTTGGAGAGTCTATTGACCTCTATTATGCCCTTGACAATTGATAGTCGCATAGATCGATAGTCACATGGATAGGCAGTCAAATGAAAACCCATAAATGTAGGTTGGAAAAGGCCCTGCACAGATTGAAGCATGCACCTCATGTGCTCCTGCTCTCATTTATAAATATCATGTTTTTTTTTTTTTTTTTTCAAATTACAACTCTACTAAATTTATACCCAGTTTTGATGACAGGTCTAAGTCTGAGTTGAAATACATCCTATAAACTCATGTGAGGCCTCACCCTAACCCATCATAGCATAGGTATTGTATTTCCATTTGTTACCTAGGACTGGATATCTCGGCATATATATTTTGATACTTGATGGAAAGTAAATTTTTCTACTTATTTGATGATATTTACTTTGTGATCTTTCATTATGGTATGCATTATGACTTATTTGGCATAGTTGATGGATTAATGGATATTTATTTAGTATTTCACTTTTATGATAAGAAATGGAAATGTGATGTGTTTCAAATGCTTAATTTGATCTTGTTAGGAAAGTTAGTAACATGTAGTTGTTTTTGAGGATTAATGATTAAATGCTTTATATGTAAATGATGGAGAGTAGGAAGTTGATTATAAATGTGTTATGTGTGAATGATGGAATAACGAAATTATTATATACCTTTACTTTCATATGTATTTTATATGTGACTTTTCATTGGACTACTGATGCTCAAGTTTAGTGTGCAGGAAAGGAACCATAGAAACAAAATGGGGAAACAAGATATAAACACATGTTAATATGACACTACCAAGGTGAATCTTTAAAAGATTTGTAAACCTCGTTGTGATGTGTTTATCTTGTAAATGTGAGATGTATGTGTGTGGTATGTATTTCATGTGTTGTTTTTGAACGTGTCATGCGTGATGTATAGTGAAATTTGTGTGTGTCACTTGACACTTGTACTCGTTATGTGAAAATGACATGTTCTTTAATGATGGATCATGTGGCCACCTTATCCAAAGTTAAATATCTTAATTGAGAAATTTGACTTATTGCTTAAAATTAGTAAAGAGAACAAGGTTACCACCATAGAAAATTTGAAATTTGAACGTACCTAGCATTGTGAGGACCATAAAGTAGCTCTAAGGTAAATTTGTGATAAAAATAAACCCTACCCATGTTAATACTTTAAGTTAGGGGGCTAATAATGACCACTAGGGTGCCTAGAACACCTAGGAGACCCCAAAAAGAATGCATTTTTTATTGAATCCGAAAGTGAGAGTGATATATAGAGGCATGGCAAAATCGGAAACTCACTTGGCCACTCTCTATCTTCAGAGACAACTAGGGTTTGGAAGAAGAGGAGAAGGAGCTCTACTACAACTATTCATTGTCATTGCTTGGAGTGAGGTTGGTACCCATGATCCATGGTGTTCTTCATTTGCATGTAGAGTTGATATGGTGTTCTTCTCTTCATAGTAAATTTGGTGTAATGTAGATGTAGGTTGTGACTAAGGATCTTTTCTATTTGGGTGTTGCATGAGAGAAGTTTATGTGATTCCTTCCTTGAATCTTTTTTTGTTTCATGTTGTGTGTTGTGTAATGGGTGTGAAGCATCACTCACCCTTGGGAGGGAAGAGATGCTTGGGTGAAGGGGTTAGTTGGGCTCACTCATGTAGTTGAGGAACTCTCCCATGTGTGGAGATGATTTTTATGTGTTCAGTGGAATATGGACTTCTTGTTTATTGCATTTTGGGAGGTATAAGGAGGTGTGTGAAGAGGGAAGTCATTTTAAGCCTTGAAAGGGCATGCTGATAATGAGAATATGTGCATATTTGTGAATCAGAGTTTGGAAATCCTCCTCATGGAGAGAGCCCACCTTCACCCTATAACTTGATTCAATTGTTGAATCTTTGTGCAAGCCTTGGGTTGGGTTGACTTGTATTGTGTAAAGTGTTGTTATATTGTTGTGATCATGCATGATATGAAATTGTCTATATAGTATGCAATCATTTGTGCTTTGTTTCCCCAAGCTTGGTGGGTGGCCTCCTTGAGGCCTAGGTTGGGTGGTGAACCTCCATGGTTCTACATTTGTCTCTTATTTGTAGGTATTTGCTAGAAGTCTTGGACATTTGGGAGTTGTGAAGTCTTGCCTTTGTATAGAAGGAGAGAATACTATTGTATATGTATTGAATTGGAGGTTAACTCCATATTGTTATGTGAATTCATTGAAATTGTAGAAGTGTTATTATTGATCTCATGCATATGCCAATAGAGAGAGATTGTGAAATATTTTTCTTGTAAAAGTTTCACCTTTATGTATCTTGATATGATGATTTTCACCACCCTAGCTACTTGTTTGTTGCTTGTGTTAAGTGCAAGAATTGAGAGGAACATGAAGGAAAATTTCATTGTTTAAATGTTTTCAATTACTTGATTTGAATGTATTGAAAAAAAGAAAATTTGTATCAGCATATACATTGGCTGAATGAATAGGAGATTATCATTTTTTATTCTTATTCCCACAAGTCTCATATGAATAATTTAGATGTATTTGAGTTCAATCTTTTATCATAGCAAGTCTAGTCTATGTTTTGAATTGATAATGAATTTGTGATCTTGATGGAAACATCACTATAAAATTGGAGCATTTGAAGTTTAGATTTACATGCAAAGTTTTATTGTGTTATATATAAAAGCATTTGCAATTTAAGTTTCAGCATAATTAGGATAGTTGTCAAGTATCAACAATAGATTTCAATATGGATTAAACCATGAAATTCATAATGCAAAGGTCAATTATACTAGCCCTGAAATAATTATACATAGAAAAAAAAAATTGGAAAGACACAAGGCAAATAAGTTAAGCAAAAAGAAGACCTGCAGATGCATATTCTTTCTAGAAAATGTATCGGCAAACCAAATAATGTCTCCTCCTATTAAAGTCTATTAAATTAATAGACCCTGAATAAATTATTAATATTTTGGAAGACTATAAGTTAGAACTAAATAAATTTTGCAATCACTTCCATTATTAATATGTTAGCTTGAGATATGATGTTCTCAAATTATAAGAGGACCTTGTACAAATAAATAATAAATTATTATGTCAAATAATAATAATAATAATAATTCTATTACTAAGAAGTCGAAAAAATTGGTTTGGTCAGAATCTCATAATAATGGTACCTTATTGACCAAGTGTCTATCACATTTGAAAAAAATATAATAAAACAAAAAAGAAAACTTAAGGAGTTGGGGTGACCCCACCACTCCCCCTTTCCACACCTCCTCTCCCCCTTGGTGCCTAAAGTCTTTACATAGGCACATTTAATACAAGCACTACCTACCTTGGTAGGCTGCCCCACCTCCACACATCTCCCTGTCCTTGTTCATGTGAAGCAAGCAAGGCTAGTGGCTTGGTCTAGAAAGGGGGGACAGTCTAGGCTGATGTGAATGCATGTTGTCAATTTTTTTTATTTTTATTTTTTTGTTGATGCATTGTTATAGGTGAAGGGGAAATATGGGGTTGAAGGGAGGGAGGGGGACAGAATTAGGAATTTAGTGGAAGTGTTGAAATTTTAAAAGTTGAGGGTGTTTTTTTTTAAATATATATATTAGAGGGTATGTCTAGTGGGTTTTATCTTATTAGATTACAAGTTGATTATAGTTATTAAATAATTTTAAGGGTAATATAAATGTGTATATTATTTTTAAGATATTTTGATTTTAGTATAATTTGATTATAGATATTTTGAAATGCACTATGTGTGTGTGTGTGTGTGTGTGTGTGTGTGTGTGTGTACATATATAGATATATATATATATATACATATATATACATATATGTATATATATATATATATGTATATATGTATATATATGTATATATGTATATATGTATATATGTATATATGTATGTATGTATGTATGTATATATGTATGTATGTATGTATGTATATATGTATGTATGTATGTATGTATATATGTATATATGTATGTATGTATGTATGTATGTATATATATATATATATATATATATATATATATATATATATATATATATATATATATATATATATATATATATATATATATATATATATATATATATATATATATATATATATATATATATATATATATATATATATATATATATATATATATATATATATATAGATTATTTGTTAAGGGTAGCATAGGTGAATAGGACATTTAACTTCAAATTTTTTTTGATAAATAATTGCCTAGTTATTATTATTATTAGCCATAATTGATGAAGATATGAGTTTGGTGTAAGGAAGTATAGGATTAGACGATAATTTGATCTGATTATTATTTGGACAATAATTCCAAATATAGTAGTTTTAATTTAATATTAAATGATAATAATGTTAGCAATTTAAATAAAAGATGTATAATAAGAATAGAAGGTATGGGAGTTTTTAAAATATAATTATAATAATAGTTAAATAATATTATTATTATTATTAACATAATGATTATTCTAATATTAATGGAATAAAATGATTAATTGATAATTCATCTTCTCGTTGTAATCCCTAGAATTCTCACCACTATATTAACACAATTTGGATCTCACTTGCACATCAATGTGTCCCATGTTGGGTGCAAAAGATTGAGGGTTCATAACCATTCATCATAACATAGTTTGCCTTTAGTAAGTAGCAAACAGGCGACCTCATCATAAGTGAACTTATGATCCAATCCTCGAGTGGAGCAAACCTCATTTCATCTTCTAACTTCATCACCTCCTAGTTTAAGGATAGATGAAGTTCTTACCTTCTATTTTTACATTCAAAAAAAAAATAGATGTGTTTTAGACTTATTGAATTGTGGGCATGACATTCTGGTATCAGAGCATTTGGTTTCAACACTAGGAGCCTAACCCATTACGTCTAACCCATGAACTACAATTTTGTGTAGGATGCCTATAGTCACCCAGAATGGTCATCAAAGGGCCAAGGGTCTTAGAGCAAACCCAACGGGCCAAGAGGGGGCAGGATAGGATGTGGGAGGACCCCCACTAGGAAAACCTTCAAATCTTGATTAGCTTTTGAATGTTGTCAATAATTTGATTGTAGTAGTACAACAGAGGTTACCACCTGTCATTCCACAACCAGGACAATAGGATGCAGAGGGGCATGGGGCCAATACAAGGGAAAGGAGTAGAATTCCCCCACCTAGACTTGCAGAGTATCAGGGGGAAGCATTAGTACACTAGGTCGAGCCCCCCCTGCATTAGAGCGAGCACCAGTGAGAGCACCCTTAGATATTGGGGATGAGATTAGTGACCTGCTATGACTCAAGCCACCCCCATTCACTAGTACCATAGATGGCACACGTGTGGAGGCATGGCTATAGAGTTTACAGAGGTGCTTTGGATTGTGTACCCATGGGAGCAATCTGAAGGCACGATTGGCCATACATCTATTACAAGAGGATGCCTCCACTTGGTAGCAGTAGGAGGAGTCCATAGGGAGAGTAGATATAGAGACACTCACATGGGAGTCCTTTGTGGAACATTTCAAATACAAGTATTTGTCAGAACACTTTAGATAGAGGTAGGTTGAGAAGTTCGATGATCTTTAGCAGAGGGGTCTCACAGTGGCCCAATATGAGAGTAGGTTCTTAGAGTTGTTTCTTTATGTGGAGTAGATGATATTTGAGAAGCTACGCATCCATCAGTTCATTAAGGGCCTTATCTTATCTCTCCAAGGATCAGTGTGATTGGCTTTTCCTACCACTTTCAAAGAAGCAATTGAGACAACATTGGTTGTTGAAGATATTCGTACTAGGCAAGAATCTTAGGATAGGTCTCTTAACCGAAACCCTCTTGGAAAGGTAATCAGAGCCACTCGACAGGGTCTTCAAAGGCCCCAAAGACATAGTAGAGAGGGCAGCAGGACACTAGACAGAGGTCACCATAGGTTTACTAGGGCTCCAAGCCTAAATAGTGGTAGTCACATGGCCCTAGACATGATCAAAGGGCACAAAGTTAGTATACACAACCAACTAAGACTTAGTAGTCCTCTAGGGGAGGATTTAGTGGGTCTAGTAGGATCGGGGGTCAACAGTAGTCTAGACCATAGGGAGTATAGATTCAGACCCATGGGTCATGTTATGCTTGTGGTGGTATGGGTCATATTGTGAGAGAGTGTCCAGAGGGTCCCACAGTAGGCAGTCAAAGAGGAGCCACCTCAGAGCCTACAATGGGTGACATGGGTGTTTGCAGTGGTTGATAATCGCCAGGCTGAGTACCAAGCCATAGTGATTGAGGTTGTAGGTGTGATTAGAGGATATGAGGTTACTATACTATTTAACTCTAGAGCTACAGACTCTTTTATGTCTCGAGTTGTAGTGGAGCAATGCAGGCTAGTGGAAGCTAGACAAGATGTTGATTGGGAGGTTGAGTTAGCTTCAGGGGCTAGGGTGTCAGTTAATTCATTGATCCATGAGTGTTTCATTCAGATTGGAGACATGTTCACAACATTAGCCTTGTGTATTACTCCCTTAGGTTCCTATGATGTAGTCATTGGCATGGATTGGCTTTGCACCCACAGTGCCAAGGTGGATCGTAGACAGAAGAGGGTTGAGTGTGTAGATGATCACAGTACACCTAGGGTGATTTTTGGAGTTCAGAGGCCAATATTCCTTCATGTGATTTCTGCCATGCAGCTTAAGTAGTGCATATAGAAGGGATGTCAGTTGTTTGCTATCACTATCACTGATAGAGAGGAGGATGTAGGGGAGGAACCTTCTCTAGAAGACTATTTGATATTACAAGAGTTTGCAGATGTGTTTCCATCAGAGCTTCCTGGTATGCCACCACCGAGCATAGTTGGTTTCCACATAGATCTCGTGCCAAGAGCAGAACCCATGTCTAGAGCACCCTATAGGATGACCACCCATGAGCTTAATGAGCTTAAGATTCAGCTAGAGAAAATTTTGGAGAAGGGACATATTTGACCCAATGTGTCACCTTTGGGAGCACCAGTGATATTTGTTAAGAAGAAGGATGGGTCACTCAGATTATACATTGATTACTGATAGTTGAATAAGGTAACTGTCAGAAACCAATATCCACTACCTAGAATTGATGACCTATTTGATTAGTTACATGGTGCCTGACTATTCTCTAAAATAGATTTGAAGTCAGGGTACCATCAATTGTGCATCGTGGAAAGTGACATCCATAAGACTATATTTCGCACGAGATATGGTCACTATGATTTCACGGTGATCCCTTTTGGTCTCACAAATGCCCCAGCTATATTTATGAGCCTCGTGAATAGGGTATTTGCACATTCCTAGACAAGTTTGTAGTAGTGTTCCTAGATGATATATTGGTCTATTCGCATGATAAGAAGGAACACGAAGAGCACCTACTACAGGTATTGTAGCAGTTGAGGGAGAATCAACTTTATGGTAGCTTGTCAAAATGTGACATTTTCAAATGGGAAGTGCATTATTTGGGTCATGTGATATTAGGGGATGGGATCTCAGTGGAACCATCCAAGATCCAAGCCATCATGGATTGGCCAACACCTACCAACGTCACAGAGGTTAGAAGTTTCATGGGATTAGTAGGATACTATAGGCAATTTGTGGCTAGTTTTTCTAAGGTAGCTCACCCTATTACCTCTCTTCAAATAAAGGGGAAGAAGTTTGAGTGGAAAGAAAAGTGTGAGGAGGCCTTTTAGAAGCTCAAGAGGGCACTCACTAGTGCACCCATTTTAGCAGTACCCAACCCCTCAATGGATTTTTTTGTATGCATAGATGCTTCCCTGGATGGAGTTGGAGTTTTCCTTATGCAAGAGGGTTGAGCCATAGCTTATGATTCTAGGAAACTCAAGGGACATGAGTTGAATTACCCTAGTCATGATCTTGAGCTCGTAATAGTGGTCCATGCATTGGCACAATGACATCATTTCCTTCTAGGGTGATAATTTGAACTTCATTCAAATCACTAGAGCTTGCAGTATATTTTCACATAGCCAAATCTTAATGCTAGGCAAAGGAGATGGATGGAGTTCCTATGTGAGTATGATTTTGATGTGCATTACATTAAGGGTAAGGAAAATGTGGCAGCAGATTCCTTGAGTAGACATTGTCATGAGCTCGCTTCCATGGTTATAGGTACAGATTTGAGGGAGCATATTATACACCACTTACCAAAGGATGAATTTTATGCATAATTTTGCTAGTTAGTCCACTCTTAGAGACCCCTTGAGGGAAAATTTTTTGATTATTCATTAGATTTTGAGGCATTATTATGACATAAAGGGCACATCTATGTACCCTCCATAGGTGACTTGCATGAGTTCATTATTCTAGAGGCTCATCGAGCACCTTATGCAACACATCCCAGAGTTAAGAAACTCCATGCCGACTTGAGATAGCTATAACATTGGCTGGGTATGAGGATGTAGATCGCTAATATTGTAGCTAGATGTCTTGAGTGTCAGAGGGTTAAGGCAGAACATGGACATCTAGGTGGACTCTTATAGCCCCATGAGACACCAGAGTGGAAATGGGACACTATTTCCATGGATTTCATTGTTGGTCTTTTGAATTCTTCTCTTTGCCACGATGCCATCATGGTGATGGCTGACACCTTGATCAAAGTTACCCAGTTTTCACTAGTTCGGACTAGCTTCACCACCCCTATAGTTGCACAGGTGTTCTTACAAGACATTGTCAGACTTCATGGCATTCCTCATAAGATCATCTCAGATAGAGATTCCTTGTTTACATCATCCTTTTGGAGGGAACTATAGATAGCATTGGGCACCAGGGTCAACTTCAGCACCACTTATCATCCTTAGACAGATGGACAGACAGAGAGGGTTAATCAAGTTTTAGAAGATATGTTGCAGATGTATGTAATGGATAACCAAGCTAAGTGGGAGGAATACTTTCACCTTGCCAAGTTTTCCTACAATAATGGGCATCACTCCTCCACTAGTATGCCACCCTACCAAGCCTTGTATGGTAGACCCTACAGGACGCCCTTGAGTTGGGATAGGATCGAGGACAGAGTATCCATTGGACCACAGTTGGTTAAGGACATGGAAAAACATGTGACATAGATTAGACAATGACTCAGAGAGGCCCAAGATAGACAGAAGAAGTATGTAGACACCAAGAGGACAGATAGAGAGTATATGATGGGTGATAGAGTATTCCTAAGAGTGCGACCTCATAAGAGTCCAATCCGTTATGGAAGGGGCTCTAAGTTAGCACCTCATTTTGTTGGACCCTTCAAGATTTTGGAGTGGATAGGACCAATCGTCTATTGTCTAACCTTGATTAGAATCTCATCATAATGGTACCTTACTGACCAAGTGTCTATCACATTTGAAAAAAAATAAATAAAACAAAAAAAAACTTAAGGAGTGGGGGTGACCCCTCCACTCCCCCTTTCCACACCTCCACTCCCCATTACATAGGTGCATTTAATACAAGCCCTACCTACCTTGGCAGGTTGCCCCACCTCCACATGCCTCCATGTCCTTGTTCACGTGAAGCAAGGAGGGCTGGTGGCTAAGTCTAGAAAGGGGGAACAATCTAGGGTGATGTGAATGCATGTTGTCAATTTTTGTTTTTTTTTTTTTTTTTTTTTTTTTTGTTGATGCATTTTTATTAGTGAAGGAGAAATATGGGGTTGAAGCAGGGGGGGAATTAGGAATTTAGTGGAAGTATTGAAATTTTAAAAGTTGAGGGTGTTTTTTTTTAAATATGTATATTAGAGGGTATGTCTAGTGGGTTTTATCTTATTAGATTACAAGTTGATTATAGTTATTAAATAATTTTAAGGATAATATAAATGTGTATATTATTTTTAAGATATTTTGATTTTAGTATAATTTGATTATAGATATTTTGAATGTAATAGGAATATATATATATATATATATATATATATATATATATATATATATATATATATATATATATATATATATATATATATATATATATATATATATATATATATATATATATATATATATATAATTTATAGATTATTTGTTAAGGGGACATTTAACTTCAAATTTGTTTTGATAAATAATTGCCTAGTTATTATTATTAGCCATAATTGATGAAGATATGAGTATGGTGTAAGGAAGTATAGGATTATATGATAATTTGATCTGATTATTACTTGCACAATAATTCCAAATATAGTAGTTTTAATTTAATATTAAATGATAATAATGTTAGCAATTTAAATAAAAGATGTATAATAAGAATAGAAGGTATGGGATTTTTTAAAATATAATTATAATAATGGTTTAATAATAATAATAATTATTATTATTATTATTATTATTATTATTATAGCATAATGATTATCCTAATATTAATGGAATAAAATGATTAATTGATAATTCATCTTCTCATTGCAATCCCTAGAACTCTCACTGCTATATTAACACAATTTGGATCTCACTTGCACATTAGGGTGTCCAATGTTGGGTGCAAAAGATTGAGGGTTCATAACCATTCATCATAAAATAGTTTGCCTTTAGTAACTAGCAAATAGGCAACCGCCTCATAACTGAACTTGAGATCTAGTCCCTGAGTGCAGCAAACCTCATTTCATTTTCTAACTTCATCACCTCCTAGTTTAGGGATATATTAAGTTCTGACCTTTTGTTTCTACATTCAAAAAAAATAAAATTTGTTTTGTTTTAGCCTTGTTGAATTGTGGGCATGACAACTTAGTACCAAGTCCATGTCTTGTAACAATAGAATAAAAATGATAGTGGACTTATACATGAGAAATGTAAAATATATCACAGTCCTTTGAAGGATTGTGATCATCTATGACATCATTTGCTACATGCTCATCTTTATAATCAGCCAATGTCAATACCAAGTCAAATCCACAAAATGTTTGTAAGATTTAAAGCTTGAATAGGAGAAACAAGAACCTTTCAATCCAAGTACTTGAAAGCAATATTTAAGGTGTGAATTGATTCTAAGAATTAAAATGAGAGGAACCACAGTAGTATGTCTACTTTTAACAAAAATTTGGCAACTAGTGAAGACATAGTATTTGTTCATTATGTATCAAAAAGATGTTCCTCTAAATTTAGGTAAAAAGATTGAATTACATAAGATATCATCATTAAGCTTACTTTGAAGTTTAATTTAATGTATGGATGATAGGTCTGTGGACCATGAATAATAATCCCTCTAGCACAACTTTTAAAGTTTAATTTGATGTATAGAGTGTAAATCATTGAACTGCCATAGTCTACATTTTTTATTACATATTTTGTAATACTTTTGGCTATGGATGGGAAGAGTTCCTATCGATAAATAATTTTGAATTGTTAAAAAAACTAAAGGCTATCTCAATAAAAAAGTGCCATTGGGAAGCCAAAGTCAAATAGTGGATATTATATAACAAGGTTATACTCGAACATAATTTCACTTAAATTAGAGTGAACTATCAAGTGTGACATTGACAATGATAGCACAACAATTGACATGTGCATGCACTGCTAATAGAGAATAAGAACTGTAGAAAATAATAGGAAAGTTGTTGTTGTATTCTTTTTACTAGAATTGGTTAAATATTGTAATCATCCAAAAATAGTCATCTAGACTATGAGCCCCCTTTCTAGCATTTTTGCATAATTTGTCTAATGCTTATCCTTGATCAAATCTCCAAAAATCAATTAATTTGATTATAACCTATGGTGTGACCACTTTATCCCAAGTCTATTATTTAATTGAAAGAACATGCTCCATTTTAATAAAATAAAAAACCTCACTTCTCACTTATCCTAAGTTGCACACACATAAAGCATTATTCCTATTTTAGAAATAAAAGAAAAGGCATTTTTGTGTACACATGAATGTACAATTTTCTAGGTGTGATGAATCTTCTATTTTGAAAATAACTTTAATTCTCCTCCACACATTTCAAGCCCTCTCAAAAGTGAACCATTAATTATGATTGGTTGAGATGCTTGTGCACATGGATCACTCAAGATGAATTCTCCTCCCTTGGTTATTCCTCTTTAGCCTCTTAATCTCTACCATCCATTTTTCTTTAAAAGGGAGGGATCCCTCCTCATTCAAAAATCTTAGTCTCTTATGCTATTGTTATGTTGTAGGTTTTCTCGGTGATTTTGGAGGCTTGGAGAACTTTTACATTTTTCCATTTTAGCTTAGCCTCTCATTCTACTTACATTGTGGCATACTTTTTAGCTTAGTTTCCTTTATGCTTTATCTTGGTTCTCTTTGTTATCTTGCATTTCATTTAGAATAGCTTACATTTGCATTGCATTTTATTCTAGATCTTGGATATTGGCACTCTTTCCTCTGCTCTTTGAATCTCTCGTTCTATGGTGCACCTTCCAAGGGTTGCATAGCTTGATTCATTTTAGAGCCAAAATCTCATAGCCTTTTCACATCATAGATAGAGAGCTATAAGCCACCTCTTGAGATGCCCTCTTTCATGGGTATTCTCAAGAAAATGGTCTATAAAAGTGTGATAGTTTTTGTACACACAAATATATCTGTAAAGATAAGTGTGAGTGATGTTTGGATAAAATTCCAACATGTGAACTAGCAATAGAAATAGAACTTAGGAGGTCTATATAACGGAAGTCAAAAAGCCTCCATTCAACTATAATGGAGTATATGTAGGACAATTACAAATGTATGATAATGAGAAATGATTCCAACTTTTGAGTGAATGCAACAAACCCAAGGGATGGATCTAATTAATGTGAAGAGTTGAGGATGTCAATGATATTGTCAACCAATTCTTCTTTGTTGGTGATATTCAACTTTATTTTTACTTGTTCTCCCTATTATAGCAGGGGATTTGACAGAGATGCAAAGCAAGTTCATCTAATGTGTGCCTTCTAGAAAAACCATATTGTAAATCACCATATTCAACCCATCATCCAATGGAGGTGGTAGAAATTAAAGAACCTTTTATGCATAGGCACATATGTAGTAAATCTCAAACATTGTTCTTACCAGTGATGATGAAGAATGGAAAGGCTTTAAAGTGCCTCAAAAAAAAATGTTGGAGGCTATGCTACAATAACTAGGAATCAATGGACCAAATCTGCTTCTCTCTAGGGCTACAAGGTTTCAGATAAGATTCATGATTGTGAAAAAAGCATAATAAATTTGTGATGGCTATGGAGGAATAAATACTCATAAGTATATAACAATTTCCAATTTACTTCTTTCACAAATCTCCAATTCGTATGTATACAACTTTATACACTCTTATAAGAAAACCATGCTTAGCTCAAGGAAAGAGGAGAATATTTTATAGATAGTACCTTTTGTGTTTTGTATCACAAGATAAATTAGTACAAGGAAAGTCCAACATCACAGTGGTATGTAGAACCTGAGTAGCTGAGGCAAACCAAAGAGGACCAAGATGTAAGAGGAAAATCAGAAGATTCCCATTTGATGTTGGCTTTGTTCATTGATATATTTGATGTCCAATGCCAAATTTGCAACTTAAAACTTGTTATCCTTTGGATGGAGAGAAAAATATGCTGCTACTAGCGAAGGGAGCAAGAAGACTGATACAAAATGCATTAAAGTTTACACTACTGTGTTTAGGAATATGAATATAAGATTGAAAATTATAGGAATAGATAATTCCACCTACATAATTATTGTTTTTTAAAATTTTGAAACATAAAACAACATGGAGTTTATCTAACAAGATTAAGTACAAGTAGAATCATTTGCAAATTACCATCTTTTCTATCGTGAGAAATTTTGAATTTAAAAGGAAGAAATTTAATGAAGAAAACAATGAAACTAAAAATAAACTTATTCATTATAAATGAACATATCAATCACTTCAAATGTTTGTAATTTGTGTAGGGACATCTCTCTACCAAAAGTGGAGATTATGTACTCATTATTGTTTGACACAACCATACATGGGATCTAGTTTTCTTGATCCTTTTACTAGGAATCAAGTGTTGTTGTTTGACTAGTTGATTCCAAGGGCAACCCAGTTGAAATGATAATTGTCACTTGAAAACAAGTTCCTAATATAGTCAAACTAAATGTATGCATTTGTTTAAAATAAACTTGTTTCCATTTAAGTCCAACTAAAATGTTTGTCTGAGAATCTGCACCTTCCTAGTTGGATTCCCATCATTACATCTCCATGTCCATCACTTATTACAACCATTGGAGTCCAAAGCCAAGACACTAGAACCAAAGTTTGTATAGATTATTTGAATAATCTATAGAGAATAATAAGGAAAATTAGAGGTACAAAAGAGAACTAGTAAATGAGATTTTGCATTACCCCTTGATAGTTTTATCTACCATGTAGAGGATGAGAGCTTGCCTCTCTTGGACATTCCATCTAATAATTTTTGAACCTTATAGTGGATTGGATGAGATGAATTTGCCAGGAATAATTTTCTTATCTTGTTTGCAACCTTGTCTGAAATACATTGTTTGGAATCAGTTGGGTGCTTGCTATCAACATTATTCTATATGTGTAACAACCAATGCAGTTAATTGTGGACTTCAAGAAATGGCTGTTTTAGAATATTATACATACAGAAATGGATACAATATCATATCTATTATAAATAGCTTGTTTAATGATTTAAAGAATATAGTCTCTATTATTAGTGGAAGAGGTTAGAAACCTTTGAGCAAATGGTTTTCTCCATGTTAGAATTTAGGGATTGTGGTGCAAGATGCCCTACTACTAGTAGGGAGAAATAGATAGATTTTAAAAAACAATGTGAACTTTTTTTTTACCATAGGTAGTACACCTTACATTGAATCTGAAGAAAAAAAAGGCATGGCTCTTCCACTCTTGCATAACATTGCAATACATGCCTAATTATAGTGCAGCCTACTGCTAGTATGGAGCAGCTAGTATATTTTTAAAAAAATCATAAGTACAGATAGTACATCTTGGCATTGAATTTGAAGATAACGAAGGCTTTTCCACTCTTGGATAACATTGACATACATGCCTGATTATAGTACACCATGCAGATATAGTTTAAAAGATAATGTGAGCTTCTCTACCCTTAGTATAGATAGTACACCTTGGTGGTATTGAATTTGAAGATAAGAAAGGCATTGGTAGGGAAAAATTTATTATTTTATTTTCATTCAATATAGTTATATTTTATATTTTAAAATAAGTTTAACTTTCCTAATTTCACTCTACACACACACACACACACACACACACATATCTGTGTGTTCTTCATTTTGTATGTCAATTTTTAAATTTACTTTATCATTTCATATTTTAGATTATAATATAGAACGAAATAAAAAGATGAATTCTTTATGCTTTTGCGTATAATTTTTTTATACACAGCCCCTTTGTGGTTGCTTCTCTTTTTTGAAAAAATAGGCTTGTATTGGATCTCCTGTCGATGCTCTATTATTGCTCAAAAAAGTACTTTACACATAATTTACTTGCAAACATGTGTGCCCATGATTTCTCTTTGGGTTTCCCTCTTACCATGTATTTTTGTATGAAATGTGCAACTACTCTATGTAGGCCAAGAGGATTTCTAATTATTTTTTTGTTGATGTTCTAACTTCAACAATAAAACTCTTATTTTATTCTCTGCAACTCAAAACTACTTCCAAAATATGTAATGTTGCCCCATGCCTCTAACTTATGTTGACTCTGTCATAGATCTAGAATAATTTAATGTCTTCTTGACATGTGTTTCTCTATAGAAAAATATTGGGCATCTTGAATCAACTTTTTTTCTGTCATGTTTTCACAAGTGCTTTGAAGGTTTTTGTTTCTATGCGGATGACCAATGCTTTTGTTGTATTTTTTAAATATTTGAATGAAGGCTTCCTATACTGATAGTTCATGGGAATTTTTTGTACACTTTTCTGCTCCTTTTGTTCTCTACCAAGTCTGTGGCATTTTATATGTCACATTTTTCCTCTATTGGGACAAATGTATTTCTTCATCCCTCTATTTTTGTATGCCTACTAAGAAACGATGGTTCTAGTTTAAAAACAACATTCCCTAAATTAAATAACATGCAATGGGGGTGATAAGAAATTTGGTTTGTCATGTTACCTGATTAGTGGGTTCAAAGTGTGTCAACTTTTGTTAGTATAGAATAGGCATTGAGTTCAAACATAACATTGATAAAAATGGATCAGAAAAATACATCTCAAGGATCTCAACTAATGTCTCCTAACTAGACCTTTGCATTTTCATGTGTCTTCCAATTCTTAATTCTATTCAACCCATCACCATCTTGGTGCAATAGCGCCTCAATTTTGGCTTGCTAGACTCAATATTGGGTCATGGACATAAAATAAGGGTTCAACAGTAACCCAGGTGTGTGATTTTTCTCTATCAAATGGTTTGTGTTACATCTTGTAATTATTTCCTTGCTAAAACTCCAAATAGATCAATAATTTTAGATGAATCATCTAAGAAAATCAAATTTTCAAATGTAGTATGTGATCTATAAATAAAATAAAATAAAATAAAAAATTACTTTTATATTTGTGTTGTAATTCTTAATAACAGGTCATGAAATGCCATTTAACATTTATGAAAAAAATGACAAAACTAAAAATAACACAAATAAACAAAACCATTTATAAGTGTGAAAATCTGGTGCTTTTAATTAAAATGCACTATTCAAAATCAACATTCAAAATGTTCTATCAAAAAATAACTGAATCATTGTTGGGTGGTCATGAGGATTATTTCTTGACCAAGGTCTACCATCCTACATCATCAACACACCTTGAGGGGCCTTCTATCCTTTATTCACCAATGTTAATAATCATGGTAGCTCTAGTCAGATATTAGGGTGATTGATTTGATTATATCTATAAATTGTTATGCTCAATAATCATCATAAATCTTTGAAGTTAAATCAATCACCCTTATACCTAAATCAAAACTCAATGACAAGTATACTAAAATCAGCTTTTGCTGATTCTAAACATATTTATTCTTCTTTTGTCAAGATCGAGAAATGATCTCAAATATTGATCGAACAGATCAAGTAATGATCATTCATATTGAGCCTATCTTAGATCGAGCTGTGATCTATCATATTACTTGCAGATCGGCAAGTTAGGGTATTTAATATTTGACCAAGTCTTAACAAATCAGATTAAGGTGATAACTAATACTTGTTTAAGTAATCCATGTCATGAACGGACATGAGACATGTCTATTCATGATATGTCTTTTGACAAAGTGTCTTTTGGAAATAATATTTATTGCCACCCTATCATTCAAGAGAAGCATTGAAAATCAATAAATGCTTGCTCATCTTCAGTTCAGCAGCTTCAGAATTACAAACAAATCATAGACAAATTTGAGCATATAGTTTACTCATTGCCTAAATAATTCAAGTTCATTCTCGATTCAATGCAAATACAAATAGCAAAATAGGTTTGTAAATCTGCAAATTAGTCTGATAATGAACTGACATACATTATCATGGTATCAGAGCCATGTTCCTTTGAACAGAGCTTTACCACTTAAAGGAAGAGTCATGCCTGTAAAAATTTAGAGATATAAGAGCATTAATAGAGGAAACTTAATGGGAAGCAAATATATATGATCGATACACGAGCATCATTGAATCAACCCAATAACAGATCACGGTTCATATATATGCGGAGGTATATACAATAAGAAGCATAATAGATTTACATCGTATGTAGATCGAGATCATTAGTAGATGCTGTCATATTAGTCAAGATTGACTGATATACCAGTGCAGATACTGAATGTGAATTGTTGGAAGCATTGATGAACTTTTGTAAGATGACGTAGATATCTATAAGGTGGAACTGAAATTGTAATTGCTAATAATCTGCGGAACCCAGCATATGTAACTTTACAAAGCATGGGTCTTAGCAGGAGAAGTCTTTGGTGGGTCAGATTCATATGCCTAAACTTGCACTTGCAGGCCACTAGTTAATGCCTTTCCAGCCATCTCCAGTAGAGAGCCATTCTTGCAGCAATGTGCTAGCAGACTAATCCAAACATACAAGTCAATATTGATATTAAAGAACTGGAAACTCGTGACATGTATATTACTGGCCTGAAGCATTGTGACTGTTATTTAAGACAGAGACATATATGATGTGTGTATCATTTTTGGAATATCATTATCTGCAGAAATGTGGCAACAGAATTGGTTCAAATATTTTGTAACTCGGCATTGAATAATGTGTCAAGGATATCTAACTAAAAGAATCAATCATGCAGGTAGAATACTAAACGTTTGGGAAGATCGAAGCCATAATTCAAATCAATGTTCTCTATGCGCGACATATTAGCAAGACGTTTGCATTCGCCTGGCAAGCAATAAGTAAATCACCATTTTGAACGTATAACTGAAGGTCATCCTCTAAAGTTGACAATTAGATAATGAACCTGTAAATTTTAAAACAGGGGGAAATACAAAGCAGATAGAACACAAAGAGAACACAGGAATTAAAACAAATTATACATAGATTTACACACAAATACTATATATCTTTATTGATATTCCATACTGATTACATATTGCAGCTCCAGCCTGAATGGATTCTATTTATTAAAAACAAAAGATTATATCACTGCTCATAAAAACAGCATACAAATGATTGGATGGAACATAGGAAACACATGCATTATCCATGTCATAGTCTACGCATTGGTGAAATCGGTGCAAGTCAGATCAAATCTGGAAGTTTAACTGTGAAACTAAGGGTCCGTTTGGTTCCTGGAAGATGACAGGAATTGGCTTTTTCAAAATCTGGATTTGAAAATTTATGCATTTGTTTCAAAATTTGTAAAATGGAATTAGCATACGGGACTTCCAATTTTGCCTCAAAACCAGATTTTCCAACTTCTTAAAAAAAGTAGGAATTGAAAATGAAAACCTGGTTTTGTTTTTTAAGGAGTGTAAAAACAATAGATTGGACTACTTTTTGAAATTTGCCTTCAACTCCAAGCTTACACATAAAAAATGTGTCTTCACTCGCATCTTCCGAGTGAAACAAACGGTTTCAGTAAAATCTCAAAAATCGGAATGAAGATATACAAAACCTTGATTTGGCTAAACCAAGGTTTGTAGAAATCCGGATTTTTAAAATTCCACAAACCAAATAGACCCTAAGAGCATTGATGACAACTTCAACATCACTTTTCTAACAGAACCAGTTCAAATTTTCATGACTGATTAAATAAGAATCAATTGTTAAAATATTTGAAGTCATCAGAAAATAAGACAGTTATCAGTAAGATATAAAAATAAATGATTATTGACAAAATTTCCGGCAAAGTTTTTAACTACAGGAACCAAAAGTTATCGATAAATTATAAAAAATAACGATTACTGACAAAATTTATAAATTATAAAAAATAGCGATTACTGACAAAATTTCTGACAAATTTTTAACTCCGAGAGCAAAGCTCCCACAAATAATTTATAGGGCTAAACGAGTTGTGCAGACCATTTTCTAAATTTATTAATTAAATTAAGCTGTCTTGTATGCATGATCTTATATCAGATATAGATAGTTCGGCAAAGAACAAAATATCCTCATCAAATTGTTTAAGTTGAAAGCAAACAACCTGCAAGGAAAATTTCAAACTAAGCCATCAAATGCATAAACTGGTGATTTCATAATGAGTCTAGATAGTTTGCATAATAACACCCTGTCTCAATGACTGCACCCAGTTGGCTGAACTGTTATATGGGCATTGACTGGTAGTGGTTGCTCAATTAAAATTCCAGTCCACCCAAAACATACAGTGGCTGGATTCTCTCAAAATGGAGAATGAAGATACAATTTGAAGTAACGATAAAACTGATTGGATTTTTCATCGTGATCTTCGGTGATTGAAGAGATATTTGGTTTCACAACAGCTCCAGACTACACTTGCGATTGTCAACTCCATTCTCAGGCCGCAATCCAAGATAATTCCAGAAAACTATTAGAAGATATGATCTCTCATGTTCCTAAAAAACTATTAGAAGATACTGAAGAGAGACTGTATTTTTCACTGAGAGAAACCAGCCTTTTAAGTCTGCACTAGTAGTTCTTGAAGAAATCTATATGGCCTTCCTTGGAGTAATAGTTTGAGAAATTCTTACAAGAATGAAACCTAGATTGTAGGCACAAATTCATGAAGCAGTAGACTCTCTAGTTTTGAACAGATATTGAGAAAATGGATCGATTCGATCTTTAGAATGCATTCGTAGAAAGCTTCCGAATAGAAAGTTGCACTGCAACCCACTTTGAGTTCAAACTTAGTAATTTATTTTTCCAAAATGAGTGGTGCATGACAAGTGAAAAGGAATTCTAGGAAGGCTCTAATATCAGAAAGAAGAGATGATCACACATTTTGGAGATTTTCCACAGCCATGACATTCTAGGATTGTCTTCAAGCTCAAATTTTCATTTTCTCCCTCAACTCATAAGGAGCTCTCAAATGAGTTTCTTAAATGCTTAGATCTGGCACCAAAAATATTTGGTATTTTGTACATTGAGCATCTATGGGCTTCCTATGTATTGACATTTTGGTAAATATTTTATGGTAAGATTTTCAGTGGAAGAAGTTGATGAACTCGTTCGAAGTTCATTTTTGTTTGCAATTTTGCAAACAGCTACCATGTTAGCTGCGGTGAACTGTGGTATTTTGCGGATAGTTTCGGATGTTGCAGTTTAACATGGAGACTTGTCTAAGTCTAGTGATGATGTGTTCTCAACCACAAGTCATTTGGAGGATAACTTACAATGTATAATTGTACAAGCAGGTTATGAGATTGTGTATGATAGTGTAGGTGTACTTGTGGGATTATTGAAGTACAGGGTGATCATGACTAGGAGCATGCTAATGTTCAAGGGAATGCGTGGGTACTACTACTGCAAACTGTAGGTGGTACCCCGAAGGTGCGAAGTTTATCATAAATGAGGGGTTGTAGTTTCTGATGCCTACATATTTTCTTAATGTCAGAATAAATAGGTTTGAATTTCTTTTATGTATGATGAGGAATGCTAATATCTTATAAAAATTAATTAGATTAATATTAAGTGTGAAAACTATAGAGTATGTACCTCTGAACTAAGGCCCCGTTTGGCAATGGGAATAGAAGCAGAATAGGCATACGTAAATTCTTAAAATTTTGAATTCTTCATTTGTATGCACCAAATCAGAATTGGAATATGAAGTAAAATAGGAATACGTATTCTAGTTTTGGCCAAAAAATGAGGTTTTGCAATTCCACCCAAATAGGTGGAATTGGAATACGTATTCCTATTCCAAATTTATTTATTTTAGAAAACATAATTTTTTGGGTCTGTGAATTCCCCATCAAATTCTGGCTAAACCAAACAGAGAATAGGAATACGTAGCCCCTTTTTCTATTTAGAATAGCTATCCCTATTCCCCTATTCCTATTCCCATCCAAATGGGCCCTAAGAAAACAAGAAGACAAGGGTACAAGATCGACCATTAAAGATTAACATTATTAATTTATTTCCTTTTGTTTTACTTGTTATGTTTAGATCTGATTTTTGCATTTTTCTCTCCATTCAACTTTTTGACTAACATCATGAGAAACAAAAATATCCCTAGCTACTGCTCAAATATCCTCTCAAGCTGCAGCTAAATTCTTATTTTGAGCATTGGATGTCTCTTTTTTTAATACTTCTGGCACATCAGGGGCCATCATCTTACAAGTGTTAGAATCTGAAAAGATTAATAACCCAGAAAACTAGTGCAAAGAGTAAATATCTAAACTATGAATGCAAATGATACAAAATCAAAATAGCATCATAGAGTTAGTCTCCAAGAGAGTAATGCAAATGCTGAAAGCAAAATAGCATTAAGAGGACGCAAAAACAAGAGATACAAATACAAGCTAGGTAGCATACTTATATAGGCTAGGAAGAGGGGGGAGGTGGCAACACCAACCAATGAGGAGCAACCATCTATCAGACTAAAGATAGCAAAGTATCTTTCCAAGATAGCTAATGGATGCTCACATGTAGGAAGGTGACACCTCACAACCATTCACCTAATAAGACATGCTTTATTAACCTAAGAGAGATTATTAAAAGTGTAAGAAAAACTTAGCAAAATAGGAAAAAAAAAAACTACACTAACACCCCCCCATAAGGGAAGCTTAGGTGGATGCTAACCTAGCAAAGCTATGAAAGCAGGAAAATGGGTCCCAGCAACAAGGCCTGATCAAGTACCCAATACAAGAAAAAGAACTAGATGAAAGAAACTAAGCCTCCAATCTAGGAAATGTTCCAAAGAGAGGAACAAAAAAGAGCATGAAGCATCTCTGAAGCATGAAGTTGCAAACACTGTCAGAAGAAATTGCTGGAACCCCCATTGAAATAGTGCATGACCAAGTAGAGAAGACAAATTCTGAAGAGCTGATCAATCGAAGAGGTGACCTCCAAAGGTAGGAACGAATGAGTGTCTATATAGTAGATGAACCATCTCACTGAAATGCATAGGTTCCTAGACACTACATCTGCCTAGCACATAGGAACAAAAACTGAATACATAGATCACTCAACCGAACCAAAGAAGCAATAGAGCCAACAAGTGAACCCCCCCATAATGCTGAACAGGGAGAGGTGTGACAGGAACACTGAAATGCAATGCCAAAAACATCTGCAAGAAGAAGAATCAGGAACACCAATAGTGCAATAGAAGTACAAGCACAGGATAAAGGGCGGTGTCACCGACACACTGCATGGGCTAATGTCGTGGAAGAAAAATTCACTTGACAAAGGTGGATGAGCACAAAATGACAAAACATCATGACCCCCCATGGCACTTTATAACTGAGTGCGAGTACAAACAAACACAAGGTGTACAAGATCCCAGATATGCAAAAGCAGGCACTTTATCTCAGTGTGTTTACAGAAAAAAGAATGCAATAGAATAGAAGCATACAATGCTCAGAAGTCAGAAAGAAGAGTGAGCCAAAAGAACAAAAGTAGAGATTCCAGGACCTGTAGAATCCAAGTAATCCGCCAAAGTGCGAAAGTGCAAAACTCGAAGGAGAAAGGACCTAGAGTAGAATCTAGATAAAAGACCTCTGCAACTAAATAACTCATAGAACTAGCTTTCCAACGATATCTGGCAAGCCCAAAAAAGAGTCCGAATGAGTGAGATATGGATCCCAAAAGGCAAAATAGAACATCTAGATTTGACTGCCAAAATAGGAAACCAAACTATATCAAAAATAAAAAAAACTTGTACCATCATCTCCGTCTTAGAACCAGCTTTCCGACGCATTTTTTGGATAAAAAAAATACGTCCGTATGCTCAAGTTACGGAAGAAAAATCGACAGGGCCTCCTCATGAAGAGCATATGCTAAAAGTGAAACTTGGGTACAATAATCAAGGAAAAAAATAGCACCACTACGATCTACTCGAAAAATCATGCACTTTCAAAAAAAGAATTGCCTCGATACAAGGTCGTATGAGAAATTTATGATGCTCCGAAGTTTCCAAAATGAGAACTGTGCACAGTCATGACTGAGAATCTTCAATTTCTGAAGAATTCATGTATGAAAATTAAAAAACAACTCCACTAATGGATAGAGCACAAAAAAATAGCCAAGTTCATAACAAGAATCATCAAAATTGGAGTTCGTATGAGCAAGAGTGAGACATTTGAAAACTGTGTTCAAATCTGCGACTGCCAACGGAGAGGGGTATGGTTGTAGCTTTGCATGCTCGATTTTGCAAAATATACAGCTTGCATGCAAAATCTAAAAGATACCCAGATGGTTTTTCGGGGCTGCAAACAAAACCCAAAAAGCGTTTTTCTTTTTGATGTACAGAAGATGTTGCTGTAGTGTAAATCAAACGCCTTTAACAGTAAAAAACGGCTCCAAAAATTAAAAAATGACCCCAGCAACCAGAATATGACATGCAAATGCTGCATTAGCTTCCTAAGTCCATCAATGGCATGCTAGAACCTGCAATACTGATTGAAAACTCCAAATATGTAAGTTGGTTGTCAGATTTGAGATTGAAATCCCAGAGAAAAATCATTTTTGTCAAAACTTTTCTGATTCTCAGGATCATCCAAAGATGCAAGAGAAGAGCATACTTCATTTTTCAAAAAACTACAATAAATTTTATTTGCCCCCGCCCCAAATCTCTCAAATAAGGAAACTAAAATCTACTCTTGCACATAGAAAAGCTCTGATACCATGTTAGAATCTGAAAAGATTAATAACCCAAAAAACTAGTGCAAAGAGTAAATATCTAAACTATGAATGCAAATGATACAAAATCAAAATAGCATCATAGAGTTAGTCTCCAAGAGAGTAATGAAAATGCTGAAAGAAAAATAGCATTAAGAGGATGCAAAAACAAGAGATACAAATACAAGCTAGGTAGCATACTTATATAAGCTAGGAAGAGGGAGGAGGTGGCAACACTAGCCAATGAGGAGCAACCATCTATCAGACTAAAGATAGCAAATTATCTTTCCAAGATAGCTAATGGATGCTCACATGTAGGAAGGTGACACCTCACAACCATTCACCTAATAAGACATGCTTTATTAACCTAAGCGAGATTATTAAAAGTGTAGGAAAAACCTAGCAAAATAGGAAAAAAAAAAAAAAACTACACTAACAACAAGTGACCATCTCTTTGGAAAGTTCTCCACAGATGTACTTAAATTTTCCATGGAAGCCACCTTCAAGGACTAGATAGAATGGGGGACTCAACAAAGAGGGATTTGTAATTGTTTTGTCTTGATTTTCTTTCTATTTGCTTGCCAATGTATTTATTTTCTAGATATTTTTTTTACTGTCCACCATGGATTGTGGCATCTTTTGGGCATGGAAAAGATTACATTTAAAGGAAATATAGTCATAGTCGAATATTTGATTCGATCAAACTTTTATAGCTTCAGAATAGTAATTTTGAGGAGTCGTGTAACAAGATCCACTTGTACACAAATACAAGATGCAAAAGATTTTGTTTCCTTTACAAGCTGTATATGTTCTGATAGCATTGACTATTAACTAAATACTTCTTTGGCGATAGTCTTAAATGAACTCTCTCTTGAGAGGTTGAAAACTACACATTGAGTCATCAAGGAAAAAACTGTTGGAGCTTATATAAACTAAGGGACATTTTGAAAGATCAAGTATTTCTCTTCTTTGACTATGAAGAAACCCTTTCAATAGAGGGATGCTTCATTTGATTACAGGCTTGCATTATTTGTCTACTTAGTCAAAGTTTCAATTGAAGTCTGAGTGTTGTCCTCAATTTTGATATCACAAAATTGACGCAACCCTACGCAATTTTTGAATCATAGATAAAGCACCTAAATCATTTGGTAGAGGCTACAAATAAATGTCATCTCAAGGAATATAATGAAATGATTACAAGAGTGCACAAACTTTGTATTTTGCAAGGAAGCATTGAACATTATCCAGTCACATGGATAACCCTTCTTACATTTTTTATATAGTTAAGCATTAGGTTTTCCCTATTGACCTTCATGCCCATGTTGGCTATCTTGTAGACAATTAAGCCTTATTATTAAGATGTTAGTTATATGTTCAGTGGTTTTGTGAAAATGTTTTCTTGGTGCATGTAGATCATGTAAGAATAAACCCTAAACCTGTTGAGTATTTCCAACACCATTAGTTTTTGTTACATCATAGGAAAACTACAATTTATGATTTTCTCAAAAATATCTATATATGGAAGTAGGCAGTTGTGGTGAAGCTCAAATAATAAGGAAATTGATGAAAATGAGGAATTAAAAGATACCTAGATATAGTTGTATTGAAGACCATACAATGATATACAATTTTTGTGTAGGAGATAGGTTTATGTGAATTTGTAGAAATTGGCTTGGAAAATAAAGATAGTAAGGTATATCCACATTCAAGACATTTAAAACATATTATGCAATTTCGAGTTGTCATGGAATAACCATGTTGCAGTGGTAAAGTTATTATCATGATGATGTATTAAATTTTTATGGTAAAGCCAACCTTTGATAATGCATGATAGTTATTGATCAAACCCAGAAGGATATTTAAGTTTTAGTGGGAATAGTTCAAGTTTTCATGAATGGAAAGATACAAAATGGGTCTGTCAATAGGCTGACAGTTTGATTGAGTTAAATTTAATTTATTTTAAATAATCTACATTAAATCATATCACTGTTACTGAAATAGTATAGGATTATGTCTTTCATCTTACTTTTATGTTTATCATAGTCATTAACATTTTTTATTCTCATGGACAGGTATTGAAGATCTTGCATGGGCGATAAAGCTTGTTTGGGTAGTAGGACTTGGAGACTTTTGAAAAGGGGGGTAAGGAATTCAAAGTTTGTTGTAAAGAATTTGATATCAGCAAGGCCCTCTACAATAAATTTAGAGGTAATTCAAAACTCAAAACATGTGTATCTCATTCTTAGTAGGTTAATGTCAAATAAATGAAAGATATACTTTCCAAAAAAATCATAATATTCTCTTCCTTTTATTACACTCTCTACTAAAGTGGCTACTTTGAACAATGATTTTGCATCTCTATTTTGAGATTTATGTGTCTTTTCTTTGAATTAAAAAACTAAATTAATATTAGAATTCATAACATCATGAGTGGATCAACATCAAAGGTGGACTACATGTCAATATCATGCATATGATAACAGAATAGCCAATGAGGGGAACATGGACAAATATCCATGTCCATGCAAAATATGTCTTCATGGAAAAGTGAAAAAAAGGAATGTGATTTATAATCATATGATCAGGTATAGGCATAGTGGTATAAAGCCTTGGGCAAATAATTATTATAAAGATATGATAGAATTTCAGCCAGTGTGAGATGAAGAAGTAACCAACATGGAAAAGTGGTAGAAAGAAAAGATGAAGAGGTAACAAACATAGATGAAGAGGAAGAAATATTTGACGAAGGGTTTAATGTGGATAGAATGTTCAATGATGGTCTAAATGATAATTGGGCCAAGTTAATGGAGGATTTTTTAAAGCATGCATATGCAAATTGCAAGTTAAGTCATTTGACAATAATCCTTCAAATTCTTAACTTGAAAGTGGTGGATGGTTGGACAAATGAGAGTGTAGATCAATTATTGGCATTACTAAGTTCATTTCTACTAGTTGACTCTACATTGCCAAAAAAATGTAGTGTAGAAATCAAATCAGCAAGCTCAATTTGGCGTACAAGAACATCCACACATGCGTGAATGGTTGTAGATTATTTCACAAAAATCTTGCAAATGAGATTGAGTGTCCAAAATTTTATGAATCTAGTTATAGACAAGGGCTAAAATTAGCTATAGTTCCTAGAAAGGCTCTTCGCCACTTTTTGATAATCGTACAACTACTTAGGATGTATAGGTGTAGAGATATTACTGAACTTATGCAATGACATGATCAAAATAAGAGCACTGATGGAAAATAATGATATGCACCTGATTCTAAGAAATGGATAGAATTTGATAATAGGTGACCTACTTTTTCTCAAGACCCTCGTAATATAAGGTTAGGTTTGGCTCTAGATGGGGTGAACCCATTTTTAGATCAAACTACTAAATGGTCAACTTGGCCAATGTTTATAATAGATTATAACTACCTCCATGGTAAGCAACTAAGAAATTTTTCTTAATGTTAACATTGATTGTACCTAAAAAGAAAAACTGTTACTTCAAAAACAATAGATGCTTATCTAAAGCCATTATATGATGAGCTAGCAGAATTATGGAAAGGATTTGAAGAAATTCAATTTTTAACAGATGGTCATTCAATTATATTCACTTTAAGAGCTTCCTTATTATTTACAATTCATGACCTTCCTACATATGGCACATTATTTGGTCTCTCTGTTCATGGATACCATGGATGTCCTACTTGTAAATTTAAGGATTTTGTGAGACATTCAAGAAGTTTGCACAAGTGTATTTATTGTCGACACTATGCTTACTTTAAAATGGATCATTCATATCATCAACAAAAAACATTTTTCAATGGTCAAGAAGAGAATCGTGAAGCACCATTATTAATAAAAAGTTATTATATTATTTAGAATGGACAAACAAAATGTCATTTATTGAGAATAATGGGATTATTGGCAGTAGGTATGGGGTATGTGTAGGATCATGGTGTGCCAAAAAGTGGTGATGTGAAAAAAAAATAGAGTTTGAAAATGTCTAAAAGCATTTTAGAATCAACTCTAACATTTTCTCACCCATTCTGGTACCAAACCTAGAATGTAGGCCCCCAACCCTTATTGGGTATCTAATTTGATATCAGATACCCAGTCTAAGATTAGATACCTGATAATAAATTAGATATCCAATTTTAGGTCAGATATCCGATATCGATGCCAAAATTTTGGAGGGAATTAAGGGGAATGTATGATGAGTAATATTATTTAGGATTATTATTATGTATTATATATTATTATGACCTATTATTATTATTAATATATGTGATTATTATATTATATTATTATTAAATATAATAATATATGTTATTATTATTATTATCTATAAATATAATAATAATATATATTATAATAATAATAAATATACTACAATATTAATGATATATATATTATAATAATAATATAATAATAATAATATATGTTATAGTTATATTAAATATAATAATATATACATTATAATTATATTATAATAATATATATTACTATTATTATATATAAATACAATATATATTTATATTATATTATTATTATTTTTACTATATTATTATTAAATATAATAACGTAATATATTATATATGTTATTAATATATGTTATTATTATTATTATATATAGCAACATATATTATTATTGATATTATTATTATGACCTATGATCCATTTGGTTGGTTCTAAAATGCGTTGAGAGGGATCATAGGTTAACCTATGACCCCTATCGATGCATTTCATGACAGTGTATGTCCCTAAGGGCCCTAGGACCCCTAAGGATGCATTTGGTTGGTTCCAAAGCATCAAGAGGGGTCATAGGGTAACCTACAACACCTCTCAATGCATTTCATGACAATGTATGTCCCTAGAAGCCCTAGGACCCCTAAGGACGTATTTGGTTGGTTCCAATGCATCGAGAGCAGTCATAGGTTAACTTATGACCCCTCTCAACACATTTCATGACAACATATGTCCCTAGGGATCCTAGGACCCCTAGGGACACATGTGGTTGGTTCTAATGTGTCGACAGGGGTCATAGGTTAACCTATGACCCCTCTCAATGCATTTCATGACAACCTATGTCCCTAGGGGTCCTAGGGCCCCTAGAGACACATTTGGTTGGTTCCAATGCGTTGAGAGGGGTCATAGGTTAACTTATGATCCCTCTCGATGCATTTCATGACAACATATGTCCTTAGGGCCCTAAGACCCCTAAGGATTCATTTGGTTGGTTCTAATGTGTCGAGAGGGGTCATAGGTTACCTATGACCCCTCTCATTGTATTTCATGACAACATATGTCCCTATGGGCCATAGGACACCTAAGGATACATTTGGTTGGTTCCAATGCATTGAGAGGGATCATAGGTTAACCTATAACCCCTCTCAACACATTTCATGATAATGTATGTCCCTAGGGGCCCTAGGACCCATAGGGACACATTTGGTTGGTTGTAATGCATCGAGAGGGGTCATAGGTTAACCTATGATCCCTCTCCATGCATTTCATGGCAATTTATGTCCCTAGGGGTCCAACGACCCCTAAGGATGGATGTGGTTGATTATAATGCATCGAGAGGGGTCATAAGTTAACCTGTGACCCCTCTCAAAGAATCCCTAGGAGCCCTACAAACCTTAAGGATACATGTTGTTAGTTCTAATGCGTCAAGAGGGGTCATAGGTCCTCTCAATGCATTTCATGAAAACGTATGTCCCTAGGGGCCCTAGGGCCCCTAAGGATGCATGTTCTTGGTTCCAATGTGTCAACAGGGGTCAGGCTATCCTATGAGCCCTCTTGATGCATTTCATGACAAAATATGTCCCTAGGGGCCCTACAACCCCTAGGGATGCTTGTGGTTGATTCTAATGCATCGAGAGGGGTCATAAGTTAACTTATGACCCCTCTCAATGCATTTCATGAAAACATATGTCCTTAGGAGCCCTACGAACCTTAGGGACACATGTGGTTGGTTCTAATGCATTGAGAGGGGTCATATGTTAACCTATGACCCCTCTCAATGTATTTCATGACAAAATATGTCCCTAGGGGCCCTAGGACCTCTATGGACGCATGTGGTTGGTTCTAATGTGTTGAGAGGGGTCATAGGTTAACCTATTACCCCTCTCAATGCATTTCATGACAACGTATGTCCCTAGGGGCCCTAGTACCCCTAGAGACACATTTGGTTTGTTCCAATGTGTTGAGAGGGGTCATAGGTTAACCTATGACCCCTATTGATGCATTTCATGACAACCTATGTCCTTAGGGGCCATAGGGGGGTCCCTAGGGATGCATCTGGTTGGTTCCAATGTGTCAAGAGTAGTCATAGGTTAACCTATGACCCCCCTCGATAGATTTTCATGACAATGTATGTCGCTAGAAGTCCTAGGGCCCTTAGGGATGCATCTGGTTGGTTTCAATGTGTTGAGAGGGGTCATACGTTAATGTATGACCCTGATCGATGCATTTTCATGATAATGTATATCCCTAGGGGCCCTAGGACCCTTAGGGATGCATCTTGTTGGTTCCAATGCATTGAGAGGGATCATAAGTTAACCTATGATCCCTCTCAATGAATTTCATGACCCCTCTCAATGAATTTCATGACAACCTATGTCATAGGGGCCTTAGGGGCCCTAGGGATGAATTTGGTTGGTTCCAATGCCTTTAGAGGGTTCATAGGTTAACCTATGACCCCCTCTCGATGCATTTCATGACAACATATGTCCCTCTAGGGGCACAAGGACCCCTTGGGATGCATTTGGTTCATTCCAATGCATCAAGAGGGGTCATAGGTTAACCTATGACCCCTCTCAATGCATTTTATGACAACATATGTCCCTAGGGGCCCTATGACCCCTAAGGACAACATGTTGTTAATTCTAATGTGTCAAGAGAGGTCATACGTTAACCTATGACCCCTCTCAATGAATTTCATGACAATGTATGTCCTTAGGGACCTTAGGACCCCTAGGGACCCATTTCATTGGTTGCAATGCATCGAGAGGGGTCATAGGTTAACCTATGACCCCTCTCAATGCATTTCATGACAACCTATGTCCCTAGGGGTCATAGGGCCCCTAGGGACGCATGTGGTTGGTTCTAATGCATTAAGAGGGGTCATAAGTTAACTTATGACCCCTCTCGACGCATTTAACAACAACTTATGATCCTAGGGGCCCTAGGACCCCTAGGGACGCATTTGATTGGTTCCAATGCATTCAGAGGGGTTATAGGTTAACATATAAACCCTCTCGACACATTTCATGACAACTTATGTCCCTAGGGGCCCGATGACTCCTAGGGACACATGTGGCTAGTTCTAATGCATCAAGAGGGGTCATAGGTTCTCGATGCATTTAATGACAATTTATGTCCCTAGTGGCCCTAGGACCCCTAGCGATGCATGCGGCTAGTTCCAATGCATTGAGAGGGGTCATAGATTAACCTATGACCCCTCTCGATACATTTCATGACAACGTATGTCCCTAGGGGCCCTAGGACACCTAGCGACACATTTGGTTGATTCTAATGCATCGATCTCGATGCATTTCATGACAACCTATATCTCTAGGGGTCCTAGGGCCCCTAGGGAAACATTTGGTTAGTTCCAATGCATTGAGAGGGGTCATAGGTTAACCTATGACCGCTCTCAATGTATTTCATGACAACGTATGTCACTAGGGGCCCTAGGACCCCTAGAGATGCATTTGGTTGGTTCTAATGCATCAAGATGGGTCATAGGTTAACCTATGACCCCTCTCAATGCATTTCATGACAACATATGTCCCTAGGGGCCCTATGACCCCTAAAGATGCATGTGGTTGGTTGTTATGCATCGAGAGGGGTCACAGGTTAACCTATGACCTCTCTTAATGCATTTCACAACAACATATGTCCCTACGGGCTCTAGGACCCTGAGCGATGCATTTGGTTGGTTCCAATGCATCAAGAGGGGTCATAGATTAACCTATGGCCCCTCTCAATGCATTTGATGACAATGTATGTCCCTAGGGGCCCTAGGAGCCCCAGGGACCCATTGGGAATGCGTTGAAAGGGGTCATAGGTTAACCTATGACCTCTTTCGATGTTTTTCATGACAATATTATATTTAATAATAATATAATATTGTATATTTTAATATAATAATAATAATGTATTTTTAGATTATATAACAATAATAATCATATATGTTACTAGATTATAGACTTAATAATAACCATATCTATTATTATATATAATAATAGTCATATAATATTGCTATATATATTGAATAATAATAATATTTATCATATATTTTACTATATTATATTTAGTTATAATAATTATTATTATATTTATAACTATATTATATTTAATAATAATTATACATATTACTATATATAATAATTATTATTATTATATATAATAACAGTAGTTAATAATAATAATCATAATCATATGTAATAATAATATTAATGTCCACACTTCTCCCAAATAAATTTCCCTCTAAAACCCTCTAAAGTTTCCCTCTCAAATTTCTCCCCAAAATTGCAATTGGAAATTTTCTTTTCTCTCAAATTTCCCTCCCCCCAAAATTGTAATTGGAAAATATTTCCTCTCAAATTTCCCTCCAAATTTGTAATTGGACAATTCGTAGTGATCAGATACCCGACTTCATATCAGTTATCCAATTACAGATCAGATACTTGATTTTATTTCAGGTATCTAATTAGGCTAGGTATTTACCAAGCCTATTTGGTCAACCCAAAAAACGTGTTTGAGAAGGGTTTCACTAACACTCAAACTTTGGGTAGCCATCTAACAATGTTATTTTCATCAAAATTGAGTGAAATGAAAAGGGTTTTCTTATAACACTCTCAAGATTCCATCGATATAATTGCTGTCAAATTCTGAGTTCGATAAGTATTTATTAGTTAATTATCAATGAAGATGATTATAAAGTGCTTATTGAGATACTAATTGAAAAATAGGTATAAATTTCAAACAATATAACATTTTTTGAATCCAAAATTTGTGTTACATTCTATGCTTCACCTAGTATAAGGAAAATAAAATAAAATTTGGTAATGTTTTGAATTAGTTAAGGTAGTTAAATACAGGAGTTTTTTTTTTCAAAATAGTTTTAGTAAAAAAATCATATTTAATTATTTATTTGGAATTAAACTACTCAAAAGTATGTGTCACATTCGGGAATGAGTCTACTTTTTATATCTATAATTATATTTAAAAATATTATCATTTGATTTTGCTTAAGGTGGCCAGACATACACCTACTTTTTATTTTTGCCCTAAAATTTTCATAGTACTAAAATTTTAACCAATCAAATATTTTTTTCTCTAGATAAGGCCTAGTATTTTAGAAACTACATTCAATTTCCTATAGATTATTTTCTTACAACTTTTTGATATAAAGTTCAGAACCACTTTAAAATCATGTGTCAAGTTGACATAACCCTAATTTGTTGGTTTTTCACTACCACTTAAAGCCATAGTTTGGTTGACCATGATCCTTCACATACCCTATTATCCATGTAATGAAAGTGGTGTAAAATGATTGTGCATATTGTTCAAGTTATCATACTTCAAGGATATATCCATTAGGAATACTATTGACTTTATGCATACTAAGAAAAATATAGCTTCTATTATTATAGAAACTTTTTTTAGTGCTCTTGATATTATTTCATCATGTGAAGACTTTTGAGATATAAATATTTGTTGAAATATTTAGGTTGAGAAATATGATAATGAAAAATATAGAAAGTCATATGATCCTTATGTCTGGACAAGGGAACAACATGTAGAATTTTTAGAGTTAATTTCTCATATTCACTTTCCCACAGGATATGTAAGTAGTAGCATCAAAAGTCAAAATGACATTAATAGCTCAAGAGGCTTCAAGACTCATGACTATCATGTCATAATTGAGAATATTTTACCTATTGTGGTAAATATTAAAAAACTTGCAAAGGGACCAAGATTGGCAATTATAAGGTTGGGCCTTATATTAAAGAGAATGAGTTTACATGTATTACATTTTTCAAACTTTGATAGTTTGAGGAAGGAGGTTGTTGAAGTCCTTTGTCTATTGGAAAAGGAATTTCTACCAGCAATCTTTAACATTTCAATGTATCTTTTGATACATCTATAAAATGAGCTAGAGTACTGTGACCCAATAAGATTGAGATGGATGTATCCTATAAAATGATATATGAAGGTTTTGAAAAAAAATGTTCATACTAGGGAAAAACTACAGGGTGACATGTCTGAGGGATATTCAATGCAAGAGGGCATGGGTTTTAGTACAGAAAATATGAATTTTTTTTAGAATGTCAATCGACGTGTATGGGATGATGATGAAGATGAGAGTTGCAAGTGAAGTATTTGAAGGCAATGGATTTCGCTTCAAGTTACTATATTAAGAAATAAGTGCAATAGATGCCTTTGTTCTTAATAACACATCTTTATTTGATAAGTTGCAAAGGTAGAAAAAAATAGGAATATTTTATTTTTGCAATTGTATTTACATAATTAAGTTATTTAGCTTACTATTTGCATGTCATTATTTTATCTACAAAATATGAAGAAGACCACCAAATTGGAAATAACATCAACCTCAAAAGAGTAAATGTCATAGTTTGATTAGAGACAATTCTTTTCCAAACTTTGAATAATGGATTCCTAATTGAATCAATGATGAAACAGAAGAAGGTGAAAATATATCAATTGAGGAAAGTGAGCTCTCACAAGCTCCATGTACATGGGCTACACAATTTGGTGGAATGTGGGCCTATGACAGTCATTTAAGAGCATGGAAGAAAAAGACAAAGGGAAGATAAATTATGATTGTGTTGTTAGTGTTGTATTTTTTCATGATACTAAGAAGAAATTTTATGTTGGATTCATTCAAGAAATTATTCAAGTGGATTTTTGTGAAAATAGTCCTATATTATTAAAATGTAAGTGGATCCAACCATCCACAATACAATTTAATGAGTATAGATTTGTATGTGCACATACACGAAATTTTTTATCAGAAATAGTTGAGCCTTATTTTTCCCCTCTTCAAATGAACTAATCATTCTTGATTGAGGATTATAGAAGCCTAGGTTGGTCACATGTCATTCAAACAGAGTCTCATTCCAAAGGAAAAGTCATGGAAGTTGTCAATGTATTTTCTAATGGGCATAATGTTAATTTATAAGAAACATTCAAAGATATGGATCAAGACAATGAGAGACTACTTGGAAAAGATAGTTTAATTGCCAATGAAGAAATTGGGAGAGAGAATGCATTACATGTCACAAATGAAGATAAGGAAGAAAACTAAGTAGATACAAACTTGAGTGATGAGAATTCTAGTCTTGTTGGAAATGTTGATGATTATTGACAAGCCCTACTTTTTAATTACCTTTTTATTTTAAACTTTTTAATGTTGTTTAATGTCTATTTTATATTTTGAGGACATGTACCTTTAAACTTCAAATGTTTTCATAATAGATATATGACATTAATGTTGGACATGTTATGGGCCAAAATATTTCATGTTGAGTTTCTCTTAAACTATTATAGAAGTTATGAACTAAACAAATTATGTTTATTTAATATTTTGGTGGAATTTGAAGATATTTTATAATCTTTCCCTATTTTGGTGGCATTTGAAATTATCTTGGAATCTTCATTTTTTTTATTTGTTTGATCGTTGTTATAACACATGATTATTATTTATGCACCATCTACAACTTTTAGTTGAAGTCTATTGTATCTACTATTCCTCTCCTTGAGATATTTACTTCTTACAAATGGTAATCTTCCTTGGTCAATAGAAAGTTGCAGATCAATCATATAGTTGGTTCCTATTTGCATATAAGTAAGCATATTTTCTATAAATTTTTGCTAAATTTCATGTTCGTGAAATATTCTTTTATAAATATATATTTTTTAATTTTTATGATACTTTATCCATTTCTATCCACAAGGGTTATCTTTTTATCATGTTGCCAATCTATAAATTAATATGCTTTTTGGCATCAGAAAATGAGAAAAAAGAATACAAGGAAAACATTAGAAGAGAGTGACCAAAACCTTATAATTCCAATAAAAAATTATGAGTGCCTTCATGAAGAACTAGTGGCAAGGAATAATGACTTTTTATCATGTCTTAGATTGACAAAAAGGTAATTTTTAAATCTACTATGTAGTATACTAGAATCTACTCTGTAAACTAATTAGGCATAAAATTTTATTTACATTCATAATGTAATATGATAATATCTATCCATTTTTTCTATATGACATACTATACCTATTATTAGTGATCATTTTTTGGAAAATAGTGATGCAATTTAGATCAGATAACTAACCTTTACTAAGTTATGTGATTTTTGGTGATGAGTATAATTTTTTCCCATATATTTTATACAATGATATTTTTTCTAGCACTTCATTGAAAAGAGTATCTAACGGATGATCACATTCTTAAACATGTACCTTTTTGCCTATATCTTCCTTGGAGTTTAATTTGATTTTTGTTTCTTCTTAGAATCAAGTGGACATAGCAAGAAAGTTCACCATTAAAGATACATAAATTTTTTTAAGTTAGAGGAAATCAACAATGTTTGGTTGGCTTCAACTAGTTTTTGGGGCTTTGAGTCTTCATTCATTTAGAACATTTGAAATTTGTCTCTAGGATTTGAGGTTAGGTTGACATTATAACTTGACCAAAGTTTAGTGCATTTGCGATGGAAAACCCATGCCAAATCAGTAGTGCCTTAGCATGGTTCTAATTGAAGAGTTAATCCAATTTTTATTGTCTAACATTTTCACTATTGTTAAAATTTTGGACTTTACACTTGGAACTTTTATATTTGAAATGAATTTATCAATCTTGGACTCAATTGATCCTATTGAAAGACTGGTGCTTGACCTTTCATAATCAATGGCATGTGTATTTCTAACATCGAGAATTGAAGCCTTCCGTTCCATCTCAACAATACCTCCATCATAAGTTGTAGATGACATAGAATTGAACTTCATCTCTCAAACTTTCTGGATAATAGATTACCATTATCGTCTTCATCCCTTTGAACCAATGAGCCTTCCCATTGTACAACTACTTAAGGTCTTGCTACTTTTTTTTTCTTTTTTCTCTCTATTTTTAGTATGTCATATACTTCATCCCTTATTCATCTCTTAAATATACTTGTTTTGAATCTATATATCTATCTATCTATCTATCGATTGATCGATCATCTATCTATCTATCTATCTAGAACTATAAATTTTCTTCAATTATTAATTCAAAGCTCTAGATTTGAATCTGAAGAATATGTATACATGCTAGACATTAAATCTATCTGAATCGATACAATCCCTTCTGAATCCCTCATTCTATGTATCAATATGTAGGCTAGGAGTTGCTACTTATGAACATATAGATTTTAAGCATCTTGAGTGATCAACAACTTTCTTGTCAGAAATATTTTGGAGACAAGATACTATCTGATTATGCTATGTTGTTGAAATCATTATTACTATTATATTTCAAACATTAGTCTTCCCATTATAGACATATTCCTTGCAACCATATCCCTCATTCTCATCCAACTATATCTCATAAAACCTCTTCATCACAATAAAATCCATTGACACAGTCATTTAAAGATGCATTTGAGATTGACATCTTTGTTTGGCATTCTAACTTAACAAACTAATTTTAGTATGGATAATGAATCTCTGCAATATAGTAGAATAGAATAAATAATCTGAATTATTAAAACAATGAGAGATGAAATCATTTGAGCTGGTCTATATAGAATAGTATTATAAAATGTAACAGGAGTTTTTTTATCTTAACAACATTCTTAACAGTGTAAGAAAACTAATAGTTCAAAAGGGTGAAAAATGGCTTCTAAATGGAAGCCCTAAAATTGCCAAAATCAAGGACTCATTAGGTGCCCCTCTAAAACTTCCACTCTAGCACCTCAAATTTGGATCAATATCAATATGAACAGGTTTGTTGTATCATTCTAACTCAATAAACTCTCAGTTATGACTGTTTGATTATGTAAGATGGATCATTGTTTGTTAGTGAGAAATGTGTTATTACAGTGTTCTATAATCCCTTATAGCATTCAATTATTGTCTTTGGGATGATATTTTAAAACATACCCATAATCTCCACTTGTTCCTTAGAGAACTATTTTGTGTGTCTATATGTCAACCTGCACTTTGAATATCTGAATGAGATGATTGTCTAATAAAATCAAACACTCCTTGTAGCATTGCATCTACATCTTTTACATGTATATGATCAATATATATTGATTGATGGATATTAAGCCAGAGGTCTAGAGTGAGAAAAATAGTCAAAGATAAGTATTCTCTTCGACTGGGTTGCTACCTCTGGACTCTCCTTTAACAATATCTTTATGTTTTGTATGTTACTAACATCTATTTGTGAAGGCCCCAATGGATTATGGTAATAATATTTATGAGTTTCAAATTTTTTTCATTGATATGTTGACTAATAATATTAAAGAAGAAACAAGTAGTAGCAAAGGTCAGTCCACTTGAATGACTATAGAGGAGATAGATATTCTTTTGGAAAAGTATTTTCTTCAAGAACTGCATATGACTGTCAAGACAAAGATCTTCCCATGCCTAGAAGAAAATTTATATTAAGAAATGGCGAGCAAATTATTCACTTTCGTGTATTGTTTTAATTTGATCCATCTATTTTTGTATTATAGGCAAGAAAAAAAGAGCAAAGAAAATATAAAGGAAAAAACAAATGAACACAAACAGAAAATGTTGCCATCTCATATAAGCCAACGATTAGCTAATATAGGAAAGGATGATGAGGAGATGGATACAACACATAATAATGTGTGAATGGATATGGCACATGATAATGTGAATTTTGATAGAACACCTACTGATGTGTTTCTTGCTATATAACATTCTGATTAGCAACCCGATGAATGTCATAAAGAGAATCCACTTGAACCTAATGTGCCACCTCATACTACAATCATTACATCTAGAGTTTGAGATGAAATTGGGGGATCAACCATAAATATTGATGGTGGTTCAAGAGAAGATCTTCCTAATACTATAAAAAGACAAAGATTGAGCCAAACTCTATATATATCTACGAAGAAGAAAGCAAAAGAAAGAGTATTAGAAGCTAAGAAGCCATTCTTAGTTGAGGTATTGAGCAATGGTGAACCTATTGGGTATAATACTGCAAGGTGGGCTACTGAGTTGGGCATAAGATGTAAAGCCCATTTATGTATTTGAAAATCAAATTTTAAAGAGCATGATCCACGAAATGTGGAATTTTTTATACAAAAAATGGAAAATTCATTTGACATTATTGGTGGACTGGTGCAGGAGCACCCACATAAAATTTTTTGGGAATGATTTTAAATGAAGAATTTATCCTGATTTTGTCTTTATGATAAGATCTTCTCTTGGGATTCGTATAGATCATTGTGGGGTCATTCTTCCCCCATTCTATATTGATCTAGAGTATTTTATAAGATTTTCTTTCTATTTTGTAATAATCTAGAATTTTTCATAGACCATCTTAGCAAGTATAAATAGAGTTTTAGGTTTAGGTTTAGGTTTAGGGAAAATTTGTTTTGGGATATGAAATTACGGGGAGAAGAAATATATAGGAGAGAAAATGTTTATATTGTTCATTTGATCAATTAATTAAGAAGAATTTTATTATATATCTCTTGCTAGTGTTGGTTCCTTTTGATATTGCTTCCATTGAATTTATCTATGCATCATGGACAAGACACAAGAAAACACTACAAGAACTAGATGTGACTTCTCATGAACAATTTCAAATACAATTGCATGTTGAGCTATCATTTTTCATGATACTTAATGACATGAATCTTTTCGAATTCCTCCCTTGAAAAGCTAATCTAGGATCAACTCCAAGGTTTTGAACAATCTTGCAACCCATTGAAATCCACTTAGTTGAAGATAAATGTGTTTTTTCATAGGGAGGCCTTTTTTATTTCTAACCAATTTTGGATAAGATGTTCAATCTATTTGTTGTCTCAAAAGTAAACACAAAAAAGATATATTTTTGGTATTTTTTGTTTTATGATGAATGCAATCTAGCAATGCAATTATATGAGTTCCTAATTTAACCAAGTGTTAGCAAAGAAAATAATGAAGATAAGGTAATGAGAGATTAAAGAAAATAACTTGAAAAGGAAATTCCAAATGAACATAAGCCAATTGTAATAGTGCATCTGCAAGTTTAATTGTTGAAATGATCGGGTCAGAAACCAATAAAAATAGGAGTATCACTTCCTTAAACCCACTAATGCAATCGTTGATGGAAACTTAGTGTAAACCAAAAGATGTTTCACTTCTCATCAAATTGCAAGGCCACAAAAAGTGCACTCATATGAGACAAGATGTTATGTAGGAACAATAAGGTGATTTCTTCTACAACTCGATACATTAGCAGAGTGTCAACACACAGCAAACACTAGAACTAAAAGATTGCAAAATCAAATCAACACGACAAAACCATTGGCTCCATTATTATTTATGAACAAGAATTCACAAAAATAACACACTCTGGCAAGAATAACTACACTCGGAATGAGAACCCCAATAACATATATTATTGGATCAAAATAATAGTCTAGAGTACATATTACATCCTTATATTTATAAGAAATCATCTTCTCAATTTGTGTTGAGAATGAGAGATCTCTTAATGCAAAAATATGCTTAAACTTAATAAAACAAATCTAATTATATACAAACTAACTCTCTAAATGATAGCAAGTAGGACTCCACCCTTGTTTTTTATCAATTAATGGGTGCATGAGACTTTACATGTCTTAGAAAAAGATAGAAGAAGATAAGAAAAAGGAAGCTGCAAGAGGATTTGAGAGTCACTGGAGGCTCTAGAAACATAAGCTTAACCTTCTCTAGGAATTTTTGGGAGTTGAATTGTTGTTAGAACATGTTTTAGGTGCATGGAAAGCTCTAAATTCGTAACTAGTAGTTAACTATCAACGCATTGTTACTTCTTCAAAAATTTTGGCATTCCTCTATGAATAGTGCACCTTGCACACCTTGGTGGCAAGTTCAAAAAATCTAAAATTTTCTCAAGTGTCAAAATTAAAATTCTAGCTTCTAAGTTTTCTTCCCCTTTATACCATAATGATGTTTGGATGTTTTCTCTTTAATTACTCTATAATCTTCGTCACTTGGGTAGTGTTGGTAATTGCTAACCTCCATACAAATATCCAAAAAATTCTCAAGTAGTGTCCAGCTCCAATAGTGTCTCTTCAATCCAGAATGCTTGTCTGATATCATCTTCTATCAAAGCATCTTCGAAGCTTTTTATGGAACTGTTGGACAACTAATTGTACTAGAATGAGCTTAGTCTTTGACTCTTCTTCAAAAATATCAAGGCAAGCATTCAAGGAAACAAATGGGTATTGTATGTATATCTATACTTGTGAAGAAACTTATGTGTATATTGCACATTAGGGAAATGGGCTCTTCTTGCATACATTATAATTGTTCTACCAACTCCTTGTTAGAAATGGATAATACTGAGAGGGTAGGGGGGTGAATCAGTATTCTATAAACTTCTGTCCACAATTGAATATTGTTAATTACTTAATAACTTGCATATGAAACTAAACCAACAATTTTGAACAGTAAATAAAACCATACACATAGAGAACTCATGACACCATTATTTGTTAACTAGGGAAACATTGGGGGGGATTATACCCACAAAATAATCCACTAAACAAAAGAATTATGTTAAGGATATTTACCCTATTAGGAGCCTATCAAATACATATAGTGTCTTGAGCCCTTATTAGAGGACTAGGCCTTGTTAAAATCCTCAACCATGTTAGGAGTTTCTTAAACCCTGTTAGGAGTTGGTAGAACAATTACATTGTAGTCAAGAAGAGCCCACTACCCTAATATGCAATATAAAAATAAGTTTCTTTAGAAGTATAGATATACATACAATACTATTTCATTGTTGTACTTTGTGAATCCTCTGACCATACAATAGATCTCATATCATACAAAGCTTGTATATCATATAAACTTCCTTCTGAATAGTTCACACCACTTGTTCACTTCACATTAGCTACCTAAGATATGATCTTTACTTATACCTTGCAAATTAACAAAACTCTTGATCAATCAACCTTAATGCTTCCACATGGTTGGCTAATTATAAAAGTGACTTGGGGTTAACATCTAGGATGTCGACCCATCATGGATAAGTAATTATTTTGTTACCAAAATAATTCCTTAAGTCATACAATCAATTTTACTATCATGCTATGAACTATTATGTTAATTGTCTGTATTGGTAATTCATCTATAATTGTTGCCATATTGTTTATACATATCTATGCACTAACATATGTCATCATGACTTTGTCATCTATCAATCCCTAACTATGCATGAGCTAAATCGAACTCTATCATCCGTCTATAGCAAATATTTCTTTGTGTTGCTGCAAGCTATCTAATACTTAGACAATTTTTTGTCTCTAATTTCACAATGAAATACCAAAATATGTATGTTTCCATAAATGACAACACTTCCTCATCTATCTAGCCATATTGTCAATGGACACATTTGTTATGCATGAGTCTAGGTTACTAGTTGATTACTACAAGCAAAAAGGATGTAATTGAAGAAGACAAGCTTAAGGGTTGTGATGAAACTTATAAAGACATATTCATGTACAATATGGTTTCTAGAGAAGAACTATCATCAACTCTTCCTGAAACTAAATTTGGTCAAGTAAAATCTTTAAGACTTGGTCATAAAGTTTGGAAATCTTTTCGAAGTATATTGGAAGTTGAAAAACATGCTTAGAAGGTTATATTACAGGATTAGATATGTTTATTTCAAGATCTAATATGTTGGAAGATGAATCTATAAGAATTCATTTTGGAAGAATATTAGAGATTGTTACAAGAATTAAGACTTGTCCAAGAGAGAAATCATAAGATGAAGTTGTACATAAGCTAATAAAGACTTTGACACCTGTATACAAATAGATAGCACAAATGAATGAACAAGATAGACCTTTCTTAGGAGATTATAGTTAGTGAAAATATGGATGAGATAGAGTGGAGAATTTCCTAGAGTTGAAACTTCTTTCAGTGCATTATGTATCAAACCTATGTTGATGAGGAGTGATAGTACAAATGTAGGTTATGCCAATAGTATCCGATTAAAAGTGGATGAAGATAAGATGAATGAGGAAGAACTTTTCCTACTTGTGAAGAGAGAATCTAAAGGGACAAAAATATTTAAGTGTTGGACTTGTAATGAATATGGTCATTATTCTTCTAAATGTCCTAAGTGTAATGCCTACCCCTAGTTTACTTTTTAGATTGTATTGTTGAATTCTTTTAGGCTAGTATTATGATTATGTTTATTGATTAGCAGTATTTGGTTATTGGATTTGTTTAGATGTTATTTTATACGCTATTGATATATTTGATGAGCTACTTGAGTTAGTTATTTCACTTGTTCATGATTATTCTTTCTATGATGATATATGTATATTCATACAATGATATTAGTTATCTCATGATGATTAGTTAGATGAATGATTTATATGTAGTTCTATGGTTACTTACCCCATATGTGCATGTGTATGGTGTACTTGTCTATTTTACTTTATGATTGACATTTTTGATGTGGTTGAGGGAGGGAGTTGTAGTCACCTGCTAGTCTAGATCTACATGATGCACCAATCTTTGTCATTGCCTATTTAGTTTAGATTATATGTGTATGTACAGGCTCATATTTTATGCAGATTACAAGTATTGAGCATTGACTTCCCTAAATTACCAAGATGAGTGTGCCCTATCATTGTATCTCAATGATAAAAGAGGGGAGATAATCCTTAAATCCAAATCTTAATCTTAAGAAAATTGTTCTAGAAAGTAGGAAAAGTATCTGAGTTGTTTAGCCTTCCAAATTCATCAAGTGACGTGAAATAGTGATTTTTGACCCTGGAATTTGAATTTGTTCTCTATTCTTTTTAATGGATTTTCGTATTTGGTTTGTGGGTCTATTGTAAAATTCAGTTATAATTAAATCAAATTAAAAAATAATTTAATGATTTAATTTAATGAAAATTTTATAAACAAAAATCAATATTTAATTATATTTAATTAATTGAGAAATTAATTAAATAAAAGAATTAAAATTAAATTATTTAATTAAATTTTTAAGTTTTGGCATAATTATATTTATTTAATTTAATAATAATTTATCTAGGAGTTTAATTTTTATAATAAACTCTAAATATTATTATTAGTTAAATTAATAAATATTTAATTAAAGATGTCTTGTGATTGATTTGATAAAGTTATATTAATTAAATTGCAAAAGGTTGAATATGAAAATAAAAATATAATAAACTCTAAATATTATTATTAGTTAAATTAATAAATATTTAATTAAAGATGTCTGACGATTAATTTAATAAAGTTATTTTAATTAAGTTGCAAAAGGTTGAATGTGAAAATAAAAATATAATAAAATAATTAAGAAAAAGGGGTTTCGCATGATTGCACAATCAAAGCCCTAAATTTGGGAAAAACTCTTTATCACGAAATTAGAGTTCATTTCTTGGGATTTAGAGGAGCCAATTTCCAAGAAGAAGGTTTTTGGAAGAAAGGGAATTATTTTCCAGCTTTGTGGTTTTGTTGTTTAAGCATCCGATCTAGGTAGGATCTTGTGGGTTGGTGTAGTAGTTTCATTCCTTGAATACTCTATCTTCTTCATGTTTGAATGATATTATTTTTTGGAATGGAATTGGGTTGAAACCCTTGTATGCAAATTTATTGTTCTTTGATTGAGAAATATCTGCATGTGAATTGAGAATTTTGAAACCCTTGTTCTATTAATTTTATATAATTGTATTTTAATACGGGTAGGGTTTGGTAAATTTTAAAGATTTGTGATTTGATTGATTAAAATTAGGTAAGTTTTGGACAAGGAAACAAGATTTGAGTTGTAAAATTTGATTGATTATCTATAATTTTCATATTAGATCTATCACAAGAATATATATATATATATATATATATATATATTACCATAGTAAATAAATTTACTGTGATAAATTTACTTTCATTCAATGTCTTTTTTTCGCTATCTATAAAGGATGTGAGTATGCCACATCATCATCTTATATCCATGTTGTCATCCGCGACCCACATTGGCATGGTTGTGAGCTTCTAGAGTTTGGAGTTTTTTTTTCATAATTAGCTCTTTCAATTTTAGTAGTCTAAATAACTTTATCTATTAAACTATTAGAGTTATTTATGTATTAATCTATTCTAGCATATTACTCGTCTTAATTGTTTTCAATCTATTCACATCAAACAATTTAGATTAGCTAGGACTCTCTTCAACAAAAAACACATTTGATCCCTCTAGCTCTACATAATAGTTTAAGTGAGGTGGCACAAGGAAAGGTTCATCCCTTGAGACTTTAATCTCTCTCTAGGTCAATGTACTTTTCCTTCTCCACACAAACATTTGTGTCTTTTATTACTTCTTGGTTACATGACAAAGGTGCCTCTTGTTGGCTAAATAGTAGCAAGGCCCCCTTTTGAATCCATCTCTCATATAATGAATTAGATTGAACTTAATAAGGAACAAATTGGACTTCCTTGATAGCAAGAATCTCCTAGAGGGTTGGTAGAAAACTCACTATTTGTATGTTGTCACCTCCTCTCTTGATCTATAGAGATTTAGCTATGTTGTGTTTTGGGTTGGTAGAAGCTCACTATTCATGAGTTGTCAGCTCTACCAATTGATTCAATTTCTTGCTATATAAGGATTTGAATACAATGTGTTTTTAATTTTTTCCTTCAAGACTTCACCTTAGACTTTTTAGAATATGATTTCTTTCTACAATTTTTTTGTAAACTCATATTAAAAAAAATATTTTCTAAAATATTATATTAGATACTTATTCATCAAATTCTATGTTAGAAATAATTTACACCTCATCCAATCTTAACTTAATTTTATGATCATCCTTGAATATCAGATACTGATTTCTAATATTATATTTGTATACAAAATCATACAATAAAATATTATAAACTATATATATATAATCCTTTGTAATATTTACGCCGAGAGGCGTTCTATACAATGGCAGCACAAATGCCCAGCACAGGAATATGCCAAGATTCCTTGTCAATAAAAAAGAATTGGGAGCAGTTACAAACTTCCAAATTAAATATTAAAAAAGAATTCTCGAAATAATAGCTGACCGAAATAATAGGAAGCCAAATGGAGGCCGAAATAATAGGCTCGAAAAAGTAGGGCTCGAAAAAGTAGGACCGGAAAAAATAGGGCCCGAAAAAATAGGGGCGAAATAATTTCAATATGATTTTTTTTTTGTTAAATATAATTTTGCATGCACATTCATGCTTTTTTTTGCGGGGAGTGGGGGAATTTGAAACAAATTCGTGGAATGTGAAGAGACGTCTGTTGGGGGATATGAGGAGCCTCTCAGAAGTTATAAAACCAAGGCTCTTCATTTCATTTTCATTTTATGTTTTTGCAGGAAGGAAGAGGTGGAGGTTATTGGAGGATTAGATTGGAGTTTTTGAATAGGAGTAAATTGAAGTTTTGGAGTAACATTTTTGCAGGTGAGATTTCTATTTTTTATTTACATTTTCATTTAGATTTAGATGTAGAAGTAAATTGAAATTCAAAATTAGTTATAATATTCTACTTTGATTTATATTTCAATTTTAATTAATTTCATTTAGATTTAGAATTCTGTTCATATGACCGAAATTGAGGCCACTGGAGGACCTGTGCAGAGTTTTTCGTGGAGATAAGCATGTGGGTACTGAATCAAGGCACATTAGGCCTCTTGGAGATGTAATTGCGGTGACTTCCATGACTTTTTGAATCGAATAGGGCAATCTAAACAATCTCAGATCTGAAATTCTTTTTTTCCTTTTCAGCCAAAGATAGAACAAAGATTGCTTGCAAGAAATTTTGCAGAGTTTAAGATTTGATTGCTTATGGCCGACTATTCTTGGTAACTGATATTTCTATTGTATATTCCCGTGCCCAGCACGGGAAGTTTTAATCTATACAATTTATTTTGTGCATTTAGTGCACAAACTAAAGAATGCATATGCAATCAATTTTTTTTATCAATCTTTATGATAGCTTTTTTTTTAAAATAGAAAATAGAAATTATTCTTTTATGTATGTAGAAAAAAATTAGAAAGATTTTATGTATGTAAAAAATTAAAAGAATTCTATATACATCTAGATTTATTGAAAAGAATTCTATTTACATCTAGATATTTTGATTGAAATAACCATAATGTAAAAACAAAATATAAAATAGAAATGTTAATATATGTATGTAGAAAAAATTAGAAAGATTGCATGCATCTAAAAAAATTCTATTTACATCTAGATTTTTTTAGAATGGAGAAAAAATGGATAATAGAAATATCAGTTGCATGTTTGTAGAAATAAATTAGAAAAACATGTATCTAGAAATTAAAAAGATTCTATATGTGTCTAATTTTTAGATTTTACTTTATTCTAAACTAATTATTGATGGATATATATTTTAAAAATATTTATGTAGTTTAAAGTTTAGATTTTAATTAATTTGTATGCAAATAGGAAAAATAATAAATATTTTATATATATGTAGATTAATTTCTATTTTTTAAATTTACAAGTAAATGAGTACTTTATTCATTTAAAGTAAACAAGTTTTTAAGTAATATATTTTTATTTTAGAAATATATTAATCATAATGTTCATTTATTATTACTTATTTAATATACTTACTCTCAAATCTAAGACAATAGAAATGATATTTTATTAACTTTGAAATAGGGAAGTGTTAAGCGAGTTCGTTTACAAAAATACCAAAAATATATTTGGTCTTTGATCAAATTGGAGTTAATATTAGAAATATAAATATGATCATTAACAATTAAGCTAAATTCAGTTCAAAACAATAATGTTATTTAAATTTAAATAAATTTTTTTGAAAAAAATTCTATTTACATCTACATATTTTGATTGAAATAACCATAATGTAAAAACAAAATATAAAATAGAAATGTTAATATATGTATGTAGAAAAAATTAGAAAGATTGCATGCATCTAAAAAAATTCTATTTACATCTAGATTTTTTTAGAATGGAGAAAAAATGGATAATAGAAATATCAGTTGCATGTTTGTAGAAATAAATTAGAAAAACATGTATCTAGAAATTAAAAAGATTCTATATGTGTCTAATTTTTAGATTTTACTTTATTCTAAACTAATTATTGATGGATATATATTTTAAAAATATTTATGTAGTTTAAAGTTTAGATTTTAATTAATTTGTATGCAAATAGGAAAAATAATAAATATTTTATATATATGTAGATTAATTTCTATTTTTAAAATTTACAAGTAAATGAGTACTTTATTCATTTAAAGTAAACAAGTTTTTAAGTAATATATTTTTATTTTAGAAATATATTAATCATAATGTTCATTTATTATTACTTATTTAATATACTTACTCTCAAATCTAAGACAATAGAAATGATATTTTATTAACTTTGAAATAGGGAAGTGTTAAGCAAGTTCGTTTACAAAAATACCAAAAATATATTTGGTCTTTGATCAAATTGGAGTTAATATTAGAAATATAAATATGATCATTAACAATTAAGCTAAATTCAGTTCAAAACAATAATGTTATTTAAATTTAAATAAATTTTTTTGAAAAGAATTCTATTTACATCTACATATTTTGATTGAAATAACCATAATGTAAAAACAAAATATAAAATAGAAATGTTAATATATGTATGTAGAAAAAATTAGAAAGATTGCATGCATCTAAAAAAATTCTATTTGCATCTAGATTTTTTTAGAATGGAAAAAAATGGATAATAGAAATATCAGTTGCATGTTTGTAGAAATAAATTAGAAAAACATGTATATAGAAATTAAAAAGATTCTATATGTGTCTAATTTTTAGATTTTACTTTATTCTAAACTATTTATTGATGGATATATATTTTAAAAATATTTATGTAGTTTAAAGTTTAGATTTTAATTAATTTGTATGCAAATAGGAAAAAGAATAAATATTTTATATATATGTAGATTAATTTCTATTTTTAAAATTTACAAGTAAATGAGTACTTTATTCATTTAAAGTAAACAAGTTTTTAAGTAATATATTTTTATTTTAGAAATATATTAATCATAATGTTCATTTATTATTACTTATTTAATATACTTACTCTCAAATCTAAGACAATAGAAATGATATTTTATTAACTTTGAAATAGGGAAGTGTTAAGCAAGTTCGTTTACAAAAATACCAAAAATATATTTGGTCTTTGATCAAATTGGAGTTAATATTAGAAATATAAATATGATCATTAACAATTAAGCTAAATTCAATTCAAAACAATAATATTATTTAAATTTAAATAAAATAAGCCATGTTTACTTTGAAACATCAAACAACTAATTAACTAATACAATAATTAAAATAAATGAATCTATTATGACATAGAAAAATATTTTCGAAGTATAATTTCTTTGTTTTTGAATCAATATGAGTTTTTTTTTCTACTTGAAAAGATAAACCATCCTAATTGTCATCCTTAGTTAACCCTAACAACAACCCCTACCTTAGCCCTAGCCCCAACAATGATGTACAATATAACTATAATCCAACATTAAAATATAATTATAGCACTAAAACATATCCCTATTGATATAACGAAAATCTCAGTCCAAACCATAATCTAAACCAAAAACCTACACACTAATATTGGTTATAGTCCTAACCCTAAAATCTAACCCTTAACCATAATGTAAAAAAAGACTCCAAAATATTGATCAAAATCCTAAACCTACCTATATGGATAACCATGATATTAAACTATAAATCCAGTCCCAAGGTCCTAACCATGGTGTAAACCTATAACCGAACTCTTAAAAAATTTACTAATCCCTGATCCTAATCACATTCCCAACTTTAAACTTGAACCATAAACCATAGTTGTAACCATAATCATAAACTTAAACAAAACCCTAACCCTAAAGGTACAATCATAAAATTAATCATAGCTTAGACCCTAATCCTAGCACAAACCACAATCATGACCAAATATAAATCTTCACCTTACCCCTAATCATAATTTCAATGTTAACCCTAACATTAGTTTCAATCCTACCATGATATGAACCCTAATATAGACTTCACCTTGATCCTCACCCTAATCTTAAGTCTAATTAAACCCTGACTAAAACCTAATCTAAATGATATATCTAACTATAATCCTAACTGTAATTATCATACAACCCAATGCTAACCCTCATGTATATTTAATCCCTAATCTTAACTCTAAATATTCTATAAACTCTAGAATTGACCTTGATTCTAACCATAACCCTAAAATCTAAATTGTAACCATAGCACGAAAGGTGGGGACCCCCGCTACATGGCACAATTCTGGGTCTTGGAGCCTTGCGAAAGCACTACAGAGTGAGGAAATGTCATAAAGGTGACATGTAGTAGCATGATGCAATTTTGGGCTTTAGAGCATTGCAGAAACAATGCAGCTTAAGGAGGCGCTAGAATGGAGACTCATGGAAAGAAGAGGAAAGACATTCATGTTGCTGGCAAAAAACTATGAAAAGAGATAACATGATGTCTTAACCTCCCACAAAAAATGCAAGGTTAATCCCAAGGGGGAATTTGGTTTCCCCAAAAATGAATGATGGTCATCGATGAAGGTCTTCCTCTCGAAATAGACGGCATAGATGCATCGTGAATCCTCACCAATGAAGGATTAAGTCGCAACCGTCGATGTAGATTCTCCCCTCAAAAAGGATGACTGAGATGCAACAAGGAAACTCCTCCCAATGAAGGATTAAGTCACATTCGTCGATCAAGATTGGCTTTATTTCCAATGGATGATTAAGATGTAGTGAAGAGATTCCTCCCAACAAACGAAGCAGATAGCACAAAAGGTGTGAACCCCCTCCATGTGGCACAATTTTGGGTCTTAAAGACTCATGAAAGCATTGTGGAGTGAGGAAATGTTGGAAAGGCAATGCGTGGTAGCATGATGCAATTTTGGGCTTCAGAGAATTGAAGAAACAATGTAGCATGATGATGCATCAGAATGGAGATGCATGGCAGCATCTTGTGCAATTCTAGGCTTTAGAGTGTTTCGAAGACACTAGCATATAAAGAAACGTTAGAATGGGAATGCATGGCAACATCTTGCACTTTTGGGAAGATGGGAAGATAGCTCGCGAAGAAATGAGAGTTATCGAATCTTGCAGCATGAATCAACCCGACCAAGAAAAAATGATCCAGCGTGGTCAATGAAGAAACTGAGCCAACACAAAATGTTAGCCGCCAACTTTAGCGATGTTAACCCTCTGCAAAGAACCTATCCCATTTAAGGTCTCTCAGATCAGACATCAGTGATGGGTTGAATAGGGGAAAAAAATAGCACACAATGCCCTCCTAAATGAAATTCTAAATGTAACACTAATAACCACAATCCTACTTCTTTCCCTAACCTTATCCATGAGCGTGGGAATATACATATTATTATATAGGGCACCTTATATAATAATAAATATAATCTAAAATCCCAACCCTTACTCCCCTCCTAACTATAACTGTGACCATAAGAAAACTTCTAAATATAACCCTTCCTCTAACTCTAACCCTAACTATAATTGTAACCCTATCCCTACCACTAACTGTAACCCTGAATCTAACTCTACCATAATTGGACTTTAACCCTAACTATAACTATAACCCTAAACCTAACTCTAACCTTAACTGTAACCATAACCGTAACCCAAAACCTAACCCTAATCGTAGCTAGGATTCTAATACTCTGTCTACCCCTAACTCAAACTATAGCCCTAACTATACCTCAAACTCTAACCGTAACTCATATTCTAACCCTAAACCTAACCCTAACCTTGACCCTAACCCTAACCCTAAGCCTAAGCCTAACCCTTTGTCTACCCCTATCTCTAACCCTAACCCTAACCCTAACCCTACCCCTAACTCTAACCCTAAATCTAACTCTTTCTGTAAATCTAACTCTACCATAATTAGACTCTAACCCTAACCCTAACTTTAATCCTGACTGAAACCCTAACCCTAACCCTAACTCTAACCTTAACCCTGACTCAATCCCCTTACCCTCACCTTAACATTGATATAACTCTCTCTATATATAACCCTAACTCTAAATATAAACCTAACCCTAACCCTGAATCTAACTCTAACCCTAACTATAAGCGTAACCCTACCCCTACCCATAACTCTAACTGTAAATCTAACTCTACCATAATTGGATTTTAATTTTAACCCTAACCCTAACTCTAACCCTAACCCTAACTCTAACATTAACCCAACTATAAAATTAACTCTATTGGTAACTCAAACCCTAAAACTAACCCTAATTCTAACCCTAACTCTAACTCTAGCTCTAGCTCTAACCCTAACTCTAACCATAACTCAAACTCAAACCCTAAACCTAACCATAATCCTAACCCAAATTATAATGCTCTGTCTACCCCTAACTCAAACTATAACCCTAACCCTAACTCAAATTCTAACCCTAACTCATACTCTAACCCTAAACCTGACCCTAGCCCTAACCCTAACCTAGAACCTTACCCTAACCCTAACCCTAACCCTATCTATAACCCTAATCCTAACCCTAACTCTAATCCTAATCTTAACCCTAATTCTAATCCTAACACTAACCTTAACCCTACCCCTAACTCTAACCATAAATCTAACTCTACCATAATTAGAATCTAACCCTAACCCTAACCTTAACCCTAGCTCAAACCCTTACCCTAACTTTGTCCCTAACCATATATCTACGTATGACTATAACATTTTACATTACAATATCCCAAAAATAAAATATATATTTTTATCTAAATTAAACTCCTTATATTAAATTTAAAATAATATTTGACTCAAACCTTAACCGTAACCCTAACCTTAACCATGAGCATTACTCTAACCCTAACCTTAACCATAAACATAACTCTACACCTAACTCTAACCCTAATTCTAACTCTACCATAATTGGACTCTAATCCTATCCCTAACCCTAACTATAAGCATAACTCTAACCCTAGCCTTAACCATGAGCATAACTCTAACGTTGGCCTTACACTAACCCTAATCATAACCATAACCATAACTCTAACCCTAACCTTAACCATGACCATAACATTAACCCTAACCTTAACCATAAACATAACTCTAATCTAAACCATAACCATAACTCTAACAATAACCATAACCATAACTCTATCCCTAACCTTAACCATAGCTCAAACCCTAACCCTAACTCCAACCCTAACTCTAATGCTAACCCTAACCCTAATTCTATCCCTAAGGTTAACATTAACTATAATGGTAACTTTGTCCCTAACCATATATCTATGTATGACTATAACATTTTACATTACAATATCCCAAAAATAAAAAATATATTTTTAATCTATATTAAACTCCTTATATTAAATTTTTAAAAATATTTTGAAGCATAATTTTATACTAACTTCATACAACTCTAATTAAAAATTAATTAACAATTTTATAGTAACCTTATCAAAATAAAAAATAAAAAGTAAATATTTTTCTTATTGCGCCGCGAATGCCACTAGCTATATATACCTCTATATATATTACGCCGAGAGTAATCGTTCTCGAGGCGCCTATTTTTATTTTCATTAATCCCAACTTCGATTAAAATAACTTTGAGATTAAATAAAAATAGGCGCCTCGAGAACGATTACTCTCGGCGTAATATATATAGAGGTATATATAGCTAGTTTATAGTCTGCCAAAAGTCTCTCACGAAATGCAGTCTCCTTAAAATTTTGAAGAATCTTGCCTGTATTTTACTACAGGCATAAGACAATCGAATTTATACCCGGAGGCTTATAGAACTAGCCATTAATGGAACTTCAACCGGTTCATCCCCTTGCCCCGTCTTTTGTCCGGAGTCAAACTAGTGGGTCCCACTTTTTTTAAATCGGGAGAAGTTAGTGCGGTGGCCAGCTTGCATTCCCATGCTTTATACTCTATTAGTTATAATGATTAACGAAATAGTAATTATAATTCATTTACTCGAGAACAACAGAAAGCAATCGTTATAACTTGGTTTGAACTACATTGAGGATTTTCATGTTTAAACCCGTCTGAATCATTCACGATTCATGATGGCCAGAGCCATAACCTGTAAAAAGAATGTGGTGAATGCAGGATTTTTAGTCGTTGTGTTTATCAACGCTTGCGCAGCTCTTCCCATGTGTGTTGATTCAAGTCAGTGGATTTTTTTTTAACTCATTGTATTTTGTGTTTGCACAGTATCAATCATAATTTGTTGTTTGAAATAGCATGCTAATTTGAGTTATGGATGGCAGGAGCTCCTCAGCCTTCAGCCTCGCTTAAGTTTTTGCGCCGACGATGGGTATAAACAAAAACGGTGCTGCAGCAAACAAGGAGACGCGAATTTGTTGAAGAAGTTTGAATATATGAATGTGTCCGATACAGAGTGTGCTGGATTTATAAAACAAATTCTTTGTACTATAAGTCAACATTTTAGTGCTGTTTTCTGTAACTTACTCTTTTTATGTTTCTGACTCTGCATTCTAATGGTTGCGAGTGGATGCGACATTTTTTAATGATGTGATATGAACTGACAGTAGTTTTTAATCTGGTTCCACCATTTAAGAGCCCGAATTTTGTTCAATAGAAATGTTTACAATTAATCTGATAATTGTAGACAACCACGTAGGACAAACACAAGATTTGCAACGTGGGAATCTTTGTGGTAAGTTTGCTACTGTGGTTCAACAAGTTAGAATGCTTACAAGAAATCCATCTGAAGAATGCTTACAGTTTTTAATCTGTTAAATCTAAGTTAGGTGTTGATTTCCACTACTGCGCAAGAATAAGCAATTGAAATGAAAAAAAAAGCAGTCATAAAATTGCATAGCAGCGGGAGTGTTTTTCAACATTCAGTCTAGAGAGAGAGAGAGAATTCAAACAAAGATAAAAGCTTTAGAGAGGAAAACTACAAATAAATTCCGAGTTTTCTGAATAAGAATAGAATCATGCATTTTGTGGGCTCCTTCGAATTCTATACGAATGCCCATGGTGCCAAAACAGGATCCATTATTTACTGTAAGTCTGACTTATCTACTGAGATCTCATGACATGAAACTACATACAGTGCCGTCAGGTCTGAAATCTATAGTTGTGTTGTTCACCAACTAGGTGAGAACGGCTGGATTTGTTTTCAACCCATACCTTGGCACACTTGGCAAAATTTTCATTTTCCAGCTTTAGGACGACAGGAAAGTTCCAAGCAAGAGGGATTATCTTTTGAAAAGGGGAATGCTACGAGAGGTGTTCTCCTATCTAGACTACAATTAGAAGAGGCGGAGACAGTTACTAAAGATATGAAGAATGACAAGTCTCCAGATCCTCATGGTCTCCTGGCAACGTTCTATAAGATCCCTCCATGAATGGTGATGTAAACTGATTTTTTTTCCAAATCGGTTAGTGGGTTACAGCCAGAAAACAGACGTCAAGTTTATTAATCTATGCATGCGCCTCAATTTCTCTAATCCATTAAATCTAGGAATATCATTTTTGTAATCTGAAATCAGTTTAAATTTGTGGAGCAGTTATTTATTCGTTGCAACACATGTGCACTATCTCATCTTATGTCAGAAAATTTCAGAAGTATGATTCAAATTGTGATGGTGGATCATGTAGTATGATCCAAAATACTGGTGCAAAATATTTTTACACAGTTGAATTCAGAAATCACATACAACAGTTGTTATGGACTGTGCAAATCTGTTAAGTCAAAGTATGATTCAGTTTGATATTAACAACAGTGGTCGCTAAATGCTTTTTATTACTTATTTTATTGGATCCTCCTCCTTCTACCCTATGTTCTTGTATTCCTCCATCTCTTATGAGAAGGTTTGTAGCTTAGGGGAAGACTTTCCAATGACTATCAATTCAGATCTATGTGAAGGGTGATAAGAAGAAGAAAGTCTATTATTCATGTTCAGCAAGATTTGTGCAATTCATCTCAAATCATAGTTCTTATAGAAAGAACTTCCAACTTGTTATTCTATTGATAATAGATGCAAATTTATACAATAGTTGACCCAACAACATTCCTAAATGATTGCTAATTAGATTGACCACACAAACAAACTTGACAGCTAACTAAAACTTATGAACACCTAACTCAAATACATCTACAATAAGAACTTGATTCAAACTAGAACTCTTTGACTCAATCCTAAACTAAACTTGTGTTGCCAGCAATTGAACAAGGCTTGCTACATGTGCAACAATTATTATTGACTACCATTGGAACATTAACTCCAACACCCCCACTTAATGTGACAACTAAAGGAAACATTATCTGAAAATTATACTTCAAAAATATGTCATATAGGAGTAAGAATTTCTCATAGTTATGCAATTGTCATCCAGCTTCGAAACACCATTGAACACACCATCTCTACATGAAACGTCTCATAAATGATGCCAAGCTTCTAGACTTTCAAATCCCCCTGAACTATTGGACACACCATCTCCAAACTTCCAACTTGTTGTTCTATTGAATGATAGATGCAAATTTATACAATAGTTGACCCAACAACATTTCTAAATGACTGCTAATTAGATTGACAACAAACTACTTCATGATTGACAACACACACAAACTTGACAACTAACTGAAACTTATGGACACCTAACTCAAACACATCTACCATAAGAACTTGATTCAAACTAGAACTCTTTGACTCAATCTTAAACTAAACTTGTGTTGCCAGCAACTCAACAAGGCTTGCCACATGTGCAACAATTATTATTGACTACCATTAGAACATTAACTCCAACACCTATAAGCTCTTGTTTGTCTCTGTCCATTATAGAAATGGTGTTATAACTTCAAAGGTTGGAAAAATCACAGCCTTGATATATAAGAAATGAATTGCAACGACAAATAGATGAACCAACAAACCTTTAATTGTTTATCGTACAAATATTTTCAATGAAATTGTTGACTTTGTACCTGTTTATAAACTAAAAGCTAGTGAAACAAATTAGAATAAGACTTCATGCAAATTAAGATAGCTCAAACCCATTAATCACATAGTTCATAAACAAAACCATCAAAGCTTTCATGCAAAACACTCCCAATTGTATGGAGTTGTGGGCCAACTTAATCACGTAATTACTGCATGAAGCAAAAACATCCTTACCTTGATATTTCTGGTCATAATTATGAACAAATTTAAAGCCCTATCTTGTCATTAGAAACACCTATAAATTATAATTATAGGTTTCCTCCAAATATACCCCCTTCCCTGCTTAATCCTACTAAAGCATGTCTTCATTTGCACTGCATTTTCCTAGACTATGCTTATGCTCTGTTCTTATCCTAGAGCTCTAGAATAGAATCGTGCTTCATTCGCAGCTTTCCCTTCTAGAATAACTTATTCTTTGTGCACATATAGCATTCTTTAATAAGTGTCTTCCTACTATAATACATTTAGTTCCATGACATCTCTAATGGTCCTATCCGTCTGGAAGTCTGTGATGCCAATATCTCCCATGCAACATTAGTTGAGTCCAATCTATCATCTCACAATGTATATTCAAACATTTGCAAGGCCATCTAACTTGTGCATCTGTTTTTCAAAGTATCATCCATCCATATAACCAAGATACTTGTGAGCAAAGCATTCTCAAGACGATGGGACCAAGGAACAAACTTGTCTTGGATAATGCAATGGTGAACCATCTATTCAAAATTGATCGTAGCATTAAAGCATAATATTTTTTACACTCTTAAAATGTACCCAATAACCCAGGCACTAAAACATCTAACCCATAAAAAATGAGTGTCAATACTTGCATTGAAGATGAAAATACGGAATATCCTAGATGTGTATCTGAAAGCATACATTTAATAAAGAGAACGTGGCATAACCATTTCAAACAAATACTCAAGATGGTTTTTGAATTCCATATAATCAAACAGTATTCTGATATCCATACCGCCCTTAATAGTCAAATTGAAGTCTGGAAAGTGCACCCATGGGGATATTGTAATCAAAAATTTAGTAGAATAGAAAGGGTATTTAATAGTGCTTTTAAACCATTCCAAGAGTGAAAAAGGAGCTGTGCGTCAACAAAATGAAGTAGAATGGCAATAAAACCATAGAGTATACAATATTACAAATATCATCGACTTTAGTACGACACAAAAGGTTGCTTTCAAGTGCTTATAAATACGAGTCCAGTTGGTTAGGGACCAGATATTGTTGATTTTAGAGGCATATTCATTCCTGGGTGGTACAGCAGGGTACCCACCTTGCAGGGTCCAAGGGGATGGTGCCTTTTGTTTCCCTAGAAGGCAACACCCTTTTGTGAGGGCATAGTATCATAGCTCTGTATTGCATTGGATTATATTGTGGGGGGGCCATGATAGAGAGAAGAGGAAGTTGCAGTGGATATGTTGTAGGCTGTGTACCTTCAGTTCTTATTGGATATTTAGAAAGGAAAGGACTGACTGTTTCTCCATGGACATGGCCCTTATAATGTAAACCACATTATCTGTGCACACGATCCTCAAACCAGGTCCAGGTGTGAACCTGGTACGGGTACGTGTGGGGGTTCTCGCTGGATTTGGATAAGGTCCGTGCCCAGCCCTGTGGGTCCCCAAGTTTGTGGACCCACAGACCCGTGTGGACTCTGCCTGAACCCAGAAAAATATATTTGAGATTTTGAAAATTTTTAAATTTGTCTATGGTTATTAATGACTCCCAGTTTTTCAGCATTTATGCCTTCACTCAATCGTATGTAGTTCATTGATCTAATATCATAGAAATGATATGGATTTGTTCATCTCTATCTTATGTGATTTTTCTGATTAGTCTGTTGTGCTGATATTCTTAGTTTGTAAGCAATATTATAGTGTTAATATTGATTTATCAGTAATAACTATCAAATGTAATTCTCAAGTCCTAGCACCATATTAAAAGTAGGCTGCAGCATACAGAGAATGTAGGTAGGCTTTTGTTTGTCTCAATCGAAGAAGCTGTAAATGCCATTTACTCAATGATTGATCATTAACCAGAAAGATGATATTTTGATCCAAATTGAATTACAATTCTACAATAGAATACCAGACCCATTTTTCAAGGAGTGATTATCCCAATTTATTCACGATTAAATTGCCATCTATTAAAAATTCACAATTAGACTGTCTATTAATGCTTATCTCTTGCATTTGACATTGATAAAATCATACTATGAAATGATTTAGTTTTATAATTATGTATATTTCTCTCTTTTTTTTTTTTTTGTATATATGATACATACATACATAGAGAGATTCATATGAACCATAATAAAAAAATAAAAATCAGAAACCCATGTATCAGGTTCTTGTATCCAAACCCATCCTCGAACACAAACCAGTAACTTATTGTTTTCGTTTTGCATTCATTTTATGATATACTGCTCTACAACTCCAATTCTTGTTATCGTTTTGCATTCATTTTATTATATACTGCTCTACAACTCCAATTGTAAGAAATCCAATAGAGGGCACCCCTATTTGTGTAACTTCCACTTTTTTCCAGCCTTATTTAACAACTATCACATCATTGAAGACAATTACCATATTCATAAGCATGAGAAGGCCGTTATAACAGCTATATTACATGTTCATATGAAAGAGGTTAACGATTATAACCAATTTAACTAAATATCTTAACTAACAATTGAAGGAGTATTCATTCAACAAATATGATGCATATAACTGCCATCGTAACCAACTGATACTTAATGGAAGAGAGATCGTTTCTACTAATTAAGATACGTTACTTTTTGCAATCACATGAAGACAATTTTACAACTACTTGACATATTCAGATGGAAGAGAACCAATGGCTATAACTAATTATCTGGAAAGAAAATAACTGAATAAAGGATATTAATCATCTAACATATCTTCAACTTGAAATTGTAAACTTGTAAAACTAAAATACCTATTACTAGAAGATATTTGGATGCATATCATATCTCTAACTTGTGCAAGTCTTGGAATCTGGTGGAGAGGAGAAGCATTGCTAAGGGCTTAACCTCCCAACCATGGACCCCTAAATATCCCCACACAATCTCTACTAAAAAAGGTCCTCCCTACCCTAGGAATTAGGCTTGGGACAATATTGTTTAGCCACTGAGCATCTTGGTGTTAAAGTGCCAACCCACTACTCGATTAGACAACAAGACCTATACAATGGACTACCATGAGCTGACACAAGTTTTTAAACAAATCATAATTACTTGCTTGAGTTATTGATGGCTCTTTTCTTTTTATCATGCAAGAATAAACCATCGTTCAATGATTGCTATTCTACACCCTTCATCTCGACCATGTTGATCTTCCTAGATGATGCACTAGATGGATGTATGAACATTTGTAATCACAACAAACATTTCTACTAAACTGGCTTTGGCTTTCACAAAAGAAGTCTAGATGTTTGAACATTTACATGCAAGGACAATATTTCTATCACTTAGACATTTGGCATAATGAAAGATAACCAAATGCTAAAGCATTCACTTGCATAAGCAATACATGTGACTTTCTCTCATTGACATAGTAAATATAGTTGAATGTTAAAGAATTTTATGCACAACTAATGCATCACCTATTTGAGCACTCACATCATATAAAGGTAATTGAATTTAAAAATAGTACGATTTTGATTCGCAAGCTACTATTGCATAATCTCATGAGATATTTTTTAAAAAAATTCATGTGTAAGTTATGGTCCTTCATGATCTTGGAGATAGAGTTTCTTTAATGAGAGAATGCCACATTTCTAAATCACTCTCATGAAGTGTGCAATAAGAGAGAATATCAGTTCATATCATGATCGAACCTAATTAATACTTCATGATCAACTTCAGATATGCCTCAATATAACTTTAAAATTTGAACATAAGTTAATAGTAATGATGATTGCATGACCTGAATAGTGGTTGATACTTGCACAGCCAAAATAGTCCGATTGAGTTTGGTTGTCTAAACACCAAAGCTATAGAAGCATGATTGGCTACTGCCCTTAGATTAGGCACTACAATATTGATTTAATTGAACTTAATCACCTGAAAAAGGTGTGAATGACTTATAGGAATGATGACTAAGCAAGAGTGCATAATATGAGAAACTCTGTATGCCATGAGGTTTCTGTAGAGGCAAGAATGTTATAACAAAATGAGCTTTGTGTCCTACTTAGCCTTCTCGGCTGCATGCTCTGTTACAAGCAAGATTTGCAAAGGTGGCAAGGAGTTACAACATACAAAGCTATCAGTTCAATGTGGCAACAATTTTAAAGTGACCACTGCAATAATATAATGCCGATGAAATAATATAGAAATATGGCCACTCAAGATGAAATAATGAAACTAATGCCAAGAAGTAATAATAATATTGAAATATTGCCAAAAGTTGAAAATAATACAAAATGTCGATGACATGAAATAATAATATTAAACCCATTGTTGTAAAATTGAAATAAATAATAAAACATTGACTTAGGATGGAATAATAATCTTACTCCTTATGTTTTGTTATAATGATAGCTTACTTACTATATTAATTACAATTGATTTTAGTTCATTCACGCTTAAGTGAATACTTTTATTGTCTTATTAAATGTCTCAATCCAGTTAGCTCATGATAGTCTCTTGGTGTTCCCCTACTTGCCTAGCCATTTTATATTAGCCATGGTGGTCAAGAATCATACCTCTTCACTCAATGGTAGGTGGTGACCCTGTGCCCAATTCCTTCTCTGGCAATGCTTCCCCCCATCACCTCATTAGTGCAAGTGAAGATTTATCATGGTAAAAACATATTGCTCTTCATTTTACGAAGTCAAAATTATCATAACATATGATCATATTAGCCATCTATTTCCAATTCACATACCGTCACAATGATTAACCAGTCTAACTTGAGTGCATGAACCTAGGTCAAAAACCCCACATAATGGGTGTGTCATCCCCAATGTGGGTATGTTGCACACCCGAGTATCCCCATTGTAGCTGAACCATTCTGCACACCTAGTGGGATGTGGGGATACAGGAGTGCAAGGGTATGCATTCAGGGTGTGCCTATGGTGCACGTTAGGTGTGGCCAGTGTGTTGCATGAAAAGTCAAAAAAAAAACTTTTTAACTTTTATTTTTTTATTTTTTTTCAATTATATTTGGTATGTTATATTGAAGTATCATTTCATACTTAAAATTTTCAGTCATATATGTATACTATGCAACCTCCCCACCCTCACCCCCATCCACACCTTTGCCACTGCACCCATGTCGTCCCCAACTTGAGGCCCTTTTTTTCTAATCTCTACTTTATATCAAATAATTCTAATACTTTCCAAATTATAATTCATATCAAGCTATATTTCCTTACCATTCAAAATATATTACCAAAATAATATAACTAATATATAAACTAAATAGCATTAAATACCCAATTCGCTAAACAAGTGGCACATAAAAAATGAGGTAATCATTTAACACAACAGTTGAAGTGCATATATTAATAAGGTCCCCGATGGACAAGGGGGCCATCAAAATAGGAGAAGAAATAAAAACAAAAGAAATAGGAATGAAGGCAATCATGTAAATAGCATATTAGGTGGGAAAACAATATAAAGAACAAATCGAAAAAGGACAGAAGAAATAAACACTTAAGCTGCCAATAATTTAGGAGATCCATGAGGGCCATATTAAGCCTAGGAAGAAAATAAAGAAGTAAGAAATATGGATGAGAGCACATGGAAAGTAGGAGGATAATATCAAATAAAGGAATCTCTTCCCTTTTAAAAGTTATGTATAAACTTACCTCCTTTAGGTCTAAGAAAGTATTATATATGTTAGTATTAATAAGATGATTAGGAGTAAGTAGTCATATAAGGAAGTAAGCTTGTCACAATGAGTCATAAATAAATTTAATATTAGTAAATTCATATTATTTATATGTTCAAGTCAAATATAATAGAATTAATAATGAATTGACATATTAATAGAATTGGTCATTATTTATAAAAATATTTCTTGTTTTCTATAATTGTAAATATAAGAAGAGAAGTATGGATAATCATATATATTATAATGTTTATATGTTCCTCTTAGTATCAAGTTATGATAATATATGATTGGATACTTAATGCTAGAGGAAATTATATTTTTTAGTATAAGTTAAAAATTATTTACTTAGTATTTATATTTATATTTTAAATTCAGTCTTAATTGTGGTTCATTCACATCCCTAGGTTATTATCAAAAGGAGTCTAAAAATGGGACATTACAAGTGGTACCAGAGCATGATCTTGTCATCCTGTTGTGTAGAAGAATATATATATATAATTTCCATAAAAGGTTAGCATAGAGGATAGAAGACATGAACCAATGAACAAATTGTCAAACCCTATTATTGAACATTGCACGTATAAGAGTAAGATAAGTTAATGCAATCAATAATAGTCATGATAATGAAAAGAGAATTATGTGTATGATTTTTAAGTTAAATATTATGTGTTAAATATAGAAATATATTTTTATCAATTTACATAAATTGGTATTTATGATGATACATGTATTAGCTAAAGGAGAAATTATCATTATGAGTAGCATGCCAAGAATATAAGATAGAGGGTTTGCAAAGGAAAGGGAAATTAATCTAGTCATAGTGAGGAGAAGATTCTCAATATGGACTATGTTCATGATGGAGCCTCTAGGAGACTATTTCACACACCCTTAGCACAATGATTCGACCACCCTATGTTGGAGTCAACAATGAAGTTTTAAGGATGTTCAACTCAAGTAATATCAAGCACTTTGTAAGTTGGACTTAATTGGTAAACATGATAATCAATAATTTGATCTTTATTCTATTAAAATAATCAGAATAAAATTTATTAAAAGAGAGTAAAAGAACCCTAATATAAATGGCTTTTCTATGGATTCTACAATTAAGGGAGAATTGTAAGGGCACCCTATCACAAAAGTAGTTAGGGGAGAACTATCACCCCTCTACTTTGTGATAAAGGGAGAACAACTTGGGCACCCTATTGTAGTAGTACTAGTTAAGGGAAAGACAACAAGGAGAATTAAAAATGGCTTTCCTATGGAGTCTACAATGAAGGGAGAATCACAAAGGCACCCTATCAAAAAAATAGTTAGGGGAGAACTACTAAGGAAGCACCCTACTACTTTGTGATAAAGGGAGAACGACTAGCGTGCCCTATTGCAATACTAATTAAGGGAAAGAAAACTTAATGCACCCTAATACAAGAATATTTCCTATGGAGTCTACAAAAGGGAGTACTAATAGGACACCCTATTGTAGTACTAGTTAAGGGAAAGATGCTATGGGAGCCTTTTGGAAAAATTATAAGACAAAAATCAGGACACTACATCTTTCACAAATTAAGCTTTACAAGAACATTGTTAGCCATTAAAAACCACAAGATACCAATACAATTTAAGGATTCTTTCTACATGACCAATTTTTGAAGTTTGAAACTTGGGAGCTTAAATCGTGCTTACAATTGGCTCTGATTGAGGATATCTAGTTGTAAAGTACATAAAGCATCTAATGATCGCTAGTAGTAGACCAGTGTCAAATCCATTGGGGAAATAGAGTCAACATAAAGTAGAGAACAAGAGACTACTTGTAGAGAGTGCAGAGAACAAGGGAACACCAAACACCCAAGCTATTCTGAGCAACTAAAGCTAAGCTAAACCAAAAATTGCAAAGCGGGAATCTATTTACAAATATGTATAGGTGAGAGGATCTCACCATAGAAATAGAATCAGGAAAAGCTTACACAAATCCATTCACTGACTGTGAGAAGAAAGAGCCTTTTCAAAACAATGAGTTGCATCTGGATGAGTCATCTAAATACAACCTACATTTGGAAAACTCCTTACTACTATGAATCAAACTAAATATCTACAAGAGCCTTATGAATTGATAACCAAACCCAAACAACCACATCTCATCATAGACTTCTTCTTTTACCTAGGTTTCTAGCATGGAATTCTTAAGAGCATCTCAAATCAATGGCAAAAAAATATTACGCTCAAACATTTTCATAAGGAAAGTCATATCATCCATATGATTGGCATCCCTAACAGCCCAAATTTTAGAAAAAAATTCAGCATTTGCAACATACCCAGAATAAGAATATACTTCTTCTAGCATATGGACACCATTGACTAGACTAGCCATTATATCTTACTCCAACCACCTTGAAAAACACTCTATCCAAGCCAAATGCATCAATCAAATCAATGTTTAAATCCTTACCCTTGGGATCTTCATACTTGGTTTCTGATAAAAACCTTTCGATGATCTCTTCTTCATCAAAAGAATCGCCACCCAAGCAAGTTGATGATGATTGAGGTTGTTCAACTTTTCGTCATCATGAGGTGTTGCATACAGCTGAAGTTTTTCTTCTACTTTCAAACTTGTAGAATCCAAAGAAAATTCATTAAGACACATGTTTTCACTTTTAGCACAAGAGATTTCATGCACAGAGCTAGTGGTTCTAAAACAACTTGATTTAAAAAACCACAATCATTCTCATGTCAAGTAGAATGGAAAGCATCATTTTCAAAATGCACAAGTGGGTGAAAGAATTTATATTTGAATTGGCTAGAGAGAGAAAAACTACCTGTACTTCTATCCTAAGAAAGAAGAATGGAATTAGGATTTTCTTCTCTTACATATTCCAACCTTGCTAATGTTTGATCTTCATGAGGCTACACCATTTCTTTCGTAGAGGGTATGAGCATGCTCTCTGGGGTTCTATCTTCACAAGAAGTAACTATTAGGTTGCTTGGGCATACTTGAGGCTTGGTAACTTCCTTACAATCATCAACATGCTTTCCATTTGCACCTTTTCCAAGAAAATTTCCCAAACTATAGGGTTGCCTCTGAGGGCATGATCCTACTTCAAGTTTTTTACAAGAGAAATAGATTAGGGGTATTTTACCTCTGTACTTTCCTCTCCCTTTAGGGAATATTCTTGCAAGAAATACTTCAATGAATTCAAGGTCATCATCAAAATTATCTTCACCTTCACTGTCAAACTTTTTTCTTTTAGATTTACCACCTTTCTTCTTGAGTGATAATTTAGCTTGAAATGTAGACTCAATGCTACTAGAGTTAGGAACATAGTTATCAAAATTATCTAACTCAAATGCTGTCAACCTTCCCACTAGTGTATCCAAAGTTATATCATTTTTTGGATCACATCCCATTTCTTGAATAGCTAAAACTCTAATTGCATAAATAGGAAGAAGAGTTCAACCACTATCATATCATCTATTTTCCCTCCTGAGGGTCTACTTGTAATCACAGTTGCTTTGATTCTTTCACTATATTGTGCAATGTTTTCATCTTCTCTCATCTTCATTTGATAAAACTTTATGCCTTATCTCTCCTCATATTTTCATATACTCCATAGATATCTTTCAGCTTGATCCACATTTCATGAGTAGTAGGACAATCTTTGACTTTATCAAATTTAACATAATTGAGAGTAGAAACAATCTCAATCATAAGTATGTTGTGATTCTTCTTTTCCGCAATTTGATCCATAGACAAATGTCTAGCAGGTGCCACATACTTGTTCTCTAGATATTTTAGGTCTATTTCTCCAATGGTTGCCAAATATATCTTCATGAGTTCCTCCCATGCTTGGAATTTATCTCTTTTCAACTAAGGAATTTCCCTTTTGTAAGATATCTTGATCTTTTTCTTATGTCCTTGAAACCTGATCTACAAGCACCAATAGCTCTAATACCAATTGTTAGAAATGGAAAGGAGTAAATGAGAGGGGAGGGGTGAATCAATTATTATAAAAAAATAAAATTCCAAGTCCCTTTTAAAATTTCAACACAATATAAAACAAAATCCTATATTAACTTCATTAACACTAAATATTTTGTTGTAACTTAGTTAATACTAAATATACTATTTTCACTCAATTAGCATAGATCACTAGATCTTAAGATATTAATGTTTTAATACTAAAAACATAAAGGAAATAACATGAACACTAGAGACACCAAGATTTAATGTGGAGAACCAATTTGCGAGAACCACCAATTACAACTAGTTACTATTTTTTACACTTTTAAAGTGAATCTTGTTAAGAGCCAACCCTGTTAAAGGTTACAAAACACACTATTAGTTAGAATCCTATTACAATATTTAATTAACCTTGTTAGGAGTGACCTTGTTAGAGGTCTTCAGACACTTCAATCTAGAAATTCCACCTTGTTAGAGGATTTGTTGAATAGTTGTTAGGCTAACTTTGTTAGGAGATTTGATTCACTCCTATAATTAGTTGAATTGATTGCTAATGCAATTGAATTTACTAATTCAAATCTCAGTTCTACCTTGACTACTTGATCATCCTTGATCAAAATTTTATTTGCATCTTTGTCCACTCGGATCCTCTTCCCTTTATAGATATCCTTCAAATTCACTTCCTTAATTCATCTTCTTCAATTCCACATTTCAATCCTCAACTTGACCTTTCATATATATGATTCACCTTGTTAAGTCAGCTTGAATACTCTTTTAATCATACAATTTTCATCCCTTAAGTTGGATTGTATTAACCAATAAATTTATTAAACTAAATATGCTGACAGTCGGCTAATACAAAATTGAGTGCTCAGCCAACACAGAGGATCCCTTCATTAACTAACCCAACTCAGTTAGAACATGAGTTATAATGTTAATTGACCCAACTTGGTCAATGTTGACTTTATTCAAACTTTCCTTTGGTAATCGAATGAACTTAGTCAATATGGGATCTGCTTCATTAACCAATTGAGCTCGATCAATACTATCTCTGAACTTGGTTATAACTGAATGAATGACATATACAAGAAACTTCATTTGATACTCAAGTGATCTTGACTATCATCGAATACTTATAGAGACTTGACATTTTTTGTAACATCTAAGAAAACATACAATTGAATAATTATTTTCAACATGAGATACATGTTAATTTGTTCCTTGTACCTAAGATTTAGGTATGGATCACATTCAGTCAAAATAGAATATCATTGTGCTCCTTTATCTTGCACCTTTTTCATTTGAGATAACCATAATTTGTTAACCCTTAACATAATCTTTAGACTATTACTTTTAGTAATATGTAATCATAATTTTTTTGGTCGATGCATATCAAATTATTAATTGGCTCTCATAAAGCATTATTGGAATAAATCAAGTTTCTCATTGTATCAAGTGATGCAAGGCATCACTTGAGACAATCATATATTTTCCTGCTTAAACTAACTTTAATTCTTTATCTTAGCAAGGGTGAACCTACTCAAATATCTAAGTGATAGAGAAATATTCACCATAGCTACTCTTATAAGGTGCTTCCATCACTGTTTCTCCCATGAATGTAAATGCAAACAAACACAAGTGTTTATGATGGGATAACTCATGTGATATCATTGTATCATAGTGAACCTTATGATAGCTACTCCCAAAGAGTGACTCAACACAAGTTTTTACCCATGGAGTCACTCACATGACCTCCACCATGCATACTCCAAGAGGATGGGTCCATTATGGTGAATCCCATGAATGGAAATTAAATTAGCATAACTAGCCACCATAAAATTATTCATTGTAATGTCATCATCTAATCATGACATTCAACATAGCTACTCCAACTAGAGGGTGAATAAGCACAAGCATAAGGAAAGTTGCAACTAGCTAACTCACAATTTCCACATAACCCATGATAATCTAAAATAAATACATGCTTATAATCCACATGTGATATAATAGATAACATACCCATAAAAATGTGAGACAAGATATATCTTGGGAAACTATCATGATGGAAAAATCCAACCTCAAAAAATATCCATCATTATGTATTATTCAATAGAACACCATTGTAATACAACCATTGAATATATTGAATCCATGTCCATAACTATGTAATCAATTTGAATAATCATGAGTCCACACATCCAATATCATGCTTCCAACCTTAAAAAATATTACCCTTTGCCAATATATGTAACCTCAAAAATGACCCTCTTAGTTTATTTTATAGAAGAATGTTCCCACAAAAGATAAGGCGTTTACATAAAACCATGAGCTACCTAACCCCTTTGACCCGCTATGTAATATTGGGTATTAAATTTATGTTGGAGATATTATTTGGGTTAGGAATGGTTATGTGTTTGATCTTGACCTGCTATCCATATTACATATATGGCGCAAAGAATTAAACTCTATATACCCAAGAATATTTGAGTGAAGGTTGATAAATATAGCTCTATCTATTCAACATAATTAAAATCTAAGACTAGTTAATAAATGCTACTAACAAGGATCTTATCTTAAAGTTAAGTGCAAGTTCAAAGGTCTTTAAATATGAAGTCTGATTTAATTAGCCCCCGAAGGAATGTGAAAGTGGATAATGAAACTTCGATGATGGTATCTTTTAGAAAATTAGAAAATATCCTAAATTTAATATAACATTGATTCAAATAAGGTGAAACAACAAGGAAAATGATTATAAAGAGATGAACTGGGAAGAGGATCTACATTTACATTCATAAAAAATAATTAAAAATAACATCTTAAATGAAGTAAAGGGATCTTGCAAAACCAAATTATGGTACAAAATAGTAATTATATTTAAACATATTTGTAAAAGAAGGTATACCTTCTAAAGACCCCATGAAATTTTAGGGGTGCATGTATTGTTTAGAATAGGACATTGGTCCTAGGCCATATTGAGGGTTTTCTTCCCTGTTCTTTTTTCCTTGAGTGCCAGCACTTGAACATGGTTAAACTAAGTTGTAAAATCATTTTTTTAAAATAATATATAGGGAATTTTCCTTTTACCAATTTAAAAGAAAAATACTCAAATATTTTGAAAGTGAGAGTTGACACCCACTATTCCAATATGACAAAATAAAAATCCCAATTTTCTCCATATGCCCATATTATTAAAATTTCATTTTTTATACAACATATAATTTAATAGGAATAAAAATTTAATAACTTTGGTAAAATTAATTTTAAAGTTTTTATTTAAACAAATTTATTAAAAATATCATTTAAGGATAATTGATTTTTTTTTTCAATCATTTAAATAAATTACACCAAAAAAAATTAAAGTGAGTGTCGACATGCACATGGCCAATATCCTACCAATATTCCCTCTTTTAGGCTAGTAGTGCTACTGACAACCTACGGTCTTGGTGCAAATAAGAACAAAGGGGTTGAAGGTGGTAGTACTGTTCCCACACCCACCCGCCCACATGTGCTTTGATATTAATTCATTTTTTCAATTTTAGTTTTCTTGTCTAGTGGCATAAAATTTGATAGTCATTGCAACTTGTAACCAAATTTTTTTTGCATTTGACTCGAATTTCACAAAACACGGGCAAATTTTATATCAAAATTTATGAAAAGGAAAACCTATATCCAATGGTGCGGTTTACTTTTTCCTATAGTTATTTTCTAAAAGATCCCCCCTAAAACCTTTATTTAAATGAAGCATCTAATAAACCATTTTGACCAATAAGTTTATGTGCCTAGAATCTTCCAACAACATTTAGTAACAAAAATTTCTAATACTTCATGATACAAAAGCATCCTAGGTGTAAAAGTGATCTTGCATCACCGAAAAAAGATTCCTTCATATTTCTTGAATAAGGGTTGTCTCATTACAGAGTTTTTTGTTTTTTGGAGGCTTGCTATACAGTAAGTGGTCATACGAGCTTGACATGTGCTAATTTCAAAGGTGGAGGTTCATCTTAGATATATCAACCTGCCAATTGATGTTCAATTCTATAACAATAATATTCATGAAGTTATTGCAGATTTTTGGTGTGTAATTTTGGTATAAAAACTTTAGTCTCATTGAAGGCCTTAGAGGCCTCAGATGGGCTCCAAAATGGGGTCAACAAAAGCTTGCAATAGGTAAGCCCTGTAAATTAAAAGTTGTGAATTCTAGAATGGGGTTATAGAGGCAATCAAAGCAATGGTTCACAAGCTATGTTCTTCCAAAGTGGGGCTAGCTAAAATTTCCAAAACAAATGTCATAATTGTATCAAGATAACTATATACGTATTTTTAGCATTAGTCGGCCTTAGGGGTTAAGATTTGATGTCTAGAAACTTCTCTGGTTATATAAAATTATTTAATATAAGGAAGGATCATAGCTTGTCTATGATAATTCTAGGTGATAGTCCTCATCTCTATCTTGCAAATTCTTTTAAGGAAGGTGCCTGTGTGGGTTTTCATATTATATTTCAAACTTCTATAAATACATGTTTGCAATGATAATAAGAATCCCATATTTTTTTCTTCAAATTGTTGTTGTTTATTTGTTTCTACTATGTGTTTGTGGTATTAAGAAGAGCATCCTTCATAAAGTGGTATCAGAGCAAGATTTTCTAAGTGTGTACATAGATCATCGATTGTGAGGCAGTTTGGACCAAGACTATGGTTTGGGCTAATCATGTAGACATATTACCAATTGTGAGGCAATTTTCACTAGGGTTTTAGCAAAACTACAAAAGATGCCTCCATGCAGAGAGAATGGTAGAAGAGTAGCAAGTGTTACAATTGAGGATTTTAGAGCCCTCTAAAGATAGATATAAGAATTGGAAGAATAAATTTGTAGAGGAATATATCTTTCTATAAGAGATAATACTAAGGATGAAGGAGAACAAGAAGAAAATATAGAAGAAGAGGCAATTCTGAAACCAAAAAAGAGAGGATTCTTAGGGTCATCTCTAAGATTGGAAAAATACCTAAGTTTGAGGTTCCCACAATTTTGAGAAATCTTAGGCTAGAGGAGTTGATTGATTAGATAAGTGAATTGGATGAATATTTTGAGTGTGAAGACATTGAGGATCCTAATAGGTTCAAGTTTTTGAAGGCCAAACTATAGGGTCATGTGAAGATTCGATGGTAGGAGATCCAGTTGTAGAAAAATAGAAGAGGGAAGGAAAAAATCATAAGATGGGACCAGATGATGGATAAATGGAAGTGGCAATTTATTCTTATGGATTATAAGCTTGATCTATAAAAAAATGCAAGGGTTGGGTATGTGTAGGATCATGTTCAACCAAACTATGCTCCTAAGTGGCAATAAAAAATCAAAAAATTAGGGTTATGTCAACTTGACATGCAATTTTCTACTTGTTATTAACTTTATATCAAAAAGTTGAGAGAAAAAATCCCTAGTAAATTGAATCTATTTTCTAAATTACTAGGACTTATCTCAAAAAAATAAAAATTGATTCGTCAAAATTTTGAATTTTAATGCAATATTACAAAAATTTCATAATAAAAATAAGAAGTAGACATATGTCTGACCACCTTAATCAAAATCAAATGATAATATTTTTTAATAATATTCTAGATATAATTAGTAGAGTCATGCCTAGATGTGACACATATTTTTGTGTATTTTTATTGTAAATAAATAATAATTAATTAATTTTTTACTTTAGTATTTTTAAAATTAAAAAACTCTCATGTCTGACCACCTTAACTAATTTGAAACTCTACAAAATTCAATTTTTCATTTTTTTTCCTTATAGTAGAAGCATAGAATGTGATGCATCTTTTGGATTTAAAAAATGTTGTACCATTTGAAAGTTAAAGTTATTTTTCAAGCAGTGTGTCAGTCAACACTTTATACACAATTCCATTAGAAAATAATTAATAATTACTTACTAAACTCATAATTTGACAAGCCTTACATTTATTAAAAGTTAAGAATGAAACCCTTTTCATTTCATCAAATTTTGGCAAAAAAAAAGTTGTTAGCTACATTTTTAAATTAAAAATCACATAAAAACAAGCCAAAAGCACATTTTAAGAATTTTTTTAAGTTGACCATATAGGTATGGTATCAAAAAATATAGTAGACCTTATAAAGATATTAATTATTTTCATTTAGTATCAAGGTTGGTGGGAAAAAAGTTGGAATACATTTTGGAATGGTTTGAGATATTTCAGAACTACAGATTTTTCAGATTGCCACTTTTTGGCACACCATGATCCTGCACATACTCGGTTAAAGAAAGTGGTAAAATATCTTTAGGTTTTTACATAATAATTCTACTAAGTTATCATTAGAATGGGCAAAATATGACAAGGATAAATTTGGTTTTTACCCTAATGCATTCAGGCCAAGTATTCAAGAGGAATTGATTCTAGTTCAAATCAACATTATTGAAGAGGCATACCAATTTTCTTTAATAGTTGAGGAAAAGTTGAACAAGAAGTTTGATAACAAAAATAGCAGAAGATTTCATGATAGAAGATCTTACGAATGGTCTTATGAAGGCGAAAATGATTATCAAAAGAAGTAGGATGAGGCTAGTAGTAGACATCACAACTAGAGAGAAAACAATTCCAATTGTTTCAATGATCAGAATAATAAGGATTTGAGAGGAAGAGGAAGAGTAAAATGATTTGGTAGAAGATATTTTTGTGGAACCTAATTTCACTATGGAGAAGATGGACATAGGGTGTTTGAGCTTCCCCAGTGCCAAGGAACAATAGAACTAAGAAATAAAGGCTAGGAAAGACTTCCATATGTAGATAAAGATGTCAAATCATTAGATTCTAAAGATGCTAAAAGAGAAGTCCTAGTTAATAGAAGAGTCATGCTGGGTGGATAATGAACCCAATCAAAGGAGGCATTAGTTTCAAACAAGGTGTAAATGTGAAGATAGGTGTTGTGATGTAATCATTGATGGTGGTGGTATTGAAAACCTATGTTAGAAAAGATGGTCATGAAGTTAAATCTCAAGAGATAAAAACACTCACTTCCATACCATATTGTTGGGTATAAGATGAAGACAAGGACATGGTTGGTGAACAATGTTGAGTGAAGTTCAAGATTAGAAGCTACCAAGATGAGGTGTTTTGTGATATCATACCTATGCACATATGTCATATGTTTTTGGATAGGCCATTGCAGTTTGACATAAATGTTATCAATGATAGACATGCAAATACCTATACTTTGGCAAAGGATGGAGTGAAACATAACCTAAACCATTTAAGAATACATATGAAAAGTTATCTAGTGTCACTACAATATATTTTGTTGATAGAAATAAGTTCCTAGAGGTGATGAAGCATGAACATATGTGTTTTTTTATAATTCTACAATATGGTAAAGAAGAAGTAGAAAAGGTAATTGTAGAAGATTCAAATTTGTTAGAAGAGTTTGTACATATTATATCTAATAATGTACCTAATGGATTACCACTAGTAAGGAATATTAGTCATCAGATGGAGTTGATTCCAGAAACTAGTTTCCCAAATAAAGAAACGTACAAAATGACACTAGTATAAAGTGAAGATTTCAATAAACAAGTGCATTAGTTATTACAAAAGGGATTTATTTGAGAGAGTCTGAGTCCATGTGTTGTAGAAGCAATAATGGCACCAAAGAAGAAAGGAGAATGGAGGACGTGTATAGATTCTTGAGCTATCAACAAGATCATAATCAAGTACATATTTCTATTTTTTTAAATGTGTGATATTATGGAGTGTGTGAGAAGAGTTATGTATTTCAAAAAGATAGATCTAAAGAGTGGATACTATCATATTTTCATCAAAGAAGGAGATGATTGGAAGATTGACTTCAAGACAAGGGAAGGATTGTCTGAGTGGTTAGTCATGCCTTTTGAACTAACCAATGCACCAAGAAATTTCATGTGGCTCATTAGTGAGGTACTAAAGGAGTTTCTATGTAAGTTTGTCATTGTTTACATAGATGATATTTTTATCTTTATTAAGACATTTGAGGAGAATTTGGTGCACATTCATAGGTGTTTGATAAATTAAGGGAAGAAAAATTACTGATAAATTTGAAGAAGTGTAGTTTTGTAAAGAAGGAATTGGTCTACCTAGGATTTGTACTTTTAGTAGAAGGTCTAAAAATGTACCCTAAGAAAGTGAAGGCTATCCTTGAATTGTCTACACCAAGCACAAACCATTTGATAGAGAAAAATCACACACTTGGATTATTGTTGAACCCTTCTTCTATGTCCATGATCCAATACCGAGTCTTGCAAGCCAAAATTGAGGCGCTCCTACACTAGGATGGTGATGGGTTGAACAAAATTAAGAATTGGAAGACACATGAAAATGAAAAGGTTTAGTTAGGAGACATTAGTTGAGATCCTTGAGATGTATTTCTCTGATTCATTTTTATTAATGTTATGTTTCAAATCAATGCCTATTTTGTACTAAAAAAAGTTGACACACTTTGAACCCACTAATTAGCTGACATGGCAAACCAAATTTCTTATCACCCCCATTGCATATTATTTTATTTAGGGAATCTTGTTTCTAAACTAAAACCATTGTTTCTTAGTAGGCATACAAAAATAGAGGGATGAAGAAATACATTTGTCCCAATAGAGGAAACTCGTGACCTATAAAATGCCACAGATTTGGCAGAGAATAAAAGGAGGAGAAAAGTGTACAAAAAATACCCATGAACCATCAGTATAGGAAGCCCTCATTCAAGTATTTAAAAAATACAAAAAAAGCATTGGTTATCCACATAGAGATATAAACCTTCAAACTGTTTGTGAAAACATGACAGAAAAAAACTTGATTCAAGATGCCCAATTCTTTTCTATAAAGAAACACATGTCAAGAAGACATTAAATTATTCTAGATCTATGGCAGAGTTAACATAAGTTAGAGGCATGGAGCAACATTACATATTTTGGAAGTAGTTTTGAGTTGTAGAGAATAAAACAAGAGTTTTATTGTTGAAGTTAGAACATCAACAAAAAAATTGTTAGAAATCCTTGTGGCCTGCATAGAGTAGTTGCACATTTCATACAAAAATACATTGTAAGAGGGAAACCTAAAGAGAAATCATAGGCACATATGTTTGCAAGTAAATTATGTGTAAAGTACTTTTTTGAGTAATAACAGAGCATCGACAGGAGATCCAGTACAAGCCTATTTTTTCACAAAAGAGAAGCAACCACAAAGGGGCATATATTAAAAAATTAAAGAATTCATCTTTTTATTTCGTTCTATATTATAATCTAAAATATGAAATGATAAAGTAAATTTTAAAAATGACATACAAAATGAGATATATATATATATATATATAGTAAAATTAGAAAAGTTAAAATTATTTTAAAATATAAAATATAACTATATTGAATGAAAATAAAATAATATATTTTTTGGTACCAATGCCTTTGTTATCTAAAAATTCAACACTAGCAAGATGTACTACCTATACTAATGGTAGAGAAGGTCACATTATCTTTTAAAATATATCTGCATGGTGTACTATAATCAAACATGTATGTCAATGTTATGCAAGAGTGGAAAAGCCTTCATTATCTTCAAATTCAATGCTAGGATGTACTACCTATACTTATGAATTTTTTAAAAATATATGAGTTGGTCCATACTAGCAGTAAGGTGCATTATAATTAAACATGTATTGCAATGTTATGCAAGAGTGGAAGAGCCATGCCTTTTTTTTCTTCAAATTCAATGTAAGGTGTACTATCTATGGTAAAAACAAAGTTCACATTATTTTTTAAAATCTATCTATTTCTCCTTGCTAGCAAGAGGGCATGTTGCACTACAATCCCTAACTTTTGACGTGGACAAAACCATTTGCTCAAAGGTTTCCAACCTCTTCCACTAATAATAAAGACTATATTCTTTAAATCATTACACAAGCTATTTATAACAGATATGATATTGTACCCATTTTTGTATGTATTATATTCTAAAATAGCCATTTCTTGAAGTCCACAATAAACTGCATTGGCTGTTACACATATAGAATAATGCTGATAGCAAGCGTCCAACTAATGCCAAACAATGTATTTGAGATGAGGATGCAAACAAGATAAGAAAATTATTCCTAGAAAATGCCTCTCATCCAATCCACTATAAGATTAAAAAATTATTAGATGGAATGTCCAATGGAAAGGCAAGCTCTCATCCTCTACATGGTAGATAAAAATATCAAGGGGAAATGCATAATCTCATTTATATGTTTTATTCTATACCTCTAATTTTTTTAATTGTTCTCTACAGATTATTCAAATCCTCTATACAAACTCTGGCTCTAGTGTCCTAGCTTTGGACTCCAATGCTTGTCACAAGTGATGGATATGGAGATGTAATGACAGGAATCCAACTAGGAAGGTGCAGATTCTCAGACAAACATTTTTGTTGGAATTAAATGGAAACAAGTTTATTTTAAATGAATGTATAGATTTAATTTGATTGTATCAAGAACTGGGTTGCCCTTGGAATCAACTAGTCAAACAACAACACATGATTCACATTACAAGGATCTAGAAAATAGATCTCGTGTATGGTTGTGTCAAACAATGATGAGTACATAATCTCCACTTCTGGCAGAGAGATGTCCCTATGCAAATAACAAACATTTGAGGTGATTGATATGCTCATTTATAATGAATAAGTTTATTTTTAGTTTCATTTCTTTCTTCACTAAATTTCTTCCTTTTCAATTAAATATTTCTCACAATAGAAAATATGGTAATTTTCCAATGTTTCTACTTGTACTTAATCTTGTTAGATAAACTCCATGTTGTTTTATGTTTTCAACATTTTAAGAAACATTATTATGTAGGTAGAACTATGCATTCCTATGATTTTCAATCTTATATTCATATTCCTAAACACAGTAGTGCAAACTTTAATGTAGTTTGTATCAGTCTTCTTGCTCCCTTCCCTGGTAGCAGCATATTTTTCTCTCCATCCAAAGGATAACAAGTTTGAAGTTGCAAATTTGGCATTGGACATCAAATATATCAATGAACAAAGCCAACATCAAATGGGAATCTTCTAATTTTCCTCTTACATCTTGGTTCTCTTTGGTTTGCCTCAACTACTTAGGTTCTAAATACCACTATGATGTTGGACTTTCCTTGTACTAATTTATCTTGTGATACAAAACACAGAAGGTACTATCTATAAAATATTCTCCTCTTTCCTTGAGCTAAGCATGGTTTTCTTATAAGAATGTATAAAGTTGTATGCATACCAATTGGAGATTTGTGAAAGAAGTAAATTGGCAAATGTTATATACTTAAGAGTATTTATTCCTCCATATCCATCACACATTTATTAGGCTTTTTAAACAATCATGAATCTTACTTGAAACCTTGTAGCCCTAGAGAGAAGAAAATTTGGTCCATTGATTCCTAGTTATTGTAGCATATCCTCCACAACATTTTTTTTTTTGAGGCACTTTAAAGCCCTTCTATTCTTCGTTGTCACTAGTAAGAACAATGTTTGAGATTTAATACATATGTGTGTATGCATAAAAGGTTCTTTAATTTCTACCACCTCCATTGGATGATGGGCTAAATATGGCGATTCACGATATGGTTTTCTGAGAAGGCACATATTAGATGAATTTTCTTTGCATCTCTATCAAATCTCCCATTGTAATAAGGAGAACAAGTAAAAATGAAGTTGAATATCACTGACAAATAAGAATTGGTTGACAATATCATTGACATCCTCAACTCTTCAGACTAATTAGATCCATCCCTTAGGTCTGTTGCATTCATTCAAAAGTTGGAATCATTTCTCATTATCATACATTTGTAATTATCCTACATATACTCCATTGTAGTTAAATGGAGGCTTTTTGACTTCCTTTATATAGACCTCTTGAGTTCTATTTGTATTGCTAGTTCACATGTTGGGATTTTTTCTAGACATCACTCACACTTATCTCTGTAGATATATTTGTGTGCACAAAAACTGTCACACTTCTATAAGCCATTATTCTTGAGAATAGCCGTGAAAGAGGGCATCTCAAGAGGTGGCTTATAGCTCTTTATCTATGACATGCAAAGGCTATGAGATGTTGTCTCTCAAATGAACCAAGCTATGCAACCCTTGCAAAGGTGCACCATAGAACAAGAGATTCAAAGAGTAGAGGAAAGAGTGCCAATATCCAAGGATCTAGAATAAAATGCAATGCAAATGTAAGCTATTCTAAATGAAATACAAGATAACAAAGAGAACCAAGATAAAGCATAAAGGAAACTAAGCTAAAAAGTATGCCATAATGTAAGTAGAATGAGAGCTAAGCTAAAATGCAAAAATGTAAAAATGCTCCAAGCCTCCAAAATCACCAAGAAAACTTGCAACATAACAATAGCATAAGAGACTAAGATTTTTGAATGAGGAGAGATCCCTTTATTTTAAGGAAAAATGGATGGTAGAGATTAAGAGGTTAACGAGGAATAATCAAGGGAGAAGAGTACATCTTGAGTGATCCATGTGCACAAGCATCTCGACCAATCACAATTAATGGTTGACTTTTGAGAGGGTTTGAAATGTGTGGAGGAAAATTAAAGTTATTTTTAAAAGAGAAGATCCCTCCCACCTAGAAAAATGTGCATTCATGTGTAGACAAAAATGTGTTTTCTTTTATTTCTAAAATTGGAATAATGCTTTATGTGTGTGCAACTTAGGATAAGTGAGAAGTGTGGTTTTTTATTTAATTAAAATGGAGCATGTTCTTTCAATTAAATAATAGACTTGGGATAAAGTGGTCACACCATAGGTTATAATCAAATTAATTGATTTTTGGAGATTTGATCAAGGATAAGCATTAGACAAATTATGCAAAACTGCTAGAAAGGGGGCTCATAGTCTAGATGACTATTTTTGGGTGATTACAATATTTAACCAATTCTAGTAAAAAGAATACAACAAAAACCTTCCTATTGTTTTCTATAGTTCTTATTTTCTATTAGTGGTGCATGCACATGTCAATTGTTGTGCCATCATTGTCAATGCCACCCTTGATATTTCACTCTAATTTAAGTGCAATTATGTTCAAGTATAACCTTGTTATATAATATCCACTGTTTGACTTTGGCTTCCCAGTGGCACTTTTTTTTTGTTAAGATAGCCTTTAGTTTTTTTAATAGTTTGAAATTATTTATTCATAGGAACTTTGCCCATCCATAGCCAAAAGTATTACAAAATATGTAATAAAAAATGTAGACTATGGAAGTTCAATGATTTACACTCTATACATCAAATTAAACTTTAAAAGTTGTTCTAGAAGGATTATTATTCATGGTCCACTGAGCTATTATCCATACATTAAATTAAACTTCAAAGTAATCTTAATGATGATATCTTATGTAAGTCAAAATTTTTACCTAAATGTAGAGGAACACCTTTTTGATACATAATGAACCAATACTATGTCTTCACCAGTTGCTAAATCCTTGTTAAAAGTAGACATACTATTGTGGTTCCTCTCATTTTAATTCTCAGAATCAATTCACACCTTAAATATTTCTTTCAAGTACTTGGATTGAAAGGTTTTTGTTTCTCTATTCAAGCTTTAAAACTTTCAAACATTTTGTGGATTTGACTTGGTATTGACATTGGCTAATTATAAAGATCAACATGTAGCAAATTCTATCATAGATGCTCACAATCTTTCAAAGAATTGGGATATATTTTACATTTCTCGTGTATAATTCCATTATCATTTTTATTCTATTGTTACAAGACTTGGACTTGGTACTGAGTTTACAGGATTGATTTCAACTTGATTCATACCTATCAACAAAATTGGGTACACATTTAGTAGAGTTGTAATTTGAAAGAAAAACATGTTTATAAATGAGAGTAGGAGCACATGAGGTGCATGCTTCAATATATGTAGGGCCTTTTCCGACCTAAATTTATGGGTTTTCATCTGACTGCCTATCCATGTGTCTATCGATCTATGCAACTATCAATTGTCAAGGGCATAGGGGAGGTCAATAGACTCTCCCAAAAATATTAATTTTTTATTTTAAATATCATACTCTTAATTATTTTAAAATTTTAACAAAAGGGAAGAGATGATGAAAGACTGCAAGTACATAGAGTATGGAACATATGTGTTGGTTTAAAAGGGGCATACCATCTTACTATTAGTTGATTAAATGAATTAGGTTTTCACTTAGTCAAGTAATTAATCATTTGCATATTCCTTCAGAAAATTTGATTATAAGAATTGAATCTCAACCATTCATTTTCTTATTCCAAAAATAATCTATAAATCAATCTCTTCCTTCCTCTTAACTTGCTTACAATTCAACAAAAAACATACAATAAATGGCATACAAGGAAAAATTCCCAATTGACAATAATTTTTCATAAAATTACCAACCTTTTATAATCCACCATGCAACACTACTAGAAAACTGTCAAATGTTTCCAAAATCTTGTAACCTACCATGAATAAAGAAATGGCTACATTAAAGAAGAATAATACATGGGATCTGGTAACCTTTTTTTAGAGAATATAAATCTTCTAGGGATTCCAATTTTATAAGGATATACTCACTTGCTGTGACAATACCTCTTTCATTGATGTCTCCCTTGTTATCTACATTAGAAATGTTATAAAGAAGCACAAAGATGGTGGTCAAATGAGAAAAAGAATTGAACACAGGTATATGATTGAGTGCATTTGTGTATGTCATAACTGTTGGAACACACATAAGACTTAATCAAACACTACATCCCTACCAACAATACTTTTCAAATAATTTATCTAAAAATCTTATGATCATAGAGTTATCCTAGGTGATCAAAATTGCATGCTTATATTTCAAGAAGTTGGATAGCTTGAGTTCTTTCAATTTCATATCTTATCATGTTGTCATTTTCTTCTATCATTTGTGCATTGTGTTTGATGATGTACATTTTCAACATCTCAAATCCCAACCAAATGGGTATGTGAAGAAGAATGTGACCCTGATTCAGAGAACCCAATAATTTAGATTAAGAAATATGAAAGCTTATATGTATGCTAAATTCTAGAAATGTAGTATTATTATAATTTATATTTAATGTCTATTATGTATATAAATAGGTGAGGCCACAAATGGAGGATCTCATTCTTGACATGAACACAACATTGCAAATAATCTAGATCAATGAGCATAGTAGCATAGTAGAGGCACAAAGCTTGTGACCACACTAGCCTTTAGATGTCCTCAAGAACATTAAACAACAACTAACTTTGCATGAATACCAACAATATATAGGGTCATTACAATTCACCTAGCCCAAGATTGCTTGTTCTCAAGCAATCACAAGGTATAATGCTTTTGTAGTTACCAGGATCCAAATCAATCTTGAAGATTTGTAATGCCTACATAGTGGTCATCCTTGTGAAGTGATTAGTGTTTTCTGCAATACATGGATATAACTATAATTTATTTGAGCTTCTAATCTTATATTACTTGCTACCTTTAATACATCTCTTCTGCTAATTGCACAACTTTAATCACTTTCTAACAATAAAAAAGTGACTACCTATAATGTAAGAATATCCTCTATTGTAATGGCCACATCTTTAGGGAAAGTTGTAGTAATAGTTAGATACATAGCATTGTCTAGCATGGAAATATATCACATTGACCCACCATCAATGATTAGAGATCCACCAAGTATCAAAAGAATGGAAACATTCAAATTATATACTTATTAGATAATAAGTGACTACCTTATTCCTAAAAATTGAGGCCAATAGTGAAGTGAATAGTAGGGAAACCTTTCAAACCTATAATGAAAATTGCTACATTTAAGGCACATGCATACCCAAAAAAAAAATTGTAAGACTGGTTCAGAAAGGGAATGGTTTGAAACATGAGGTCCTTTGTTCAAGCGTGATAATATATCATTCCCATTTTGTTTGAAAATGATGGCCATGAGTTGAGAAGGAGCTCTCTAGGAGGGTTGTCAAAGAACACCTGGAACCCATACATGACTCTTAATAACCCTGAAGCATGGATATCTAATAGAGATGGACTAGTGCAAAGCTTAGGCATACTAGTGTGATCCAATCTACTACTAGGATTCTCCAATGTCTATGCATAACCCTGGGTAAACTCAAAGTCCCTCAAGTAGGTTAATGTTACCATTCTCTTAATATGTAAGGTGCCTCGAAAAGACATGTCTTTAGATTTTGGGTAGCCCATGATGTAGAGAAGAATTGATCTTTATCTTCATTCCAAATAATGCTTCAAAATTATTAAACCATGAAATATTTTAGATGGAAATGATACTGTTGATTGAGCACCTGCTTTGGAGAAAGGTTGGTAGGATATTAGAAAATCTTAAAGATAAAAAACTTTTTTATATCAGTCATTATAGTTTTTTTCTCCATGGCTTTGTGCTAATAAAAAATGAAGTTGACATAATGTTGGTAGTAAGTCTTACAAGAATGAATCTAAAGTTAGCATTAGTAGAGTTTGGTAAAACATAATTTCTTAGCATTGCATGTAATAGAAATTTTACGATCTCCCCAAAAAAGAAAGACATTGAAGTTTGTGTTATTAGAGTTTGATGTAGCAAAATTGCTTAGCATTTTTACTATAGTAGAAGTTCCATTAGGTCCCATGCTTTGAGCAAATACAAATATTATAATTTTCTTAGTGTGCCAGTCTAATGGAGCCTCTAAGAACTAATGAGCATTGTTATGGGATGTCCCTTAGGATGGGGTCCCTTCCTCAGATATTTTAAGCATACATGGACACTGGTAGCAATCTTGTAGGGTTGTCAAGCTTGCAGATCTCTAACACAAATTTCTTTGATTGGATAGAATGTGAATTTATTTAGTCATACCCATCACATTCTCTTTGAATTCCTCTAGCCACTTATGGTCACATATATGTTGAAATTATCTTGAAATCTTGTGTTGAAAACAATTATTATTGGCTATGTAGCATGCAAATAGACTTAAACAAAAATCATCAAAATATTCCTTCCCAAAGTCATTCTTGTCATGGGGGTATGTGTAGGATTGTGGTATGCCAAAAAGTGGAGATCTGAAAAATATGTACTTTTGAAATGCCTCAAATTAGAATTTAAAAATATATTCCAACTTTTTCCCCACCCATCCTAATACTAAACAAAAATAATTAATACCTTCATAAGGAATGCTCTATCTTTTGATACCAACCCTATATGGTCAACTTTAAAAACATTTCAAAAATGTGTTTTTGGCCTATTCTTGTATATATTTTTACTTCAAACATGTAACTGATGATTTTTTTTTTCACCAAAATTTGATGAAATGAAAAGGGTTTCTTAAGAATGTTCTTAGCTTTCCATAAATGTAAGGTTTGTCAAATTATGAGTTTAGTAAGTAATTATTACTTATTTTCCAATGGAGTTACGTAAAAAGTGCTAATGACACACTATTTGAAAAATGACTATAACTTTCAAATGGTACACCATTTTTTATTTCCAAAAGATGCATCACATTCTATTTTTCTTCTACTATAAGGAAAAAAATTAAATTAAATTTTGCAAATTTTGGAGTTAGTTAAGGTGGTTAGACACAAGAGTTTTTTTCTTAGGAAAATAATAAAGTAGAAAATTAATAGTTAATTATTTATAAAGAATAAAAATACCTAAAACTATGTGTCACTTATATCTAGAATATTATTAAAAAATATTATCATTTGGTTTTGATTAAGGTGGTTAGACATACATCTACTTCTTATTTTTGTCCTGGAATTTTTGTACTATTGCATTAAAATGCAAAATTTTGATTAGTCAAATTTTTTTTTTTTTCCAGATAAGACCTAGTAGTTTATAAATTAAATTCAATTTGCTAGAGATTATTTTCTCTCAACTTTTTGATATAAAGTTTATAACAAGTAGAAAATTGCACATCAAGTTGACATAACTTTGATTTGTTGATTTTCTATTGACACTTAAGAGCATAGTTTGGTTGACTATAATCCTGCACATACCCATGAAATGCATAGATAATTTTTCCTAGAATTTACTTAGTTGCATGAAACAAGGGTAGGCAAGAAGAGGGGATAATTTGAAAGAAATTTAAAAAGATAATTAAACCCTATCAGGAAGAGAGGCCAAATTTCATTACAATTGGTGATGATGGAACTTGGGCATAGAGAAACCCTCTTATTCTTCATTCAATATGAAAGAAAAATTGACATACATCATCTGTTGTAATCAAGGTTTACCAAATCTACCTTTTTCAACCTTTGGAACATGTAGGATATGGGGTAGATTATAGATACACGCCAAAGAATTATAGTACAGGGTTATTTTGACATGTATTATAACTGGAAATGTTTGGTAGACATGCATGAAAAATTCTTAAAAAGTTTAACCTTTCAAATGACCATAATATATGATAATTTATTCATTTTCTTAATTTTCAATCCACACTTTGTCATCCATACCTCAAAAGTAAAACTAAGTTGGAACCAATCCAAAAGATAATAATGAACACAAGTATTTTAAGACTCAGTTAGCATGACTAGAAAAAGGTAGAAGATATCATAACAGTAGGAATAATTGGCATGATTACAAGAAGAGCCACATGAATAAGATAATTGTGTATCTAGCAATCGATCTTGACCTATATAATTCAAAATGTAGATGCCTTATGTTGGATTCAATTGTCTAATTGTGTGTTGTCTTTGATGTCACACAAATGTCATATCAGTTTTCAGTCAGTGCTTACCTAGCTCACTTGGTCAAGAAGATAGTTTTCTTTTCTACCGAGCATTCCTGGAGATTACTTTGCGTAGACAATGTCTATTGAGCTAACTTAGGCGTTAAAGGAAATTATGGCAGGAAGTAGTGTTAACTAAGTTCTCATGGTTAACAAAGGAAAGTTGGTTAGAATTAGTGTTCACCTAGTTCACTCGGTTGCCAAAAGATTTTGAAAGTTCACAATGTTAACCAAGCTTCTATTGGTTAACAAAGGAGATCATTTCAGGACCAGTGTTTACTGAGCTGGGTTAGCTATCGAAGGATTTTGTTGATTTGGGATATGAAGTTTAATTTATTTCAAGTATTGTTTCCAACCAACTATGGTGATGTTTATTGGTCATTGTAATTTGTTTTGAGCCGACTTGACAATTTGAACTCTATAAATATAAGGTGAAGTTGTGATTTTCAATAGTATGCAAGTGTATTGATTGATTGAGAAGGAAAGGGTGTGAGCAAACTTGAAGGATGGTTAGATATCTTTGTGGAGCAGAAAAGTAATATTCGATTAAGAAGGATCTAGCATGAACTAGAACATATATCTATAATCAGAAATTCAGTTGCATCTAAATTAGGTTGGCTCCTAATAGGGCTCACTTCAAAAGAGTGAAAAACAATAACTAGTTACATTGGTGGTTTTTCCCATATTGGGTTTCAATGTTAAATCTAGTGTCTCTTGTGTTCATTTCTTTTCTCTCATGTTTGCAAATTATTACTATTGATGTTAGATTTGCTAAAGTAAAATATACTCTACATTTACCGAGTTACAACATTTTTAGTATGTTTACCAAGTTATAGCAATAAGTAGTTTTGTTAAGATCTAAGAGATTTGTAGAAATATTTTTGTGGTAATTGATTCACCCCCCCTCAGTTAATCCATCTATTTTCCAACAATTGGTATCAAAGATTTTGGTGCTTGTAGGAAAGGTTTCAAGGACCTAAGCTAAAGATCAAGATGTCTTACAAGAGAGAAATTCCAAAGCTTAATAGAGATAATTTTTCAGCATGGCAAGGACTAATGAGACTTCATCGGGCTTCCATTTGTGATTCAAGATGCAAATATCTTGATGAAGAATACAAAACTCCTACTAGCACATTATCTATTGGAGATATTGCTAAGAAAAAGAACCATAACACCATGATGATAGATATTGCATCTAGCCTTAGCTATGAAGAATTTGATGAGATCAAGGACTGTAAAACCACTTTTGAAATGTGGAAGAAACTAAAGGACATCTATGGTGGTGATGACAATGTGAGGAGAGCCAAAGCAGAAAGCCTTAGAGGACAATTTGATTAGATGAGAATGAAAGAAGATGAAAATATTGCCAAATATGTGGAAAGAATCAAAGCTAGTATCAATGCAATCAAAGCTTCTAGAGGAAAAATCAAGGATGAAACTATTGTAAGTAAAGTTCTCAAAAAATTACTTCCTATCTATGCAATTAGAGTATATACTATTCAAGAAAGGAGGTCTGAGACAAATCATAAGATAACTTTGGATGCCTTAGTAGGAAGATTGATAGCTTTTGAGCTAGATAACTATTACAATTATGTTCCAGCTTCCAAGAATATTGAATTTGTATTTGAGGCCAAACTTTCACTTAAGGAAAAAGGAAAGAAAATAAAGGACATTCTATCAGAAAGTGAAGAAGAATTAGATGAAAGTTCTGATAGTGATCTTGAAGTTGTTGAAGCCTTACTTGCAAGGAAATATTCTAGAGGCAAAGGAAAATACAAAGGTAAAGTTCCCCTAATTTGTTTTTCATGTGAAGAGATTGGTCATATTGCTACCAGGTGTCCAAACAAAGAAAGCAAGAATCACAAGAAAAGTCACAAGTGCAATGGAAAGAAGGATTTCAAAAATCACAAATCATTTAAGGACAAAGGTAAGAAAACTTTTTTTATGGCTAAGGATTCTAATAACAGTGAAGATGAGATAGTTTACATTCCTATAAAAGATGAATCTGATGATGAAGGAGATAAGATGGAACTTATCTCTCATGTGAGCAAAAATGATACATGGATCATAGATAGTAGATGTTCACATCATATGACTGGAGATAAAACAAAGTTTGAACACTTTGAAGACTATGATGGTGGTAGTGTAAGATTTGGAAACAATGAACCTTGCTGCATAAAAGGGAGAGTCCAAATCTCATTAACCAAAGAACTTGTATGTGACAATGCCTATTGGGTTGAATGTCTAAAACATAATCTGCTGAGTGTGGTACATCTAATCAACATTGGATTCAAGGTGGAATTCATGCATGGCAAGGCAAGACTGCTAGATGACAAAGGAAAACTGATTGGATCAGGCAAACAAACAAAAGGTAACCTATTTTATCTTGACCTTGGTGATTGTTCATGTTTTATTGCTCAAGTTGAAGAAATTTGGTTATGGCACAAAAGGTTACACCATGTAAATTTTGATAACATGGTGAAAATAAGAAAATTCAAGAAAGTAAGAGGTATTCCTAGTTTGAAGAAACTAGATGTTGGTTTATGTAAGAACTGTCAAATTGGCAAAATGGGAAAGAGTGGTTTTAAAAGAAAAATCTATCAATGAAGATATCTTGGAAATTGTGCATACTAATTTGCGTGGACCTATTAGAATAGAAAGCTATAATGGAGAAAAATTATTTATTCTTTTTGTTGATGACTACTCTAGAATGATGATAGTTATGTAAGTTAGAAGCATTTGAGAAATTCAAATGGTATTTGGAAAGAGTAGAGAAAGAAATAGGGAAAAGACTAAAATGCTTAAGATTAAATAGAGGTGGTGAATTCATCTCCAATGAATTCAACAAATTTTTCATTGAAAGAGGAATCAAATAATAGGTATCAGCCCCTAGAACTCTTGAGCAGAATGGAACAGTTGAAAGGAGAAACAGATCCATCATGGATTGTGCAAGGACTCTAATGATTGAAAATAATGTTGCTATCAAATACTGGAAGGAAGCTATCAGCACTGCAGTTCATACTTTGAACCGAGTACAGTTGAAGAAGGAATCATATAAAACTCCCTATGAATTATGGTATGGCTACATACCTAATGTAAGTTACCTCAAAGTATTTGGAAGTAAATGTTATATTTTGAAAGAATCTAGAAAAGGCAAGTTTGATGTAAAAGGTGATGAAGGTATATTCTTAGGATATTCTTGCAGAAGTAAGGCATATAGATGTTTGAATTTGTCTACTCATAAAATCATAGAAAGTGCACATGTGAGAATTGATGAGTTTGTAGAAAGGACTGAAAAAGAAAGAAAAAAGGAACTAGAAGATTACAAGAGATTTGTTTACATCGAACCTGATACATTGCTAGACACATCTTTCAATAAGGAGACTTCAACTCTCGAGTCTTCCTCAGTCATCGAATTACAAGAAGGTCAAACTGAGTTACAAGGACCTGAGTCACATTCTAAAGCTACCAAGCCAATGCCTACTGAGTCTAAACAACTAGAGCCAGAAGTTGAAATTCAAAATGAAGACAGTAAAATTTAGTCAAAAGGAAAAGAACCTGTGTTGGCTAAGTATGTCAAAAGGCATCATGCACCTAATCAGATTATTGGAGATAATCTAGAAGGTACTATGACAAAAAGTAAGCTAAAAGGTACATGTTTACTTGCTGATTTTGAACCTAGAGTGTTAAAAATGCATTAGAAAATGAAAGTTGGATTGAGGCTATGAATGAAGAAATTGAACAAATAGAGAAGAAAAAAACTTGGACTCTTGTTCCTAGGCCTAAAGACAAAAATGTGATTGGCACAAAATGGGTATTCAGAAATAAGTTGAATGAAGATGGTAAGGTATCAAAAAACAAAGCTAGATTGGTATGTAAAGGCTACTCTCAAGAAGAAGGCATTGATTATGGAGAAACTTTTGCTCCTATTGCAAGATTGGAAGGTGTTAGGACCTTACTTGCATATGAAACACATAAAGGATTTAAGGTATATCAAATGGATGTTAAATCTACATTTCTCAATGGTATTCTTGATGAAGAAGTCAAAATTGAACAATAAGAAGGTTTTGTTGATTTAGATAAAAGGGAAATGCTTTGTAAGCTACACAAAGATTTTTATGGTTTAAAATAAGCTCCTAGAGCATGGTATGAGAGGTTGCACAACTACCTTATACAGATTGGTTTCCAGAGAACTAATGATAACAGTGGTTTGTACATCAAGGAAGGACTAGATAACATGATTGTATTGGTAAAAATATTTGTGGATGATACTTTATTTACATGGAATGATGATCTATGCAAAGAATTTTTAGAGAAAATGAACAAAGAGTTTGAAATGTCTATGTTTGGTGAGATTAAGTTCTTTTTTAGATTGTACTTAGAACAGAGCAAGAATCGTATTACTCAATCTAAGTATATCAAGGAGATACTCAAGAAGTTTGGTATGGAAGATTTAAAATTAGTTGGAACCCCCATGTGTACTGGACTAAAGCTTACCAAAGATTATTACTCAAAAGAGGTAGATTAGACCTTATATATATCAATTATTGGAAAATTATAATATGTAGTTCATACAATACCTGATATTTCTCTTGTAGTTGGTATAGTGGCAAGATTGTCAAAAAAACCTAGAGAAAATCATATGATGGCAATCAAAAGAATCTCGAGATATTTGAAAGGCACTAAAGACTATTGTGTATGGTATAAACTTGGAGGAAATATGGACCTAAAAGTTTTTACTGATGCTGATTGGGCAGGAAATCTTGATGATAGAAAGAGCACAAGTGGTGGAGCATTCTTTCTTGGTAAAAGGTTGGTATCTTGGACAAGCAAAAAGCAAAACTACACATCCCAATCCACAGTAGAAGTATAATATGTTGCAGTAGTAGTGAACTATTCTAATATTGTTTGGTTTAAATAGTTGTTGGAAGGCATGAAGGTTGAGATCAAAGAACTAGTTGTCATGTTTTGTGATAATACAAGTGCAATCAACATATCAAAGAATCTAGTGATGCATTACAAGACCAAGCATATTGCTATAAAATATCATTTTGTCAAAGAACTGGTGTAGGAAAAAGAAATCAGATTGGAATATGTCCATACAAAAGAACATATTGTAGACATATTTACCAAGCCACTACCTAAGGATGTATTCTAGTATCTAAGAAGTAAGTTAGGGGTCATTCCCCTATCTAAAGCTCACTAAATAAAGCTTTAGTGATGCATCAACAGGAACCTAGTTGAAGATCAATCAATTGATGTTGTATAATCAAGAGAACATTGCATATGAATCAGTACTCAAGGTACATTGGTACTCATTTTGTATGTGTTGTCTTTGGCATATGTTGTCAAAGAGGGAGAGTTTACTGTCATACCTTTCTAAAATTTGTTTTAGAAATTCCTTCACAAAGGGAGATTACTACATAAAAGAGAAGTTTGTGGTATAAAATCTAAGAGGGAAAAACTTTCTGTCAAAAAAAGTCTTGTTCTCAAATTTCATTGTGCTATGACATGTTGCGTTGCCATCAATGACAAAGAGGGAGATTGTTGGATACAATTGTCTACTTGTGTGTTGTCTTTGATTTCACACAAATGTCATATCAGTTGTTAGTCAGTGCTTACTGAGCTCACTTGGTCAACAAGACAATTTTCATGTCTTCCAAGCATTCCTAGAGATTACTCGGTGAAGATAATGTCTACCGAGCTAACTCGGGCATCAAAGGAAATTATGGCAGGAAGTAGTGTTAACTGAGTTGTCATGGTGAATGAAGGAAAGTTGGTTAGAATTAGTGTTTATTGAGTTCACTCGATTACCAAAGGATTTTGCAAGTTCACAGTGTTAACCAAGCTTCTATTGGTTAACTAAGGAGATCATTTCAGGACCAGTGTTTATCGAGCTGGGTTGGCTATCGAAGATTTTTTTTGATTTGGGATATGAAGTTTAATTTGTTTCAAGTATTGTTTCTAGCCGACTATGGTGATGTTTATTGGTCATTGTAATTTGTGTTAGCTGACTTGAAAATCTGAATGACATAAATATAAGGTCAAGTTGTGATTTTTAGTAGGATGCAAGTGTATTGATTGATTGAGAAGGAAAGGGTGTGAGCAAGCTTGAAGGATGGTTAGATATCCTTGTGGAGTAGTAAAGTAATATTCAATCAAGAAGGATCTAGCATGAAGTAGAATATAGATTTGTAATAAAAAATTTAGTTGCATCTAAATCAAGTTGGCTCCTAATAGGGCTCACTTCAGAAGAGTGAAAAATAATAACTACTTACATTGGTGGTTTTTCCCATATTGGGTTTCCACGTTAAATATGGTGCCTCTTGTGTTCATTTTTTTCTCTCATGTTTGCAAATTATTACAATTGATGTTAGATTTGCTAAAGTAAAATATACTCTACATTTATCGAGTTACAACATTTTCAATATGTTTACCGAGTGATAGCAGTAAGTAGTTTTGTTGACATCTAAGGGATCTATGGAAATATTTTTGTGGTAACTGATTCACACCCCACCACCTCTCAACTACTCCATCTATTTTTCAATAGCCTTGAAGGTTTCAAATTCAACACAAAGAAAACACATACCAATGTAAGATGCATTTTCTGAAGATTTCAATGCAGACTCTCATAACATCATATTAGCATATGCCTTGAATTTTCCAAAATCCAAATCAAGATGCCAATGCACTTGCAAACTTGTAGATCTAAAAAATGATGAACTTGCCCTCTGCATGACTATGAAATCCCTCTCCAGTGCTTGAATATGGAATTAATTTTGGAACTATTCAAATCAAAATGCCAATTAGGGATAAGAAAAAATGAAGCAATTTGAAAGTGGGAGTGATTATTCAATGTTTTATTGGATAATTGCCAATGAAATTTATATCAATAAATTCCAATTCAAAATAGAATTAATATTTTGTTGAGGAAATGGTGAGAGATTATTAGAAGAAGAGGAGCAGAGGAAAGGTTAAGGGCATTAAGGGTAATATTGATGATATGGATTCATCCCCATCAGATGATGAACCTCTTGCCCACAGAATGGAGAGGAAGCGAAAATCCATGAGATTACAAGAGGAGAAGACTCAGAATACTATTAAGAATGCGACACTAGAAAGAGAGGATTATGGGGATCAGGAGCAAAGTCTAGATTTTGACAGGGTTGAGGGAGAGATTGGCTCTACCAAAGGCCTGTTAGGAACCCCGAGACCATTTTGAAGGAGATTGGAATTCTGAAACAACAAATGCAATTGATTGGAAAGGAAGTTGAGTAGGTTAGCAAACTAGCCAGAGGGGAGCACACTTTGGGTCAACATATTGACTGACTTTTTGAGGTAATTGGAAATGCTGAAGAGGTTAAAAACCTTATAAGAAAGATTCCACAGATTGAAGCAAATAACAGGGTGCTGGAAAAGGCTAATAGTGATAATTAAAAGAAGGTGATTAGATTGGAGACCAAGCTGAATAATATTGAAAAGATGGTCAAGCAAATGGTAGATAATAATAATAATTCCTTAAAGACCATGGTAGATAATGTGAGTAGTCTCCTGAAAAAGGTTGAGCAAGAAAAAGGATTAGGATTCCCCTTCAATGGTTGACATATAGGGTCCTAGCAAATGAACTCGGGCTCATTTTAAGAAGAATGAGGCTATGAACAAGATGGAAGAGGTGAAGGCCACTATAGAGAATATGCACATTTTGGCAGACCAGGATGCTGACTTGATAAAGACTATATAGTTGTTCGAGTGCTGGTCTTTTGCTATCTTTTTGCTATTCTTTTCAGCTTTGTTTTTGGTTGGCCTCCTTTTTCTATGTTTCTCTTTGCTCTGTTAGGAGGTTTATTTTATGTTGATCTTTTCTTTAAACTCTATTCCTAGCTTTAGGGTTTTCTTTCATGACTCTTGTTATTATGTAAAAGGTTTCAAATCCTATAAAACCTATTTTTACTTAATCAAAACATTCAAAATAGAATTGCATTGTTGAAAATTTGATCTATATTCACATAAAAAGACTGCCTATGACCTATTTAAGAATATTTAGGGCAAAAAAAATATGTCAATATAGAAAAGAGTTTTTGTTATTTTGTGACTAGAAGGATTACACACCTTTTTAGTTTTGATATAGAGACACTCAAGGTAGTCCTCTGGATTTGATGAAGGGGGTTCTAAATGTACAAAACAAACTAGAAAATGGTCATTGAGATTTTCCCAAAATGCTTAACTAAATTATATATCCATCATAAATTTTTTTTTAAAAAAATTGTGACACCTTACAAAGATTCTAGCTATTTGCACAAAAACACTCAAAAAATATAATTTGAAACCCTAGTGCCCTGATCCAATCTTTCTCTCTTGAGCCCTATCATTTATCGCATGGGAAACAATAATTTCTTAAGAGAACCACCATTAAGAGAATCATTCATATATACTAGCATATAATTAGTCCATTCACCGACATATAGAGGAGTGGTATTGGTGAACGACTAGTTCTTCCACTACTTCCCAACATGCTCATGAGCATTTTCGCCACTGATAGTTGCATTGCACTACTTCCTACCATCCTCATGAATATTCTCATCGTTGATAGTTGCATTGCAGAATGTTGTAGTTGATTTTTCTGTGAGAGGAGGGAAAATAAATATTAAACTCCCTCTTTTATCCCTACCACTCCAACCTAAAGAAAGTGCAAGAAATAAGCTGATAGGCAATTGTATATATGATAGGAATTTAAGATTTGAAGGTAGGAAAATGTTAATTTGGTAGAAATATAAGATTTATATTCCCTAAAATTTATTTGTCCTTTTTCTTATATTTAAGAAAAAAGACTACCGTATTATGATCAATGTATATTTTAGCATAACTTGATGAAGAGTTGGTTTAGACTAAAAGAAAAGTTACTTAACTATAAAGAATATTGTTAGAGTGCTTATTGAATTGGGATAAAGATACTTAAAGAACCAATTGAATGTATTTAATCAATCTTATGTGAAATTATATTTCATCAACAAATAAGTCAATTCTTAGGTTGTTGTGATTGTTTGAAATCATAATGAAGATTTAACTTGTATTCATAATTAATAGACTTAAGAAGTTAACACTAATAGTTTGTAGGTGAAATCTTCACACAATCCACTATCTATTTTCTCTTTTGCATTTCTCATATTAGAGTCTTAAAGGAAAAATGCGAATTTTGATACATGTATGTTGAATGTGGTGATTCCTTTATGAGTAACAAGGAGTGAACTATATTTTTTTATGTTTATATCCAAAATGTATATATGATCACATTCTTGATATTTGTTTCAACAAATGACCTCCCTGCATTCTATTACTACATCTAATTTTATCTCTAAGGGTTGGGTATGCTCACTCCTAGGGCACGAAAGAAGTGATGTAAAACTAAGACTTCAAATTTTCTTCCACTAGTCTTCTAGGAAGTAAAATGGAAAAATTCCTACCAAGGCGATATAAGTGTTTGCAGCTTCCAAGCTTAAATTTGGGCTAAATTAACCATGGAATAAAAAATTAATATTTTTTATTAAAATCCCCACAAAGTATTCTTTAGAGAAGAATTTTTGGCTTTTATTATTATTATTATTACTTTACAGTGGCATGAGGCAAGATTGTATATATTTTTAACTATCTCTGTAATTAGAGACTATCTTTTCATGTTTTTACATTTATATTCCTATTCTTTTGCCTTTCAACCTTTCTATTTTTCTCTTGCATTTTGTAGTTAGTGAAATTAGTTTGAAATAGTTCAAATTCTCTTGTTTAAAAATATATTTATTATGTCTTAATTTTAATTTAAAATAAGTAAAATAATTTAAACTTTTTATTCAAAATCATTTAAATTTATTATTTAAAGTAATTTAAATATTTAAGACAAATATATATATATATATATATATATATATATATATATATATATATATATATATATATATATATATATATATATAATGTAGTGGTGAATAAAAAAATGAGATAGTAGGTCTCCTTGATACACTCTTTTCTTAAGATTGAAAAAACTCAGCTAGTGTAGTGCCTACCCTCATTTACATCTTTTCTGGACATTGTTGTTGTTATTATCAGACAATGTTAGACTAGTTTTATGTTGATGGATTAGTAGTATTGTTTTGAGACTATCAGACATTATGTTATGGATTTAGTTGGTATATGATGAGATCATTTAGACTTTACATTTTATGTATGCATGATGATCATTACATTGCTTTCAATTATTGTTGATGATTAGTTAGATGGTTTATTATCTCATGTGTTTTATTATGGATACTTACGCCATACTTGCATGTGTATGGTGTGTTTGTTTTCTCATATTGTATGGCATTTTTGATATGGTTAAGGAAGGGAGTCGTAGTCACCTGCTAGCTGGGATCTACACGATGCACCACTTCCTGCCACTGTCTGTTTAGCTTAACATTATATATATTGTATGTACATGCATGGTTTTTTTGTAGGTTGCAGGTACCGGGTATCAACTTCCCTGAATTTCCAAGATGAGCGTACCCTATTATTCTATCTCAATGATAAGAGAAGGGAGATAAATTCTCAAGTCCAAATCCCAAACCCTTAAACCAATTGTCCTAGTGAGGTAGGACAAGTATCTGGATATTTTACCCACCGAATGTGTCAGATGACATATTTCATGATTTTTAACCCTTTAGACTGATTTTGTCTGAATTGTTCTATGATGGGTTTTCATACTTTATCTTAGAGGTCTATGGTGAATTTTCTATTAATTAAGTCTTAATAAATAGATTTAATTAATAAATTAATTATTTGAGAAAATTAATATAAAATATCATGATCTTTGATATTTTGATTATAATTAATTAAATGAGGATTAATTGAGAATTAAATAAAAGAAAATTAGAAATTAAAATTAATAATAATTATAAAATAATAATAAAGTAATAAATAAATAATAATAATAAAATTTATAAAAATTAGAATGAAAGTTATAAAAAAAATTAAATAGAAATTCTATAAAAAGTAAATTGGAGTTATAAGCTTGCCTAGGAGTTAACACACCTTTTCTATTTCTCATATGTCAACAACACGGGGGTTAGTGCATCAATTAAGCACATGGTGTCTACAACCTTATGACTCATCTAGAAGGTTGGAAAAGACACATACTTAGTTGGTGACACCTTTTAGCTGTTTCTAGAGATATTCTAGGTGCTTCCTAAGAGCTCTTTATATTCAGGCATTCCTAGAAGCTTAGAGATAGCGTTTGGAGAGCATTTGGAGCATTGGAGGACTCGAAAACTCTGAAGAAGGGAGGAGCTTGCTCTGCGGGTTTTCTGACGAAGAGTGAATTAGCATTAGAATCCAGGTAGATTCTTGTGATTTTATTTATGCTATTTCTGCATCTTGCACTTCCTGTCTTCTTTGTGTCTTCCATATGTCTTCTGAGAATTTTCCTATTTAAATTGTATGCATTCTCAATATGGGTAGTTAAAGTTTATTTGAGAATCTTATTTGCATAAATCTGAAAAGAACATGGGGCTAGAGTTTAAATTGTAGCCAAAACTATTAGATGTATTATTGGATAAATTTGAGATCAAAAGTTTATAGGAAAATTTTGAAAATTAGAATTTTAAAATAAATTGTGTATATATATGTTTATATTTTTGAATCTGCATACATATATACATATATATATATATGTAAACATGTCTATATGCTATGATATTTGATAAAATGTTGTATGTATATATACACACACACACAAACATATATATATATACTTATATATATACATACATATGTATATATACATATACATTTATTTAATTAAAAGTCGAATGAATTTCTGCAATGAAATCTCATTAAAATCGCATTGCGATTTGTATTCGCGCATGATAACGTTTAGTAAAAAAATGTTATGGAAAAATATTAAAATTTGGAATGGGGCGGGAGGGACTTATTTCCCCACCCCTGCCGATGGCTATGACCACGTGGACTGCAGTACCACAGAGTACCTGCGATCCGCAAGACGCATATATAATTGTGACCGACGGTTATTAAACTCGCCGTGTGTAATGTGCGGTTGTCATATGTTTTGTTAATTTGATTTTTTTATATAATTTGTTTTTATAAAATGATAATTATATATGTATATGTATATATATATATATATATATATGTGTGTGTATATATATATGTATGTATGTATATATATAAGTATATATATGTATATACATTATTAATAATAAATAATTAATATATTGATAAATGGTTGGAATTTAAAGAGTAATTCTTAAATAAAAAATTATTTTATAATGTTATAGTTGAGCAATATAGGTTCAATTTAATCTTTTAATTTGGAAAGATGAATATGAAAAGAATTTCAATTATTATTTTGAAAATGATGGGGGTTATTATCATCAAAATGTGTATATAAAAGACATTTAGAACATTAGAAAATTGATTTTAAGAGTTAGAGGGAAAAACCATTATCAGTCAATACAATACATGGGTTGGGAAAAACATAGAAAATGTTCCTCCATTCATTATCCAACTTGGAAATGTAAACTGGGAGGTCTCTACATTTAATTCAAGTATGTAAATTTAGCAAAACCAAAACATGTGTTTACATTGTGTATTCTTTAGCTATTGTTTTGGGTTTTGGGTTGACTAGTGTTGACCAGTTATAGGACATCTACTAGAGGCTTGGGGGTTATGTGATTGTGATGTCATGATGATGTTTTAATCTCGATCTTTATAAACCCAACCATGGTTATGTGATGGAATGTTTGTAATTACTGATTGTTATAGTTGAGATTCTTATGTATGAGACACTTGACTCAACCATTTTGGAGTCTTCGATCAGTATGATTGAGATATATTTTGGTTATTGAGAACCAATGTATACTTTTAATTATCAGTGACACTTCAGTTGGCAATAGAGAGTTGTTGTGGTCATGATTTTCTATGGATGCTTGCTCATGGAGATTTGATGCTTTTATGCATATTTGATGTTCTTATTATGGATTATCTTTTGTGATTTTGAGATTTATGATTCCATGAGCATAGGGTAGGATATCTACATGTAGTGTCAGGAAGTGGCTTGCAATGGGGGCCAGGGCCCTAAGAGGTTGCCAGGGTAACTCATTGTAAGTTGGTTAAAAAGTGAAAACATTCACACCTAATACTAACTGAATGAACCTAAAAAGATAAGTTTTTTGATCTCGCCCATGCCTTGAGTGCTTGTATAGACTAGTATGGGAGTAGAGAGAATGCATGGTTGTGACCTTGCATTCCATAGTATGCCTCGTCAATATGAGAGGATACTAGTGGCTGTATGAGGATCAGTATGGACCCGTGGAGTTTAGCTAACTGCCAGGGTAACTTGTACATGATATTTGCGATGACACTTTTTCGCTTGCATAGTAGGTTCCTACATGTCTTTGTGTGCCTCTGGAGATTAGATATCGATTTTGTGTGATGGAACCTTTGAGTTAGTATACTTTTAGGATTCCTAGACTTATAGAGATTTATGCTATGTGTTTTGGATAGCCTGTTTGGGACTTGAGATTATCTCCTCAGCACGATGGGAGTGGACCACTTAGGTACCACACGGTCAGGTGGTAGTGTTTTTCCACTCTTATCATTTGAGATTCATTGAGACATCATGGTTGATGTGTCCTTCATGATGGTGGATATGTATCCTTTCATTGATGATTAGCATATGTTAGATGATGTTATCTTATGCTTATATTTCCATGTTAGATTACTTTTTGCATATGATATAGTATATGTTAGGAGTGACATTCCTACTATGATAATACTGATGATCTCTTTGATGGTTTGGAATGTTACATACGGAGGGATGGCTAGGGCCCATGATGGTCTAATGATGCTATTTACGGTTGGAAGGAGCTGTGCACTTAGTTTATTATGTTTGATCTTTTATGATGGATGTTTATATCTTCTATGATGGTGTATCATGTGTATCATGTAATTTTCTTTACTTGATGTATCATGGATTAGAATAGGATGATGTACCATATTTCACATATGTATATTCTTTTAAGCTTTTCATACCTTGTGACATGTACAGTGGATGATTGAGCATTTGAAATGTAATGTATAAACATTGGACTTATCATTATTATTTCATGAGGTTGCTATATTAGATGGATTCAATAATGTTAGTTGATTTAGATGTAATTCAATGTTAAGGGATCCTTAAAGAATGTAATCTATTATGTATGCTATGTTTACTTTTAGATGGACATTGCTATTGCTTCCATTATGATGCATAAGTTATATGTAGTATTTACTTTCATGTTTTAAAAAAAAAAATGCTACCAAACTTAGTGAAATTCTAGGTTAATTCTTTAGATCCCTTGGTGGGACATTACATTTGGTATCAGAGATCGAGTTTCTACATTGGGAGCTCTGGGTATTTTGGAACAACTAGAAACTTTGAACTATTGAGTGTATCTCTTCAAACTTGAAACTAGGTGAACTGAAACAAAACTTGAACTATTACTTGTATATTTTTCATACTTCAACACTTAGTTTCAAAACTAGAAATTTTACTTAAACCTAAACATAGAACTAAACTTAGTCTATTGCAAACATGTGTCTTTGATTGTAATAGTACTTGTACTATTGTAGGATGGTATCTAGCACTAGGTCTTTTGTTAGAGGCCGTGGTAGAGGTTGTGGTAAAGGTCATGGTCATGGCAGAACTATCAGTGTCCATGAGTCTGCCCATGAGGGATTTGCTCATGAAGAGAGCAGAGGAGAGCATGCTAGTAGGAAGCAGGAAGAGAGTCGTAAAGAGGACCAAGCTGAGTCTGAAGAGGTTGGTTTGAGACAGATGATGAAAACTATTCTTGAACATCTACCTCCTGTTCAAGAATAGCCCAAAGCACACCAGACAGAGCAAGAGCATAGACCCAGGTCTAGGAGCCCTTGGAAGGATCATCAAAGGTCCATTGTGTCCACTCAGATGAAAGATCTTTCGAGATCCAAGGTCAGGCCTTTCAATGGGCAAGATTTGCTATCACTAATTTGGAGAATTTTGGATCCCTTGGCTGGGCATTACAGCTAGAGTACCAATAATAAGAATGGAAAAATAAACCTTAGATAGGCAAGAAATGATTAGGTTATACCATTTATCTAAAAAGTCAAATATTTTAAGAACCTTGACAAGAAATAACCACCAGACTCTATTGTAAGCCTTTATTTAATAGTTTGTTTGACTATTATAAGTGACTAATTATTTAATAATTTATTTGGTCATTTATTTAGTATTTTTTAATTTTAGTAACTAAATTTTAGTGACAATCAACCATTTAGTAGTTTATTTGATCATTTATTAGTCACTCAACCTAGTGATTTTACCAAATGACCAAATTACTCATTTATCTAGTCACCTATAGTTGTAAATTGCAAAGAAATAGTGGAATGTGATCAGTTTTAGTCACATGGCTAAAGCTTTTAGTGGTGTGACTAAAACTTTTAGTAGCATAGTCTCATATTTGCCAAAATGTACTAGTGAATGAATTGAAAGGTTGGCTCATAGTTGATTGACAATCTTAAGGAGTTGTGAAGAGGAGAACAAAATAGGTGAAGTCTGAATTCACAATCAAATTATACAACAAGTACATAAATTTCTTACATGCAGATATGCAGAAATAAACTCGCACAGAATATGACAAGGTAATGATCCAGTAGTCGATGGGTGTCAACATAGGAATCTATGTTCAGCCACTCATAGAACTCATTATGTTAGGTGAAACCATAATGTTCTTATCTTATCATATGATACCCAACCCATGAAATTTTAAATATTACCACTTGATTAAATAACTATCATAAACTTTCCCATAAGGAACTAGACTAGTGTTGGAGGGCATCCGGTGAAATAATTCTATGACCACAAGTTACTCGCTTTATGACAGCCACCCAATCTAAAGGATCACACTTGCATAATCTAATACACACATATTTCTAGTTATATTAATTGGAAGAAAACATAGTTTACTTTTCCAATTCCAACTAATACACTTATTTCATTTGCTTCAATTTAACAAATGAATCAACAAACAGAAATATCATATGAAACCAACTTTCAATCTTTCAAGTAAACTTCTTATAGAAGTACCAAATGAAACCATATTAATATCCTTACATACAATCCACATTACATATTACCAAAGTAGCTTTGTCCCCTTTAATTTTCACAATTAACCAAGCTTTTCAAACTACATATTAACTATATTAAAAAAATTAATAGTAAGGAATTGATTTTTCCAAAATCACTATATTTACATCTCATTCTAAAATACCAATATTAAAACTATTCACATATCTTAATACTTACAACATTAGAATATAAAAATTAATCAATTTTCATTTCTGAAACAAATAATCATAGTAATTGCATAACAATAAATATATATTTCAATTGTAACAATCTATTCATAAGGAAGAATACATATATGTTGATACATATAATTTTAAAGTCAGAACTAAAATAGATAGTTAATCTTTTCCTCCGTAAATCTAATTACGTGCTGTTACCAGATAATTACATTTTCGTATACAAAAACAACACATTACCTATTTAATTCTGCGACACACACAGAACCCCAAATACCAATTTACTCATTTACATAAAAGGTTTAATAAAATGCCTCTTCCCAATCCCAAGCAATAGCATAACTAAAGTTATAAACATCGAATACAACTGTATGCAGCTATCTGAATCCAAAACATCATGCACAATCAACAAGATTTCAACTATTCTACATGTAACCTCCAGCATGGTGATAATCGTAAAAAAAAATAATGCTGACAAAATGAAAATCCAACCTTGTTTTAGGTTTACTTCTAACTGTTTGACATAATTCCTGCACCTAAATTCATACAAGTGACTCAATGGGAAACCATTGATGAAATTTCCAGCAACCCAAAAAAAATCCTTCTAAAAGTTTAACACAATATCTACGCCTTGATTTCAAGAAAACTGTTAGATAAAAATGACCATGTTCTAGTTCGTGATAACAATTTAATGTATTGTGTCCAACCCCAATCTCATGTCTTTGCCCTTGGTTCATAGTCACGAGTTCGTAGATCACTACGAACTCGTGGCCGTGGCCAAGTCGCATACATCCAAAAGAATAAACACAGAGGCATGGTACACATATAGCTCGGCTCAATAGAAGCCGATAACCACATTCTCATAATGAACTACAACCATGAGTCATTCATAAAATACAGAAAAACCCAAAAAAAAACAACATTACCAAATTGAAACCCCCATACCCACACTCAAGTATGAGTATAAACAAAGCTTCAACAACATACAATGCTAAACCTTGCTTACATCCACTCTTGGATGTCAATATCAATCCCCATATCTAAAGGAACATTAAAAAAATAGAGGATAAAGTTAGAGAAAAGCCCCTTGCCTGTAAAAGTGTAGAGTGATACACAAGAAAAGTTGCCTAGAGAGCCCTTTACTTCATACTCGCAGCCTAAGCCTCCAAACCCTTTTAAACCTTTTCATAGAGATAACAATGAAACCCTTAAGAAAGCGGAACTGAGAAAATGCAACCACAGAATGACAAAAACCTAGAAAAGTACAAAATTACGAACATATAAAGAGCTAGAGTGAGTCAAAAATCTCCTTCATGGCTAACAGTTCCCTAAGATTAGTGTCGAGAAACCTGTTCAACAGAGGCTTCATTATTTTCCAATTGGAGTTCATAATGATAGATCGAAAACAAGTTACAACTAACAACCAGCAAACAGAACGACTAGACATGCGAAGAAATGCTCATAACTGCGAGCTTATCCCTTAATCTCCACTATCTTAGCCTTCTTCAACACTTGGCAACAGTGGTACTAGCTCGATGTTCGAAGAACCTGCCAGCCTTTAATTCCCATAAACATGGCCGCCAATGCCCAATCCAAAACAATGCCAAGTTCAAATTATGCATTGATAAGCCTAGGCTATGCTTCTAGTTTAGGTTTAGATTAAGTTTTAATTCCATGCGATAGGTTAGTTAGGCACTAAATTAGATAGATATGCATGAGAATATTAATATTTATACTTAATAATAATATTAATATTTATACTTAATATTAATATTAATATTAATATCATAGTTAATATTAATCCCATTATCATATAAATGTTGTTAATAGATAAAAGTATATATATATATATATATATATATATATATATATATATATATATATATATATATATATATATATATATATATATATATATATATATATATATATATATATATATATATATATATATATATATATATATATATATATGTATGTATGTATGTATGTATAATTATATAAGTATAGCATTATATAAATATATATATATAAATAATTATTTCATAATAAATGCACTTATATTTATATGTATATATATTTATTTATATAATGCTATACTTATATAATTATACATACATACATATATATATATATATATATATACATATATATACATACATATATATATATATATATACATATATATACATATATATATATATACATATATATACATATATATCTATATATATACATATATATACATATATATATATATACATATATATACATATATACATATATATACATATATATATATATATATACTTAAATCCGAAAAATAACAGATTCAAGGTGCTACTAAAATTTAATGCCACCTCAAATATAAGTCTGAAAGTACGAACCAGACCAATAGTAAAACTGAAACTATACTATCATTGCTTTATTATTTAAAGTTTGATTCTTGAATCTAAATTGATTTAGATAATAAGATTCTGAATAAAACACAATACTGAAAGTATTGAAACATTTGTTCTAAGAATCAGATTTTAGTAACGTCTGAATTCTCATAGAGTTTAACATAATGATGCCATAATTAAAATAACTTCAACAAGTACCAACTATCTAGAATTTAAACTAATCTTAGGATCCAAGGTGTTAGATGTAGAACTATCAGGGCCATGACACTAAAAGCCTACACTAATGTAGATTGGGGAGGTAACATTGATGATAGAAAAAACACCACTGGAGGAGCACTTTTCTTGGGAAAAATGTTGATTACATGGACTAGCAAAAAGAAAAGTTGTACCTCATAGTCCATTGTTGAAGTTGAATATGTTGTAGCTACTATAAATTACACCAATATTGTATGGATCAAACATTTGTTGCAAGGTATGAAGGAATAGGTAAATGAGCCTGTGATACTTTGTTGTGATAATACAAGTGCTATCAACATATCAAAGAACCATGTAATGCATGCTAAAACCAAGCATATTGCAATCAAGTATCACTATGTAAGAGAGTTGGTGGAAGACAAACAAGTGAAGATGGAATATGTTAGCTCAAAGGAACAAATTGCTGACATCTTCGCAAAAGTACTACCTAAAGGTGCTTTTGAGTATCTTAGAGGCAAGTTAGTGGTGATACCCCTAGCCAAGGCTACTTGAAGCAAAAGCAAGACTGCCTTGTATCAAATGAGCTAATTGTTGAAGATTTTACACATTGATGCACAGGGTGTTTACTTTAGGATTCATGCCTAAAGTAATAGAAGTGCTAAAGTTCTAAATTAATCATAAGCAAGGTGATAGAGGGAGAAATTGAATGAACCTGCAAAAGCTACACTTGCATATCAAGATGCTAATATGTCTTTGGCATTGTTGTCAAAGAGGGAGAAGTAACGAGAAACTGATCAAAGACATGTGATCAAAAGTATGAGGGAGATACTAATCAATTGAAGATAGAGAGAGAAGTTGACAAAAAAATCAAAAGTTGATTAGAACAGAAGAAGATGGGCAATATAGAGGGAAGAAAAACAAAGAAGAACAATACATCAGCTAAGAGGGGGAAGCAAAAATGAAGCAATATAGATAATAGAGGGAGTTGTGAAAACTGATGGTAATACAATTACTTTTTGGCATTTGACTTAGTGTTCTAACCTTGTTAGCATTTGGTTAAATAGTTTAGTCTAATGGTTGATCAGTTTTGATTTTCCATCAATGCAAAAGAGGGAGATTGTTGGAAATCTGATTGAAAAGCTTATTGATGAAGATCAAAAAAGGGAAGATTGTTGCAAAGAAGGAAGATTTGTTGTTTTCAATCATTTTTTTGTCATTGATGTCAAACCTACTATTTGTAGGAATGACATTTTCTTATAATATCCAAGTAATATCACTTAGTTTACTGATGAAGAGGATTTGATCAACAAGATGTAACAAGACTACCTAAGGCAAACGTTGAGTTATGATGTTGTAATGAAGTGCAAGAATCAGTTAAGACAATGGCTAAATGATGTAATGATAAAATACCCAAAGATACAGAGGTTGGTCACACTTAGAACCATTGAAGGAACAAGTTGTAAAAAGGTTGACCATAGAGCTTAAACTAAGATTATTAGTGGGTGCCAAGAAAGTTAGTTAAAGTCAAGAAAATTCTCAGTTGGAACCAAGCATAAAAAAAATTTAGTGTGTACCAAGTGATCTTCAGGTGCCGAGTGAAGTTCAGGTGTCGAGCATCAGAAAATTCTAGTGTGTGCCGAGTAATCTTCAGTGCCAAGCATCAAGAAAAACATAGTTGATGCTGAGTAACACAGTATGTGCCAAGCACTAGTATTTCAATAGAGCTAAGCTGTTGCATTATTTTAAATAACAAAGATTTTCCAAATCTGAGCTGATAACATGGTTACTTAGATTTTGTGAACTAGTTGGAGGATAAGGATGATGAGCTGGTGGTATAGAATTCTATGAAAACTGTTTTTGAGTGAATTCAAAAGGATTACTCAAGAAGTTTCTAGAGGAAACAAAATATGGGTTAGATGCAATGAATCCTACCTAATCCATACAAATTGAGAATTGAGTGGGAAAAGAACTCCAAGATTTCTATTTAAGGAGTCATAGACCAAGAAGCAAATGTTGTTGATGCTACTATTTCCAAAGGGCAAAATTGTGAAGTGGTTAGAAGGGTGTCAAGGAGAAGACATCTAGAAGAAGGAATAGCACATAGGCTTTGCTTCTACGAGTGGTCAGGAAGAGCTGATTACACTAGTACATTGAGCATGGAGACTCAAGGAGACTAAGCTTGAAAGGAGGACAAGCTATCAGTGTTGTAGAGATTGAAGGCCAGGCAATGGTATGAGCTGAAGAGTGATATGAGATCTGCAAGTTAATTTGTATGTTGTAGTCAGGTCAAAGATTTTCTAATACTCTTCAGCAATTGTATTACCTATGAAAATCCTATGGACTTAGGTTGGTATAATAGCCATTTGTAAATCTTTTAATAGGGTGGCATTCCAAGTGAATGTTCTAAAGTCCTCTAACCAGGCCTTCTTCTAACAAGGTGGTTAAATCCTCTAACAAGGTCACATTTAACAATGTGCTGTAAGCCTTTAAAAGGGCAAGCCTTTCATAGGGCATCACTTTAGAAGAGTGAGAATTGAGTAGCATGTTATTAGTGGTTTTTCTCAAATTGGGTTTCCACGTAAATCATTGTGTTATGTGTTGATTTCTTATGTGTTATGCTTGCATGTTGATTTATAATAACTTGTTGGTTAGAATTGTTAAAGCTTGGATGAATGAATGGTTGAATGGGCTCACTGTACTTAGTGAAAAGTTTGAATAGGACATTTGGACCTTGAATAATTGATTCACCCCCCCCTCTCAGTTATTCTAAAGTATTTCTAATAGTAACCCACAAGGCAATATAATATCTTATGAGTCTCAAATGAGACTCATTGAAAAAATTTCTCCTCCCCTGAAATATATTGTTATTCCTAGCTTTCCAAATGTTCCAAAGAATATAGGAAGATAAAATAGACTAGAAATTATTGAGTTCTCTATTGCACTTTAAATTGCATCTAGATAATATATTGCTGCAAGTAAAATTACCATCAATAACCAAACCAAAATAATTCCAAACATGCTTAGCGAAATTAGATTTTAAAAAAATATGAGGGACCAATTCAAGCATATTGCAAACTAAGCAATAATTGGGATTATGATAATAGGAAATATCAAACTTTTGGCTTGATTGGTCTATGCTAGAGCTGGGAGAAAGTTTTTCCAAGGCCACCGAGTCCATATCAGGGTTCCAAAAAGTTTGAACATGGTTGAAAATCTCAAAGCTAGCATAGCAGATGGCATAAATATACTTGATCTTCACTAGATGAAAGGTAGTGGGATCCGACCATCATAGCTGGGTAGAACAAAAGGGCATTATGCAATAAATAAGATTAACAAGAAGGTTGTCGAGAGTATTATTGATTAGGCAGTAGGTTCTCTAGTGAGAGGAGGGAAGACAATACTTGTTAGCAAGATCACCCCAAAAGATAAGAGGCCTAGTTGAAATAATATCTTGCAAATGAGAAATACCCAATCCATTCCATCTTTTAGCTAATAAGCCTTAGAGAAGGGAAAAGGGTTTGTTCCAAGCCTTAAGTTCCACCATATAGAATCTAGTATACAAATAATGTTTCCTTGTTTTTTTCTAACACCTCCAACAAATAACTGTCTGACATATCTCCATCCTTTCTAGATAGCTTTAAAGACATTGGATCTACCCACTCTTATGTTCAAGTCCATAGCTAGGAGGTCTAGGAGGCTTAGGTTATTCCATCCTTTGGCCTTGGTTGGATGGGAATCCTTCAAGTTATTTCTTACCAAGATCTCCTAAGGATCTTCACCCACAACTACCTTAATTATCTATTTAACTACAAGTACAATTCCTTTGTGTCTCAAATTCTTGATCCCAAGGCCTCCCTCATCCTTGCTCAAGGTGCACCATTTCCAATTAACAACATGAGTTTTGTTATTTCCCAAGTTACCATAAGACCAAAGGTAATTTCTAATGATTTTTTTAGTAAAGTCAATATGATTCATATTGAAGAGCCAAACTGAGGAGAGATAAATAGAGTAGGAGGATAAAATCTTCTAATAGACTTGAACTCTACTAGCTATTGAAAGGTAGGTAGAGTTCCATTTATTGAGTTTAGCAATAATTTTGTCTTTAATCTTATTCCACATGTCATTAATGCAAGGATCAATAGAGAAAGGGATTCCAAGGTATCTAATGATCTATTTAAGACCATCCCAACTAAATCCAAATCTATGACACCAATTAGGGGGTTGCTCCTCCCAGTCAAGGAGCATAGATTTAGCCACATAGATCTTATTTCCAAAAGCATCATTGAATAACTCCATTTTTTTCATCAAGGATGACATATTATCCTCATCTAGACAAAATATCAATACAGTATCATCAAAAAATTGGACATGGATAAGCTCATCATTATTAGGAAGGGATTGACCTCTCACCTTCTGATATAAGGATTTGTCTCTCAACAAATAGTGGAGGAAGTTCACTACAATGACAAAGAGATCAAGGGAAAGAAGACATCCTTTTCTAATGGATGTAGAAAGGTTAAAGCACTCTAAACATTTCTTGTTAACCACAACAATAGCTCTATCATCAATCGAAAGAGTGGAGACCATGAGGAAAACATTATTAGGAAGGACCAAGTATTTCATATATTAGAAATTTGTTCAGTGTTCCCCTCAAGATTCATGACAAGGGCTTAACTGCCTCTTATGTACTATAAGTTGAGTAGTTGTATCAGGCATTGACAAATCTTTCTTTTGGTACAACAACAACCCCACTTTAACAAGCAGTATCAGAGCTTGGTCACAAGTTCAAATCCTCAGACCCTTGGGTAATGCTGAGGGGGATATTGTTAGAAATTTTTTCAACACTCCCCTTGAGATTCATGACAAGGGCTTAACCGCCTCCTATGCACTATAAGTTGAGAGTGGTTGTATCGGGCATTGACATATTAGTCTTTTGGTACAATGAAAACCCCACTCTCACACCCTCATCATCTTGACAAACCTCCACTGAAACTGATCATAGGATTTTACATAATCTAGAAGGAATATTCATGTGTTTTGTCCATAGACCTTGGCCTTGTCAAGAGAATCCCAATAGGTGATTAAATTTTCCAGGATATATCTACCATTAACAAAACCATTCTGAGTGGGAGAGATGATGCTAGGAAGAACCTTAACTAGCCTCATGGCCAAAATCTTGTAAGACACATTGAGAAGGATTAGGGGCTACCGATTCTTGATTAGGGACATATCCCAACTTTTGGGGATCAACTTAGTTAGGCCAACATTAATATCTTCTCCCAAGGAGCCATTCTAAAAGCCCATTGCTAAACCTCCCTAATTCCATCATAGGTCCAATTAATGTTCTTCTTGTAGAATTCAAAAGGCATCTCATCAAGACTAGGAGCCTTCTCATTTTTTAGACTCAAAATAGAGGACTTAATTTCCTCATAAGTAATAGGCTTATCTAAGAGTTTAGCCTCCTCAACAGATACCCTATTAGTGATTAAGGATTTAATGAGATTCCTTTCCTCTACCAAATTATCACCAACATCTTTAGAGGTAAAAATATTGTTGTAGAACTTAGTGAATGAGGAAAGGATGTCTTCTGGAGACTCTAAGATTGTGCCTCCCTCGTTAATGGAATCAATATTGTCTTTAGATTCTTTGGCTTTAAGCACTTGGAAGAAGAATCTAGTACCTTTGTCTCCAAGGTCCAACCAATTAAGTATTGCCCTTACTTTAGCACCTTGAGCTTACTTGGTTTGGAGAGCTCTCAAAGCATGCCTCATAGTAGTAAGATCATCAAGAATCTACAAATTTATAGGGTCATCTTGAAGCTTGGACTGAGTTATGATAAGGGAGGTAGTGAGAGACATTTCAACAACTCTAGTATCTTTTTCCCTCTTCATTCCTACAACCTTAAACACTTCTTGCATTATGAACCCATCTACTAATGGGGTTGGGATGATTACCCACAGAATTATCAAACCACTGAATGATCTTGATGCAACCAAGACAACCTCATCATGGAGGAGAAAGGTATTAAGGGATAAGGCTTTAGGTTTACTCCTAGGGGTGTTCAAATCTTTAACTTTGGTAGTACCAATTACCATAGGGTGATGATCAGATAAGGTAAAGGGTATTACTTTCACTAGATTACCCTTCTTAGGCTGCCAGAAGAAAAGGAATCTTTGATGACATTAAACCAGTCAAGTCTAGCCTAGATTCTTCCTTCTCCTTTCCAGAAGTTGGACCATGTGTACCAAATCCCTCATGAGCCAAATTTATTGCCCTCAAGAGAATAAAATAGGTTCCTAGATTCCCTATAAGTCTATTGTAGTAAATTTGTTCATGCCCTTTCCACTCAAATTTATTACCTCCCACTTTTTACTTAGCCCTTGTAATCATATTATAATCTCCAACCACAATCCAAGGGACATTAGGGAGATCAGTAAGCCATTTCCAAAGTTGAATCCTATCATTGTGCTCATTAGGGGCACATATAGAGTAGATGCCAAATTTCATATTATCCTTCTTGAGCACAACCCAAATTTTTCTTTGGAAAGGTGAGCAACCCCACTTGACCAAAAGCTTTTTCTATTTAGGTCCTAACAAGATAGTATACCCACCCTTTCCCATTAGATTTGTTAAGTACTAGAATTTGCACCTAATACTAAACTGAATGAGTTTAGTAATCCTGGTATAACATGGGAATTAGTTCTACATGGGACATGCAATGAAGTGAGACCTCCAGTTTCTAGGATGGTTCCTATCAGATGCTTCACTTAAAGCTTGAAAATTTATGAGGGAAAGGGGATAGAAAGATATGAAAAAGAAAAACCTAAACCTATGGTGATGCACCTAAAGTTCAAAACTGTGATATTAAGAGAACTTTTACATTCAAAAACAATGAAATAATCATCAAACTCACATGACTTTCCTAACATATACATGCACATAAATAGTTTACAGAAAGGTTGAAATGGATATTTTCTCAGTAAAGGAAAATGAATCTTTCACAATAGAGAACGTCTTACTTTTTCTATACACAACCTGCAACCTTTGCCATATATTTTATCACAAAATAGGTATAAAAGTTAGACAAAACTAAAAGGAAAATAAGGCTTTCACTAACAGTTTGATCAAATCACATGAACACAATTCTACAAATGACAAGAAGATGATAAAAATTATGCCAAAAAATCCTCCAAGGTAGCTTTTGAATAGCATAAACTAAGTTACAGAATCATGCAAAAATATGCCCAAAGGATAGAAAAATCACTAAGAGCCTAAATTGCATAAGAGAGAATTTCTTTACAAATGAGCCACCAACCTCTTAAGTACAAGTTCCAACTCCACCTCTTGTGGTCAAATGCAACAAGAAAATGGCACAAATAGGCTCTCAAAACACCTACAAATTGCATGTGCTTGATGACAATGTCAAGCAACATCATACCCCATCATGAAAGCTCTTTAAAATTGTAGTAAAAGACACCAAACTAAGTAAAAAACACTCATCAATGAACTCAAATGTCTCATAAAATCCCTCCACTTATTCTCAAATAGATTTGACTCCATCTCCACCAATCAACCATATAAGGATGTCTTTTTCCAAATTTACAATATCTCAACTTCAAGCTTCAAACCTTTTTCCATTTTATTACAATAATATCTAATAGGTCCCGAAAACAACATAAAATAAATATTTTTTTTTAATATATTTACTACTTATTTAAAAATTAAAAATTAATAATATTAAATACTAATTTGATTAATGTTATTAAGAAATACAAGCCACTTATAACATTAATTTAATAAGTATTTAATATTATTAAATATAGAATACTTAAATAATATTAAAATAAATTACAAAATTAATATTTATTCATGTTATATTTTGTATTTAATCAAAATTAATATAAAATGGTTTATATTGTACCATTTATATTAGTATTAATTTATAGTATTAAAAGCAAAGAAGTGACACATATCACTTTAACATTTTGGAATTTTTACAAGGCAACCAAGTGAATATGAGAAGTTGAAAAGATAAAATAAAGTAACAAGGCAAATAAATGCCTTTCTATCTTTCAAATGCATATCAAGAGATATTAGGGTTGAAACCCTAAAGAACATATTTCTTTTTTTTAGCTCTTGCTTGCTCATGTTCTGCCATGGAAGAAAGGAGGGTTTGAAGGCTTGCACACTTGGATTTTCTCTGGCATTTTGAATCTAGAATGTCACAATTGGATATTGCTTCGAGAATGCACTTGCAAATTTTTGTGTTGGTAAGCATTTTGAGCTTCTATACTGTTTCAATGATCTTAGAGCTTCATTTGCTTAATCATGGTTGTAGGTGTTGATCTGTTAATACCATTGCCTAGGATCATTTTCTTTAAAAACTGGAAATCTCCAACCACCTATAATTTCTGATAACCACCATGGATGAGATCTTCTACTATGTATTTGGAGTTTTTCTTTCTCTAATCTAACTCTACTTGGTTACTCTTACTAGGCTAGAAAGTCGCAGGTTCTATTGTGTGTCAAGATTTTTTTCTTGAAAATCTATCTTTCTCATACAGGATGTGCAACCACTTAAAGAAAAATATTGGTTATTTCTTAAATATTGCTACTATGGTTTTCCATAAATGTTGGCTTGACTAGAATATATAGATGTTTAAATAAGTAATGTACCTCCTCGTTTTTTTTTTTTTTCCTAAAATTATTAGCAGGTATTATGATTTATTTACAAAAAAAAAACCACTCCAAATCTAAATCTTCTATATGTTTTTCTCCTAATCTCTTTGCCATGACATTCTACAGTTGGAACATCGTTGTTTTTTGGAAGTTTTAGCAACACAGGTATATTGCCATGGATATTAAGGTTTTCTTCAATAGATTGTTGTATACAATCTTTCTCCATTTGTTGCCAGTGGCCTCTTTCTAATTCTGAGAAATGCATGAGAACAATAGAAAAATATCTTCTGGGTTCTCATTCTCTTCTTGCTTTGAATTTCAGTCTTCTTAATGACATTTTTTTTTATCTTCAATTGGAATTCTTTTGAAACACCTATAGGTTATTGATCTATTAATTTCTTTGCTATTTATTTGTACCTATAGATTCAAACCTTATGCAATGACAAAAGAGTATTGATCATATATCACTAAAAGACTTTTTTTTAAAGATTCTATGTCTTTTCCATTTGGTTGGATTTTGAAATGATAGCATGATTATCATCACCTATTGTTGTAGTATCATATTTTTCCTACATGGCTGAAGATTTTTGTTTTACACAAAAATGTTCTTAAATCCTCTAGTGGCTAAATGTATTTTTGCTAGCATTTCTGAAAAAATAGTAGAGTACTATGATGTAGATGTGCATTCAACTTGTCTCATCTTTCCTGTGGCACCTTTCTACATCTTCTATTTATGATCTTCACTTTCACTTTACTCTAATTGACATTTATATGCAGTGATATGGCAGCATTTATAAGAATCATTTTCATGTTTCATTTGTCACTTGTATCCATATTTGTACGTTGCCTCTACTTCATTCAAAACTTGTAGCTTGCACTTTCAAATCCTTTGTTCTATTATTTCTCATGTTGTTATTGCACATATGTTTCTTTTATGAAATTCTTGATCAAATTATATGATCCTATCGTAGGCATGTCAGGCTCAATAACCCTTGTGGGAGCCTATGGTTATAGCCACATACCTATTAGAGATAAGATTCTATATAGGAAACAAACATGTTAGCAAAAAAATTTGATGTGATCATGATTGCCTTTGATATATTGGTGTACATTTTTTGTTTTATGCAAGTGCATGATATGATTGTATCATAATTTTTTTGCACATGAGGTAAGGTGTTTCCATGATTTCTTAGATTCATTGGATCTAACACATCTTTTCTTTGGATCCAGGACTCAGAGATTTGTAGGAAATTTAGTTTGGGGCAGCAAGCAAGCGACATTAGAGCAAAGCAATATGACCAGTCATTATAGGAAATGACCGATGCCCTATGAACCTCCCATTTTATGTTCTTTCTTTCATGTTTATGGAATTTCATAGAATAGAGATAGATATTAGTAGATTTTAAGGGTTACTCTCACAACTAATTGTAAGAGAGAAAATTACTTTCAGTATTTCATTTCATTCTATCAGTTGTAAATATCATTTGTATCTATCTTTTGATGAATAATACAAGGACATTCATTTGTGAACTGAATAGAATTCATGTACTTTCTTTGTCTCCATACTTAAATTTTACACATGTGCTAAATTTTAGTAACAAGATTATTAGTGGGAAAGGCATCAACATCTAGAGTGAATCTAGTCAATTTCACTTCTTGGAGAAAAAAAAATCTCAATATCTTTATTATAGTAAAGGAATCTCTTAACCATGTACTTCTTGTTTGAGGATATTATTACTCTCACATTCCAAGTAGCTATAAAAGCATCCATTAATCTATTTGGAAGAAGGTTCCAAGGGGGGCATGAATTCTTTAAAGATGTTGATGTTTGATAGCTTTTGTGAGACAAACATATATAAAAATTATATGAGATATAATTGAGATATAAATATATGAGAGAAATTAATGTACTAAATATATATATGATTAAATATATTATTATATCAATTATCTAATTATTGAATAGACATGTCCCTATCTCTATTCATTTCCTATTCTCAATATAAATCTAAGAGGATGTTGCATTTCGAACACACATACCAAAACATGGAACTATTATTACATGTATAAATGATCTTCATAAAATAACATGGTATTAGAGCCTAATTGTAGATGTAAATCAAATAGGAATAGGCATTAAAAGACATATAAATTTTTGCACATGTCATCATTAATTGATACAAGGTAGATGATTTGAAATCACTTTGGCACACTCTCTATTGGAGAAGAGAGAATGGGGAGGAAGTGACTGTTAAAATCAAACTGCATGAGATTATTTTTACCTTCATTTACAAACTGCTTGTTGGGAGCATTGATATGTGTGTATTGCAAAGGGGTAGTATCTACATAGTTATGTGTTTCAAGACACCTTATGTATCGAAGGAAATACACAAAGCAAGGATTTTTTAGGTTGTTGATTATTGCTTCTCCACTAAGTTACCGATTTAGATGCGGATTCCAAAATTTGATACGAGATGCAGGGATTTTTTTTGGATGCAAATGATGGAGGAAATACTCACACACACATATTATATAATATATGAAAAGAAATGCAACAAATATACAAAACCAAATCATCTAATAGTATGATTATGAATCTATGATACTTAATCCTTTATCAAAATTTAAGATATTTCAAAATTCATATGATTTATCAATATGTTCTTGTCCAACATTAGTGTTTAGTCTCAGACAATAAGTTCAAATAGGTCATGTTCAAGATTCCAACAAAATAAAAACATAGTTCTAAGTTAATGGTTGAAGATTCGATCAACTTGCACAAGAGTTTGACTATGAATTAAATAGGGATTCATAAGAAAATCCACATTCTCATCATTATCTCCAATTGTTGAAAGAACATTTGAACCCAATGTATGGTTCCACTAATGCTAGATGCACCACATGCCACACTATCATCATCACCATCTCCAATTTCTATAAGATCATGAAGTATTGCATCCAAATTTGCACATGTAGGGGCTACATCCCAAAGCTTTGTTTCCCCTTCCTTTTAATGATCATTCTTACGTGACAAAAGATACAAGTTGGTGTAGAAACCAGTTGCACTTCACTAAATGGATAAAGAAGTATGTACTCCAATTCTTTTAAGTAGTCAAAGAACTAGCAACCTAGATAGTTATCAAAAAACATAAAAATGAAAAGAAAATTAATTTTAAAGAATGTGTGAAACACTAAATTCTAGAATACAAGTTTAAACATAAAATTTTAAAACAGATTTACAAAACAAAAAAAAAAATTACTTGTGATAGGGCCTTGGTTAAAAGAGCTTTTAGATGCTTGAAAGGTTGACCATACATGTAACACCATATGATAGCTCCCATTCTATTTTGGTCCTTTAGTGCAAATGGAGAATACCTTAACCCTATAGAAAATAACCCAAATTCTTCCCTCACTTTTTCAGGCATTTCATCGAGTGGGAAGGGTCTTATAAGAGCTTTTTGGCACTCCTCAACAACCTCCTCATTTGCAAATGGTACAACTCCACCTCACATACCAACTACCTCCTTACTATAGTACCTAGGAGATAAGACATATGCAAGGAGGTACAATGGGGTAGTCATCTTATTCTAGCAACGGTAGATAATTGCTTGCACTTGTTTGCATAAGGCTTCACATTGTATGGGGTCACTATCATGTACTTGTATAGAATGTTTTTCCTTCTCAACCATGGTGTCCATGCTATCATACACATCCCCCAAGCAAGGTGTATCTGTATTAGAAAAATGAAGCACAGTGATGATGGGCTTGATGAAATCCAATACATATGCCACATGAGCCCACCAACTCTCATTCAAAATCAAATTCCTAATCCTTTGTGCTCTTTTTGAATTTGAGATCTTCCATACATGCTATTTCTTATCGATGACCATTTGGCCCAATGCATCTTTTACCTTAAGAAGTCAGCTCATAACACTTGTATGAGATACAAAATGGGTCTCAACAACCTAAGAAAGTTAACAATATGTCACTTAACAATATACTTATAAATATTAATCTTAAAATAAATTACACTTCTATGAAACTTAGTAATTTAAAAAAAAAAATTTACCTTGAGCAACTCAAGTTTGGAGTATGTTCTAAAAATAAATTGTGACATGTGTTGGTTGGTCACAAACATCTATATGTCCTCCCCCTCTTGGTATATTTTCTTCGCCTGATCTATTTCAGTGTCAATCCTCTACATGATCAAGTTAAGGGAGTGAACAGTGCATGGGGTCCAAAAAATATGCTCATACCAATTCTCAACTAAAGCACCCATACCCCTATAATTTTTGGCATTGTCTATGACCATTTGTACCGTATTATTACTACCCACCATCTTGATGGTCTCGATGAGAATTCTAGAAATCAATTTAGAATCATTCACTTGCCTCTCACAAACAATAGCCTTCAAAAATATTTCTCCTTTGGGGAAAACTACAATCACATTAATTAGTGGTATATTTCTTATATCCTTCCAACCATTTGACACAATAGATAGACCCAAAGTTTTCCAAGATTTTTTGATTGGTTGAAGTTCTTTCTTTATATGTGTCTTCACTTGTTGCAATTGAGTCACACACACCTTTTCATACCCCAAGCTTGTGTAGTTAGCTAGAGATTCTTTGATTGTTGCCATCATTTCCTTCCAATATGGTGATCTCACCAAGTTGAAAGGAAGCCCATTCACATAGAGGCAACGTGTAATGACTTCATTAACATGATCTATTGTCTCTATTTTAAATGCAGTGTGCAATGGGCCTCTTTTGCGGGTTGGAATTGCCCCTTGTTCCTCATCCTCTCCTAGAACAAGTACTTGGAAGAATGTGTGTTGGGAGGATGCAATTGGTTCAGTGGCTGCATGTAGCTTGCTCTTTGAGGAAGGACCTTGATAGTAGCTTTTTTTTGATCTATTGATCAAAGCATCAACATTTTCTTGTTCTCTTACAAATGAAAGTATTTCTACAATAGTCATCCTAGTACCATTTTTTCCCTTTCACATTCCAAATCCTTTGCCAGCAGAGCCCATAAAATGAGGCTTCACTTAGGAATATGAGCTATTGAAAGGTTTCCCTTTGTTACTTTGACAATAACTACACTTCCACTAGTATGAGCCACCTCCTAAAACCTATGATATCAATTTTATATGTCTCTACAAAGGAGAAACTATATCAATTTTGAAATTATCAGTCGCTTCCCCTCCTTCGCCCCCTACTGAACTTTGACTAGCACTACCACCGATATCCATTCTTGCCTAGTTTTTTGCAACCTATTTTATAAGGAATAAAATAAAATTCAATTACATTCTAAAAAATATGAACATCATGCATGCAAGTGGAAAGAAGTGAGAAAAATCTACTAAAATAGATACCCAAACTTCCTTCTACGTATCTTTCATTTTTTTCTTTCATTTTTTTTTTGAAAAAAAAACCTAAAAAAAATCTTCAAGAAATTTAAAGAATTCATCAAAATACTCAAGAATTGGATTGATCACTTACCTTGAATGATTTAAACTATTTTGAGAAAGGTATCTCTCCTTCAATTGATCCTCTTTGAAAATGTTGAACTTGGCTTCACAATGACAATGCAAACTAGAGACCAAATGAGAAGTGGTTGTAGGTGTAAACAAAGTTCCTAAATGAGCTTTGAATGCTTCAATATTCACCTTTACAGTCATTTTAGGGTTTCATAGAAAAAAAAACCTAAAAATACAATTACAACACATGTTTAATCAGTAACTTAAGTGTTTTAAAATATTTTAAATTTATTTTTTGACTTTTCCAGCCATTGGGCCTGTAGATGCTCCTGAAATTATCTGAAAGCTTGTGGATGGTAGCCAAAAGCTAGCCATAGGCTCCCAGATCCATCTAGTATTGGAATTTACAAATGGAAATATTTACTTCTAAGGAAGGGGGTGAATTAGAAGTAATAGTATTTGACCTCTAAAACTTTTAACTAGGATCATTCAAATGCATCTTGTTGGAAATATTCAAGATATGATAAGTTACTGAGAGGGGAGGGGTGAATCAGTAACGTTAAAACTTTAAAAAAATTCAACACTTTAACCATACATACTATTCACCATTCATTCATCTAATCTACTGCATATATGAGAGAACAAACATTTATAACACATGTACATAGTGATTTGGTGACCCAAAAACCTTCCAAATAGAAAGTAAAACTGGGGTGGGGATGATTCCCACAAAACTTCATTACTACAGTATGAAGTTGGCCTATTAAGGCTTACATTGACCACTTCTGGTGATCTTCCCTATTAGGAGCACAAATGACTACTAGGTTCACCTTGTTAGAGGATTTACAAATATACACTAAAATATGCACTCTGTTAGGAGATTTATACAAAAGATTGTTAAGTCTACCCTATTAAAGGATTTACAAAATTGATTCACCTATTAGGATGAAATAGTGGATCTACTTACAACTTGATTAGATCCTTAAAATATAAATCACCTCTTGTGACTGATGAATCTTTACTACTCCTTGTAGACCTTGCTAAATACTCTGCTCTACTGTTGATTCGCTTTCATTCAAAGCTTTTCATATCCATTCCATCACACACATCTCTATTTTGTAAATGATATATTATATTACATATATACCATTCCAATAATTACAATTGCAAGGTCGGCTAAAACACAAGTGAACAAAACATTACTGAGTCGGCCAAACAGTAGAAAACTCAAGTTCTTCAAGCTGACTTGGTGACCTTCTGATACTCGACATCCACTGCATTACTTGGCATCGTCATGCACTCGATAGAAGTAGAGGCTTGGTCCATACTAACCACACAATGTAGCTTGGAACTTGGTAACCATTGGAGACTTGATAGATATAGTGTCACTTGGTAAAAATTGGATCCTTCGTTTACCTTGATTTCACTTGGTAAACACTATACTTTTGTTACTTAGTAAACACTGTACTCTCATCACTTGGTAAACGCTGTGAAGATCAGTGAACACTGTAAACTTAGTAGACACTGCTAGATTTCTCATTCACTCAGTAGCTTCATGAATGCTCGGTAAGTGATGAACCTACAAGGTAACCATTGAATGCTTGGTATACACTATAGATGCTCGGTGTGAATTACGAAGCTCAATTAACACTAGAATGCTCGATGGCTATACTGATGTAGATAAGTGTTGTCACTAATGGCAATAATAACTTAATTCTAACAATCTCCCCCTTTGGCATTAGTGAAAAAACACTTATAAGCCAAAACATATGTACATAACTTGACTCAATGAATTTTGGTTTTTCAAAATTGATCTTTGTAGAACTGCTGCATATAAGTTTCTATATATCTTCTTGATGACTTATAATGTATATATAAAGATTCTTATGTACACATTCTAACTCTATTGAGTGCTAACTCGCCCTATCACTCATAGTGATAACTCTCCTCACTTATTATGCTGAATCTCTCCCCCTTTTTGACAATAATGCCAAAGGACTAAATATATACAGTTTATATGACTACACCAAAGTGAGATATAAATTCTTGATGTACCTTGAGGATGGTGGAAAATGTATTATCCCAAGTCTATTGCAAGATTTGACAAGTGGAGAGAGCAATTTGAACTTCTGCTGATAATTGAATCAAGTGATCAGCCACAGAGAAGTTTTGATCTTGGACCAATGTTTTGCAATGAGTAATATGTTTTTGCATTGTGTCCATGATAGGAAGGATCATGTTTTGGATGTCTATGATTGTAGACTAGATCCTTTCTTCCTCTCTCAATAGTTTTGCATGTACATCTACCAAATATCTGATTTTGTTGTGATGGGATATTGTGGAGGAGGAGTCCACCTTTAGCTTGGAAGCGCTTGATTACATATCAATGTCAATCTTATTTAACTTATCTTCTATTTCTTTGGTAAAACCAGAAACATCACAAAGTTTGGCAAAAAGTGATGTTGCATTATTAAAAGAATTTTTAAAATTTCCCAAAAATTTTGACTATTCAACTTGCTTGATTGCTATCTTTTGAGAAATATGCTCTAGCACCTTATTATCAAAAAAAAATTCAGCTTTCTCAATAAGTTTTTCTTGTCCAAAAGAATCTTCAGTAAATTTTTGTACTACTTCATCTAACTGAATCAAAATGTGTTAAGTAGAATCTACTTCAACACCTATAGCATCTATAATTATATTCTTGGCATTTTCAATTATTCTATATTCCTTATCCCTTTCTAATCTTAACCGTTTCTGTGTAGCTTTCATCTCTATGAGTTAACTGGCTAACCACATCTCTTCTATGGTAGCATTGTCATAGTCAATCTTTGGAATCACTATTTTTGTGTCTAAGTCAATGTCTTCAGTAATTTCCTTTTTAGTGATCAAAAGTTTTAATGGATGCTTTTGTTTGACTTCTATGATGACTAGTTTGACCTTAGGAACAGACACAATAGTGGAGATAGAAGGGCTAGCTATGAAAATTAGGATAGGACTCAAGGATTGAATGCCAATAGAAGTACTAACTAGATCAAAAATTGACACACTTCCCAAAAATGGTATCACACTCGGTAGAGTACCCATAGTAGTATCTAAACTGATTGGAGTCAAAGTGGATACTGATGATGCTAACGGAAAAAAAAACTATAGAACTTATCAGAATTGATGCAGAGAAAATTGTAGAACTTACTGTTACACTTGCTGATGATGAAAGAGATAAGGAGGTTGACTCGATGACTGAAGAAGTGACAGATAGCTCGGTAGATGAAGTGCTTGGCACATCTGTTTTAGATACCTGGATTTGGGAGGAGGTTGGTGAAGATTGAGCAATTGATGTGACTATTGTGCTCACAATCTCACTTGCAGAACCTATCTGCAAAGTAGATGTAACTATCTTTGGTGAGGTAAAAGCACAAATCTGTGTCACCGTTTGTGATACCAAAACCTGTTTTGGTCAAATCTCACTTCTCTATCAAAACTCAATTTTTTCCAAAAACTAAAAATACCCTTTTATAGATCTCAAATTCAATATCATCATTATATAATTTTTTGAGTGTTTTGATTAGTTATAATATGTTATAATCTCAAAGTATTATAAGTCGATATTTCAACATTTCAGAAGATGCTCCCTCAAAAAAGAAAAAAAAATAGTAAATCATATCAAAAAAATTTAAAAATTATATTTATCTCTAGATGAGAGAATCCTCTTCATGAATATGTAAATTTTTTTCAAGAAGGTATAGATTTGATAGGAAAGTTTTGACGGGAGGATAAAACTGTTGGATTTTGATAAGGTCAAACTTGAGTACTTATAACAAAGAAAATATACATCAAAAATAATTATTTATTTTTTGGTGCACTAGCTATACATGTCATCTATAAGATATTTTCAAATTAGAACAAAACAAGATGATTTGCATATACTTGTTTGACGGGAACTACACCCTATATTTTTTATAGTTAAAAAAGGGACTTCAAAATAAAATAAAATGAATAAATTCTTACTCAAAAAAATGATAAAAATTATAGGCATAAAATTCATCCAATTCTACACATTTCATCAGTTTACATCATCTTCATATTTTAAACACAAATACCATTTTTTTGGTCACTAATGTTGAATTGTCACATTCTTATATCACTTTCTTTATAAAAGGTGACACAGGTTTGTGCTTTTACCTGGAGAGTGAGGAAGGGATGCAATAATTTTTTCTGCAATTTTTACTAGATCTTCTTCATCTATCTCTTCCTCATGTGCTTCTTCCTCCTTGTCTTCTTCCTCTTTTTCTTCCATTAGTGCATGCAGCTCTCTTGGAGTAATTGTGATCGATGGAGTGCTATCAAAATAATCACTGTCACTACTATCATCATCCTTGATTTCAACAGGGTCATCACTGGGCTTGTGCAGATGATAGATGTTCTTGCACATGTTTTTTGCATCACTTACAACATGCTCAATGTCCTTAGTTAAAATCGAACATGTGTGAAATCTAATCATCATTTTAGCTTCATGGTTCTTCATTGCTACCTTAATTTCTAGTTCAGTAAGACTCGGTAGAAGATTATTTAAAGATTGCTCATATATATCTTTGGCCATTTGGGTGGCTGACTCCCACCTAGGTTGCAATCTCTCCAACAGTTTTTTGGAGATTTGAGGGGCAAGCTAGTCTGGGGATTATTTCCATTTTTTCATCTTATTGAGTACCACTTCCTCAATTTTCATTTTCTCTGCATCTGTCCTTGTTTCAAATTTCAATGCCTTGAAATTTGTGATGCCAGCTCCTTCTTCCAATTGTTTCAATCTATCTTGGAAGGTCAGTTAGGGCTTGTTGAACACTACTTTACCTTTGTTCTTACCTTTTTCTCGCCTAGTGAAAATAGTTGTGGAGGCTTTGGGTGGCTTGGTAATGATTACCTTGCCTTTCTTTTTGATTGGCTCTACCTCCTTCTCTATTTCTTCCTCTCTATCTTCTGGTTTCTTCTCCTCTTCTTCATCTTCACCTTTTCCTTCGGTAAGCATAAGAGGGCTAATTTTAGTTTTCAACTTTTCTATCTTTCTTTTTCCTTTGCTTATGGCTTGGGGTAGCTTGATTTCAAGCTCAATTCTATCCTTTGCCTCATCATATGTTCCAAAAATTGGTTGCTTTGGGTCTACTGGCTCATTCACTAATGCTTCAATGATGTCCCTGGCCTCATCAATATTCACCTCATAGGGAAGAGGTTTTACCCATGCAACTCAAGGTCTGATTGCCTAAATGTACACTTTATCATAGTCAACCATGAAGCATACATCATCTTTGTAATCTTCAACAAGTTTTGGTCAAATTCGAAACCTATTATTCATCCTTTCCTTGAAATCTTCAAAATAGTTATCCATGATGCTATCAAAGTTTTCACCCATTTCTGCTACAAACTCATTTATCTGATATAGAATAGGAATGTCTTTTCTCCACACTACAGTTCCTTTTGAAGGAAATAATTTTTGAACATAGAAAAATAAACAAGTCAATAAGGAACCAAATTTGTAGGGATTATTCTTTGAAGTCCTTATGCTATTCATGTTTTTGTTCAATTGTTTCGACAATAATTCTAATAGGTCAAATTCAAGGTTCTTTTTCACAATTTTGAAAGCCAAATCCACAGCCTCATAGGGCACACTATTTAGATGACTGGAGCTATAAATTTTGTGGGCAATGACCTGAATGCCAAACCTTAATTTAATGTCAGAAACAGTGCTAACCTTTAAACCTCTCCCATCCAGCTTAGCTAGGGTTTTCTTCTGCAACTCCTCCCAACCTAGGGTTTTGATGGTTTTTTCTTTGCTAAGTATGGGGAGACTAGTAATCTTATGAATCATCTTCTTGGTGATTAACATTGGCTGCTCTAACCATAGTTTTCCATTGTGAATAGGATTGAGTATGTACCTGATCCACTTAGTTTGAAAACTTCTTGGCATATGTGAAATGTGGGTTAACCCTTTGGTCTCCAAATGTTTATGCTTGGGTTTCAAAGAACCATCAACACTCATTTTTCCTAGGGCATTATCCATCTCTAGGTTTCCAATCTCTTGAATAGAACATTTGAAATGAGTATGAATGTCATTTATGAGAAGTTCCTTTGGTGGAGTTTGTGATTGAGCTCCATTAGGGTCGAGTGATTCTGCAATTTCTGGAACTAGTTTGAAATTTGGTGCCTTCCACTCCACACCTTTAACTAGCATTTCTGAACCTCATTTTGCCTTGGTGTTGTTGCTACTCCTGGATGCCATTGTTGCTCGGTAGTTGTAAGAAAATTATGAACAAATTCTCCACTTAAAAATTGCTTGAAATCACTTTTGAATTTGTTTTGGAATTGCTAGAAATTTCTTAGCTTTATAATCATGGTGAAAAATGAAATCAAATTCTGCCCTTTTGATGAAAATTTTTCCATAAATGCTTGGTACGAAGGTAGATGAGATGACATAGTGCTTGACAGGCTATCATTCACTTGCTCGGTAGAAGCTTGCAACTCAGTGATTGAATAAAACTTTTATTTCTCTCGACTTAGCTCAGAGGTCTTCAACCAACTTTCCTTGGTGGATGCAACTCAACAAAAGATACGCTTTCTTTGATGCTTGTGTATTTGGAATACTGATTTGATCATTTTGCTTTCTTTGTATTTTGGAACTGCTTGAGATATCACTAGAAGATGCAGTTCCATATTCTCCTTTATGAATCTAATTGGAAATGGTGGAGTCACCCACTTCTTGAGTGACATTTCCATCATTTGAACTATCTTGCTTGGTAGATTTTGGAATCCACTATTGACTCATCTGCTTCTGAATGTTTTTAGCTTTAGTTTTCTTTTCATCTTTGAATCTTTCTATGTTCATGTAGTTTTTAGCTATATGATCGATTTTTGTGCATGTATAACATTTTACAATAGTTTCTTTCTTCCTTAGGTGATGTCTTGCACAGTTTATACCAATATGTCCATATTCTCCATAATAATGACATTTGCACCAAGTATTGTAGTCCCATCCAGATATTTCTTTAACAAGTTGTTCAGCTGGATTGAATGATTTGGATCTGCATTGGAATGCCTTGTGACCATGCTTCTTGCATTTGGGACAATTGCCTTCAAATTTTGGTTTCTCCTTGCATTCATTAGCCTTATGTCCATGCTGACTGCAATTGTAGCATTTACCATTGAATTTAGCTTTTCCATTACTCCAACATTTGTTTGATGTATGGCCTAACTTACCATAGTGATTGCAAGTAGGTCTTTGATTCCTTTGGGCACCTTGTTTGGAGGTTTCACCTTCTTCCTTATAACCAATTCCAGCTTTACCTTTTTGTTTATGAAGATTCTGGTCACTTTGCTAATTTAATTGAGTCATGTTTGCTTGAGATTTCATCATTCTCTCATTGATTTTATTTTTCAGCATTTAGGTCATTTTCCAAACTTTCATTGATTTGTCTTTCAGATCTTAAGTCACTTTGTAAGATTTCATTGATTTATCTTTCAGTGATTAAATCATTCCTCGGGCTTTAATTCTCATATCTCAGATTCATAATTTCTTCATTTGCATTAGATAGTTGATCTACAAGATCTTCATGCTGTAGGGATTGATTATTTCTTGCCTCTAAGTCTTCATTTGCCTTGTTTCTCTATTCCAAAACTTCACATAGCTTGATTGATTGCATTTCTTGTTCTCTTTTAAGCTTTCTTACCTCTTCTTGCAGAGAGCTATTCTTCGCTAGGAGTTCCTTGATAGCCTCATTTGCTTCATTTGAGCTACTTAATGGTAAAAGGTCTTCAATCTTCTCTTCAACATACTAATGGTCATTCATTTGTCTTGCAAGTTCCTTCCTTCTCTTTAGGGATTGAGAAAGATGCTCCTTAGCTTCTTTGAGTTGAGCCATGGCCATTTCCAGATCTAGCTTTTCATTTTCAATAGCTTTGTCAAGTCTGAATATCTCCATTGTCCTTGATCTTTTCTCAAGCTGTCAAGCTTTTTCCTAAGAATCAAACTACTCTGATACAATTTGTTGGAAATATTCAAGATATGATAGGTTACTGAGAGGGGAGGGGTGAATCAGTAATGTCAAAACTTTAAAACAATTCAGTACTTTAACCATATATACTATTCACCATTCATTCATCTAATCTATTGCATATATGAGAGAAAAAACATTTATAACACATGTACACAGCAATTTGGTGACCCAAAAACCTTCCAAATAGAAAGTAAAACTGGGGTGGGGATGATTCTCACAAAAATTTGTTACTACAGTATGAAGTTGGCCTGTTAAGGCTTACATTGATCACTTCTAGTGATCTTCCCTATTAGGAGCATAAAGGACTACTAGGTCCACCTTGTTAGAGGATTTACAAACATACATTGAAGTGTGCACTCTGTTAGGAGATTTATACAAAAGACTGTTAAGTCTACCCTGTTAAAGGATTTACAAAATTGATTCACCTGTTAGGATGAAACAATGGATCTACTTACAACTTGATTTGATCCTTAAAATATAAATCACCTCTTGTGACTGATGAATCTTTACTACTCCTTGTAGACCTTGTTGAATACTCTGCTCTGTTGCTAATTTTCTTTTAGTCAAAGCTTTTCTTATCCATTCTTTCACACACATCTCTATTTTGTAAATGATATATTACATTACATATATACCATTCCAATAATTATAATTGCAAGGTCGGCTAAAACACAAGTGAACAAAACATTACTGAGTCATCCAAACAGTAGACAACTTGGGTTCTTCAAGCTGACTTGGTGAGCTTCTGATACTCAGCATCCACTGCATTACTGGGCATCATCATGCACTCAGTAGAAGTAGAGGCTCAGTCCATACTAACTACAAAATGTAGCTTGGAACTCTGTAACTATTGGAGACTCCGTAGATATAGTGTCACTCCGTAAAAAATGGATCCTTTGTTTACCTTGATTTCACTCGGTAAAAACTATACTTTCGTTACTCAATAAACACTATACTCTCATCACTTGGTAAATGCTATGAAGCTCGGTGAACACTGTAAACTTGATAGACACTGTTGGATTTCTCATTCACTCAGTAGCTTCATAAATGCTCAGTAAGTGATGAACCTACAAGGTAACGATTGAATGATCAGTATACATTGTAGACACTCAGTGTAAACTGTGAAGCTCGGTTAACACTAGAATGCTCGGTGTGAACTGTGAAGCTCGGTTAACACTAGAATGCTCAGTGGGTATACTGATGTAGATAACTATTGTCACTAATGGCAATGATAACTTGATGCCAACACATCTACCATAACTAATTAACAAAAAAGTAAAGACATGCATGAAAATAGATAACACAAGATTTTGGTCACCCAGAATCCCTCCAAAATGAGAGAGTAAAACTGGGGTGGGGATGACACCCACAAATTATCACTATAGCAATATGTAACTGTTTAAGGTTACAAAGTTTGACCACTTCTAATCATCTACCCTATGAAAGGTATACCCTGTTAAAGGCTTTACACCTTGTTAAAAGTGACTTGGTTAAAGGATTTATAGATGCTCACTTAGAATGTTACCCTATTAAAGGATTGAGCACCTTGTTGAAAGGCTTACAACATGGCTGTTAGACCAACCTATCTCCATAGGATTTTTATTCCTAATATAATGGGTAGATAGTATTAGAATGTGTTGACCTGATGAATTACAAGCTTCAATTGCTGATTCTAGATCCTTGTTCTACTTAGTCTGATTTGATCCTTCCTAATATGATATATCTCTACTCGAAGTGTTGATACTTTGTTCTAACTAATAAAATTTTGAAATGTAGCTCTTCCTTCTCTAAATATTTACACCCTTCTGAACTTCACTAGTATTTTCCCATAAACTCTCACTAATACATGAATTATGGGGTTTCATCCTCCTTTTAAATTCCTCAAAGACTTAGGGTTAGGTATGACTCTATGATTAATATTCATCCTTCTTTTCCCACTCAATTCTTTCACTTTTCCTATTGGTTGCATGCTTTCTCCATTTTTTCTATTGGTTGCATAGGGAATACAAAAGATTCGATCTTATCTCTTAGATCCTTTGAGATTCATCTTGAGTCAGCTTCAAAAATGGTTTACATATGAATTTGTGAAGGCACAAAATCATATGCTAATTCTATGTTACTTGGCACTTACTGATTGCTGATGCTCGACACATATAGGAATTCTATCTTGCTTGGCATCTATGCTTTTCTTAGCACCTATAGTAACTCGGCATCACTTATCACTTGGCACTTGATACTTTCTTGGCACCTAAAGTTCACTTGGCACTTGTTGAATTTCTAACTCGACACATATTGTAGCTTGGCATCTGTATTATACTTGGCATCATCTTGGAATTGGTTAAGTGTGTTGTAATTCAATTGTCCAAATCAATCTGAGACCAACAATCTCCCCCTTTGACATGAGTGACAAAAATATTTAACTAAGCATTATGAATCTGATCTCTATGAGTATAATATATATCCTATTCGACATATGACAAAACTTCAAAAACTTGTTCAAAATTTTGTGGAAGATTATATACCTAAAAAATTTGTAACTCCCCCTGAGTTGATATTCCATCTTTGTATCCAAAATATCTTATGCTAAATTTGTCTCATGATGTTTTCGTTTTCTACCTTATCATTCCTTTGCTTTTGTTTCTGTATGCTCTATTTTTTCCCTATGTCCACTCTATATCTACTCCCCCTTTCACACATCTCCTTGCAATTTGTATCCTTTTAGCTTTATCCTTATCACTCCTCAAAATTCAAAATTTGAATATCTCCCCTTTGGGTCTCTTTTATTATCTCCCCAAATTATTATATCTCCCCCCTTATCTACATAATGTATTATCTCCCCCATTCTTATTATCTCTTATCTTTATTATGTCTTCCTCTTTTTGAAACTTATGTCAAAGGGTCCTAAGAATGAATGGAATAATTAGCCAAAAATGTTTTATTTACCTCCATTATTATCTTCAAAGAAGCATCCCAGTTGTCCAATGCTTTTTCTAGTGCTTTGAGCTAGATGGTTGTCTCTGCTGCAAGATGTACTAGGCCTTCTAATGTAGAAAGATTTAGATCTTTCTTCAAAATGTTCTCTGCATAGGCCACTTCTTTATGCAATACTTCCAAGTGTGGTGATTGCAGACTATATCTGTATCAATTTGGCCTTAATATTAGCCTCCTCTATTGTTAATACAACTTACTCCTTTTGGGTGTGAAGAATTGTGGAAAAATGCTTCTCACTTTGAGTTGGATCCTTAGGTAGTTTTGTGCTTGATATTTTAAGGTTCCTCTCCAAACTCAATATTCACTAGCTAGTCTCTTGTGTGAAATGTGAAGACTCACACAATTTGGAGTACAACGAGAATATGTTCTCAAGTATTGTTTTCACTTTCTCAACTTTCTAGCCAGTTCAACCTATGATAGTGCTATTTCACTAGATATTTTCTCATTGACTTTCATTTGAAATTTCTTCTCAAACCATTCCAATAATTTAACATTGGTATCAAGGTCTTCATTTTGTACTTGGCCCACTATGTTGGATAGTTGCTCCATAATGGGCTTTGTTTCATCAAGTACTGGCAAGATAAATGCATCAAGAAAGATGTCTTTTATTTCTATCAATGCTTGCCTCTATCTATACTCATTTCTGAGTATCTCTTACTTCTTCTTCTCCAATGCCTCTTGCACTACATTGATCTACGTTAAGTTCATTGTTTTCTAGTCATAACCTGGTATGACTATTTCTTCATCAATTGTAGCATCTCCATAATGAAGCACCCTTGCTACCTTGGTAGAGCTCAAGCCTGGTGCTGAAATTTGCAGTGGTATTGTATTAGTGTTCATTTGCTTACGAGTCCCTGTAGTAGGAAAATTTACTAGAGTTTGTATTGCCTCTTGCTTTTTCTTCTTAGGGGTCTTCTCCTCTTCCTTATATTTTTTTGTCCTGGCTTGATCAATTATGGTGATTAGAGGAGGTGTACCTTGACTTTTTACTATAGGATCAGTGATATCTTTTTGTCCTCTCTTTTCCTTAGCTTGCTCCTTAGTAGTTACTATGACTATAGTGTCAACCTTAGCAAATGTGTCTCATACAACTTGCTCTTTTTGTTAGATTGTGGTGACTGATCAGGAAAGTACTGTACATACTTCATAAATAGTGGGGTTCGGGGCATCGCCCCGAAAAAAAAAAATTTTGGAAGTAGCCGACATCGACATGGTAGCCGACATATTATGGCCGACATATGGCCGACATGTTATAACCCTAAAGCGGTTTAATACTTGTATAAAAAGGGCTTAGGGTTGGGTATTTTTTGATATGTGGTGATACGAAATTGGTTCTTGCGGCGGTATTGAGTTGTAAGGGATTACGGATTGTAATCAGGTTGTAATCAATGGATTGTAATAAGATCGGACTTGCTGTTTGGTGGACGTAGCCCAGGGATTGGGTGAACCACGTTAAATCTTGGTGCCTTGTGTTCATTTCTGTGTGTTCTATTATTTTCTGTCATTGGTTATATTTGCATGTAGTTTTTATTTCTGTCCGTGGTTTATCCTAACAAGTGGTATCAGAGCCTAGTTGTTTCTCAGTTATCCTCTGCAGGAAAGTCTCACGGTTAAGTGGGAGTCTCACGGTTGAGTGGGAGCAATGGCAGATGATGGTAAGCTGAGGGTTGATAGGTTTAATGGGCAGAACTTCCAGTTATGGAAGATGCAAATGGAAGACTATTTATATCAGAAGGATTTGTGGAAGCCGTTGGAAGGAAAAGCCAAGAATCAGGGAACTATGTCAGAGGCTGAATGGGATCTTTTGGATAGAAAGGCACTCGGAAGCATTCGGTTATGCTTGGCACCATCGGTGGCATTTAATATTACAAAAGTAAAGACGACAGAAGATTTGATGAAAACCCTAGCGACACTGTATGAAAAGCCCTCCGCTTCAAATAAGGTATTTCTCATGAAGCGTTTATTTAATATGAAAATGGCAGAAGGTGGATCTGTTGCAGATCATTTAAATGAGTTTAATACTATTACTAGTCAATTATCTTCTGTGGGTATCAATTTTGATGAAGAAATTAGGGCTCTCTTGATTTTGTGTTCTTTGCCTAAAAGCTGGAATGGCTTGGTAATGGCGGTGAGTAATTCTGTTCTTGGATCTAGTACCCTAAAATATAATGATGTGATCAGTGTTATTTTAAGTGAGGAAACTCGTAGAAAATCCTCAGGTGGATCTACATCAGGAAGTGCTTTAAATGCACAAAGCAGGGGCAGAACGACTGAAAGAGGAAGTAACTCTGGAAATCGTGGGAAATCAAGAGGAAAGTCAAAGGGGAGGAGGTCTCAATCGAGAGGACCAAATGATTGCTGGTACTGTGGGAAACCAGGGCACAAAAAGAAAGATTGTTGGACTCGAAAGAAAAATGAAGGAGATAAATCAGATGGAGACAAAGAGGCAAATGTGGTAAGTAACAAATCCGAAGAGGATGCTTTGCTTCTGTCTTTAGAGAGTGTTGATGATTCATGGGTTTTAGATTCTGGTGCTTCTTTTCATGCTACACCTCATAGAGGTTATTTCATTGATTATGTCCAAGGGGATTTTGGGCTTGTTTATTTGGGGGATAATGAACCCTGTCAGATTGTTGGAAAGGGAAAAATTAAGATTAAGTTGCAGAATGGGAATCATTGGCTACTACATGAGGTAAGACATGTTCCAAAACTAAGTAGAAATTTAATTTCAGTAGGGCAACTCGGTGATGAGGGTTGTGTAGTTACTTTTAATGATAAAAATTGGAAGGTTTCAAAAGGTTCCCTTGTAGTAGCAAAAGGTGTGAAAGTAGGCACCTTATATCTTTTTACAGGTCATATTGTTCCTTCTACTTTGATTGTTTTAGAGAAAAATGAATATTCAGGAACAATTACTGCAGATGAGCAGGGAGAACAAATAGCTGCTGTGGATTCTGATACAGCGCTTTGGCACAATAGACTTGGGCACATGAGTGAGAAAGGTATGAAAGTACTTCATTCAAGGAAAGTTTTACCAGGTCTAAAATGTGTGAATATGGATTTCTGTGAAAGTTGTGTGTATGGAAAACAAAAGAGAGTGAGTTTTGTAAAGACAGGGAAGGAAAACAAAAAGGAGAAATTAGAACTTGTGCATACAGATGTATGGGGACCGGCTCAGGTATCTTCCCTTGGTGGCTCTCATTATTATGTTACATTTATTGATGATGCAACTAGAAAAGTATGGGTTTATTTCCTTAAACAGAAATCTGATGTATTTCAAACTTTTAAGAAATGGAAATGCTTGGTTGAAAATGAGACTGGTAAGAAATTAAAATGTCTCAGATCTGATAATGGTGGTGAGTATTGTAGTCATGAATTTGAAGATTATTGCTCCACTAATGGTATTCGTAGACAAAAAACTGTTCCAAGGACTCCACAGGAAAATGGAGTGGTTGAACGCATGAACAGGACTATAATGGAGCGCGCAAGGAGCATGAGGTTGCATGTTGGGTTGCCCTTACACATGTGGGCGGAGGCTGTCAATACTGCAGTATATTTGATTAATAGAGGTTCCTCTACTCCTTTGGGCTGTGGTATTCCAGAGGAAGCATGGACTGGCAAGAAGGTGAGTTATTCTTTTCTCAAGACCTTCGGTTGTGAAGCTTTTGCTCATATAGACTCTGAAAATAGAACCAAGCTAGAAGCTAAATCAAAGAAATGTGTCTTTGTTGGATATGGCATTAATGAATTTGGTTATAGGCTTTGGGATTTTGAAAATCATAAAATTATAAGAAGCCGGGATGTCATATTCAATGAAAAAGTGTTGTACAAAGATCTGTTGCAGCAACATGAGAAGAAAGAAGATGATTATGTAGTGCTGGATGATACTCCAAAAGCTGATGTTCCAGCCATTCCTCATGATGTGCAACAACCGCAACAACAAATACCACATACACCAGTGAATGTTAGACGGTCAACAAGGCATTTTAGACCTCCACAAAGGTTTTCTCCCTCTTTGTATTCTATTTTACTTACTGATGTTGGTGAACCTGAAAGTTATGATGAAGCTGTGCAGGTGGATACTAAGATTCAGTGGGAGTCTGCAATGAAAGATGAAATGGACTCTTTGCTGAAAAATAAGACATGGGATTTGTGCAAGTTGCCTGTAGGTAAAAAGGTTTTACAGAATAAATGGGTTTACAGGTTGAAAGAAGAGGAAGGAGGTAAGAAAAGATTTAAGGCCAGGTTAGTTGTAAAAGGATTTGCACAGAAAAAAGGAATTGATTTTGATGAAATATTTTCTCCTGTTGTTAAAATGACTTCTATTCGTACTGTTTTAAGTCTTGTGGCTACTGAAGATTTGCATTTAGAGTAGATGGATGTTAAAACAGCCTTTCTTCATGGTGATTTGGATGAAGAAATATATATGGCTCAGCCACAGGGTTTTGAGGTCAAAGGTAAGGAGAACTTAGTGTGCAAATTGAAGAAAAGTTTATATGGCCTGAAGCAAGCACCTCGGCAATGGTATCTGAAATTTGACAGTTTTATGCATGAGCATGGATATAATAGGTGTCATTCAGATTACTGTGTTTATTTTAAGAGGTTGGATGATGATAGCTACATTATTTTATGTTTATATGTTGATGATATGCTTATAGCTGGGTCTAACATGGATCATATTAAGGGGCTGAAACGCCAATTAGCACATGCATTTGCTATGAAGGATTTGAGGGCAGCAAAACAAATCCTTGGTATGAAGATTTGCAGAGATAGGAAGAACAGAACATTGACGCTATCTCAAGCTGATTATGTTGAGAAGGTGTTGCAACGTTTCTCTATGGAGAATGCTAAAGCTATCAGCACACCTTTACCTGGTCATTTGAAATTGACTAAGGAGATGTGTCCCAAGACACAGGAAGAGGAGGATAAGATGTCCAAGGTACCCTATGCTTCAGCTGTAGGAAGTTTGATGTATGCTATGGTATGCACTAGGCCAGATATTGCACATGCAGTGGGAGTCGTTAGCAGGTATATGAGTCATCCAGGTTTTGAGCATTGGAATGCTGTCAAGTGGATTCTCAGATATTTGAGAGGAACATCCAATAAGTGTTTACACTTTGGGGGCTCTACTACTGATTTACAGGGCTATGTTGACTCAGATTTGGCTGGGGATATTGATACCAGGCGGAGTACTACAGGTTATGTCTTTACTGTTGGTGGGGCAGCCGTGAGCTGGGTTTCTAGGCTACAGAAGATTAATGCTCTCTCCACTACAGAGGCAGAGTATGTTGCTGCTACAGAGGCCGCCAAAGAGATGATATGGCTTCAGTTCTTCTTGGAAGAATTGGGACATCCTCAGAAGGATAATTTTTTGTTCATCGATAGTCAGAGTGCCATTCATCTTGCTAAGAATTCAGCTCTGCATTCTAAGACCAAACACATACAGTTGCGGTACCATTTCATTCGGTCAATTTTGGAGGATGGACAGTTAAAGCTGGAGAAGATACATACCAATGAAAATCCAGCAGATATGTTGACAAAGGTTGTCACAAGGGAGAAGCTGAACTCCTCTTCAGCTTCAGTTGGTCTTTTAGACTAAATGTGAATAAAAGAACAACAGAGTCCAGGGTGGTTTGATCCAGTGGGAGCCCCATGCGGTAGTTGTATTGCTACAGGATCAGTCTCCAAGTGGGAGATTGTTGTTTAGTGTGGAGCCTGATCAGTCCCCAAGTGGGAGATTGTTAGATTGTGGTGACTGATCAGGAAAGTACTGTACATACTTCATAAATAGTAGCCGACATATTATGGCCGACATATGGCCGACATGTTATAACCCTAAAGCAGTTTAATACTTGTATAAAAAGGGCTTAGGGTTGGGTATTTTTTGATATGTGGTGATACGAAATTGGTTCTTGCGGCGGTATTGAGCTGTAAGGGATTACGGATTGTAATCAGGTTGTAATCAATGGATTGTAATAAGATCGGACTTACTGTTTGGTGGACGTAGCCCAGGGATTGGGTGAACCACGTTAAATCTTGGTGCCTTGTGTTCATTTCTGTGTGTTCTATTATTTTTTGTCATTGGTTATATTTGCATGTAGTTTTTATTTCTGTCCGTGGTTTATCCTAACACTTTTGGCTGATCACTTGTAGTTGTAGGAGGTTGTGAAGGTCGTTCTTGTGTATTCACCTTCTCCTTAGTTATTTCAGCTACAACCTTCTATAACTCTTCTACACTCACCAAAATAGGATTTGTACATAACTGTGATTGCAAAGTTGTTTGGTGAAGGATCTTTTTTAGATCCTCTGTAGTCAATGGATTAATGTTTTGACCTGAGGTGTTAGGAACATCCTTCACAATTACTTTCTCTATAGATGTAGGTGATGCATGTGGAGGACTTGGTGGTGGCAATTGTGTGTCTTGGACACTCCACTCTTTCTGTTGCTCCTCAACTTTTTGCCTGATCACCTTTCTATATTTCCTTCTCCACTGTTACCTCTTCCTTCTCTTTCTCTCCTTCTTCCTCTTTTTCATTTTCCTCTTCATCTTCACCATTATTTCTTCCCTCAAAGGGATCTTCTTGTCCTTCTTTGATAGTAGTTAGCCCATAAATCAATTTCTACATTTGTGTGGACTTCTTTACAACATCATCAATTTTATTCTATAGAATGCTAAAGGCTCTATATTTGGGTGAAAATTTTCTCCCATGTTTCTTACTAGCCTTGCTTATTTGACCTTTTGTAAAGTTAGGCATTACATGAGCCAATGTTGACTCGCTTATTTCCTTCTCCATATTTAGGCAATAATGCCATTTATTTTCAACAATGGAGTTTATCTCCTTAGGCATGGAATTATCAAGTTCAAGTGGAGTAGTTTTGAACATGGCTATCATAGTGTAGATAGATTCTTCCACTATATTCTTCTCTTCCCTTGAAAAAAATAAAAATCAATGGTCTTTAATCCAATTAAATCTGCATTATCACTAATGTTATCACAAACATTTTCAAGATCAGATTTGGTGGTGTGACTTACCACTCTGAATTGCTCATTATCAGATTTTGTTCTCTCTTCATCTAATTCTAGGGGTGCAACATACTTTCTTCTTTTCTTTTTTGCTAGCCCTTCTTGTTGTGTAGCTTTCTTCTTCTCTTGTTCTTTTGCTACTATTGTTGTAGCCCTTATGTTTGCCCTTCTAGTAGGCTTGGCTAGACTCAACTTAGCTACTTTTTTCTTCCCTTTAGGTTATGCAATAGGTCATTTTTGTGCCTTTCTTTTCTTAGGTTCAACCTTGAGTCCTTCTTGCTCAGCACCTTCTTCTTCCTTTACATCCTCACTCATGCCTTAGGTCAGTGCTAATGGTTCTTGTACTTGTTCATCATCATCATCATCATCATCTACCTCTTCATCATTTTCTTCTTCAACAGTACCCTCACCAAATTTAACCTTTAAATTCTTTAGCAGTTTGTCCTTTTTCTTCAATGTGGAGGCAATTTTCAACTCCATATCCACTTTTGATCCTACCACATCATAAGTCCCAAAATGTGGTGCACTCTTGTCCACTTCTTCTACTAATAGTGTTGTTATAGCTATAGATGCCTCATCTATATTTATCTCATATCCAAGAGGTCTTAGCCATCTAACCCTTGGTATGGCTACTTGAATATAGGTATAATCAATATCTACAAGAAAACATACATCAGTTCCATGTTGTTCTACTAGTGAAACAGGTATCCTCAATGTCTATTTCATGAATTTCTTGAAATCTTCAAAATAACTTGTCATAAGAGTTTCAAAATTAGCTCCCATTTCTTCAATGTATTCATTTACTTGAGCTACTATGGACCTATTGGTTTTCCAACTAATTTTATTAAAAGATGGAAATTCATTTTGTACATAGAAAAATATACAAATCAAAATTGCGCCAAATTTGAATTGTGCTCCATTAGTTCTCCTTATTGCTCCTTGGTTTTCATTGATTTGTTGCAATTGAAATTCTAAAAGATCATAAGTATGATCCTTCTTAACTAATTTGTAGCCAACATCTATTGCAATGCAAGGTACACTATTAAGTCTACTAGATTGATAAAACTTGTGAGAAATAACCCTAACAACAAAGTCAATAAGAGGGTTTTGAATAGTATCTATAGTCATTCCTCTCTTGTTCCATTTTGTTCCTGTGTTCTTCTCAATTGCTTCCTTATAGTCACTTCTGAGGGTCTTTGGCCGATTTAGGGTTGGATACTCTATTACCCTATGAATGATCCTCTTTGAAACCATAGACTTCCATCATGAATTCTGTTGAGCACAATTCTAATCCATTCAGTTTTAAAGACAATGGGGAATTCTAGGGCACGAGTCAAACCCTTCCTCTTAACAATTTGGTACACTTCCTTCAAAACTCCATTTTCACACAATCTCTCATATGCTTCTGTCATTTCCATGTCTCCTATAGCACCAATATTACAATTATAAAACCTCCTAACATCTTGGACCATAACTACCTTAGGAGGAATAACAGATAGGGCTTTGACTGGGTCATTTTTGTATGCCACTTTAGGGATTGGCAGAAAATTTGGTTGTTTAACTTCATTTGACACTAATTGGACTTCAAACAACTCTTTCTCTTGAGGTTTCCTAGAACTAGAAGCCATTTCTACTATCTAGGGTTTAAAAACTAAGAAATTTAAAACTGCATAGCTCAACACTAGTGTAAATACCTTGAAATCAATGAAACTAAGTTGAATCTCTATTCAAATGGGCTAAAATGTTGGATTCTCTGCTTTGAAATCATTTTGCACTCTTCTTCGTCTTTTCTCTTTGTTCGCAATGAAGAAAAAGGGTTCAAAATATGATCATATACCCTTATTTCATAACATTTAATGCTTAGTGCATTTACAGCTGTCCACTTGGCCTCTTAAGAATTTTTGCATTACTTGGATTCCATTGTCTTTCCACCACTTGACATATACTGGAGTTTCCCTTACTCAGCTTCAACTATAATTTCTCTTTACTCAGCTTCCACTACCAACTCAGATACAACTAATCATTTGGCTTCTATTGATTTAGGTAGTCAACTCGGCATATATTGATATTTTACTCAGCATCTGAAGGCAACTTTTCTTACTTGAAAATACTGGTGAAAACTTGAAGTTTTAACTTTGCATCTCTATTCATGATTATCTCTTCTTTCCATTACTTACTTTTCTTGGAACTGATGTATGATAAAGCTTTGTATATCAGTCCCACATACCTTGTTTTGCTTAGTTGGATGAAGTGTGACCACTTGACCTTTTAGGTGAAGTGATCCCTTCATTTGATGTGCTAATTCCATCTTTCTTCTTCCATGACTTATTCATTTCTCCTCTAATGTGTTCAACATCTACCTTCTCTTTTCCTTTGTTGAACTTAAAGTTGGGTGCTTTTGACCTTGTTGGGCAATTCCTACTGATATGACCAATTTTCAAACAACTGAAGCATGTAGTTTGGCTAAGCCATTTGCTATAGTTTCCACTAAAATGTGTTCTTATGGAATTTTCAGGGATGTTTCCATATTCTTGACAGTAATGATAGCTATACTTGATGTTGTAGTCCCAATTGTAGTGATGTCAATGATTATTTCCCCTTGCTGGCTAATTATGTGTCTACATAGGCTTTAATCTACACTCAAAATCTCTATGTCCATATTTCTTGCAATTGTAGTAGTAACCTTCAAATCTTGGTGTTCTAATAGTCTTAGTCCTATAGTCATGTGCTTGATGTCCTTGCTTGTTGCACTTGTGATAGTGACCCACATTCTTAGATTTGTCATGTTGATGGAAGTTCTTGCTCCTACACACATTAGAGGTATGTCCTTTTTTACCACAAAAATGACAAGTAGGTTTAGTGTTCTTACCTTTGTCACTTCTTTCTTCTGCAGTCTTGGATGACTCTCCTTTTTCAATGCTACTGTATCCTAGTCCTAAAGTATCATTGATGGCTCTTGGTGACTTCAGTAACTTTTCAAAGTACTTGATGACCTCATTAGGTTTATTGAAGCTCTGTGCAATTTCCTTCTCTCTTTTTAGGTCATTTTGCAGTTGTTCATTTTGCATCTTCAGTGTGGAGATCTCAATATCTTTGAAATTAAGTTCATAATGTGCATTCGTCATTTGACTTAGGGTGTCTAGTTGCATTTTGGAAATTCTTGCAAGCTCAATTGGCATTTCTTCCAGTCTATTAGCAAGGTTTCTCTTGTCTTCTTCTAGCATAGCCTTATCGTCAATGACTCTTTTCTTCTATTCAATTACTTCACAAAGCATCATGGCTTGTGATTCTTGTTCAAACATGAGAGTTCTAATTTCTTCTACTTGAGCTCTATTCTTCTCCATTAGGTCTGCTATTGCTACATCAAACTGTTTGGAATCTCCATTTGCAAACATTTTTGAGGTGTCAATATCCTTGTATTATGAATCATTCTCAACTATGGCAATCTCTCTTCTTCTCTTTATCAGTTATTCCCTAGCTTCTTCCAAAGTATGTAGAGCAAGTTATATATCAATCACCTAGTTTTCTATGACCTTCCCAAGTTTGTAGACTTCCATTTTCAGATCTTTTCTCCAAGATGTAAGGCTCCTCCTTGTGAGAACTCGACTCTGATACTAGTTGTTGGAATTTATAAATGGGATGATTTACTTCTACGAGGGGGGGGGGTTGGGTGGTAGGGTGAATCAAAAGTAACAATATTTGACCTCTAAAACTTTTAATTGAGATCATTCACATGCATCTACCATATCTAATTAACATAAAAGTAAAGACATGCATGAAAATAGATAGCACAAGATTTTGGTCACCCAAAAACCCTCCAAAATGAGAAGGTGAAACTAGGGTGGGGATGAAACCCAGAAATTATCATTGTAGCAATATGTAACTATTTAAGGTTACAAAGTTTGACCACTTCCAATGGTCTACCTTGTGAAAGACCTACCCTGTTAAAGGCTTTACACCCTATTAAAATCGACCTAGTTAGAGGATTTACAAACACTCACTTGGAATGTTACATTGTTAAAGGATTTAACACCTTGTTGAAAGGCTTACAAGATGGCTATTAGACCAACCTATCTACATAGGATTTTCAATTCTAATACAATGGCTAGAGAGTATTAGAATGTGTTGACCTGATGACTTGCAATCTTTAATTGCTAATTCTAGATCCTTGTTCTTCTCAGTTTGATTTGATCCTTCCTAATCTGATATGTCTTTGCTCAAAGTGTTAATACTTTTTTCTACCCAACTAAATTCTGTAATGCAACTCTTCCTTCTCTAAGTCTTTACACCCTTCTGAACTTTTCTAGTATTCTCCCATAAACTCTCACTCATACACAAATTATGAGGTTTCCTCCTCCTTTTAAAGGCTTCAAAGACTTAGGGTTAGGTATGAATCTATGTTCAATATTCATTCTTCTTTTCTTGCTCAATTCTTTCACTTTTCCTATTGGTTGAATGATTTCTCCATTTTTCTTATTGGTTGCATAGGGAATGCAAAAGATTTGATCTTATCTCTTAGATCCTTCAAGATTCATCTTGAGTTAGCTTCAAAAATGGTTTACATCTAAATTTGTGAAGGCACAAATTCATGTGTTGATTCTATGTTACTTGGCACTTACTGATTGCTGATGCTGATTTTGTGAATGCAGAAACTCATATGCTGATTTTGTGTTGCTTGGCACTTATTGATTGTTGATGCTCAACACATATAGGAATTCTATCTTGCTCAACATCTATGCTTTTCTTGAAACCTATAGTAACTCGGCATCACTTATCACTTGGCACTTGATACTTTCTTGGCACCTAAAGTTCACTTAACACCTATTGAATTTTTAACTTGGCACATACTATAGCTTGACATCTATATTATACTCAGCATCATCTTAGAATTGGTTAAGTGTGTTGACACTCAATTGTCAAAACCAATCTAAGACCAACATCTGGAAGCCAGTCTCTCCATAGGCTCCTTGATGAAATTGACTTCTAGGCACATCTGGGAGCTAATGACTAGCTTCTAGCTAGCATCCATAGGGCTTCTAGACACTTCTTGCATCCATCTACATCAGATGTAGAAGCTAGGCCTAGTAGGGACAAATCAATATCCTTGAAGCACATAGAAACTCATCATCATACCTGAGACCATGTTAGCAGGATGTAATGACATCAAAAGCAATAAAAATTAAATGGAATGCACCACGAAGGTGATGGGAACTTATATACATCTAAAATATCAAGATAAATACATGTATTTGTCAATCTTTCAAATATGACATGGAACACACATGAGATGGATAACACAACATGATAAAAAATTACAAAAGGTCATAGGGACCAAAAAGATATGGTTCTAATAAATTTCTTTGGAGTCTTCCTTATATGGGATCACATATTTGATTACTAATAAGAGGACCCCACACATACAGTGTAATAGGTCAAGCGGTGAAAATGCCACAGTTTTGAGTAGGACTTGCCTCACAATCTAGTTCAAGAATGATAAAGAAATGATCTTTTATTATTAATGTTAGATGAAAATAACTCATTTTAGACCCTCTGATATTTGATTTTGGGTGAACCAATACATCGATGATTTTATTGGAAGGAGAATTCAAAAAAGACATAACATGATTATAGGTAAGTAATAAGGTATTTGCTAATGGTAGTAATGATTTTATATTCTTTTTTGTTTAATAAATATTATATGAGATATTATACTTAAGAATATATGTGGCATTTAATTTAAGAACATATTTAATTTGATAATGTTTATGAAATATAAAGAGATTTATTGTGTGAATATATTATATTTCAATTACACATTTATCTATATTATTCTTCTCTTCTTTTTGTATTTCTATAAGAGTTATTTTAATTGATTTTTTCCTTTGAGAATCTTACTGTTGGAAGAGGGAGATTGAGATTGAGAGGGAGCCTAACATTCCATTAGAGGGAACCTCAAAAGAGAGGGAGTAGAAAGAGGATATAATTTATTCAACTTTCAATGATCTCAAACATATTGATTTAGAGGGAGTAAACCATGTTGTGATGGATTCTTTAATGATAAAAAAATTGTAATAGTCAAGAGGACTATAATTAATGTATATACCTCATGACTATGTTATTTTAATGGGGCTACCCCCTATGTACATCATGAGGAAGTGATGACTTCAAAATAATGTTACTTGTATTTGTGAATGTTAATCTAAGGTGATGATCTTATAGTAACTTGTATTTTGAGATCAAACAAATTGAGTATATGGTGAACGTATTGAATCTCAACATTTTGGAAGGCCATTACTAAAAGAGTATTTGGTGAATATCATTGATATTATGGGAGGCCTATACTCTTGATATCAAAACCTTTTTTTGAGTAATTGGTGGATATGATTAGTATTCTGGGAGGCCAATATTCTTGATATCATATTGATATCAAAACCTTTTGAGTACATGGTAAATATCATCAATATTTTGGGAGGCCAATACACTTGATATCATATGTGATATCTAAACCTTTTGAGTACTTGGTAAATATCATCAATATTTTGGGAGGCCAATACTCTTGATATCATATGCGATATCAAATTTTTTTGAGTACTTGTTAAATATCATTGTTATTCTAGGAGGCCACTCTTTATAGCAGATGTGATATCAAACATTATTTGATTATTTGGTGAATATCAGGTGTTGATATTTTGGAAGACCAATACTTGTGATATTAAATGTGATATCAAATGGTAGAAACCTTATAAGATATCAAATGAGATATCCTTAAAAAATTCCATTCCTAATATTACAAATGGTGTAATATCTATCTTGTGTTTATCCTCCCTAGCTAAGAGGGAGTGTTGATGTTTAATAGTTTCTATCAAACAAACACATATATAATTATAAGAGATATAAATATATGAGAGAAATTAATATAATAATATATATAATAGCATAAATGCACACACATAAAAGATTAAATATATTATTATATCAATTATCTAATTAGAAAATAGACATGTCTCTTGAATGGACATGTTTATTCATTTCCTATTCTCAATATAAATATAAGAGGATGTTGCATTTGGAACACACATACTGGAATGTGGTAGTGTTATTACATCTGCAAATAGTCTTTATAAAATAACAAAAGTAGTCAAGAAGACCTCTCTTGCATTTTTTAGAGGAGATGAGATTACCATTAGAGTGGAGTTTACACCCCTTGTCTTTTTATTACCTTCCCTACCATCAACCTAGTTGGGTTCCATTACCTTGGATTTATCTTCTTTTTGAGCTTTCCGAGCAATAAATTGGAAGTTAGGATCCACTAGATTTTCTAGCAACCTGGCCGATTTCTCAACCTCCACCATTTAAACTCGACTTTATCTTCACATCATTGAACCCTCTACTCACCATAGGGTCTACACTAGAAAAATTGTATTTGGAGTAATAAAACCACTTATTTGGTAGTGAAGGTAAAGGGAGGTGGAGCCAGGATGACCACCAACCTATAACTATTAAGCTTATCAGTCAACACCATTGGGTCAGAATTATCAATCCCATAGGATAAGTCTTCTGCCAAATTAGGACCAAGAGCATCCATAGACACTTGTAGATGAGTTTGGGGAGGGGGGGGGCAGGGGGAATCTAGTGTAAAGATGAATGTAGAGGACATCTAGTGGGGGGGATGAGATACTCCTAAGGTTTCGCTTGAGCTTTATGAATAACATCTGCTTATTTTGCAATCGTGTGAAGGGAAAGCTGTTGGAAATTGAGATGTTTATTGCTTGAGGTGTCTAGAGTTATTCTAAGACCAAAGTCAATTTTATTAATGTTTGGGAGGGCTTCAAAATATTTTCACAACTCCTTGCATATAGAAAGGTTACAGGGTTCACTAGAGAAATAATGTTTAAGAAATCCAAAGAAGATATGATATTATTTGCTTCTGAAATCCACTAAGAATTATTAGCAACCTAAGAATGGGAGGGCTTAAATGAGGTGGCCCCTTAGGGAAATAATTCGGGTGGAGGAATTTCTTCTTTTCAAGGAGAGGACAATGTCTTCTCTAGTCGCCATCATTTTTACAAAGATATTAGGAATTAAGACCCCCCATATAAGAGATGTAGTAGGGAAAAGTCTCCTTGCCAATAACTAAATTAAGGACCTCTAAGACTTCAAGACCAAGATAAATGGAAAGAAAAACCCTAAAATTAGAGTTAGGGATGAGGGTGTTTGAGTGATCAAGGAGAATGAAACTACCAATTAGCTTGAGAAGATGAGGGATGATCGACTAGACAAAAGGTAGTAGGTTACCCACCGAGACCCACCTTGGGCTAAACAAATAAAAGATTTCATTAGAGGTCGCATCACTAGACCACGAGATAGCCCTAAAGTCATAGCCTATGACATGCTAGAACTACTTATCAACCTCTAATTTTTGGGCATTAGGGTTACCAAAAATAATAATGAAAAGCTCTTTGAATCATTCTATAGGAGTAGTGGAACCCTAGTTTATGATGCCAAAATTTTTGCAACCAATCATTGAGAAAGTTCCTTGATGGTAACTTATTGACATTTAGTGTAGAAAAAAAAACAAAAATATTTATGCACATTTGGGAATTAGGTTTAATGGTAACATAGGGGGAGACATAAATCTCACCTCTAGATCATTTAACACCTGAATCCACTATTGGGACAAAGGTATCCTTGATGAATCTCACATTGTTGGGTAGTGCTCTATCATTTTGCAATGCCTATTTAAAGGAAGGGGTATTTCTTTAGATGACTTCCTCTTCCCACCTCTTCCCCATGATGCGAATGCCACATTGACTACACAAGGGAGAATAATTGGTCTTTTTCTATCTACTGTTACTTATATTTTTTCATGGTTTCCACCATAATGAGGGGAGGAATCAACATTAATAATTGCCCTTGGCCTATGATGTCCTTGCAATAAAGATGTCATTAATGATAGTTCTTGTACTAGGGCTTTACATCACTATTGTAGAGCCCTCCTTCCTACTTTTTGAAATATTACTCATATATGTGTATATATATATACATACCTACAGACATATAGATGTACATACACACATGTACACACACACAAATGTCTGTATATATGTGTAGTTATAGAGTACTAAAAGAAAGATACACATGATTTAATATGATTAATTGTTAAGATCAAGAGAGACCCTTCTTGGGAAGATCTAGTGATCTTTATATGATTACTAATTCAAGATCAAGAGATTCTATTTAGAGAAGAGTGTGGTCTTAATATATTTAAGGAGCCAAGATCAAGAGAGTGCTTATTAGCGAAGAGAGGGATCTTAATATGGTTATATGGCCATAAAATTCATTTGAAGGTAACATATTCATATGTAATAAGGGCCCTGGATAGAGGAGGTCTCTTCTAGCAAGGATCTTAAAGGGGGCACTCCATAAAAGACAAAGGAGTAACCAAGGATGGTACTAGAATCGATGATATATGATTCAAGACCTAAAGATCCTCAAAAGGGTTACTGATATTATTGAGGAGATGCCTTTAAGGTTGGGGTTAGGATAGAGGGTAGAATATTACAATATGTTTTATTATTTCTTAATTTATAACATTATTTTGCAAGTATTACTTGTCCTAGCTAGTGGGGATATTATATGAAGTCTAGTTCCCTACACTTGATGAAGGGTCTATATGTAGTGTCTCTCCCTTTGTAGCAATAGAGTGGTCAATGCATGGATGTTGATGTAGACTACCATTATGGCCATGATTTAAGTAATGAGAATAATGTAGTTGATCATATATACCACTCCCCACATAAGCTCTAACATATGATAGGGTATACCACAATTTTTTGATACATATGCATATGCATCTAATAGATCCTCACCCATACTAGTCAATGTAACCTATGTAACCATAAAGTCCCACCTATTTATTGATTATGTCTATAATCAAAGAATGTAAGGAAACTTGTGAGAAAGAATATAATCATTTCCACATAACCCTTAATAGATCTAAAATAAATATGCAATTAAAATCCACATGCAAGAGAATATAAAGCATACCCACAAAATTTGTGACACAAGATATACCCTGCAAAACCCTCATTGAGGGAAAAAACCTAGCCTCCAAAACTGTCCATCACCATATATTATTAAGAGAAAACATCATTGCAATACAACCATGGAAGCTTTCAAAGCCATAGCCACTACCAAGAAATCCATATGAACAAGCATGAATCCACACATCCCATGCCATGCTTCCAACCTTCACAAATGTTCCCTTGGCTAACCTATCAAGCCTTGTCCTATTTGACTCTTTCATTGTTTTCCTTCTATCTTCTCTCCTTCTCTCATGAACAACTACTCTTGTAGCTACTTATATAGTAGCAAGTCCCACAACACCACCAAGTGGTATTACATAAACCATGTGCTACCTAACCCATTGACCCCACATTTCATATTGTAAATTTAATTATTTTCCCCAATATTAAATAATTACATGAAATATTATCACAATGTTATAATACAATTCATCAAGTATATCCTAAAGGAATCTTTACATGTTGCACATCCATCTAGATGCAAAATTTCATAATAAAATAAAATACCACAATATAACAATATTATGCAATGTGTGCAACACCCAATATCTCAACAATCTCCCACTTGTTGTATACATTGCATAGGGTCAATCTGTAGCCACATAAATGGACAATGGAAAAATCCCTCCTAGCACATCTACCATCTTGGATAAAAGTACACCATGTGCTCCATTCTGGTACATGCAACAAAATAAAAGTATCCAACTTCTCAAATGTGAATGAGGCCACCTCCTATTATGCCACTACCACTAGACATACATACAAGCGATCCAAAGAGAAATCCACCCAACCTGTCACATTAGAAGATCATAAAATCCTATACCAACTAAAATTTCAAGCACAAAAACCTGATCCAAAGGTAATCGCATGCATCCGTAGTTGTCAAAATATACATAATAGAAATAACACCTACAACAAGTGTCAAATCCATCCAGCTATCCATACCTCCAAAGTTATACCAAGTGAATCCCACATCATCAACATATCCAATTTATAACTTGCGATCACACACCTCAAGAGTAATACTTGCCACATATATACCATGAAGCTCCCATTGCAAAAGATGATGTCATATCCATAACCATTCCACTCATAGCATAACAAAGAAGTGAATCCATGTAGTCTCAAGGACATCCACAACACATAAATCAATAATCTATAAGAAAAAATCTCATAACAAGTCTCCAACAGTCTCCCAAGCTCTCCACAACCAACAGAAGAAAGAGATAAAGGAATAACCATGTCATTTCTCACATGACATACATGAACGTAAAGCAATGATCACAATGTCTAACTAATCTCAAATCTAGTGTAAGTGAAACCAAACATCCAGAAAGATGACCAAGACCAGAGAGAAATCATGCAAATTATAACCTATATCATGTCCTTCTACACACACACAACTTTAGATGTAAACTATGCAATTATGATCTCCTCCATAAAACCCAAACAAGAAGCCTCAAAAACAACCAAACCATACCATATAACTAATTATGGATGTAAGGCTCTTACAAGAAGATCAAACTCATAAATTATTCTTAAACCAAGGAATATGCAATATAAAATCATCTCCCAAACTCAACCAGCATAACAACATATGAAAATGGATATAACCAATGCTAAACCATCTCTCAAATGAATCTTCCAAAGCTAACTCATGTACTTTAGCTCAAGAGCCATATCCATGAAAGAAAAGCATAAATATAATGCACTTAAGAAAAATTATGAGCTATACCTCTAAAGTAGCTAACTGCCAAGTAGACCAAGAGTGGGGAATGAGAATGCTCATCAAGATATCCAAGTCTCTAACCAAGACTCATCTAAGAACAATCTCCTCTCAATTCCATATCACGTGAATGCCCCCTGAACATCTTGCTAAAACCATCAATTGTCCCAACAAATACTTCTCTAATCCAAGAGAAATCAGTATCACCACCCTCTCTAAGTATACATGAGCACCTATAACTAATCAATCCATTCCAACTCCAAATGCAACATAAAAATATCATGAATTATCTAGCTTATGATCAATATACTTAATACTAAGAAACTAAACCAAGATCAATGTCAAAGTTCCAACCATGGCCTCAAGAACATAAAAATAACAACATGATCTAACCATCTCAACCAAAGAGATAACATGCTCCATATGAACATACTATAACATGCCAAAACTCTAAACGCATATCAAGAGTATACCATGACTTAATAATGAAACCATCCTAACTCTAAGGATGACATGTCAAATGAAAGCATAAACCACACCTTTACAAAGCACCCTATTAGTCCTCAAGATGCAACCATCTCCACACACCATGAAGAAAACCATCTCCACATATCATGAAGACCCATCTCCATACACCATGAAGATAAACAAAAACCCCATGAGTTCTCAAGATCTAACCATCTGCACACACCATGAAGATAACAATTGCACCATGCAAATGTCAAAGGCACTTCTATAGCAACAAGATCTAAGACAAACCTCCAACATCTGCAAACACTTAATGAAAATATCAATGCCACTCAACTATGGTACCAAGTCACCTATGGCATCATAAAATCCATCTCCTACATGAAAATTCTCCAAGTCTATACTCACACAACCAAAGTGCCAGTACCAAGTGAAACCAAGATCTCCAAAACCAGGAAGATATAAACTAAACCAAGAACTAATCCTACACTATCACCCCATCACTGTCACAAGATCCCATTAAACCATTTATCCAAGCAATCCATGACATCATGATGAAAAACCATCCTCTAACTATGAGAATCAACCAAGGCATCAAACCATCAAAGAACTCAAAGTGCACATCATGAGCTCCTCAAAAGAAACCAAATAACCATGATCCTCAACTAAGAAGATATACCACCATAACCAAATCTGGAATCCAAACCAATGAACATCAAGGATGTACTTGTATATCCAATCATATCATGCCAAAATCCATGACACCATGAATCGAGCAACCAACTCTCTATGCGTCCAACTTGTCAGCATAAAATAGTACACCATAATCCTCCACCATGACTATACCTAGTAACAACATCTCATCCCTTCTACATGAAGAAAAAATAGCAAATCATGTAACATAGGGCATAGAAAACCCAAAACCAAGTCACCAATCTGAATATGCATCAATAATGAAAGATAAATGGGCAAAAACAACCCATATTCAAGCCATGAATGCAACCTATAACTATAGACCACTTACAACACTCCACAACTTGTAGATCTAATAAGTCATAATAAATATCCAAACTAAAATACTAATAATCATATCATCATGAGACTAATCTAAAATATGAACTGAGAAATCAAATCCAAATCTCCAAAATATACAATGTCATAAACTCACAATGTTACCATAGTCAATATATATCATAAAATATTTAAAAAAATAAATTACATAATAAATCATGGCAAACCTACACCAAATCTAAACCAATGTGTAGAGCTCTCCAAGAGCTTTCTGTTGACTACTCGAAGTCCTAAATCTAACTATATATGCACAAGTTATGCTCAAAATAAAAAAATATATGACTTTCAGACTCTTAAAACCTAACAAAATATCAAAATCACAAAACCAAACCTACACCAAGTTGTAGTTCTCTAAATTAGCTTTCCAATGCTTATAAGAAGTTTGAAATCTAATATCCTGAGAGAAAGTTATGGCCATTTTACTACAATAGTATTTTTACCATTTTCACTACGATTTTTTTTTTTTTTTTTGTGACAAAAATTCCAATGGGACTAAATGTTACGGCCATCATAGGCTGAAACTAAAAAACTCTTTCATTTTATCTGATCATGGCCAAACTAGGCATATTATAGATCAAGGCTTATGGAAATGTTAACTAGAATCCAATGGCGAGGTCTATTTTTACCCAGGAGGTCATTTCTACAAGCTCCCCCTAAAACCCTCATTTAAATGAAACATTCAAAAAATCCTTTCATCCTACAATTTTACATGCCCAAATATCTACCAATATCCCATCATAACAGGAAACCTAAAATTTTCATATCTATAATAAACAACTCATATATCTTGCCCTTTCTTTATCCTCTCATGCATTCCCATGGATTCAATTTAGGGTTATAATAACTAAACCATAGCTTTGACACCAATTGTAAGGAAACTTACAAGAAAGAATATAATCATTTCTACATAACCCATGATAGATCTAAAATAAGTATGCAATTAAAATCCACATGTAAGAGAATAGACAACATACCCACAAAATTTGTGACACAAGATATACCCTCATTGAGGGAAAAAAAACCCAGCCTCCAAAAGCATCCATCACCATGTATTATTCAAAAAAAAAAACCATTACAATACAATCATGGAAGCCTTCAAAGTCATAACCACTACCAAGCAATCCATGTGAACAAACATGAATTTGCACATCCCATGCCATGCTTCCAACCTTCACAAATACTCCCTTGGCTAACCTGTCAAACCTTGTCTTGCTTGACTCTTTCCTTTTTTGCCTTCTAACTTCTCTCCTTCTCACAGAAACAACTACCCTTGTGGCTACTTATATAGTAGCAAGTCCCACAAAACCACCAAGTGTTATTACATAAACTATGTGCTACCTAACCCATTGAGCCCACATTTAATATTAGAAATTTAATTTTTTTCCCCAATATTAAATATTTACATGAAATATTGTCACAATACAATTCATCAAGTATATCCTAGGGTGATCTTTACATGTTGCACATCCATCTAGATGCAATATTACATAATAAAATAAAATGAAATAATATAACAATATGCAATGTGTGCATCACCCAATATCTCAACAAGGAAGTCCAGGTGCTTCACCTCTATGAGCATCACGTAGATCCAAAGAGTGCTAAGTGTTCCATTTATTCTCATGAGAGATGGATTCTTGTGAATCACTACTCATGAAATATGAGTCAATTATTTTTTACTCAAAAAGTACACAATTAAATCCAGGTAGCAATATTATAATCAATCAATCCTTTTCAATCACCATTATTTTTATTACTTGTTCCAATTAGATTTTCATTTGTTGTTCCAATTGATGTTGCAAAATTGAACACTAATGCATCCAAGTTCATATTATCTTTTAAATTTCAACATTATACAAATATTTGCTTCCATTTACAAGGGGGTAAGCACTAGTAGTGGAGCATATCCTATTAGTCATCTGCCCAACTCCCCAATCACTAATTTTAAAGGAGTGAACAAAATGATAACTAAAACTCCATTAATAAGTTTCAAATATATGTGTAGCAGTACTAGAACATGATTTTAAGTACAATTCTATTAAGGTATATTTAAGTAGGTATTGGCAATAGTTTGAAATGACCACTTATAAATCTTTTGATGCTTGAAAAGCTCTTTAAGGAATTTCGTTAATACCCAAAAAAAAAAGATTTTTAAATTTAACAATTAAGTCACATATAAAAACAATAAATAAAAAAGATTAAAATTTGATCTATAATATAACTTCATAAATACAAAGTTATCCATAACAAGTATTAGTTTATGATCTCTTAATAAAAATGTACAATGAGCAATCCAAGTTTCAATTCAATACCATACTTACTTGAAATTTCAATATATATATAAGACAATTATTAGTTCCTATCTACAATAGGATACTAACGAAATTGTTTAGCTATATTATCATTTTATTCAAGCAAATTCAATCTATAAGTTTTGAGAATTTTTATTACAAACATGACATTTCCAAAGTTTAAAATCTTTAATATATTTTGAAAATATAGAGACAACTAATTTCCTATGATCTTATTGGTTATTGGTCAAAAAAGAAAGAAGAAAGTTATACATTATTGAAATAAATGTTGATAATTACATGTATATTTTTCCCTCACTTTCTAGAAAAAGATTTTTCCTTCTCCTTCTAAAAAGAGCTTTTAGTAGAATGCTTCAAATAAAAAAAGAGGCTTCCAATCAAACATCCTTCATCACCCAATCAATATTCTTACATTTTCATTTTACAACTTTCAAGAAAATTTGGGTGTTTTCAGCTTTTAGTAAAATTTGGGGTTTGTGCAAAAGGCTTTTGAACAAAAGGTTTTTAAATTTGTTAAACAAGCCTTTTTAATAATTTAGATTGCAGGTCCTTTCTATTCAAATCTTTGTTGGTGCAATTCCATGGCCACTCTTGTGCTTTCCTATTCAATTACAAGTAGCCTCACCAATCCATCAAATCCTCCTTGATTTTGAGATAGAGCATGATATTTTGGGTCTTTGTATGCAGTTTGGTAGAAAAATATGTGAGCATTTGAAATATCAAACTAATATTCTATTAGTTTGTCTTCTTAAGGAAAGGGCTGAGATTGATATGAATCTAGATAACTATACAAAGAATAGGTCATCCAATCACAAATTTAGTTTCTTCGCATTCATAGAAGGGGGTAACTAATTTACCCACTTCCAACTAAAAACTGAGATAAAGGAATCTTGTTGTTTGACTAAAAACACCAACAGAGGCAAACACACTAAAAGAAGCAAAGCTAGCAACATAGATAACAAAGCTATTTCCAGATTCAGATTGAGATAAAGATAAATTTTGCACTCTACTGCATACAATGTCAATGGATTGAAACCAAGAACAACTAAAGAAAATAATAATTCAAAACCATGTAGCAGTTCAAAGAAACTATATCTTTGGACAAGATTACAAGCTCTTGCTCATGCAAATATTTTAATGTGAGTCCAAATCCATATTTTTTGAGGCAATTTTTTCCTCTGCCTGCGTACATAATTTGTTTTAGTTTGTGCTTCTCTAAAAGGAATTAAACTTGCCCCCATCATGTTTTAATTAGCACAGGCAATGAGCTCCCATTTTGGTATAGGCAACAAGTATGCTAGCAAAGCATTTGGCTATACACCTACCAATTACATTTGTTTGAAAGTTTTTGAAGCCTTTCCGACAAATCCATTTTTCCTACAATCATTGCATTTCATGAGATTAGGGCCTTTTATGACACAACTCAAATGTGTTGTCTAAGAAATATCTAAAGACAAAACCAAAATGTATATCTCAACAAGGGGGAACATTGACAAATATTTTGACGTTTACAGTATCAATTTTGATGTTCTTTTTATCTCCTACACTAATTTTATGGATCAAATTCCAAATGCTGATAAAGAGAACTAATCCCATGGACTTAATAATTTCTTCCCCTATGCCTTCCACTTCGACATCTACTAAAAACCCAATCCACATACCATACTCCTCCATTATAATAATCTCCACCACAATTTCCTTTATTATTATAAAAACCATGACCATTTTCTGTTATGAAGGCAAACAAACAAATGAATATTTCAATGGTAGTTATATAATAATCAACCTTAAGATGCCTTACAAAATATCAAGTATGTATATTGATAGGCCCTAAAAAATATTACCATATATTCCCCACCTACATTGTCTTTTCCTTTCCTCAAAATAAAATATGAAATATTTAAATTGAAAATCTTATTTATTGCCCACTTCAAAAGCAAATATTGAATATTCTGACTGTACAACTGCCAATGCATCTGCTTGAAATTCTCTAGAGCCTTTTGAACAATTTTTTTACAACATGTCCTGCAAACATTGGAAGCCATAAGACCACATATTGTAAAGATACTATGATGATTTTTCTGTACTTTCATGGTCATCCATTACCTATTTCAAAAACTTTCATCTTGACACAGTCAAACAGATGTCTTTTCACTTGCCACTTGCATTTTCTTGAAATGTTTTTACACGCTTGAGGCTTTTCACCAAAAGCATGTCCATTATAGATAAAAATAATAATCGTGCACACAAGTTAGTCAAGTTTGGTGTTTGTGAGACAAATCAAGCCTAAGAAATCCACTAGAACATTCAAATTCTAACTCTTGTGCTCATCAAGAGAATAATTAATTATATCCTTTGTTCTATACATTGGACCCTTTGAATTCTACATTACTTTCTTTTCCATTTCTAATTTACTCGAATGGTGCTTGTTTGCAATACAATATTATTACACTAATCTAAATAAAGCCTTAATAGCTTGTCGCATCTCTTATGAACTACTATGTTTTGGGTCTTATTTTTAAGAGGTAGCTATGCTGAGAGAGATTCCTCCCAATAGATTGAAAACCCCCCTCTCATGGAGAGCAATGCATTGGCTAATAGATATGCAAGGCACAAACAAAGCATGTGTATTATTTTCTAGTTTCTTCAAACAGATGTCAGCTCATTCCCTCATGCTTTAAAAAATGTCCCTTCCCCACCAACATAGTTACCAGTTTAAACTTAGGTATTTTAAATGTATTTACAAATTTTAGCTAGCAAAAAAAAAAAAGATTATAGACTTAGCGTTGAAGCGTTATAATATTGATTTAGTTACATTGTCAGCAGATCCAATGTCATGAAATTGATTTTATAAGTATAAAGTCAATTTTCTATGCTATGTGTCATTTTTAATAAACAATAGACATATTATAAAAAACTTTAATTAAATTAAAATTATATATATTAAAAGAAAATAAATTTAATATACTAAAAGGAATATATACTCACTAGTAGTTTAATTATATAAAATCACCGTTGGTATAATTAAAGAAAAAACTCTAAAATATGTCCATGTACAAAGAGTGTATATTATGACTAATCTTTATTGTTATTTTCATAATTATTCTAATGTCCAAAATATATTATACACTATTAATAGTATTATAATAAAAACTTATGCTAAATAAGAAATATAAATAAAGATCTTAGTTATGTTTACAAATAATTTTTATTTTGCATAATTAAAAATAAAATACACATTAATACCTAAGTTGTCTTTCAATTTATCTTTTCTAAATAGATAGCTTATGCCAAAAGAAATATTACATTAAAAAATAATATAACACAAAAAATTGTATAAGAAATATTAAATGGTTTTTTTTTGTGTTACTTAAGAAACATTTTCATATAATAAAATTGGATGAACTAATAATATACAATAAAGATCTTATGTTTACAAATAATTTATGTTTTGTATAATTTCAAAAAAATTCAACATTAATACTTATATAAAAAATAATTTGACAATTGATATTTTGAGATTCAAACTATCCAAATGTATATTACTATTATTAAGTATTTGATAGATTGAGTAGTCCCTAAGACTTAAACATATTTCATTTTTTTCTAGGAGCTAATATGTGGTTACTTTTTTTTTTTTTGTAAAATGTTAGGTTGAAATTCTAGAATCTTGAAAATATTATTATATCGAGTTCTTATTTAAAATACATGCAATCATGAGCTGGGGAAGTCCATTAACTACCAATTTTGTTTATATCTAATGTGACCTAAAAACATTGATTTTTTCCCCTCATTATCTCTAATTCTTTAATATCGAGTCCTTCACTACATAAACATTTTATGTAGTCATATCACATTGTTTCATTTAGCCAAGATAATGGCACGACCCTAAAGTATTAGAACAAAGAGTGTCATATGAAAAACATTTTTCCTTATAAAGTGTATTCCATTTTGAAATTATAATAATAGGCCAACCTTCTTTCATAGCAACATGAAACTCATTTTAACTATGTGCTTGACTAAAATTTAATTTTGATTTAATTTTTATTTTCACTATAAAGATATTATATTCTATTATAGACAAGAACTTTGGCGCTTGCGTTCCCTGTAGGAACTTTAGCATGATCATTTGAATAAAACAATCGTTACTTGACCATATTTTTGTTGCATCATTTGATGTGTTGAACTGAAAAGAACTAGCACATGCTACCCTCCAGAAAAATGAAAGATTCCAAAAGGCAGACATTCCAGACATTGTGTGTGGTAGCCAAGGTTTGGATCTCATTGTGGATACATCAAACTCAGTCAAAAGAAATTTTATGTCAGACGGCAACTAGATAGTTACTTAGGGCAATTTGTTTCCCCTACTTTTTGTCATGGATGGTACGACCATGCCCATCTCTCCCTTTCTCACCTAACATAATAGGGATAGGCCATCCTTTCTGCTAACTTTATGATATGTACGTCTATTTTTAGGCATTTGTAGTTTCATATTATCTTTAAACAGCGTATCATCGCCATCGCCATTTTGGCGTGTCAGACCTTGCGGGCAAAGGCTAAGAAAATTAAATGAAGCAACTTAAGCCGACATTCGCTTTCTGCTGCCAACAAATTGACGCTTGTAATGCTATGACTCAAATTTTACAATGTGGAATAATTGCTACATGACATATCCTTGTCTAAAAGTGTCTCAATGTTGCTTTTTTAATATTGTACCTATTAAAAATAATGTCATATATTGGACATATCAGATATCGTTATAAACAACACAACTAAATGCTATTTTTTTCCCATTTTACTTTACGTATCTGCAAAAATTATGTAGAGCTTATATCTTACATTGTAAATTCATGCAGGAAATTGACCTCAAATCAATGATGCAACAACTACTGTTGAATGTGAATAAGCCTAGCTGTTACAATGCCAAAAATAGAAATTTTGTTTAAACAAAATGTAACATGACACACTATTTATGTACATAACACAACCATGTCATTTTTGATCGTGCCAGGAAAGATTTATTGCTGCCAAATGGAGTTGATAAACTTGATCAACCAGATAGGATCACCTACACTTTTCTTCACATTGAGTGCAACAGACACAAAATGGCCAGATTTACATCGATTGTTCACAAATGACACTTCCTTGAGGATGTTATCAAATAGATAGTGAATGGACAGCATAATCAATAACCCTCATATAGTGGCATTATACATGCATCATTATTTTACAATATTCCATGAGGAAGTGATAGAAAAACCCTTGGGTGTAGAAAACTATTGGTATTGATCTGAGTGGCAAAGCAGAGGAAGTGCACATGTACATGGAGTTATCTGGATTCAAAATGCACCAAATATCGATAAACTTGATTCGAACAATGTTGCAGAGGTTGAAAGAGCATGACTCTTTTTTGGCAAGTATATTACTGCTTGGAACTCTCATGAGGCTTCACAAAGAAATAATACACTCTTCCACAACTCCTTGGATGATCCATGCTTGCTCAAAGCAAATGAGATATTATATGAAGAGCCTGCTTGCGACTATGAAGAATTGATTAATCATGTTCAACAACACACAAAATGAAAACAAGGTACATGCTAAAGAAAAAAGGGTACAAGACTAGAGTGTCACTACAAAGCTCCATGGAAAGAACAAAGTATATCTACTTTATCATGTGATGAGGATGGAAAAAAAATGAACCTGCAAGAAATAATGATAGACTTAACATTCACAATCGAGAAATGTCAACAATTTGAAGAGAAAACATTGTCTACCAACCAGTTATCTCATAGGAGCTTGTTCTCAAATACATTGCTAAATATGCATCTAAAGCAAAAAAAGCATCTGAGACATATACTAACATGTTAAAAAGAATATCTTCATCCCAACAACCTAACAACCCATCTCTTATAGCATACAAAAAATTTATGACAAAAATTGTAACTGAACATGACATAGGTGCACAAGAAACATGTCTCATGCTTCAAAAATTGCCTCTTGTTGTGTGCAGTTATCCTTTCACATCCTTGAATGTTGGCTGAAAAATGTTCCAATGGATAATAGACATGTCAAATAGGAACCAAATACAATCTACATACTTATAGGCATATAGTCAATGACCCCCAGATCTTGAGATGCTAACACTTCTTGAATTTGCACGATCGTACACTTATTCTACAAATCGTAGAAATGATAGGTGGAAAGAACAAAAGGTGCAAGCCATTGTCAATGTTTACCCAAAATTCAATAGTATTCCACATGTTGAGTCAGAGCAATTTGAAATATTCTACTGGAGTGAGCTACTCTTATGCAAACCTTTTTGTATCATAGAAAATGACATTGGCTTGACAAAAGAAAGAATTATTACAAATTGGACCAACATGAGTGCAAACGGATATCATGTTTGGCATGTCAATCACATGTCAGAATCTGAGCCGAACTAAGAAGAGGAAGAAGAAGAAGAAGAACAAGAGGAGAAATAAATTATGCTGAGTGAGTGGTAGATGTTGTTGCAAATGGGAACCTCACATAATATTACCCTCGATGAACTTGATATGCTTGGCAGGCATGATTTTGATAACAACAACAAATGGGATCAAATTTTCATTCCCCAAGATCTAAATGAAATTGCAACACAGTTCATAAGTACAAATAAAAAAAATTGCACAAGGTGAGAATGTCCTATCAGAATACCATATACCGAGTTATCTGTTGTTAACAAGCCAATAGGTAGCACTTGCAATAATTATGGAACACAATGAATGTCAACCTAGCACACCTCTTCACATGATTATTCAAGGAATAGTTGGTATAGGAAAATCATACTTGATTCACTGCATAAAAAATGCATTGAACAATAATGGTCAACCACGGAAAGGACAACTATTGGTACTGGCTCGTACAAGTGTTGCTACATTCAACATACATGCATCTACTATACATACAACGCTTAAGATACCTATTAAACAAATGCAACCACTACAAGGGTAGACATTAACTACATTTCAAGAGGAATTAAAAGAAATAAGACACATTCTTATTGATGAACTGAGCTTCATTGGCCCAAAGCTACTATTGAAAATAGATAGTAGACTATGACAAGCATTTCCTAAAAAATAACATCTCTTCTTTGGTGGCCTTACCATCATCCTAGTTGGTGACCTTGCCCAACTACCCCCTGTGATGGACAAGCCTTTATACACATCACATTCTAATGCAAGAATATTATGGGAGAAATTCAAAACAATTGTCACATTAGATACAATATTTTTCCAACAAGGCAATGACATAGAGTAGACATAGTTTTGCCAACTTCTACAAAACATACGAAATGTAAAACCAACAAAAGAGGACTGGGAGCTCCTGCTCACATGCACAAACCAAAAAATTTCATCAGATAACAATGATGAATTTGACAAATCAATACACCTATTTTCTACAAATGATCTTGTCAAACTACACAATAAAAAGATGTTGAAACTATTGAATTGTCCAATTGCAATAAGTATAGCAATAAGCACTACATGCAACATGGCATATACAACTATTGAAGAGCAACTTGAAAAGGAGATCCTATTGTGCAAAGGGCAACATATAATGCTCACGAAAAACATATGGACATAAGAAAGCCTCATAAATGAAGCATTGGATGAAATAATTGAGATTGTATATAGTGACGGTTGCAAACCCCTGCAACTTCCACTATATGTTGCAGCAAGAATTGATAATTATAGTGGTCCTCCATGGAATAAAAATGAACCAAAAGTAGTACCAATAATTCCATTGACCCTAGGCACATGAAGGAAAATACCCCTAACAATGGCATGGGCTTTAACTATTCACAAATCCCAAGGGCTTACACTACACAAAGCAACAATTGACATTGGTAAAATAGAAAGACAAGGGCTCACATTCACAGCAATATCCAAAGTCAGATCACTAAAAGACCTTTGCATCTAACCAGTTTTCTCCTTCAAAAGGTTCTCCAAAATGGAAAATAATCCATACACAATCATAAGGAAAGTGGAAGAAGCTCAATTACATCAAATTGCCCTCTCAACAATCAAGGTATGCAACATTTTCATAGAATCATGCTCTTGTTATGAAATACATGTACAATCATGCTTTTCTCAATATTCTAAAACAATTATGTTTCTACTAATGAAATCCAATTTCTTATACACAAGACCCAAACTCAGCATTTCAATGACTTGAAATTGTTTCAATGAATGTCTCAAATTATTTGGTAAGGTCTACACATTACTTTGGTTTAATTTCCTATTTGGCTAATACTTTTCATTGTCTCAAACCAAATAGTCCATGATTAATTTCAACATTGCTTATTATGTTTTGCCGCTCACTTCACATAAAAGTTCTTCGAAGACAACAACACAACTTTCCTTGCTTTGACACAAAGTTGAAATACATATAGAAACAACCAAGACTTAAAGAAACAAGCTGATTGATCCAAGACAATTAGGAAATTAGTTCTAAAATATACCAGTATTTAATTGTAATAGGTGTGATATAATATAACCATATAGATTTGCTATTTACTTTTGGCTTGGCAATATAAAAAAAGAAGATTTACAAATACAATTGTTTTGGAGTGTATGGCTCGTTTGTCCTTGTCATGAAAGAATTAACAACTTTTTATTTTGACAATCACTTCAGATTATCAAGTTTTATTTTTGAATTAAGAATTTTAATCTCTTTCCGGGATTATGAGGATACAAACTTCAATTGATGTTAGGAATTATATGGGTCAAAATTAATGTGCTTCAGTTGATTCAAAAATCTAAACAAAAATCTTTGAAAAGGTTCTAAATTGAATTAATGAAAATCCAAGGATGATGGTGATGGGAGGGAAAAGGAGGCAAAATCCAAGTCTGGATCTGCAAATAAGTTCAGGAGACTTGCAAAATGTGGAGGAAAGGGTGAGAGCTGTAGCAGTGATAGAGGTGATACAAAGATGAAAGAAATGTGGGACACAATTGCTGGAGCTAATTTAGAAGTCAATTTCCTTTGTCTTCTCTTTGTTTCCTTTATTTCCTGCTTACAAACGATCAGTTTTAAGATAACTTTGATGTTTAAATTACTTAATTATAGAAGTGCCAGTGCCTTACTATGGCTATAGATTCATAGAGCATGTAATGAGAAGCCTAAAAACTATAAGTAAGATGTGAGTTGGATTTGGCACTCTACAAGGAAAAATATGAACAATGATATCCATCTTCATTTCTTCATAATGGAAGCATAAGATTTAACAGGACTAGTATTGTAAATTAGTAATTAATAAATTGGATGAATGGACTTTGTATCCGGTTCATGAATTATGTAGAAATGGCTTTCAGTCGGGGTTTTATTTGTATAGTTAACTTTGAATTATGTATATACAGTTTTGAGGCGAGGGGTTTATCGGGAGGAGAACAATTTTACAAACCTGTATATCATATTGCTCAGGTTTTCCGTGATTTACTTCGTCGTATGTTAACTTTTAATAATATTGTAATTTCAAAATGTAGCTTGGTAGCTTTGTTTATCATTTTGACCATGATTTTATGCACAGATAAATTTCACCAATTTTTTTTTATAATCTTTTTAATTGTTTCATGAGCCTTTTAAAGAATGATAACTTTTATTTTTGCTGAATGGACTGCTGCCAAGTTCTAGTGATGACTAGTTTTGACAATTAAGGTGGTATATAGGGTTGAGCCAGGCTTCGGTGGTTTTTTAATACATTCGTTAGATGTAATGTCATGGTTGCAAGATATGTGCAAATGATTATTGGGGAAAATGATTTTCAAAGACTTCTATTCTTATGCCATATAAAATTAGTATTAATTTCTGTTACACTCGGGGTTTTTGCTAAGTAGAGGGAACATTAAAAAGATCCAGTAGCAGAGCCAAGAAATCGGTAAGAACCACACAAACTTCCAGCGAATTACCAAACCATCATGATAATACAGGTATGTGTATATTTGTATATCTATCTATGGTTGTAAGGAAAACATTAAATGGTAGACCATTTGTACACGAAAATAGAACTTCTCAGATTTGGAAACATGAATTGAAGAGTGGTCTTTATTTTCTTGGATTACTATCATTTTTCAAAAATATACTCATTACACATCCATGCCAAAGAATCTAAATAGTTACTACTATTTATGAGACTTTACAACATGATGTTTGAGAAATTAGAAGGTAATTAAGTGTAACTTAAATCATATAACATTGTGTGGGAGTTTAAAGAGAGACGTGTATAAATGCAACAACCTTCCAACTTGTTGCAAAATGCATAGTAATTCCCAATGTGTTGGATGGTTTTTAGGGCTACTAAAATTGCATAATATTCTATAAGATCTTAAGAGGTTAACTCATGTTGATTTTCAATAATAGAAGGGTTAGATCTTCAATAGAAGGAGAATAGATGATAGATAAAGTTGCAATTAAAAGGTTCTTGATAATAAACAAGGATTGTGAAAAACTCGAAGTCAATATTGTGACATTAAAAAAATATTTAGATAATATCAATTAAAATTGAGGTTTGGGAAGAGCATAAAGATCTTTGATTGGATCATTTGTAACAAAAAATGATCACATATTAAAAACCATTACTGCATACATTTAGATACAAATTTTAAACAAGGATAGAGAAGTTCATTAGGTTAGTTGTAAAGAATTTGGAAATGAAAGTTTGTTTGTAAGTTTAAGTTCTAAAAACTTTCTGACAAGTTGAGACAATATAAACGAATCATACATTCTTTCACTTAAGGGAAAAAATAGACTAGGAGATCCAAAAGACAAGGTTTTAGTATATGTGCTTGGCTTAATATGAGATTCTACTTTTTCCATTGAATATAATTTATGACATAAGTTTTATTTAAAACACATTCATGTGAAACATAAATTTTGAAAGAGTATAAAATATTAAATATTTAGAATTAACCTATATTATAATAAAATTTTAATTACCCCTAGCACCTAAAAAATAAGAGCTCTAATTTAGTTGGAGCACATAACTTGTTTAGAAAAAAAGGACAAGAGGAGCATTAGAGTAACATAATAGTGGATTTTCTATGTTTACACTAGCAAAAACCAAGTTGAAGAAGTCTAAAGTGAATAAGAATCTAGTTTAGAACTTGTAGATCCTACTATGTACATATAGTTGATTGGGTCCTTGATGTATCTAGCTAATACTAGACCTTATATTTTCTATGTGGTGAATGCACTTAGTTCATGTGTAAACCCAGAACAATGCATCTAGTTGCAACTAAGAATATCTAGCTATACTCATGTGAGACTGTTGGATATGGATTGAAGTATTCATCTAGTGTTGACTTAGAGTTGCCCCTGGCTATAAGAATTCTGATTGGACGAGAAGTGCTACTAATTAGTAAAGAACCTCTAGTTGTTATTTCATTTTGGAATATTCTATGATTTCATGGTGCAACAAAAAAAAAGTCATGTGTTGCACACAATATAGTAGATGCTAAATATGTTGCAGCCACTATTACTACATGAGAAGAAGCATGACTTTCAAAGCTTCTTGTAGGATTGTCCAGATTAAAATTAGATCTTATAGTTATACATTTTGGTAGTAAGAACTATGTAAAGCTTTCCATCAATCTACTATTTTATGATAGAACAAAGTATTTAGAGATCAAACATAATTATATTAGAGATATGGTGCAAAGGCATCCTATCTCGTTGATGTAAATTAGCACTAATGACCAAACACCTGATATTCTCACCAAGCAACTTGCTAAAGTGAAGTCTGTACATTTTCAAGATAAGCTTGAAGTTTACAGAATGAAGCTGGTGTTGAGAGGGAATCCCAACATTAGTGATTCATTCAAGTTCACTCTAATGCATTATTCTCTATGAGTTAGAAGTTTGAGGTGCAAAACCTTGTTAAGACATCATTCTCTACGAAATAGGAGTTTGAGGTGAAAGCCCTTGTTCCACTCTCTAAGAGTAGCTATGGCGGATTTCATGTGAAATAATATATGACTTAGTAGTTGTTATTGACTAAACGTATTTTGTACACATTGCATAGTAATATTTATATTGTGTTACTTTATTTTACTAAGTAAATATTGCACCTAGAGGGATGTGCAACATGAAGAGACTCCCATAGAATATTCTTGATGAGCTATATTGATACATTGTGATATTATTTGATGTAATTATTTAATATTGGGAAAATAAATCAAATATCAAATAATAGGTGTGGGGTTAAAGGTGTTAGGTGACACATGGCTTTAGAAACTTATTTTATTTAGAACACTTGTTAACCTTTTTGTGTGAGCTTGTTTCTATAAAATAAACCACAAGGGTATTTGTTAAGGTTAGTCAAAGTAACATTTTTGAAGTAGAAGCATGACATGGGATGTGCATTTTCATGCTTGTTCAGATGGATATTTTTTTATGATACTCAATTCGAAGGATTTCATGGTTGTATTGTAGTGGTGTTTTATTGAATACTACATGGCAATTGATACTTTTGGAGGTTTAGAATTTCCCTCATGAGGGTTTCTCATGAGGTTGGAAACTTACAATTGGAACAATTGTTGTTTTGTCATTGATGTCAAATCTACTGATAAGACATATTTCTACCTAATATAAATGTCATATCTATTTTATTGATGAAGAGGATCTAAGAAATTGCTTATAACAATAACACATAGAGGAAAGGTTGAGTTATGAAAAGGAAGCGACAAATGGTAATTTTATTAGATAGACTTTGATGAAACAAAGTGATTGTTTATATGAAGAAAGAAAAGCTAAGCCGAGAAATAGAGTAAAAGGTTAAGGAATGCAGAGTGATTCTAGTGTCAACCAAGCCACACTAAGTACTGAGCAAATCTGGTTTTGACTGAGCATCAATATTGACTGAGAAAGAGAGTTAATGCTGAGCTAGAAGTTTTAAAATGACTGAGAAATTTAGTGATGATTGAGTGTCAAAAATTAGTGATTGGTGAGTAATAGTGTTGAGAATGAATTTGAGAATTTCATGATTCCCAACCAACTTAGTTGATTTCTTGGGAGATGTAGACTATGTTGAAGATATGATTGATGAGTTGGATCATCAAATTCAAGGTGAGGATTAGGTGAAGACCTAATAGATGAATTATAGAGAAGTTTCTAAAGGATGATTAAGATGATGGATAGATACAATGAATCATGTTAAACCTAATCATAAACCCTAAGATCTATGGTGTTCGTGGAAAATAATAAAGAAAGAATTACCTATTTTAAGAGATAATTAGTTGAAATTATGATGAATGAGAAGAAGAGGCACATAGAGAAATGTGGACTAGAGTCACACAAGGGTGAATACAAGTGTGTGAGAATGAATGTGAAGCTCAAGGAGATTGCTTGCACAGATGCTATCGATATTGATAAGTGAATCTGAGTAGATGACTTAAGTTTTGCTGAGAGGACAAGATTGATTGCTTGAAGGGTTTCCAAGTGAATCAAGAATATAGATGACATTGGGAAGTTTATCAGTGAATCAACACATGTACCAAATAGTGATATGAACTTTCAAAGTGAGTTGTAATCATATAAATCAAAACCTACTATTTTCTTTCTTATCATTATAAAAGTTTGTATTGAAATCTTTTTAACTAAGGTTGATGTAACAATCATTTTTAAGTTTTAAAAGTCTGCGTAAATCTTTTAACAAGGTGACATTCTAAATAGAATGATCAAAGATCTCTGGCAAGGCCATTCCTAATAAGGTGAATAAATCCTCTAACCAAGTCACATTTAATAGTGTATATTGTAAACCTTTAACAAGGTTGCTCCTAACAGGGGTTACTTTAGAAGAGTGAAAAAGTGATGGCATGTTGTTGGTTGTTTTTCCCAAGTTGGGTTTCCATATAAAATCCAAGTGTCAAATGTGTGCTTAATATTTTATATGTTTTTAGATTTGATATAATTTACATTTAGCAAAGCATGATATGTTTGAGACAATAGTTTTTTTTATTAGTACAGTTGAGATAGAGCAACAACATGATAAGCATAAGAGTGAATGTTTTATGTTTAATTATTCAAATGGTACTTATGGACCTTGAGTAACTGATTCACCCCCACTCTTAATTATTCTAAATATTTCTAACAATTGGTATTAGAGATCAATGCTAATAGAGAAAATTTTGAAGGTACTTAAAGTTAAAGATCATGACTCATAAGAGAAATGTACCAAAGTTGAACAAGGAGAACTTTCCTACATGGTAGAACTTTACGAGGTTGCATATATCTAGTATCAATGATGCTTCTATCAACCTTGTGGACATTGCATATGTAAAGGTAACTAGTACTCCTTTGATAGCTAAATAATTGAAGCAAAACCAAGAACACAATAGAACAAAGTTGGAGATTGTCTCAGCTCTAATCTATTTCAAGTTTGTTGACCTAAAAGATTGTGATAGTGAAAAGAAGATGTAGTAGAAACTAAAAAATGATATATGGAGGTGATGATAATTTCTTGAGAGCCAAATTAGAGAGCTTGAGAGTTAAATTTGATGCCATGATAATGATGGAAGGTGAGAATATAGTGCAATACTACACAAGATTCAAAGAAGTATTTAATTGTATTCATGGTACAAGTGGAGAAATGAAAGATCAAACAATAATAAGCAAGGTATTAAGGACTCTATTCCCTATATATGACATTAGAGTTTCTGCTAACCAAGAACTTAGATGCACACCATGTAAAAACTTTGACCTTAGAAGGTATCATTGGTAGGCTTACTACTTTTTAGATATCTAACTTTGATAATTCTGCACCTGGTACTATTAAATCTGCCTTCAAGTCACAACTGGTTCTTATCAAAAGAAAAGGAAAACATGTGAAGAGTAACTCTGATAGTTTTGATGATGAGATTGACAAAATTGAATCCATTATTACAAAAATATTTGGAAGAGAAAGAGGTAAATGTAAACATAAAATACCTATTATTTATTTTTCGTGCAACAAGGTTGGTCATATTACCGCCAGGTATCCTATCAAAGATGATAAGGATGAAAGGAAGGAAAGCAAGTACAAAGGAAGAAGAGATGGTAGAGACTACAAGAGAAACAAGGATGAAAAAGGTAAGAAATATTATTATGTTGATGAAGAAGAAATCGATAATGAATCTTAAAGTAATGATGATGAAGTTGTTTATGTTACTTTGAAAGAATATTATAATGAAGATGACAAAACTACAGTAAAATTATATATAAACAAAAGTGACAGATGGATAATTGATAGTGGATACTCCAATCATATGACTAGTGATAAAGACAAATATAAGGATATTGGTCTAGATAAAGGTGGATGTGTTAAATTTGGTAATGATATCTCATGTGTTGTGAAAGGTAAAGGTACAATTCAATTGTTTGACAAGATAAAATATGACAATGTTTACTGGATTGAAGGACTTAACTATAATTTTTTAAGTGTTTCATAGTTGAACAAGCTAGGTTACAAAGTTGAATTCCCTTATAAGAAGACCAAGATATATGATGCTGATTGGAAGTGATGATTAAACAAGAGGTAACTTGTTCATCTAGATTTATCTAATGAGACATTTTTGTTTGCACAACAAGAAGATGTTTGGTTATGACACAAGAGGTTATGTCATGTGAACTTTGACAATTTTGTGAATATTAGTAACATGAAGAAAGTAAGAGGGTTTCCTAAACTGAAGAAGCCTGATAATGCTATGTGTAAACAATGTCAATTGGGAACAATGACCAAGTCTAGTTTAAGAGCAAATTTATGTACTTCTAGTGATATTTTGGAATTGGTTCATATTGACCTATGTGGACCTATTGATGTTTGAAGCTATTGCAGAGATACGTTTTTTATTCTATTTGTTGATGATTACTCGAGGATGATAACTATGATGTTTTGTAAAGCTAAATTTGATGTTTTTCAGTTATTCAAGTGGTATTTATCCAGAGTTGATAAAGAAATAAGGAAGAGTATGGAGTGCTTGAGATCTGACAAAGGTGGTGAATTCATTTCCTATGAGTTTAATACATTTTTCAATGAAAGAGGAATTAAAAGACATATGTCATTACCAAGGACCCCTCCTCCGAATGGAATAGCTAAAAGGAGAAATAGATCAATAATGGACTATGCAAGAACATTGATGCTGGAAAAGAGTGTATCAAAGAAATATTGGAGAGAAGTTGTAGTACTACTATTTATACCTTGAATAGAGTACAAGTCAAGAAAGGTAAAAATCTACACATCTTGGACTATGGTATAGATATGCTCCTATTGTCAAATATTTCAAAATATTTGGAAGTAAATGCTATATACTTAAAGATAATAGGAACAAAAAACTTGATGCAAAGATTGATGAAGGTATATTCCTAGGATATTCCACCAAGAGTAAATCTTACAAGTGTTTGAACTTTAACACTAACAAAGTTGTAGAAAGTGTAAATGTTAAAGTTGATGCGTTTGCAAAAAGAAGTGACATTTCATGCAAAGAAGAATTTGAAGATTATAGTACATTCATCTATATGGATGATGGCACTCCCAACACTCCAAATGGACCAACAAATCAAGCTATAGTTTCAAAGTAGACAGGAAATAATGTAGCACAACAACAAAGTGTTGAGCAATAGAGAGTGGGTGTCGAACAATAGACTAAAGATGCTAAGTCATAGATAGGCAAAGCTAACCATTAGATAGTGAATGCCAAGCATACAGGAAAATGACTAGAACCTTAACACAAAAGAGAAAATGAGATTGAGATTATTTTTCTAGATGAATCTATAGAAGAACAAATAAGAAAACCACCTATGCTAGCAAAATTTGTAAGAAATCAAAAACCTGATCGACTCATTCGTGATGCTGAATCAAGTGTCATGACACAAAAAAACCTCAAAGATGACACATGCGTAATTTGTGAATTTGAGCTCAAGTAAAAGATGCTTTAGACAATGAAGATTCAATTTAGTAAATTAATGAAGAAATTGACCAGATTGAGAAGAACAATACTTGGACTTTAGTGCCAAGACCTAGAAAAAATGTTGTTGGAACAAAATGGGTTTTTAGAAAAAAAATGAATGAAAATGGAGAAGTAATAAGAAATAAGGAAAGGTTGGTATGCAAAGGATATGCTCAAGAAGGAGTTGATTATGGAGAAATTTTTTCTCCTAAAGTAAGACTTGAAGGAGTTAGAACTTTGCTTGCATATTTAGCCTACAAAACTTTCAAGGTGTATCAAGTTGATGATAAATTTTCATTTTTGAGTGGCATACTTAAGGAAAAAGTGTAAATTGAATAGCTTGAAGGATTTGTATGTTTACACAAGAGGAACATGGTTTGTAAATTGAACAAAGCTCTTTATGGATTGAAAAAAACCCCAAGCACATGGTATGAACGATTGCATAATTATTTGGTGAAGAATGGTTTTGAAAAGACAAATGATAATAGGAACCTATATTTGAGGAGTGGTAACAACAATGGAGTACCACGATCTAAAATATTTGTTTGTGATATTACATTTGGAGGAAGAGAAGTATTATGCAAATCATTTGTTGATAAAATGAAGAAGGAATTTGAAAGGTCTATGTTTGGTGAAACCAAAGTCTTTGTTGGATTACAAGTATGTCAAATGATGTTTGGTTTTTTCATTACCCAATCCAAGTACATCAAGGAGATACTAAAGTATTTTGGTATGGAAGATTCAGGGCCAGTGAGTATTCCTATGTCTACAGGACAGAAAGCTATCTAAGAATGATGATTATACTAATATGAACTAGACATTATACAAATTAGTGGTTGGAAAATTACAATATGTTGTTCACAATAAACCTAATATTGCCAGAGTTTCATTAAATCCTAAAGAGAATCACACGATGACAGTGAAAATGATAATGTGATATCTGATAGGTAGAAAAGACTATGGATTATATTACAAGAGAAGTGATAGATTTGAATTGAAAGTATCCACTGACTTAGATTGGGCAGGAAATAGTGATTACAGAAAATGCACTTGTGGAGGTGCATTCTTTCTAAGAAAGATATTGGTGTCTTGGACAAGCAAGAAATAAAATTGTATTTCTTAATGAATAGCTGAAGCTAAGTATGTGGTAGCTACACTAAATTGTTCAAATATCATGTGGATAGAGAAATTAATAGAAGGTATGAAAGAATAAATTACATATCCAATAGTTATCTATTGTGATAATACAAGTTCTATTAACATTTAAAAAAATCTAGTGATGGAGACTAAGAAAAAACACATTGCTATCAAGTTCCACTACTTGAGACAACTAATTCATGACAAAAAAGTGAAGTTAGAATATGTGCACACCAAATAACATATTGCTAACATATTCACTAAAACCTTACCTAAAGATGCTGATGAATATCTTAGAGGTAAATAAAGGGTGATTCCCCTAACCAAGGATACTTAAGAAAATAAGGTGCATTGCATTAAATGGGATAATCAAAATATCTTACACATTGATGCAAACCAACTCTACTTTGGGAAATTCCTAAGGTAGATAGTCAAGTACTACATATTAGACTAGTCATAGATAGATGATAGAAATCAACTAGACATGCAAATATTTACATAATGTAGATGTATGGAGAAATTGAAGCTAAGACAACTAGGTGTCTTTGTTATTGTTGTCAAAGAGGGAAAATATACAAAAGAAAATAAGCAATATACAAAGAGGGAGATACATAAAAGTCAGAGAGGGAAAATGTGAACAAGAAGAGATATATCCAAGAGGGAGATCTATTATTTTACATGGAGAAAATAAGTAGAGAGAATTAGAGAATCCGATCAAAACTAAGGATATTGATCAGTCACAATAGTGAAATATTTTTGGATTTTATGGCAACAAAGCATTGCTAACATCAAGATGTTTCCATCAATGCCAAAGAGGGAGATTTTTGGAAACTTATAATTGGAACAATTATTGCTTTATCGTTGATGTGAAATCTATTGATAAGACATATTTCTACCTAGTCTAAATGTCATATCTATTTGATTGATGAAGAGGATTTGAGAAATTGGTCATAACAATAGCACCTAAAGGAAAGGTTGAGTTATGAAAAGAAAGCTACAAATGGACATTTTATTAGATAGAATTTGATGAAACAAAGTGATTGTTTACATCAAGAAATAGAAGATAAGAAAAGAAATAGTGTAAAAGGTTAAGGAATGTTGAGTGATTCTAGTGTCAACTGAGCAACACTATGTGCCAAGCAAATATGGTGTTGACTGGGCATCAATATTGACTTAGAAATATAGTTGATGTCAAGAAAGACGTTTTACAATGATTGAGTACAATTTAGTGATGATCGAGTGTCAGAATTTGGTGATTGGAGAGTAATAGTGTTGAGAATAAATTTGAGAAGATCGCGATTCCCAATGGACTCAATTGATTTCTTAGGAGATGTAAACTATGTTGAAGATAAGATTGATGAGTTAGATCATTAAATTCAAGGTGAGGATAAAGTGAAGAAGTAATAGATGAATTACAAATAACTTTCTAGAGGATTATTAAGAAGGTGAATGGATACAATGAATCACATTGAACCTGACTGTAAACCCTAAGATCTACGATGATTCTAGAAAATGGTAAAGAAAGAATTTCCTATTTAAAGAGGTAAAGAGCCAAACTTATGATAAATTAGAAGAAGAGGTGCATAGATAAAGGTGGATCAGAGTTGCACAAGGATGAATACAAGTATGTGGGACTGAGTGTGAAGCTATAGGAGATTGCTTGCATAGATGCTACTGATATTGATGAGTGAATCTGAGTAGATGATTTAAGTTTTATTGAGAGGAGAATATTGATTTCTTGAAGGGTTTCCAAGAAAATCAAGAATAGAGATGAACATGGGAATCTTATTATTGAATCTTTACATGGACTAAACAATAATTTGAACTTTCAAAGTGAGTTATAATCATACAGATCAAAACTTACTATTTTTTTCTAATCATTGTAAATAGTTTGTATTGAAATCTATTTAATAGAGGTTGACCTAATAGTCATTTGAAAGACTTAATAGTCTATGTAAATCGTTTAACAAGGTGACATTCTAAATGGAATGATCAAAGTCCTCTAACAAGGCCACTCTTAATAGGGCAATTAAATCCTCTAACTAGGTCATAGTCAATAGTGTGCAATGGGTGTGTGTAGGATCATGGTCAACCAAACTATGCTTTTAAGTGGCACTAAAAAATCAGTAAATTAGGGTTATGTCAACTTGACATGCAATTTTCAACTTGTTATGAACTTTATATGAAAAAACTATGAGAAAAGAATCTTTGAAAAAATGGATTTAGTTTATAAACTTCTAAGCCTTATCTAAATAAAAATAAAAATTGATTGTTCAAAAATTTAAGGACAAAAATAAGAAGTAGATGTATGTCCAACCACCTTAATCAAAATGAAATGATAATATTTTTTAATAATATTCTAGATATAAGATGTAGACTCATGTCTAGATGTGATACATATTTTTTGGTACTTTTATTCTAAACAAATAAATAATTATGAATTTTCAACTATAGTATTTTTGGAATAAAATTACTTTCATGTCTAACCACCTTAACTAATTCCAAACTCTACAAAATTTAATTTTCTTTCTTTTCCCTTATAGTAAGAAGAAGAGAATGTGATGCATCTTTTTTATTTCAAAAATGTTGTACCATTTGAAAGTTATAGTTCATTTGTCAACCAATTTATCAATCAACACTTTATATGTAACTCTATTATAAAATAAGTAATAATTAGTTATTGAACTTGTAATTTGACAAACATTACATTTATGGTAAGCTAAGAACATTCTTAAGAAACCATTTTCATTTCATCAAATTTGGGTGAAAAAAAGTTGTCAGCTACATGTTTGAATAAAAAACACACAAGAACATGCCAAAAACACATTTTCATGATGGGTATATGCAGGATTATAGTCTACCAAACTATGCCCTAAAGTGGCAATGAAAAATCAACAAATTAGGGTTATGTCGATTTGATGTACAATTTTAAAATTGTTATGAACTTTCAATCAAAAGTTGTGAGAAAAGAATCTCTAGGAAATTGAATTGAATTTGGTTTCTGAACTACTAGGCCTTATCTAAAGAAAGAAAAAATTGATTGACCTCAAAATTTTCAATTTTAATGCAATTGCACAAAAATTTTAGGACATAAACAAGTACGTGTATGTCTGACCACCTTAATCAAAATCAAATGATAATATTTTTAAATAAGATTTTGTATATGATAAATAGACTCATGCCCAAATATGAGACATATTTTTGAGTTTTTTTATTCCAAATAAATAATTAATTATGAATTTTCTACTATTGTATTTTTGGAAGAAAAAAAATTCCTGTGTCTGACCACCTTTACTAATTCAAAAATTTTCAAAATTTATTTTTTGTTTTTTGTTCCTTATAGTAGAAGAGGTGTATAATGTGACATGTCTTTTAGATTTCAAAAATCTTATATCATTTGAAATTTATATTTGTTTTTCAATCGGTGTGTCAATTAACACTTTACGCGTAGCTCCATTAATAAATAAATAATAAATACTTACTGAACTCATAATTTGACATACATTACATTTATGGAAAGATAAGAACATTCTTAAGAAAACCTTTTCATTCCATCAAATTTGGGTGAAAAAGTCATCAGACACATGTTTGAAGTAAGAAACACACAAGATCAGGACAAAAACATGTTTTCAGAACATTTTTAAAGTTGACCATGTAGGGTTGGTATCCAAATAAATATTAGGCCTTATTGAGGTATTAATATTTTGGTTTGGTATCAAGATGGATGGGAAAAAAGTCATAATAGATTTTGAAATGCTTTGAGGCATTTTAGAACTACGTATTTTTTTAGATCACCACTTTTTTGGCACACCATGATCTTGCACATACCGAAACATTTTTAAAGTTGACCATGTAAAGTTGGTATCCAAAGATATACTAGTCCTCAAGTAAAGTTATTAATTTTTTGGTTTGGTATCAGGATGGGTGGGAAAAAAATTGGAATAGATTTTGAAATGATTTGAGGCATTTTATAACTAAATATTTTTCATATTTGCCACTTTTTGACACACCATGATCTTGCACATACCCTACTATTGTAAATGTTTAACAAGGTTGGCTCCTAACATGGATCACTTTGAAAGAGTGAAAAAGTGGTGACATGTTGCTAGTGGTTTTTCGCAAATTGGATTTCCATGTAAAATCCTTATGTCAAATGTGTGTTTAATGCTTTATATATATTTACATTTGATAAAGTTTACATTATAAAAAACATGTTATGTTTGAGACAATAATTTTGTTTATCAGTATAGTAGAGACTAAGAAACATCAAGATAAGCAGAATAAAGAATGTTTTATGTTTAATTTTCAAATGGTACTTATGGACCTTGTGTAATTGATTCACCCTTGTCATTTATTCTAAACATTTCTAATGGATTCTATAAAATAAACCATAAGGGTATTTTCTGAGGTTGGATAGGTTAGTCAAAGTAATATTTATGAAGTAGAAGCATTACATGAGATGTGTAGTTTCATGCTTGTTCACATGGATTTCTTTGTTATGGTATTCTCTATGAATGCATTCATGGTTGTATTGCAATGGTGTTTTATTGAATACTACATAATGATTGATACTTTTGGAGGTTGGGCATTTCCCTCATGAGGGTATCCCAAGATATATCTTGTATCATATTTTTTGTGGGTGTGTTGTGTTGACATGGTGGTCAGCACCTCTTTTGGGGTTCACTACATGGCCTAAGTTCCTCTCGTGGACCAAGGTAAGTTTGGTGTTTGTGATGTTCATTGATAGCTCGATATTATGGTGCAATGAAAAACATACCAACAATTGGTATTAGAGCCTTGGGTCAAGGGTTCAAATCTCAAAAGGTCTCCTTCATTTCATTAGTGTACAACCCTCAGTTGGTGCTGAGGGGGAGATTATTTACTTGGTGGTCAGTAGCTCCTTTAGGGTTCACAACATGGCTTAACCACCTCTCGTGGATCTAGGTAAGTCTTGTGTTTGTGATGTTTGTTGATAGCTTGAGCTTTTGGTGCAATGAAAAACATACCAACATGTTGTCTATTCTCTTGCATGTAGATTCTAAGTATTTATTTTCTTTACATTTAAAATGAGTTATGTAGACATTTTCATTTAGTTGGCTTTAGTTTCCTTGCAAGTGGTATCAATGCTATGGTTGTGATGGTGTAACCCTAGGTAGAGTCCATGTGAATTAATGAAAGAATGAAAGAAATGAAAAGATATGTGGATGTTGTAGGTTATTTATTGCAAATATAACATGATGAAGGGTGCTCCCCTTAATACCACAAACACATAATAGAAACAAATAAATCACAAAAATTTGTGAAAACAAAATATGAGCTTCTTATTATCACCACAAATATGAAATTTAAAAAATACAATATGAAAACATACATACGTGCCTTCCTTACAATAATCTACAAGATAGAGAAATGAACTATCACCCATAGCTATCTTAGACAATCTTTGGGCCATCCTTATATAGGTAATTGTACACTTCCACAGAAGTTTCTAGCCATCACACCCTAACCCCCAAGGCCAACCAACACTAAAAATACATATAGAGTTGACCTAATACAATTATGACATTTATTTTGGAAACTTTGGTTCACCATAACTTGCAGACTGTTTCTCTAATTGGCTATTATAACAACATTCCAAAATCCTCAGCTTCTAATCTCTAGTGATTGACTTGCAAAATCTCTAGTCGACCCTATTTCATAGCCCATCTAGGGCCTCTAAGGCCTTCAAAATCATGTTTGATGTTTTTCTACAAAAATTACACACCAAAAATCCACAATAACTTTTCAAATACTCGTGATATGGCACTGAGTCTTAACTTGTATTTTGATATTTCCAAGATGAACCTCCACCTCTACAATTAGGATATACTAAGCTTGTATGAATGACTTACTAAGTATAAAGCTTCCTAAAAAACAACAATGTATTGATACAACCCTTATTAAAGAAACATAAAATAAATATTTTATGGTGATGGGAGATTTTTCTTACACTCTAGATGTTCCTACATCACACACTTGACATAATTTGAGAACTCACCCCATCACATCTTAGGTAGTTAGAGGAAAACCAAGACAGTCAACCTACACCCTTGCTAGCCATGATGAGTCCTCCATTCGTCTCCCTTTATTTTTGACCATATAATCTTCATATGTTTTTTTCATTGTGCTTCTTCCAACAACTATCCAATATCTCCTCAATCTCCTCTGTAGCTAAAATAGAGCTACTAGAATACTCTAATGTGCAGCTGCAACTTCATCACCATCGCATCCTTCATAATATTATTGTGAAATCTAAAATGTTAAATATTAGTGAAATTTTTAGCTAAATAGGCAATTCTACTTCATAAGTCTTTTTAGAATCATTCCTTTTTAGTATTTTGCATAGTCTAAACTTCTTCATTTTCAGCTTAGTATAAGTACCTATTGGAAATCTCTCCTACCTCAAATAAACCATGACCTCATTTCCAATTAGAAATTCCTTATAACCCCTCTTCATATCTTCCTTAGAATTGTACTATGTATTCATCTTTGTAATGTGCTTCCAAACCTCTTCATGGATTTTCTTCAAATGCTCACTAAAATCCTCTACTTCAATACTATATATCTCTCTTGTATTAAACTGCCTCAATTCATAAACATCTCTGGGACTGCTCTCATATAAAATATGGAATGGTGATTAACCAATGCTCATATTCATAAATATTATTGTACATAATTCCATCCTAGATTATCAAATCCAACTACTTTTTCCTATCAATTATAACATGTTTTATAAAGGCTTTCCAAACTTCATTCTATATCTATGTCAATAAAAGTTGTCTCCTACTGAGAGCATTTGCAACTCTACTAGGCTTCAGACTCATGTATTTTAAAATAAATGTATAAATATTCAAAACCTCAACCCATTTCAAACTCCTTTAGTTAAATTTTCCTTGACTATTCAAATATTTTAAATCTTGATGATTAGTATACAAAAAAAACTCATTAGGAAGAAGATAATGTCTCCACTTCTTCAATGCCTAAACTGTAGCATAAAATTCCTAGTCATAAACATAAAAATTTCCTTTTTCCATCATTCAACTTCTCACTAAAATAAGAAATAGGTCTACCATCGTGGCTTAAAAAACTCCTATTATAGTACCACTAGCATCACAATCTAATTGAAACACCTTTTTAAAATCTAGAAGTGTAACATGTTGTTCTATAAATTTCTATTTCAACAAATTGAATCTCGTATCTCCTCTTATAGATCACTTAAATTCTTTCTTATCCACTCTCATTGTTTCAATCAAGGGTCTACAAATACTCCTAAACACTCTAATAATGTTTTTTAAAAAGGTAGCCAATCCATAAAAATATCTTACCTTAGTTTTACACCTCATCTTGTAATTATTTCCTTGCTAAAACTCCAAAAAGACCAATAATTTTAAATGAATCGTCTAAAAAAATCAAAATTTCAAATGTGTTATGTGATCTATTAATAAAATAAAATGAAAAAGTACTTTTATATTAGTTTTGTAAATATGTTTAGAGTAAGGTTGAGTCCTCCTCATATTTTATTTGATAGTAAATCATGACTTCTCTATGATTTCGCATGTTTTTTCTTTTATGGATCTCACTTGTTCTTTTGAGATATTATATGCAGGCCAGGGTCTTGGATTACACTTGCATCAGATGGCTTTCTAATATCATGGTCTTAATTGAAGTTTTGGATGTAGATTAGTGATGGTAATATCTGTGATAGTTTTTGGCTGGGCTCTGGGTCTTGTCTTTGGTATCAATCAATGAGTTGTATGCATATGAGTTTTGGGCTCTTTGTAATTTCTATATTCTTGATCTGGGAATCTCTAGGACAAGATTCATTAGTGTTGATAAATACTCTCTCTTGATCCAGTATTTCTTCTTTTGCATCCCTTTTTTTGTATCAGGAAATGACTAGAGTTTTTCTTTTCTGGTTCTTTTCTTCAGGATCTTTTTTGAACTAGTTATTAGTATTATAAACATAATGTTTCACAAAATAATAATAATAATAATAATAGATCATGAAATTCCATTTAACATTGATAAAAGAAATGGAAAAACTAAAAATAATACAAATAAACAAAACCATTTATAAGTGTGAAAATATGGTGTTTTTAATTAAAATGCACTATTCAAAATCAACATTCAAAATGTTCTATCAAATTTGAAAGAAAATTACCTGAATCATTGTTCGATGGTCACGAAGATTATTGTTTGGCCAAGGTCTACCATCCTACATCATCAACACACCTTGAGGGGCATTCTATCCTTTATTCACTAATGTTATTAATCATGGTAGCTCTAGTCAAATATTAGGGTGATTGATTTGATTATATCTATAAATTGTTATGCTTAATAATCATCATAAATCTTTGAAGTTAAATCAATCTTATACCTAAATCAAAGCTCAATGACAAGTCTACTGAAATCTACATTTGCCGATTCTAAACATATTTATTCTTCTCTTCTCAAGATTGAGAAATGATCTCAAATATTGATCAAATAGATCAAATAATGATCATTCATATTGAGCCTATCTTAAATCAAGTTGTGATCTATCATATTACTTGCAGATTGGCAAGTTAGAGTATTTAATATTTGACCAAGTGTTAATAAATCAGGTTAAGGTGATAACTAATATTTTTTTAAGTAATCCATGTCATGAATGGACATGAAACATGTCCATTCATGATATGTCTTTTGACAAAGTGTCTTTTGGAAATAATATTTATTGCCACCCTATCATTCAAGAGAAGCATTGAAAATCAATAAATGCTTAGCAGCTTCAGAATTACACACAAATCATAGACAGAATTGAGCATATAGTTTATTCATTGCCTTAATAATTCAAGTTCATTCTTGATTCAATCTAGTCATATCCCGCAAATACAAATAGCAAAATAGGATTGTAAATTTGCAAATTAGAAGACTTCTATCAGTCTGATAATGAACTGACATACATTATCATGGTATCAGAGCCATGTTCCTTTGAATAGAGCTTTACCTCTTAAAGGAAGATTTCTACCTGTTAAAAGATCTGAGAGCATTAATAGAGGAAACTTAATGGGAAGAAAATATATATGGTTGATACCTATTTTGCCAGAAACATGATGGGAGATCCCTATTCCCCGTTGTGAGGGATGAAACGGGTTTCCCATCACGAAACCTGCATTTCTCTAAATGAATTTTTTTAAAAGTTTTTTATTAAAAAGTGTAGTTTTAAATACTTAGTTCAGCGCATTAAATTATATATTCCTATTTTGAAAGTGAAGTTTAAAAAGGATTAAATATGCATAGCTTAAATTAGATATTTCTAGATGTTTTTGTTTTGAAAGTGAAGTCAAAAAAGGATTAAATATGCATAGTTTAAATTAGATATTTCTATTTTTGAAAGTGAAGTTTAAAAAAATTAAATAGTGAATTATTTATAAATATTAAATTTTAATTGTCGTGCCTATGTATTAAAAGTTTAAGTTTAAATATTTTTTAAAGAATGAAATGGATTTTTTTTCTACCCATTCATTAAAAATTGAATTTTGAATTTTTAAACAGTCATATATATATATTTGGCATTAAAATTTAAATAATGTACTATATTTGTAAAATAGTTTAAATATTAAGTTAAATTTTATTGTTATTAAATGACCATGTCTTTTTAAAAAATCAATGTTAGAGATATGTTTTATTCTTAGAGAATGCCTTTGTAATATTGCATGATATTTTGCTTATTTATGGATTTGTTCTATTCTAAGTTAATTTAAAATATTATTGTAACTAAAACTATAACTATATAACTATAATTGTAACTATATAACTATAACTAAAACTATCTATCTATCTATATATTCTAAATATAATCATGCCTATATTTAGTTTCTAAATTTGTTATAAAATAATTGTAATAGAGATTATAATTCATATATTGATTAGGAAGATGGTGAGAGGAAAAAAGGAGACCTTGCTAATCAGCTATTGAATTGTCTTTTTTTAATAAAAAATTTTGTGTTTTAAATTTTTTAAACAAATCTATTGATTTTATAATTTAAAAAATTATATTGTCTATACTTGTACATAGATTTTTAGGTACAATGGATATTACTTCATTAGATCCTTCCATGGTCAAAACCCAAAGTCGACACATGAAGCCTTCAAACTATAAAAAAGAAAAGAAGGAATTTGGGCAAATATTGTGGAAGTTTGTCACAATAACAAGAAATTATTCAGGAGGAGATCATGGTAGCTCTGGAAGTAAGCAATGGAAGTGTCTGTTTTGTAAGGAAAATAAGTGTGGTTCAATTGCATGTATTCGATATCATTTATTGGGAGTTGGAAAGAAAGAACAAGTGGTAGTTTGCACCGATGTTGGACAAGAAAAAAGAGCTGATTTTATTCAAGATTTTAATTATGTAGACTCTTTAAAACCTATTGTGGAAAAATCAAAAGACTCTGAAGTAGGGATTCTGTGACCTTTAGGTGGTTCTAATTCTTCTATTTATGAATCTCAAATTGGGAAAATGTTTGATGCTACTACTAGAAAGAATGTAGATGCTGCTATTGGAAGACTTTTCTTTGGTTGTGAAATGCCATTTAATATAGCTAGGTCTCCTTTATGGAAAGAGGCTATAAGTATGGTCAATAATGCACCTAAAGGATATGTACCTCCAAGTTATGAAAAACTTCATACTGTTGTTCTAGATGATGAGAAGAAACACATTGAAGAAAGGCTTCAAGATTTCCAAGGTAGTTGGTCATATACAGGTGTTTCCATAGTTTTAGATGGATGGACTGACATTGCACATTGACCATTGATTAATATTCTTGTTTCTTCACCAAATGGTATAATGTTTATCAAATCTCATGATACTTTAGAGCATGTGAAAGATGCTACATATTTGGCCACACTTTTTCGAGAAGCAGTTGAATACGTAGGGAAAGATAATGTTGTACAAATTATAACTGATAATACTTCAAACAATGTTCTAGCAGGAGGGTGGATTGAAGATGAATTTCCAAATATTTTTTGGACACCTTGTGCAACTCATTGCATGAGCTTGCTTCTTAAAGATTTGCACAATAAGATTCCTTGGATTTGTGATATAGTTGCAAATGTTTTAAAAATCCAACATTTTATTGTAAATCACTCTATGTCACATGCTATTTATAAGAAACATGCTTCTTTGCAGCTACTTAGATGTGTTGAAACACATTTTGCTTCAAATTTTATTATGGTTGACCAAATTGTAAAGGTAAAACAAGCATTGAGGCAAATGGTTGTGTCTACGGAATGGGAATGATGTAGGGATTGATCAAGTATCAATAGCCAAACATGTGATGAAATTTTTGATCTCATAATTGATAGTGGTTCATCTTTATTTTGGCAACATGCAAGTGATCTTCTAATGCTTTCTTGGCCTATTCTTAAAGTCCTTCGTCTTTTTTATGATGATAAATCATGCATGGGAGATGTGTTTGAGAAGCTAGATCAAATGAGGGAGAAGATAAAAGATATATTTATTGTTGGGGCACCATCATTTGATCAAGAGACACATGATATTGTTTGGGAATGTAGTTTTAAAAGATGGAAGATGCTTCATAGTCCTCTTCATTCAATTGGATTTTTACTCAATCCAAAATGGTTTCACAAAAGACCATGGTTAGATGATGAGGTTTCCACAAGATGGAAAACATGCATTGATAGAGTTTATGCAAGTAGGAAGAACCGTACTACAATCAAGGAGGAAATATCAAGATATATTGAAGGATTAGATGATTTTTCACATAAAGATGTTCCATTTGACCGATTGAATATGAAAGCCAAAAAATTTTGGGAGAATTATGGAACAAAAACACCACTACTACAAAATATTGCAATTCGTGTGTTATCTTAGGTAGATTTTTGCATCATTAGTTTTAGGATTTGGATGAAATTCATTTGATTATTATTGTATTTTTAAATTTTAATGTTATTTACTTTTATTTTACAAAAATAGGTTTCAAGTGCTTCTACATGTGAAAAAAATTGGAATGAGTATGCCTTCATACATTCTATGAAGTGTGATAGGCTTGGCATCAAAAACGCAGAAGACCTTGTGTATGTTCATCACAATCTTTGAATTATTTCTCGAGCTTCTACTGATTAAAAATCAGGGCCCCAGAGGATGTGGGATTATGGTGGCTCAATGGATGATGGAAATGATGAATTTCCAATAGAAGTACTTGAAGATAATGTAGAAGAAAAATTACTTGATGTTGGAATGGAGAGAGGGAGAAAAGGAAAAAATATTGCTTGAATTTTGGGGCGAGACTGGAGGTTTTCTCCACCTGGCTCTTTCCTACCGGTGCCCTTAGTGAGCTAGGTTCTAAATAGGATTTTTAAATTTTGATTATTTCTTAATGTGTTATTTTATGTAATCACAAACAATTGTGATAATTGAATTTTCTCTTTAGAACTGAGAATATTTTTTAATTCTTTTTAAAAAGGAGCCTTTATTTTATTATATTTTATATTTTACAAACATTAATTTCATGTACGTTTACTTATATAAATAAAATTAATAATATTTTTTATTTTACAAACTTTAAAATCATGCATGTTTACTTACACACACATATATATTTAAGAAGTTATATAAAATATTTAAAAGTGAGCTATATATTATTTAATTTCATGCATATCTACTTAGATGAAATAAAATATTTTATATTAAATTAAAATCATGTGTGTGTGTGAGAAAGAGACATTTAAGTTATATATTAAGTGAAATTATGTATGAAATGTTCGAAAGGCATATACTTATACACACCACACACACACACGTATACATATATATATATATATATATATATGTATATATATATATATATATATGTACATATATATATATATATATGTACATATATATATATATATATGTACATATATATATGTACATATATATATGTACATATATATATGTACATATATATATATATATATGTACATATATATGTATATATGTACATATATATATATATATGTACATATATATATGTACATATATATATATATATATGTACATATATACATATATATATATATATGTACATATATATATGTACATATATATATGTACATATATATATATATATATATACATGTATATATATATATATATATATGTGTATATATACATGTATATATATATATGTGTGTATATATACATATATATGTATATATACATATATGTATATATATATATGTATATATATGTATATATACATATATATATATGTATATATATGTGTGTGTGTATATATACATATATATACGTGTATATATATGTATACATATATATGTATATGTATATATATATATATATATTATATACATATACATACATACACACACACATTTCTTTTGTGCAACCTTTAGAAAACATCATTTCTCGTCACATTGTTGTTGCCGTCACGTTTCTTGTTTCTTGTTTCTGGTAATTATGATCGATACACAAGCATCATTGAATCAACCCAATAACAGATCATGGTTCAAATATATGCTGAGGTATATACAATAAGAAGCATAATAGATTTACATCGTATGTAGATCAATATCATTAGTAGACGTTGTTCTATTAGTCAAGATTGATTGATATACCATTGCAGATATTGAATGTGAATTGTTCGAAGCATTGATGAACTTTTGTAAGATGATGTAGATATCTATAAGGTGGAATTGAAATTGTAAATGCTCATAATCTGCGTAACCCCGAACGGCTGAAACATCACACACTAAGGCTTGATTCCTAGTGCAAAAGTGTTAAATAGTCAAAGTTTGACTTACTTTTCCAGGCTTAATTTCTTCCTTAGTGTGTGATGTTTAAGGCTGGCCGCTGAACCCAGCATATGTAACTTTACAAAGCATGGGTCTTAGCAGGAGAAGTCTTTGGTGGGTCAGATCAATATGCCTAAACTTGCACTTGCAGGCCACTAGTTAATGTCTTTCCAGCCATCTCCAGTAGAAAGCCATTCTTGCAGCAATATGGTAGCAGACTAATCCAAACATACAAGTCAATATTGATATTAAAGAACTGGAAACTCGTGACATGTATAGTACTGGCCCGAATCATTGTGACTGTTATGTAAGACAGAGACATATATGATGTGTGTCATTTTTTGAATATCATTACCTGCAGAAATGTGACAACAGAATTGGTTCAAATATCTTGTAACTCGGCATTGAATAATGTGTCAAGGATATGTAACTAAAAGAACCAATCATGGTAGAATACTAAACGTCTGGGAAGATCGAAGCCATAATTCAAATCAATGTTCTCTACACGCGACATATTAGCAAGACGTTTGCATTCGCCTGGCAAGCAATAAGTAAATCACTATTTTGAACGTATAACTGAAGGTCATCCTCTAAAGTTGACAATTAGATAACGAACCTGTAAATTTTAAAACAGAGGAAAATACAAAGCAGAATAGAACGCAAAGAGAACACAGGAATTAAAACAAATTATACATAGATTTACACACAAATACTATATATCTTTATTGATATTCCATACTGATTACATATTGCAGCTCTAGCTTGAATGGATTCTATCTCTATTTATTAAAAACAAAAGATTATATCACCGCTCATACCAACAGCGTACAAATGATTGGATGGAACATAGGAAACACATGCATTATCCATGTCATAGTCTAGGCATTGGTGAGATCGGTGTAAGTCAAATCAAAGTTGGAAGTTTGACGGTGAAACTAAGAGCTTTGACGACAACTTCAACATCACTTTTCTAAGAGAACCAGTTCAAATTTTCATGACTGATTAAACAAGAATTAATTGTTAAAATATTTGAAGTCATCAGAAAATAAAACAAAGTTATTGGTAAAATATAAAAATAAATGATTATTGACAACATTTATCTGTAAATTATTGGTAAAAAGTTATCCGTAAATTATAAAAAACAATGATTGCTGACAAAAGTTCCACAGAAACTTTTAATTCTGAAAGCAAAGCTCCCACAAATAACTTATCGTTTAAACAAGTTGTACAGATCATTTTCTAAATTTATTAATTAAACTAACAGTTGCATGTTTTTGTACATTCAACAAGCAGGTGATAAAAATTATATATTTGACTTGAAGGAAATTAATCAAAAGCATGCTTCAAAAAAAATTGTAGAATTTTAAGCTGAGCTTATTCTTATATTATCCAAATATTTGTCCTCCTAGGATTATTTTTGTGGCTATGAACTAAAAAATATAGCTGTAAGCTTTACTATCACCTTGATAATATTTAAATTGAAAACTTGGCAACTTCATCTCATCTGTTTTTGCATTGAGTTGATTAAGTACACATTTTATAAAGTATGATCGTATGTGTTAACATTTGTAACATTTAGTTTATTTTATCATGAGAAAAATCAAATTTATAATATTTAAATAATTTCAATTTTAAATTATAACAAAAAATAATTTAACATTTCATTTAATAATATATTGATATAAAAATTTTATTTTTAATCTAAATTAATTTATATTTACTAGTATTTGCACTATAAGAAGACATAATAATTATGTTGATAAGAAACATATACTTTCACATATTTTTAATAGATCAACAAAAACTGAATAATTGGGATTATAGTTTTTCATATTTTAGTTTCATAGTGTAACATACATATCAACAAATAGTAGAGGATGTGATTCACTTAAAAATTGTAGCCTTTAATTCATTAAAAAGGATTTTTTTCAAAAGAGTTTTGTTTCTTCTTTTCTTCCTTAATTGTAATCTAGATTTGCATTTTGGAGTGATTCTAGACATCTTGTAGACATAGGTTAGTAATGCTATATTCTTATTTTTAAATTTTTATTTTCAAAGTCTTCTCTTAGATGGTTTTTTTAATGGTAATTTTAGATAGTAACGTGATGGTTTATTTAATCATTAATTGATTTTATTAAAATTAGATATTTTTGGAGTCATACACATTTCTATTTAATTCTATATTAGATTTAATTCAGATTATTTTTAAGTTTAATTTTTAATATTGGACATTAATTTTTTTTTTTTAACTTTATTTATATTAAGTATTAATTTTACTCTTTATAACTCTTTTTTTTTTTAAATTGATTTTTGTTTTCTTCCCTTTATTATCTAATTGCTATTTCAAATGCTTTTATATTTATTGACAAATTTAAAAATATATTAATAATCATTTAAAATCAATAAATAAAAATAATAAAATATATAATTATTAATTATAAATAGAATAATAATATTATTATAAACTTATTAATTAAAATATTTTTATAAAATATTTGAAGATTGTAGGTTGAATTAAACTCTAAGAAAATAAAATATATTTATGAACTTAATTAGAACAATCTTCAATTTCTCAAAATACTTAGTTGGCCAAAACATGTTTAAATATGAAAAGACATACTTTAAAAATAATTCCACATACATAAAAGTGCAAAAGGAAAAAATATAGTTACTAGCTACTACTATATAAGTAAGTACAATTTGGAATTAATACATCTTTTGCATGGTACACATATAACTAATAAAGTAGACTACTCCTCGTAAAAAAAGAATTGTAAAAATTGTATAAACAAAAATTGGGCTTTATCTTTTATACAAACAAATTCTCCCAAGAATAAAGATGAGTTTTTGTTTAACATAGGTTGAAAATACTTTTATGAAAAGCAAGTGTGACGGAGTGAATAGTACTTGTCGTTAATAAATAGTTTTAAAATTTACATTGTAGCGAAAAAATTATATTTGTTCTTAAATGATTAGATTGTTATTATATTCTCAATATTAAATTACGTCTAAGAATAAAATGATAGATATAAGCATTTAGAGACCATATTAAAATATCAATGAATTATCTAAATAAAATTATATAAGTACTAGTACACTTACTCAATTTATTTTATGAAATAAATATCATGAATTGAAGCTAAAATTAGAAATGTAATGTCATTTAAATCTAAATTAATTGAAGAGATTAAAAACTGAAAGTAATGTAAATAAATTTCATTTAATTATGTAGTTGCATGATACAATTTCATTATTATTAATATTATTATGAAAAAGTAAAAATTATCTTGACTCAAAAAAGCATTGTCTTAAATATACAATAAATTATTCTAAATTTATAAATATAATACACTATTATGATTAATAGAATCTTATGAAAGTATAAAAATTTGTGAATTTGAAATAATTTCTAAAATGAGCTTTCATACACATAATAAGGCCAAGGGCATGTTGAGTCATTCATTGATTACGATCAAACAATTTATTGAATTCAAATGAGATAACATCACAAATAAATCATCAAATGTCAACACTAATGGCGAGTGCTAATTTAATATATGACAATAAATCATTAAATAGTACAAGAATAAAAGTATTCTAGAGTAGTCAATTTTATTCTATATATAAGGTTTATTTTCTAGCTTCTTTCATTCTCCTTTGCATGTTGCATCTCTTTAATCTTTCAAACCATTTCTATTAAAATCTATGCGAATAACAATAATGTCCAACAATCTTTTCATAGAATGGTTCACATATTACCTAATATCATTTGACAAATAAATATTGTCATTTTTAAGCCTCTCACATTCAATGCACATCACTCACACCAATAAATACTTGTACCAGATTTGAATCTTGATTTGTGCAAATGAAGGCCATCAAAATTCATGTTGATGAGACATGCATAAAAATCTTTTTTCAAATAAAAAAAGAAGAAGTATTGAATCATAATTTGCAAAATACTTTAAAATTGAACATAATTAAAACTCTAAATTCAAAAAAACCTCGTTGAAATATTTTTTGAGTGTATCATTGATGAAGTGAACATCAAATACTCTTGAAGTCTTATAAATCATGATAATATTTAGAGCATTTCGAACTACTATTATATTACAATAATGATATAATTTAAATATCATAATATGAAAGTGGTACTAAGACAGCCAAATTCCAAGGCAAATAGCTATATTCAAAGTTGTAACCTATAGTCTGATAATTTAAATATTATAGTTGGTCCATGTTATAGAAGAATTAAAATTATTATTAGTACATAATAGAATGAAATATTTAGAGTTCATATAGGTTTTTGTAAAAAAAAATTATTCTAAATATAATAAAACTAGTTTATAAATAGAGAACATAAGCTAGAAACTTCTATTCAAACATAAAACATAATAGAAGTTTCTTTTAATTCTTTTTATAGAAGTATTCAGTAAAAACTTAAAAATTGGAAATTTCTAATCTATAAAAAATGGTCTTATAAAACATATTCATTTCAACCAATGAAATTAGAGATAAATCTAATTTGAAAATTGAAATGTCCCTTTCTCTGATTTTATATGATATTTCACGCCTCTAATCAGATCTTTAAAATCAAACAACTAATATCACAAAGATCTACCAAATTTCTCAAGAAACCCCAAATCGGGTATGCTGAAAATAGTGCCAAAAGCTTCACAGCTTCACCTATTATTAATAAATTTGAAAGTGGACATTTTTATAGAAATTCGAGCAGCATAACAGTCTATAAAATGACATTTCCAGATCTGTATAACATGCACACAATAGCTCCCAAATGAAGGACAAAAACAATGCTCATCGGGCTCCCGAAAATAGCACAAAATAGCCCGAAATCACCACAAAAAATTAATAATCTATCACAGAAGTATAATCATATCCAAATACATATTTTCAGCTCTATTTTAATATTTAAAAGTTTGATATATAGCAGCAACCCAAACTGATATGAAATACTCAACCGGTAACACCAAACTCTTACAAAAAATACACCCGAAAATTCACAAATCTGCACTGTTCAGCACAAAGGAAAACTTTGTATGAGCATGCACATAGAATGGCTTCAAACTCCCATCCTTAGCCTTCCTGGAAACCTGCAAACTCCCGTTCTTGGGTCTCCTTTTCCACAGGTTTCGCAGCCTCTGAAGAATAACAAAGAAATGAGCAAAAATCAAGTTCTAGAATCAGCCCAAAATGCCTCCAAACCCCTTAAAAGAGGGCATAACCCTAACTCACGTCCAAGAGGAGTTAATAAAACATATTTTAATAATAATCTTCATTTATTAGTCCATTAGCTTCCAAAGATTATCCCCTTTTGTTGAAACTTTGCCTTTTTGGACCTGCCTACCTTAGCAAAGATTATCATTTTTTAATTATTTGAAAAGGGGACATGACAAAAATTATAAAAATAAATAATATTACAGATTAACTTTTGATTTATAGAGTTTATTTGATTATAAATAATAATGAAGCATTATGATTGGTATAGATTAATTAATAGATTTTTTTATTAAATAAATTCTAAAAACAATCTTTTAGATGTGGATATAGAAAATAGAAACTATACTTAGAATTAGAAATATAGAAGATAGAAATGTTTGTATTAGAAATATAAATAATACACAGAAATATTTAAAAAGTGGGTAATGATAGAAAGATCTTTTTTTATTGAAAAATATAAAAATTCGATAAGGGGCTGACAATTTGCTGACTATAAATTGTCAAATCCGGAACCAAAACTCCCACATATAAACCTATCAACTTAATTAAGTTGTCTTGTGTGCATGCTCTTATATCAAAGATAGACAGTTTGGCAAATAACAAAATATCCTCATCAAATTGTTCAAGTTGAAAGCAAACAACAAGGAAAATTTCAAACTAAGCCATCAAATGCATAACCTGGTGATTTCATAATGAATCTAGATAGTTTGCATAATAACACCCTGTCTCGATGACTGCACCCAGCTGGCTGAACTGTTATATGGGCATTGACTGGGAGTGGTTCCTTAATTAAATTCCAGTCCACCTAAAACATACATTGGCTGGATTCTTTCAAAATGGAGAAGACGATACAATTTGAAGTAACGATAAAACTAATAGGATTTTTCATCGTGATCTTCGGTGATTGAAGAGAGATTTGTTTCACAACAGCTCCAGACTACACTTGCGATTGTCAACTCCATTCTCAGTCCGCAATCCAAGATAATTCCAGAAGTGCCAGCATGAGTAATTTGTTTAATGTGTCTGGTGAATATATGATCTCTCATGTTCCTAAAAAATATTAGAAGATACTGAAGAGAGACTGCATTTTTCAGTGAGAGAAACCAGCCTATTAAGTCTGCACTAGTAGTTCTTGAAGAAATCTATATGGCCTTCCTTGCGGTAATAGTTTGAGAAATTCTTACAAGAATGAATCCTAGATTGTAGGCTAAAATTCATGAAGCAGTGGGCTCTCTAGTTTTGAACAGATATTGAGAAAATGGGTCGATTTGATCCTTAGAATGCACTCGTAGAAAGCTTCCGAATAGAAAGTTGCACTGAAACCCACTTTGAGTTCAAACTCAGTAATTTATTTCTGCAAAATGAGTGGTGCATGACAAGTGAGAAGGCATTCTAGGAAGGCTCTAATATCAGAAAGAAGAGATGATCACACATTTTGGAGATTTTCCACAGCCATGACATTCTGGGGTTGTCTTCAAGCTCAAATTTTCATTTTCTCCCTCAACTCATAAGGAGCTCTCATATGAGTTTCTTAAATACTTAGATCTGGCACCAAAAATATTTGGTATTTTGTACATTGAGCATCTATGGGCTTCCTATGTATTGACATTTTGGTAAATATTTTATGGTAAGATTTTCAGTGGAAGAATTTGATGAACTCGTTTGAAGTTCATTTTTGTTTGCAATTTTGCAAACAACTACCATGTTAACTGCGGTGAACTGTGGTATTTTGCGGATAGTTTCAGATGTTGCAGTTTAACATGGAGACTTGTCTAAGTCTAGTGATGATGTGTTCTCAACCACAAGTCATTTGGAGGACAACTTACAATGTATAATTGTACCAGTAGGTTTTGAGATTGTGTATGATAGTGTAGGTGTACTCGTGGCATTATTGAAGTACAGGGTGAACATGTGACTAGGAGCATGCTAATGTTCAAGCGAATGCGCGGGTACTACAAGTAACTAGTAGCAATTAGGAGTTTTTCTATGCTACTGCAAACTATAGGTGGCACCCGGAAGGTGCGAAGTTTATCATAAATGAGGAGTTGTAGTTTCTATGGCTACATATTTTCTTAATGTCAGAATAAATAGGTTTAAATTTCTTTTACGTATGATGAGGACTGCTAATATCTTATAAAAATTAATTAGATTAATATTAAGTGTGAAAACTATAGAGTATGTACTTCTGAATTAAGGGTCCATTTGGCAACTGGAATACAAGCGGAATAGGCATATGTAAATTCTTAAAATTTTGAATTCTTCGTTTGGATGCACCAAATCAGAATTGGAATATGAAGTAAAATAGGAATACATATTCCAATTTTGGCCAAAAAATGAGGTTTTGCAATTGCAATTCCACCCAAATAGGTAGAATTGGAATTAGTATTCCTATTCTGGTTTTATCTATTTTAAAAAACATAAATTTTTGGGTCTACGAATTCCCCATCAAATTTTGGCTGAACCAAACAGAGAATAGGAATACATAGCCCCATTTTCTATTCCATAATAAGTATTCTAGAATAGCTATTCCTATTCCCCTATTCCTATTCCTGCAACCAAACAGGCCCTAAGAAAATAGGAAGACAAGGGTACAAGATCGCCCATTAAAGATTAACATTATTAATTTATTTCCTTTTTTTTTACTTGTTGAACCAAGGTAGCTTGCTTGCTCGCAACCATGTTCAAATCTAATTTCTGCATTTTTCTCTCCATTCAACTTTTTGACTAACATCATGAGAAACAAAAATATCCCTATCTACTACTCGAATAGCCTCTCAAGCTACAGCGAAATTCTTATTTTGAGCATTGGATGTCTCTTTTCTTGACACTTCTTGCTCATCTGGGGCCATCATCTTATAAGTAACCATCTCTTTGGAAAGTTCTCCACAAATGCACCTAAATTTTCCATGGGAGCCACCTCCGAGGACTAAATAGAATGGGGGACTGGACAAAGAGGGATTTGTAATTGTTTTGTCTTGATTTTCTTTCTATTTGCTTGCCAATGTATTTATTTTCTAGATATTTTCTTTATTGTCCACCATGGATTGCGGGATCTTTGGGGCATGGAAAAGATTACATTTAAAGGAAATATAGTCATAGTCGAATATTTGATGCAATCAAACTTTTATAGCTTCGGAATAGTAATTTTCAGGAGTCATGTAACAAGATCCACTTGTACATAAATACAAGATGCAAAAGATTTGTTTTCTTTTGCAATGCACAAGTTGTATATGTTTTGATAGCATTGACTATTAACTAAATACTTCTTTGGTGATAGTCTTAAATGAACTCTCTCTTGAGGGGTTCAAAACTACACATTGAGTCATCGAGGTAAAAACTATTGGAGCTTATATAAACTAAGGGACACTTTGAAAGATCAAGTATTTCTCTTCTTTGACTATGAAGAAACCCTTTCAATAGAGGGATGCTTCCTTTGATTAAAGGTTTGCATTATTTGTCTACTTAGTCAGAGTTTTAATTGAAGGCTAAGTGTTGTCCTAATTTTTGGTATCACAAAATTGAGGCAACCTTACACAATTTTGAATCATAGATAAAGCACTTGAATTGTTTGCTAGAGGCTACAAATAAATGTCATCTCAAGGAATATAATGAAATGATTATAGGAGTGCACAAACTATGTATTTTGCAAGGAAGCATTGAACATTATTCAGTCTCATGGATAACCCTTATTATATTTTATATATAATTAAGCATTAGGGTTTCCCTATTGACCTTCATGCCCATGTTGGCTATCTAGTAGACAATTAAGCCTTATTATTAAGATGCCAGTTATATGTTAGTCGTTTTGTGAAAATGTTTTCTTGGTGCATGTAGATCATGTAAGAATAAACCCTAAACCTGTTGAGTATTCCAATGCCATTAGTTTTTTGTTACATCATAGCAAAACTACAATTTATAATTTGCTCAAAAATATCTATATACAGAAGTGGGCAGTCCTAGAGAACCTCAAATAATAAGGAAATTGATGAAAGATGAGGAATTAAAGATACCCGGATATAGTTGTATTGAAGTCCGTAAAATGATATACGATTTTTGTGTAGGAGATAGATTTATGCGAATTTGTAGAAATTGGCTTGGAAAATAAAGATAGTAAGGTATATCCACATTCAAGATATTTAAAACATATTACACAATTCCAAGTTGTCATGGAATAACCATGTTGCAGTGGTAAGGTTATTGTCATGATGACGTATTGAAATTTTTATGCTAAAGTGAACCTCTTATAATGCATGACAATTACTTATCAAACCCAGAAGGTATTTAAGTTTTAGTGGAAATTGTTCAAATTTTCATGAATGGAAAGATACAAAATGGGTCTGTCAATAGGTTGGCAGTTTGATTGAGTTAAATTTTATTTATTTTAAATAATCTATAGTAAATCATATCCTTGCTACTAAAATAGTATAAGATTATCTCTTCCATCTTACTTTTATGTTTATCATAGTCATTAACATTTGTTATTCTCATGGATAGGTATTGAAGATCTTGCATGGGCAATAAAGCTTGTTTGGGTAGTAGGACTTGGAGACTTTTGAAAAAGGGGGTAAGGAATTCAGAGTTTGTTGTAAAGAATTTGATATCGACAAGGCCCTTTACAAAAAATTCAGAGGTAATTCAGAACTTGAAACATGTGTATTTCATTCTTAGTAGGTTAATGTCAGATAAATGAAAGATATATCTTTCAAAAAATCAATATCCTCTTCTTTTTATTACACTCTCTACTAAAAGTGGGTACTTTGAACAATGATTTTGCATCTCTATTTTGAGATTTATGTGTCTTTTCTTTGAATCAAAAACTAAATTAATATTAGAATTCATAACATCACAGACAGATCAACGTCAAAGGTTGACTACATGTCAATATCATGCATATGATAACAGAATAGCCAATGAGGGGAACATGGACAAAAATCCATGTCCATGCAAAATATGTCTTCATGGAAAAGTGAAAAAAAAGGGATGTGATTTATAATCATATGATCAGGTATAGGCATAGTGGTATAAACCCTTGGGCAGATAATTATTATGAAGATATGATAGAATTGCAGCCAGTGAGAGATGAAGAGGTAACTAACATGGAAAAAGTGGTAGAAAGCACAAATGAAGAGGTAACAAACATAGATGAAGAGGAAGAAATATTTAATGAAGGGTTTGATGTGGATAGAATGTTCGATGATGGTCTAAATGATAATTGGGCCAAGTCAATGGAGGATTTTTTAAAGCATGTGTATGCAAATTGCAATTTAAGTCATTTGACTATAATCCTTCAAATTCTTAACTTAAAAGTGGTGCATGGTTGGACAAATGAGAGTGTAGATCAGTTACTGGCATTATTAAGTTCATTGCTACCAATTGATTCTACATTGCCAAAAAAATGAAGTTAGTGTAGAAATCAAATCAGCAAGCTTGATTTGGTGTACAAGAACATCCACACATGTGTGAATGGTTGTGTACTATTTCACAATAATCTTACAAATGAGAGTGAGTGTCCAAAATGTTATGAATCTAGGTATAGGCAAGGGCAGAAATCATCTATGGTTCCTAGAAAGGCTCTTTGTCACTTTCTGATAATCGCATGATTACTTAGATGTATAGGTGCAGAGATATTACTAAACTTATGCAATGACATGATGATCAAAATAAGAGCACTGATGGAAAACAATGACAGGTGCTTGATTCTAAGACATGGATAGAATTTGATAATAGGTGGCTTGCTTTTTCTCAAGACCCTCATAATATAAGGTTACGTTTGGCTCTAGATGGGGTGAACCCATTTTCAAATCAAAGTACTAAATGGTCAACTTGGCCAGTGTTTATAATAGATTATAACTACCTCCATGGTTAGAAACTAAGCAATTTTTTTTAATGTTAACATTGATTATACCTAAAAAGAAAAAGTGTGACTTCAAAAACAATAGATGCTTATCTAAAGCCATTATATGATGAGCTAACAGAATTATGGAAAGGATTTGAAGAAATTCAATCTTTAATAGATGGTCATTCAATTATATTCACTTTAAGAGCTTCCTTATTATTTACAATTCATGACCTTCCTGCATATGGCACATTATCTGGTCTCTTTGTTCATGGATACCATGGATGTCCTGCTTGTAAATTTAAGGATTTTGTGAGGCATTCAAGAAGTTTGTGCAAGTGTATTTATTGTCAACATTATGCTTACCTTAAAATGGATCATTCATATCATCAACAAAAAACATGTTTCAATGGTCATGAAGAGAATCATGAAGCACTATTATTAATAACAAGTTATAATATTATTGAGAATAGACAAAAAAAAATGTCATTTATTGAGAATAATGGGATTAGTGGCAGTGGGTATGATCCATGTAATGAAAGTGGTGTAAAATGATTGTGCATATTGTACAAGTTTCCATACTTCAAGGATATATCCATTAGGCATATTGTTGACTTTCATACTGAGAAAAATATAGCTTCTACTATTATAGAAACCTTTTTTGGTGCTCTTGATATTATTTCATCGCATGAAGACTTTCAAGATATAAAGATTCGTTGAAATCTTTGGGTTGAGAAATATGATAATGAAAAATATAGAGAGCCATATGATCCTTATGTCTGGACAAGGGAACAACATGTAGAATTCTTAGAGTTAATTTCTCGGACTCACTTTCCTATAGGATATGTAAGTAGTAGCATCAAAAGTCAAAATGACATTAATAGCTTAAGAGGCTTCAAGACTCATGACTATCATGTCATAATTGAGAATATTTTACCTATTATGGTAAATATAACAAGATTGGTAAAGGGACCAAGATTGGCAATTATAAGGTTGGGCCTTATATTAAAGAGAATGAGTTTACATGTATTAGATTCTTCAAACCTTGATAGTTTGAGGAAGGAGGTTGTTGAAGTCCTTTGTTTATTGGAAAAAGAATTTTCACCATCAATCTTTAACATTTCTGTTTATCTTTTGATACATCTAGAAAATGAGCTAGAATAGTGTGACCCAATAAGATCAAGATGGATGTATCCAATAAAATGACATATGAAGGTTTTGAAAAAAAATGTTCATACTAGGGAAAAACTAGAGGGCGGCATGTCTGAGGGATATTAAATGCAAGAGAGCTTGTACTAAATACATTAAATTTTTTTTAAATGTCAATTAGCGTGTATGGGATGATGATTAAGATGAGAGAGTTTCAGGTGAAGTATTCAAAGGCAATGGATTTTGCTTCAAGTTACCATATCAAGAAAGAAGTGTAATACATGCCTTTGTTCTTCATAACATATCTTTGTTTGATTAGTTGCAAAGGTAGAAAAAACTAGGAATATTTTATTTTCGTAGTTGTATTTACATATTTAAGTTATTTAGCTTACTATTTGCATCTCACTATTCTGTCTAGAAAATATGAAGAAGACCACCAAATTGGATGCAACATCAACCTCAAAAGCGTAAATGTTATAGTTTGATTAGAGGTGATTCTTTTCCAAACTTTTAAGAATGAATTCCTAATGCAATCAATGATACAAAAGAAGAAAGTGAAAATATATCAATTGAGGAAAGTGAGCTCTCACAAGCTCCATGTATATGGGCCATGTGATTTGGTGGAATGTGGGCCTATGGCAATCATTTAAGAGTGGAAGAAAAAGACAAAGCAAAGATAAATTATGATTGCATTGTTAGTGTTGTATTTTTTCATGATGCTAAGAAGAAACTTTATGTTGGATTCAAGAAATTATTAAAGTGGATTTTGGTGAAAATAGTCCTATATTATTAAAATGTAAGTGGATCTAACCATTTGCAATACAATTTAATGAGTATAGATTTGTGCGTGCACATACATGAGAATTTTTATTAGAAATAGTTGAGCTTTATTTTTTCCCTCTTCAAATCAACCAATCATTCTTGATTGAAGATTATAGAAGCCTAGGTTGGTCACATGTCATTCAAACAAAGTTTCATTCCAAAGGAAAATTCATGGAAGCTGTCAATGTATTTTCTAATGGGCATACTGTCAATTTATAAGAAACATTCAAAGACATGGATGAAGACAATGAGAGACTGCTTTAAAAAGATAGTTTAATTGCCAATGAATAAATTGGGAGAGAGAGATTGTACTACGTGTCACATATGAAGATAAGGAAGAAAACCAAGTAGATACAAAATTGAGTGATGAGAATTCTAGTCTTGTTGGAAATGTTGATGATTATTGACAAGCCCTACTTTTTAATAACCTTTTTATTTTAAACTTTTAAATGTTGTTTAATCTCTATTTTATATTTTGAGGACATGTACCTTTAAACTTCAAATGTTTTCATAATAGATATATGACATTGATGTTACACATGTTATGGGCCAAAATATTTCATGTTGAGTAAACTAGTATGGAAGTTATGAACTAAACAAATTATGTTTATTTAATATTTTGGTGGAATTTGAAGATATTTTATAATCTTTCCCTATTTTGGTGGCATTTGAAATTATCTTGGAATCTTCATTTTTTTTAATTTGTTTGATTGTTGTTATAACACATGATTATTATTTATGCACCATCTACAACTTTCAATTGAAGTATATTGTATCTACTATTCCTGTCCTCAAGATGTTTACTTCTTACAATTGTTAATCTTCCTTGGTCAATAGAAAGTTGCAGATCAATCATATAATTGGTTCCTATTTGCATATAAGTAAGCATATTTTCTATAACTTTTTGCTAAATTTCATGTTCATGAAATATTCTTTTATAAATAATTTTTTTCTAATTTTTATGATACTTTATTCATTTATATCCACAAGGGTTATCTTTTTATCATGTTGCTAATCTATAAATTAATATATTTTTTGGCCTCAAAAAATGAGAAAAAAGAATACAAGGCACACACTAGAAGATAGTGACCAGAACCTTATAATTCCAATAAAAAATTATGAGTGCCTTCATGAAGAATGATTGGCAAGGCATAATGACTTTTTATCACGTCTTAGCTTGACAAAAAGGTAATTTTTAAATATACTATGTAGTATACTAGCATCTGCTCTGTAAGCTAATCAGGCATACAATTTTATTTACATTTAGATTGTAATATGATAATATCTATCCATTTTTCCTATATGACATGCTATACCTATCATCAGTGATCATTTTTTGGAAAATAGTGATGCAATTTAGATCAGATAACTAACCTTTACTAAGTTATGTGATTTTTGGTGATGAATAGAATTTTTTCCGATATATTTTCTATAATGATATTTTTTCTAGCACTTCATTGAAAAGAGTATCTAATGGATGATCACATTCTTAAACATGTACCTTTTTGCCTATATCTTCCTTGGAGTTTAATTAGATTTTTGTTTCTTCTTAGAGTCAAGTGGGCATAGAAAGAAAGTTCACCATTAAAGATACATAATTTTGTTTGAGTTAGAGGAAATCAACAATGTTTAGTTGGCTTCAACTAGTTTTTGGGGCTTTGAGTCTTCATTCATTTAGAACATTTGAAATTTGTCTCTAGGATTTGAGGTTAGGTTGACATTATAACTTGACAAAAGTTTAGTGCATTTGTGATGGAAAACCCATGCCAAGTCAGTAGTGCCTCAGCATGGTTCTAATTGAAGAGTTAATCCACTTTTTATTCTTTGACATTTTCGCTGTTGTTAAAAAGTTGGACTTTATACTTGGAACTTTTATCTTTGAAATGAAATTACCAGTCTTGGACTCAATTGATCCTATTGAAACACTGGTGCTTGACCTTTCACCATCAATGGCATGTGTATTTCTAACATCAAGAATTGGAGCCTTCCATTGCATCTCAACAATACCTCCATCATAAGTTGTAGATGACATAGAACTAAACTTCATCTCTCAAACTTTTTGGATAATACATTACCATTATATCATCTTCCTTCCTTTGAACCAATGAGCCTTCCCATTGTACAACTACTTAAGGTCTTGCTATTTTTTCCTCTTTTCTTTTTATTTTCAGTATGTCATATACTTCATCCCTTGTTCATCTCTTAAGTATGATCGGTATCTATCTATGTATCTATCTATCTATCTATATAACTATAAGTATTCTTCAATTTTTAATTCAAAGCTCTGGATTTGAATTTGAAGAATGTGTATGCATGCTAGACATTAAATCTATCTAAATTGATACAATCCCTTCCCAATCCCTCATTCTATGTATCAATGTGTAGGCTGGGAGTTGGTAGTTATGAACATATAGATTTTAAGCATCCTGAGTGATCAGCAACTTTCTTGTCAGAAATATTTTGGAGACAAGATACTATCTGATTATTATGCTATGTTGCTGAAATCATCATTACTATTATGTTTCTAACATTAGTCTTCCCATTATAGACATATTCCTTGCAACCATATCACTCATTCTCATCCAATTATATCTCATAAAACCTCTTCGTCACAATAAAATCTATTGACACAATCATTTAAAGATGTATTTGAGATTGACATCTCTATTTGGTATTCTAACTTTACAAACTAATTTTAGTATGGATAATGAATCTCTGAAACATAGTAGAATAGAATAAATAATCTAAATTATTAGAATAGTGAGAGATGAAATCATTTGAACTAGTCTATATAGAATAGTATTATAAAATGTAATAGGAGTTTTTTTATCTTAACAGTGTAAGAAAATTAATAGTGCAAAAGGGTGAGAAAGGGCTTCTAAATGGAAGCCCTAAATTTGCAAAATTTAGGACTTCATTAGGTACCCCTCTAAAACTTCAACTCCAACACCTCAAATTTGGACCGATATCAATATGAACAGGTTTGTTGTATCATTCTAACTCAATAAACTCTTAGTTAGCACAGTTTCATTATGTAAGATGGATCATTGTTTGCTAGTGAGAAATGTGTTATTACAATGTTCTATAATCTCTTATAGCATTCAATTATTGTCTCTAGGATGATATTTTAAAACTTACTGATAATCTCCACTTATTCCTTAGAGAACTATTTTTATGCCTATATGTCAATCTGCACTTTGAATATCTGAATGAGATGATTGTCTAATAAAATCAAATACTCCCTATAGCATTACATCTGCTTCTTTTACATGTATATAATTAGTAAATATTGAATGATGGATAGTAAGGCAGAGGTCTAGAGTTAGAAAAATAGTCAAAGATAAGTATTCTCTTCAACTGGATTGCTACCTCTAGACTCTCCTTTAACAATATCTTTATGTTTTGTGTGTTACTAGCATCTATTTGTGAAGGCCCCGATGGATTATGGTAATAATATTTATGGGTTTCAAAAAAATTTCATATATATGTTCACTAATAAAATTATAGAAGAAGCAAGTAGTAGCAAAGGTCAGTCCACTTAAATGACTATAGAGGAGATAAATATTCTTTTGGAAAAGTATTTGCTTCGAGAACTACATATGACTATCAAGACAGATCTTCCCATGCCTAGAAGAAAATTTATATTAAGAAATGACAAGAAAATTATTCACTGTCATGTACTATTTTAATTTGATCCATTTATTTTTGTATTATAGGCAAGCAAAAAAGAGCAAAGAAAATATAGAGGAAAAAATAAATGAACACAAACAAAAAATGTTGGCATCTCATAGAAGCCAACAATTAGCTGATATAGGAAAGGATGATGAGGAGATGGATATAGCACATGATAATGTGTGAATGGATATGGCACATGATAATGTGAAGTTTGATAGAACACCTACTGATGTGTTGCTTGATATAGAACATTCTGATGAGCAACCTGATGAACATCATAAAGAGAATCCACTTCAACCTAATGTGCCACCTCATACTACAATCATTACATCTAGAGTTTGAGATGAAATTGGGGGATCAACCATAAATATTGATGGTGGTTCAAGAGAAGAGCTTCCTAATACTATAAAAAGAAAAAGATTGAGCCAAACTCTATATAGATCTATAAAGAAGAAAGCAAAAGAAAGAGTATTAGAAGGTAAGAAGCCATTCTTAGTTGAGGTATTAAGCAATGGTGAACCTATTCAATATAATACTTGTAAGAATTTACCTTAGGGAAAATTCACCCAAGAACTAAGAACTCAAACACAAGCACAACTATAGACCAGAAAGAGAGAGTATGATCAGAATGACGATATATTCATTCTATATGCCTTGAGAGTACACTAGGAGTGCCTATATATAAAGGCCTCTAAGATGCATCTAGAATGCCTCGAAATCAGCTACACGATAAGTCATACAACTAAGCACATGTCCACCAGATATGGATTATCCTCCATTAAGCATAGAAGTAAGTGTGATGATGTAAGGATAAGCCTACAGGGGTGTAACACCCAAATCAATGTTGTAGACAACATGTGCTAAAAAGGGAGTGCAAATAATTGTATTGTCTACATGACAACTCAGTGAATGATGCAAATTCCAATGTTGTAGTCACCATGTGTTGAAATGGAGTTGCATACTTCTGTGTTGTCAACATGACAACTCAAAAAAGTGCGCAAACTCCTAAGGGTCTTAAAATAAAATAATAAAATAATGCATTAACCTATGTAAACTTAAGTAAGTATAAATAATAAATATGTATTTACACCAACAACCCCCCCTTAAGTACAACTTAGGGGAATGCCCTTAAGCTTACGAAAACTAGGATGAAATGCATAATGGGTCCTAGCTACTAGGCCATGTTAGGTACCCATGTACATAATGAAATGCAATCTCTCATAAAATGGAGAAAGAGGGGAAACCTTGTGGGAAAAACCCTCACCCAGAAAGAGAGATGAAAAGGGATGCATGGATGGATGGAGTAATCAAGACCCCCCCATTACAACATGCATCCGGTACATACATAAGTGAAGAAGGAGAAGAACAAGAATCTCATAAGAGGAAAAAGTCCCCCCCATAAGAAAGAAGAAGAAGAGAGACAAGGTAGTCCCCTCACCCCAAATGAAGAATGTCTATTAGTGAAAGCCACTCCATGGAAGAAGCTACTCTATGAATTTTAAATGGCATTCCTCCCCTTTGGAAGAAACAATGACAAAGGTACAATCCTAAAAATATATGGTGGCCCTGAAACCTGCTCAAGTATCCTTATCGTGATACTAATGTTTGCCTCTTCCAATTGTGTTGAAAAGAATGAATGCAGATCTAGAAAGGATGTCTATTGAACGTGTCCCAATGAACCATATGTCTCCTCAATTGGTAAAGAGACCTCCAACAATTGTTGTTCATAAGGATCCACAATCATGCTAACCTATAAAGATTGATCATGTAGAGAATGGACATGAGGGTCAGAGTGAACCCTCGCAACAACTATAGAAGGATCATCTTCATCAAAGAGAAGATGCAAATCATCAAGGCTATCTCCCAAATCTGCAGTGTGTGACTCCACAAACAAACATGCAATGTCTGCAATGTAGTCATTAACTGAAGTTGGAGTCATAATCTTTGGTGTGTGACTCCACAAACAAACAAACCTACAATGTCTGCAATGCCTTGCATCCCTTGGAAGATAGGTTTACCCATGCTGGACAACGAAAGACTCTAAAGTGACTCACAACTAGTTTTCTACCGCACCATGCCTCAAAAGGAGTCTTCCCATCTAAGGCATTATGAGGAGACATGTTAAGCATGTGAGTGGCACTGCTAATGGCTTCGACATCTAATGTAGGATCAAGAGACTTGGCCTTTATCATACAACTTGCCATGGATTTGAGAGTCTCAATCCTCAATGCTGCAACATCTGTCTTGTGAAAACTAAATGCTAGTGGATTATGAAGATCAATCCCCTCAAGTTTGCAAAAGTCTATAAGTCTTCTATTTACATATCTGTTCTCATTGTCCATCCATAGAACCTTAATGGCTTTTCTTGATTTGTGTTCAACATGACTCTTGAAGCTTATCAACCACTTCATTCTTGTGATGAAGGAAGTAAACCCATGTGAATCGTGAAAAGTCATCAATAAAAGTAAGCATGTAGCAGCCTTGGTTGACTAAAGTCACTACAAAAGGACCTGCTAAAACCATGTGGACCAACTAGAGAACAACTGGAGCTCTTGAAGACTTTCCTTTATCATACTTCTCCTCGAGATGAATATCCATGGAACATGATGAACACTCTCCCTTAGAAAAGTTGATTTTTTGTAGACCTTTGACCATGTGTTTTGAGCAAAGTTGTTGAAGATGGCGGAAGGCAAGATGACCAAACCACTCATGCCATAAGTTGGTTTGTGAAGTAGAGTGAGTCAACAAGGCTTGAGAAGGAGACTTAGGCACAAAGTGGGAGAAGGAATAAAGCCTCTTGACATTATTGACTTTCCCCACTGCAACCAATGAATCATCTCTAAGACTATGCACCATCACTGAATCTGGAAGGAACGTAACTTTGTGACCATCTCCAAGGTGAGTGATTTGGTAAACTGAGAGGAGATTGGAGTTAAGATTTGGAATGTAGAGAACATTTGTAAATTCCCCACTTTCCATTTCCACATGTCCTTTTCCTTCAACTTCCATTTTAGTATCATCTCCCACAAAGATGTGTGATACCTTTGACTACTTCAATGAAGAAAAATCTCCCTTTGAAGAACTCGTATGGTAAGAGGCACCTGAGTCAAGTATTAATTTTGAAGAAGAACTTGTGTTTGTCATAAGTGCTTGCCCTTTTCTGTTTGAAGAGGTTGGAGTTGAATCCTTGGAAGTACCTAGCACTCGAATCTTGTTCTTCCTAAGTAGCTTTTCTAGCTCATCGATTCTTTTAGTCTTGCAATGATGCTCATCATGATTTGGCTTTTTGCAATATGCACAAAAAATATTGTCCTTCTTTTCATTACTTCCCTTCTTGTTGGAAGAAGAATTTCCTTGCTATGAGGAGGATTGTTGTGTCTCAAATTTTAATTTTTTCTTGCACTGCTTCTTCTTATTATTGTTGGAACTTTTCCCTCCTTGACTTGATTGGTGCTCATCACTAGCCACCAAGGTTTTGGTCTTTGATGTCTTGAGAAGTCCTAAATCCATCAAGTGAGATTGTTCAACAATCAACATCTCTGCAAATGCATCAAATGTAGGCTTTTGGTAAGCAATTCTCATGGTCAACTTGTGAGTATTAAAACTCAAAACAAAGGAAGCATACTCAGAAGGTAGCCTCTTCGCGAGATGAATCAACTTGTCATTCTTCATGGGATTTCCACAATCTTTAAGTAGTGCCCTATACTCATTGGCTTTGTTGATGTAATTCTGAATTGTGTCAAAGTTCTTTGGATCCAAGAGAAGTAGATCATCCTCTGTCTAAAATCCCTTTTCCTCATTCACCTTACCATACAATGATTCAAGTTTGTACCAAGTTGATTTGGATTCCATGAAACTGGCATTGTGGAAGAAGAGATCTCTATGTACACAACTCCTAATAATTCCTAAATATGTTGGTCTTCTTTTTTCCATTCATTGAGTTCTTTGGCATCAGTAGGTTTGGTAACTGTACCATCAACATAAAGACTATAACCTTTTTCCATTAACCTACTCCATGCAATATCTTTCCATGTAGAATAATTGTGTAAAGTTAAAGGTGGACATTTAAATGAACCCATGATGCAGAAAATGAAAAGAGCACAAAAGAGAGACACAAGAACATAGTACACACACCCCTTTTCACTCAATCAACAAAGCCCCCCAAAAAAGATGCTTTTGGCACTTTAAAAGTAGTGCATGTACAATGGACCACTTGTCAAAATGAAAAAAGTGGACTTTTTAATTTTGCTTTTACAACTGCCTTTTGAGGCCTAAATCTGTCACTAAGCATTGTAGCTCAAATGTACAACAATTCTGAAAAGTAATCAAATCTTACAATGTAGAAAAAGCCCTAATTCTAAAAGTGAGAATTTTTTCCACACAACCTTAGAATTTGATTGTAGATCTAGAAAGTAAACAAAAAATAATGCACTTTAAAAAAAAATAGAACCTATTTTCGTATCTAGATGAGCCCGTACGAAGCGTTTAAAGTTGCAAAGTGCAGGATTAAGCAAGAACAATCACCAAAAAATGCAATTTCTGAAAAATCCTTGAACCAAAACTAGAAAAGAACACCACCACTAGAAGGTTCAAGAAATTCTACCCAATTTCAAAAAAATTACACCTGAATTAGAGTTTGAATGACCAAGTTATGGCCTCATAAATTTAGGCTACCAAATCAAAAAGCAATCTGGAGAGGGATTTGGCAAGAAAACTATGTGCTTAAATCTGGTGGTCAAATAGCCATCATAATAGTTGAAAATGACTAGGAATGATGGTTAGACAATCATCAAATTTAACCTAGTGAAATGCTGACATTAGCAAAAAATAGTAGCCTAGGGTGATGTAGCAAGTGATGTGGCATACCATATTGTATTGTCTATACACATGGTGTATAGCCTTGATGATGTGTTAGGTATAGTTGGCAACTGACATGGCTGAATACGTGCCCTTGCTGACTAGGTAGATGGTGCCAATAGAGCCTATGACATGGCATCTTATTAGTAGTATGACAAGGTCTTCATTGGTAGCTAACATGGATTGTATAAGTGACGGGTATGACGTGTCCTTTGACACTAAGCTAGACATTCTGGAGCATACATGGGTGGTTTAGGGCAGTCCGCATGGAGGGCACTTGTCGTAGGCCACATAGGTAGTGAATTGTCACCACAGAGTGCTGAGATGTCTCTCTGTCAGACTACATGGCACTCAGGGATATGAAACTCGTGCATTGGGCGGCGACGTCAGTTTTTTCCATTGTTGAAAAAAAAGAGTGGGCCAGAAAGTGAAGCAGACGTCGACAATTCAATGATCATGGCCAAAAGTAGAGGAGAGTGTAAGAGAACTGAATGCGAGGGTTGGAGAACTTTTTATGGGTGACAAAATTGCTACAAATTGTCCCACATCGACGTGGGTTTAAGGTTGTTGGATGTATAAAAACAAACCACACCACAAAGCTAATAAAAATAAGTTGTCATGTGGGGTTGGCCAGTGGGTATAAAGGCACACCAATAGAATATGCCCGTGTAAGAATATTCTCTGAGATGTAAATGTAGAATTTGCATGCCAATTAACTAGTCTAATTTTGATTGGAATATTCCCATAGATTTAAAGAATATTCCTCTATGCAGGGCTAGGATTTGACAGCCCAGTACCTGCAAAAAAATTTCTCTACTACCTTTCTAGAGGGAGAAAAAAATGAGAAATAATATAGAGAAAAATAAAATTGCAAAGAATAAAATTATAGACCTAAAAAATTAATCAAAAAGATCTGCAAATGACCATACCCAAATTGCAAATCGAGGCCTCTGGGTGCTGATTTGTAAAAAAAAATTGCCTCACAATTGACTTTGAGCCAAAGTAGCCAATTTTATAGTCAATCTTCACCAAATCAATATTTCGGATGCAATGGAGGTCAGATCTAGCTCTAGACGCTCTCAATTTTTGTAGTACTCTGAATTTAGGCTGAGATGTTGAAGCAACAATGGTCTCAAATGGCTATGTGATTAGAAAATCTCCAAGCTCTGATACCATGTAAGAAATTGCCTTAGGAAAAAATTCACCTAAGAACTAAGAACTCAAACACAAGCACAACTGTAAACCAAAAAGAGAGTATGATCAGAATGATGATATATTCATTCAATATGCCTTGAGAGTACACTAGGAGTGCCTATATATAAAGGCCTCTGAGATACATCTAGAATGCCTCGAAATTAGCTACATGATAAGTCACACAACTAGGCACATGTCCACTAGATATGGGTTATCCTCCATTAGGCATGGAAGTAAATGCGATGATGTGAGGATAAGCCTACAAGGGTGTAACATGCAAATCAATGTTGTAGACAACATGTGCTAAGTGTGAATAAATGTGTTGTCTACATGACAACTCACTGAATGATACAAACTCCAGTGTTGTAGTCGCCATGTGCTAAAACAAAGTTGCGTACTTTTGTGTTGTTAACATGACAACTCAAAAAAATGTGCAAACTCCTAAGTGTCTCATAAAATAAAATAATAAAATAATGCATAATTAACCTAAGTAAACTTAAGCATAAATAGTAAATGCGTATTTATACCAACAATACTGCAAGGTGGGCTACTGAGTTGGACATAAGATGTAAAGCCCATTTGGATATTTTCAAAGGGTAAGTGCACCAAGTTGTGGTGCCAAAAGGGGGGGGTATAAGTGGACACCTTTTTTCTAAAATCTACAAATTTTGAACTTCAACAAGAATTTGAATATAGTTACACTCAAAATTTTAAGATATGACAAAAACAAAAGTCGTAGTCTTTTGAATCTAGTTTCTAAACTACTAATTTTTTTTCAAAATGGTTTAGTTTCAAGTCCTCAAAAAGGAGGGCCACAAAAAGTGGTACTGTTTATTCCGAAAAAACATAACATAGTACAAAGTGTGGCCCCCCTAAAATTTTAACTTTTTTTTTGAAATTCTTTAATCGCTCTAGTCAAAATTTACTTAACACTATGTAGTTTATCCCAAATTTTTTGAGTAATTTTATAATGTATATTTCTTTTTTAATGAATTTTTTAACTAGACACATCCCAAAAACATGAAATATATGTGTGCTCCCCCTAGAAATAATTGAAAATTAATCTAAAATAAATAAATAAAAATTCAAATTGTGTAGAATGGAGTCTAGTTTCTAAAAAACAAGTTGTTGCAAAATTCGATGAACAAGCTAAAATCTATAGCCCAATTAGTACATGGTGGTTTTTGACAAAAAATGAACATACATTCAAAAGAAATTATAGATGAAAGGCTTGAAATAGTTCAAATTAAAAATAAATTATATGGTTAGATAGCTAACATAGAGACCTATAATGCTATGTAACTTGATCTTATCGATACCCAACCACGAGGAATCTTGAAGGGGAGCACACAAGAAAAATCAATCATTTTTGGTATGTTTTCTGGAAAACACATCTCAGACTTATTTATAAACTCCAAACCTTTGGGTTGGATCTCCAAAGCAAAACCAAGCCTTAGGCTTGGTTTTAATACAAAGCTTTCAATAGCGTGTGCGCCCTATAGCATGCAAATGCTATAGCGTGCACACACTATTAGAAGCATTTAATTTCTCAATAGTGTGTGCATGCTATAGTGCACACGCACTATTCAGACCTAAATTGCAACCCAAGAGAAAGAGAGAGCTAGGTGGGGGGTGGGATTGGGGGGGGTGAGGGAATGGTTGTGTGTGTGTGTGTGTGTGTGTGTGTGTGAGAGAGAGAGAGAGAGAGAGAGAGAGAGTAGGGGATGGGAGAGGGGAGAGAGTACAAGATGGGAGAGAGGAAGTGAGAAAGAGTAGGGGTGGCAAAGAGAGTACAGGATGGGAGAGTAGAGGTGGCAGAGAGAGTACAAGATGCAAGAGAGAGGAAGTGTGAGAGAGAGTAGGGGTGGAAAAGAGAGAGTATGGGATGGGGGAGAGCATTTGAAAGTAGGGGATGGGAGAGAGAGAGGAAATATGAGAGAGAGTACAGGTTGGGAGAGAGAGATAGAAAGTAGGGGATGGGGGGGAGAGAGAGTAGGCGGTAGGAGACAGAGTGGGAGAGGAAGAGCGAGAGAGAGGAGGATGGGAGTGCATGTGTGTGAAAGAGAGAGAGTAGAGAATGGGAGAGGGGGAAGATAGAGTAGCTCGAGAGAGAGTAGGAGATGGAAGAGAGAGTAGGTGATGGGAGAGGGAGAGATAGGGGGGATGGAAATGTGTGTAAGAGAGAAAGAGAGAGAGAGAGAGAGAGAGAGAGAGAGAGAGAGAGAGAGAGAGTAGGGGATAGGAGAGAGTGTGAAAATGTGAGAGAGAGTTGGGGGTAGCTGAGAGAGAGTAGAGAGGGAGAGAGTGAGAGTGAGAGTGAGAGTGAGAGAGAGTAGGCAGTGGGAGAGGGAGAGAGAGTGAGAGACAAAGTAGGGGATGGGAGAGGAGAGAGGGGGGATGGGTGTGTGTGTGAAAGAGAGAGAGTAGGGAATGAGAGAGGGGAGAGAGAGATAGAGAGAGTTGAGGATGGGAGAGAAAGAGAGTAGGCAATGGAAGAGGGAGTGGGAGAGGGAGAGAGGGGGGGATGGGAATGTGTGTAAGAGAGAAAGTAGGGGATGAGAGAGAGTTTGAGAGTGTGAGAGAGAGTAGGGGTGGCAAAGAGAGAATGAGAGTAGGGGATGGGAGAGAGAGGAAGAGAGTGAGAGTGAGAGTGAGAGAGATAGTAGGTGGTGGGAGAGGGAGTGTGAGAGAGAGAGAGGGGGAATGGAAGTGTGTAATAGAGATAGAGTAGGGGATGGAAGAGAGTAGGCAGTGGGAGAGGGAGTGCAAGAGAGAGAGAGGGGGGGAATGAGAATGTGTATAAGAGAGATAGAGTAGGGGACGGGAGAGAGTGTGAGAGTTTGAGAGAGTAGGGGGTGGAAAAGAGAGCTCATTCGGGATGGGGGCACATGCGAGCGTGCGCGCGCGCGAGAGAGAGAGAGAGAGAGAGAGTAGGTGGTGCAAGAGGGAGTGGGGGAGGGAGAGAGAGGAGGGATGGGAGTGTGTTTGACAAATCTAGAGAGTAGGGGATGGGAGAGGAGAGAGGGGGGGGATGGGAGTGTGTGTGTCTATGAAAGAGAGAGAGAATAGGGGATGTGAGAGGGGAGGGAGAGAGTAGGCAATGGGGGAGAGAGAGTAGGTAGTGGGAGAGGGAGAGAGAGAGGGGGGAATGGGAATGTGTGTAAGAGAGACAGAGTAGGGGATGGGAGAGAGTGTTAGAGTGTGAGAGAGAGTATGTGGTGGTAGAGAGAGCTCATACGAGATGGGAGAGAGAGAGTGAGATTAGGGGATGGGAGAGTGTGAGTGAGAGTAAGGGATGGGAGTGTGTGTGTGTGTGTGTGTCTGTGAAAGAGAGAGAGTGTGACAGTGTAAGAGAGAGTAGGGGGTGGTAGAGAGAGAGTATAGAATGGGAGAGATAGAGTGAAAGGATGGGGGAGAGTGAGAGAGAGTAGGCGGTGGAAGAGAGAGTACAGGATGGGAGAGACAGAGTGAAAGGATGGGAGAGAGAGTGTGAAAGAGAGTAGGGGATGGGAGAGAGTGTGAGAGAGTTTGGAATGGGAGAGAGAGAGAGAGTAAGAGTAGGGGATGGGAGAGAGAGAACTTGAGAGAGATGGATAGTAGGCAGTGGGAGAGGGAGTGGGAGAGGAGGAGAGAGAGGGATGGGAGTGCGTGTGAGAGATCTAGAGAGTAAGGGATGGGAGAGGGGAGAGAGGGGGGATGGGAGTGTGTATCTAAAAAAGAGAGAGTTTAGGGGATGGGAGAGGGGAGAGAGAGAGTAGCCCGAGAGAGAGAGAGAGAGTAAGAGAGAGAGAGAGCGTAGCAGATGGGAGAGAGATACTAGGTGGTGGGAGAGGGAGAGAAGGGTAGATGGGAGTGTGTGTGTGTGTGTGTGTAAGAGAGAGTAGGGGATGGGAGAGAGTGTGAGAGAGAGTAGAAGGTGGTTGAGAGAGAGAACGAGATGGGAGAGAGAGAGTGAGAGTAGGGGATGGGAGAGAGTGAGAGAGAGAGAGAGAGAGTAGGGGATGGGAGAGAGTGTGAGAGAGAGTAGGGAGAAGGAGATAGAGAGAGGGAGATGGGAGTGTGTGTGACAAATCTAGAGAGTAGGGGATTGAAGAGAAGAAAGAGTGGGGATGGGAGTGTGTGTGTGTGTGTGTGTGTGTGTGTGTGTGTGTGTGTGTGTGTGTGTGTGTTTCTATGAAAGAAAGAGAGTAGGGGATGGGAGAGAGTGAGACTGTGAGAGAGAGAGTAGGGGGTGGCAAAGAGACAGTATGGAATGGGAGAGATAGAGTAAATGGATGGGAAAGAGTGTGAGAGAGAGTAGGAGGTGGCACAGAGAGAGAGAGAGAGAGAGAGAGAGAGTATGGGATGAGAGAGACAGAGTGAAAGGATGAGAGAGAGTGTGAGAGAGAGTAGGGGATGGGAGAGAGTGTGAGAGAGAGTTGGGAATTGGAGAGAGAGAGAGAGAGAGAGTAAGAGTAGGGGATGTGAGAGAGAGAGAGAGAGAGAGTAGAGAGGGAGAGAGAACTTGAGAGGGAGATAGTAGGCGGTGGGAGAGGGAGTGGGAGAGGGGGGATGGGAGTTTGTATCTATAAAAGAGAGAGTTTAGGGGATGGGAGAGGGGGAGAGAGAGAGAGAGAGAGAGAGAGAGAGAGTAGAAAATGTGAGAGTGTGAGAGAGAGTAGGGGATGGGAGAGAGTAGAGGGATGGGGGAGAGAGAGAGAGAGAGATAGTAGAAAGTGGGAGAGGGAGGATGGGAGTGTGTGTGAGATATCTAAAGATTAGGGGATGGGAGAGGAGAGAGGGTGAGAGAGGTAGAGAGAGTAGGTGGTGGGAGAGGAAGAGCAAGAGAGAGAGAGTAGGGGATGGGAGAGAGTGGAGAGAGAGTGTAGGGGATGGGAGAGATAGTAGGGGATAGGAGAGGGGAGAGAGATTAGGGAGAGAGAGAGAGTAGGGATGATGGAGAGTGATGTGTTTTCACATAGTGCATACGCACTTTATAGTGCATATGCACTATATGAAATCACCTAAAAATGGTCAAAAAGAAACTTTGGGGCCCATTTCATCCATTCTCTACTTTTGGTCTATTGTACACTCTATTATTCCGACAAAAATCATGGGTTTCAACATAGAAAACACTATTTCAACACTTTTTCAAGCTAGCAAACACCAAATTCAATCATTGGATACACAATTTGAAGACTTTTTGAATATTCCTTGTATAGAAAAGGTTAGTGCAATCCATTTTAAATATTGTTTGTCGATATATAGATACAAATTTGATTATAATTTGACATGTTGTTTAATATATAGTGAATTCATTGAAAATTGTATGTTTGAATGAAATGTTATTTTGAAATGGTTAGAAATTTGACAAGTCATTTGATATATATTGTGTATTCATTCAAATAATTATAATTTTTATATGTATTTGAATAATTTTTAATTTACACATTTTAAGTAATTCAAATGTTTGAATAATTTGACATGTAGAAATCATCATCATGCCAAGGAAGAAACCAAAAATTCAAACAAATAAAAATAGAGAGAGAGATTTGAAAATTAAAAGAGATAAAATAAAATTAATACGTGAACAAAGAAAATTACAAAGCAATAATGAAAAATTAACTTTCGAAGAGGATCAAGAACCACCAGTATAAAGAAACAAAGAGGAAGAATTAGAAAGACAAAGAGAACGAATGAGACTGTTACGCTCAAGAAGACAACTGAATTGTGAAGCTACACCATCTTTCAATGTTGGAGTCATATCGTCTGCTACACCATCTTCCAATGTTGAAGTCATATTGTCCTCTCATGTTGAAGAGACATTGATTTGTAGATCCGACGATGTACACACTCCATCATGTCATGTTGAAAGCACAACATCAACACATCAAGTAGGTGATATTACATCTTATTGCCAAGGTACATCATCTTCGGTTCAAGGTATGCAATACACACAACCTTATATTGATGTTGAAAATGTTGAGAGAATTGAAGAGATTAGAACACCTTCTAGAATTCATTTTAGAAGACCAAAATATTTGATTGATATTGATATTAACATTTTGAAATCAATGCTTGACAAAATTAGCAAGTGTACTTGTCAAAGAAAAGTTAATCATATGTGGAGATTATTTTTTGAAGAATTAAATATTACAGGTCAATGCTAATTATTTGTTGAAATGATGAGAAATTTGAAATTTAGGCCTGTCATGAAGATTCTTGTGCTAAGAACGATGGACGATTCAAATGAAAAAAGCATTGTAAAAAATCTAATGAGTGTTTATGACAAAGTGGATTCTAAATCACACACCAAAGATAGTAATATCACAAGATGAGTACTTACATCGACAATAGTAAGTAGCCAAATGAAAAAAGCTCAACTCATAAGAAAGACAAGAAAAACATTAAAAATTGGTAGAGGTACTCTAAGGAGAGCCATGCTAAAGTGTGAGAGATGGGAAGATCTAACAAAAAATGAGTTATTAACATTTAGTGGTAGACTACCGCAAAAGGATAAAAAAATTAGTGAAGCCTTGAAATCATTGATCGAAGATTTTTGGAAAAATAACATGTGTTTCCCCTAATCAAAGAGATGTTGTAAGAAGGAGGATTGGTAGCCAAAATTGCCACCCACATGTGAAAAAAAATTTGGACTCAACTCAGACACAATTTTTTACAAAATTTATTGGTATGTATCATCAAATTTGAATAAGCCAAAGATTTTTTGAGATTGGTAAACCTTTTTATGTGAAGATAAATCACACATGCACAACTTGTTGTTGTAGGATACATATTGAATTTTTTAACCATTTTGATGTTTTTAGGCATATATGCATAGTTTTGCATTCTCGATTTGTTTTGCAAGATTGTGACATGAATGAGCCACCAAGATCTTCAAGAGAATTCATATCCAACATTTTATGTAAAATACGGGATGGCCAACAATTTTACAAGACATCATGCTTGGATGGTACGTGCTTATTTTGTGATTCTTTGCAACTTTTATCAACTTGTCAACATATGAATAGTACACATGCAATTGGAAATGAAATAGTAGATTACAAAAAATTTAAGATAGTGACATATGCTCTAAAAGATGAAAAATATGGTAAAAGATGTGATTTAGTCATTGATAAGATTTCAGTGTATGAGTTCGTGAAAAGATTATTTATGAGTATGCAAGGCATACCCATAGAACTCGATGGCTAGATTTGCAATTCAAGTTGTGCAAGGATACGTTTCCACTGGATAACATTGTTTCGGTTGTAGATTTCATAGAGAACTACACACTACAACTACAAAATGAGGTACAAGCAAAGTATTATACTTCTCAATAGGTTTCCATATCTGTTCACATAATATTCATGCATTCACCTACAAGTACAGAAGATGACAGGAAGATTTTGAGGGAGTACCATTTTTATATCAACGATGATCGATCGCATTCTACGGAGTTCGTACATGGTTGTTTTCAACTATTTTATAGAGATTTGGTTAACAGGGGCATAACATATCGTTAGCACATTATTTGGTTAGAAAATTGCGCATCTCAATTCAAGAATGCATGGATGTTCTATTAATTGAGCAGGATGCATAGGTTGTGTAGAATTCAATATATGTGGAATTTCACAAAGGCTAGTCATGTTAAAGGAGAGCACGATGGTGCAAGCACATGCATTAAAAGAGTCTTGGCTCGTGAAGAACTAAAGTATAAAGATGAAACAATATTGATAGATGCAAAATCCATCGTCCAATGGTGTAACGCTACAATGGGTCCAAGTAAGGAAGGTGAGTCTACGGTTCATAGATTTTTTTGGTTAATAGATAATACTAACATTGCACCATATTAGGATTGTTGCACACTAACAAGATCTAGTGAGTTACACTCTTTTAGAAGCTCTAATGTAGGTTCATGGAGTATCCACACACGAAAAATGGCATGCTATTGTCCATCATGTGCAGAGGAAAATTGAGATGATTGTGAGTCAACTGAATGGGTGGACAAATGGGATATACGAGTTTTGGACCCAATTGACACATATCATCCCCCACAAGCACTAGAAATGGTAGAGATGGATTTGTCTATTGACTTTGACCACTTGTCAAATCTAGTGCAACCTGGTAATATATATATTTATATATCTTTGTAATTTCAATATGTAACTTCATAACTTTTACCCAAGTATTTTTTGAATTAATGACCACATTTTGTACATTTGTCACTACAAGCCATATTTTTGTTGTTATTGCACTTGAAGACAATGAAGAAGGGACAGATTATTATTTGTGTCATTGTGTTGAAGCCAAACAAAAATTGGATCACTCAGTTATAGATGGTAAAGGTTTAGAGTATCATGTTGGTGCAGTGGTTGTAACCGGCACATGGCTTAGATGATATTCTATGAAGAACCCTAACTTGTGGTTATTCGAGGATTGGCAAACAGAGAGGAAGATTCTTCATTATTCAAACCTTGTTGTTGTATCAAATGTCCACTTGATAAAATATGGTGGAAAACCACATAATAAGATTCTTTGGAAAGTTCACGAGTCAGACCATGAGGCAATACTTGAGACATTAAAATGTCAATTAGATTCAGTTGGCTCATTAGATTGAATAGGGAGAGAGGGAGAGAGAGAAAGAGTGATCAATTGGATCCAAATACAATGGTGCAACCTCTTCCCCAAGACTGTCCACATGACTAAGGTGGACCATATTGTTATGATGTGTAAGTGATAAGATTTAGTTTAAATCATAGATTTTATGTTTTGATTTGTTTAGAATCTAGATACATTATTTGAATTTATATTAGATTCTTTAATAGGACCCATTTTTAGATTAGTCATTTGAATAAGTGAAAGTTTAGAATTTGTTGTTTAGATCAAAATGTAATGAAAGAACATGAAAATTGTTAGAATGTGAATGCTTTGTGATGTAAAGTCATGATTGTGTGCATGTAACTAGAAACTTCAAACTGGCGAAAGCAAGGATACAATGGGAGAAGTTTTCAATACTCATCAAGCAAGGGTTACCATATAACTTAGAAAGCAAGGATTTATACAAATGGATAATTCTTAATGACAAGCCAAATTCAATTTTTGTCATTCTCTAATTTTAGTGGATTAATCTTATCTTAGATTTTTTACTGTGTTAATTCTTCATTTGCAGGTCACCAAAGAAGAGGGCTAATAAAGTTGAAGCACCAGTGATAAAGGGTGAGATGCCAAAATCATCTGTGAAATGGTATTATCAATTCACATCCTCAATATTTATTAGTGTTCTTTGTTCAAGTACCATTGTGTGTTAATCATCTTATGCCTGGAATTGCAGAGGATCACAATCATCAAAAAGTAAGAAGGAAAATAGGTGTCGATATGATGATAATGGGGCAGTTACAGATATAGTTCACTTTAAGGATAATGTTGATCAGCTGATGTATAGGTTGAGAGAACCAAAAGACTATTTAGGTCTACTAAAAAGAAATCAAACTTTTGATATTTTAGGATAGAAAATGTATATTGATGGATTTGACAAGAATTAAAAGTATACAAACAATCAATTTAGCCTTCCATAAAATGGTTCTTATATTAACAACTTTTATTGTATTTATTGATTTTGTTCCAGCATTTAATGTGAATTAAGTGATGCGGGTATATATTGGGTAGGTTCAGCATATTCTTTGAATGATTTATCCATGATCATCACGAGATAACCATCTCAAAAGTGTTTATTGAGCTCATTTTCCTAGCTACAAGACTAATACTCTTAATTTTCTTCCAAACCATGGTTGCTTGTAATAGATACCCAAGAATACTTGCAATCCTTGCATTCCAATTTGTTGGACTTTGACTCATTATTATCATAAAGTTGGAATGTTGGAAAGTTGATTATGTATATTCATCCCATGTGTGTTCTATGAGGTTTTTACTATTGTAACATTTTAAGATTTAATTTTCTGGATTTTTTGCTCATTTTGTACATGATAGGTTTGTTCAAGTGACATATGATGAGGTTGTCTATACAATGTAATGATTGAGTTGAAGTGATAAATGAAGTAAAGGGCTATTTAATATAGCTATTTAAATCATGCATATTTGATGGCCATGTCCCTCTATTTTGTAGTCCTTTTTCACAACACTATTTCTAACATGGTGTTAGTTGTTCAAGTTCATGAATGATCACAATATCCATGACTATACAACAAGTGTGTGTGTTTGATGCAAAGCCCTCCTATATTCCCCTAGGAACCATAACTCAACTATGTGATTCTCTTGTATTCTTGGAATCTACCCAAGGAATTAGACTCTACTAGGGTTCAAGAGGAGGTCTCTGACTTGGTAACATCTTCCTACAACCATGTCTAAGAGGTTATAACCCAAATCTTCAGTTTGTCTTCTAAACACTCACATTGTTCACCGTGCACCTAGTGTACCCTGGTGCCTCCAACATACCAAAACTCGTCCTTGGCTTCATACCATGACCCCAACTTGGATCATCTCAAAACATCCCATCTAACATGTTCCAACTCCTTGCACACTCTTAGCAACTCATCTCTTACACTTTCTCAATTTTGCCTCTTCTAGGCTTGTTCCAACTAGCCCTTGCCAGTCACTAATTTGTTGTTTTCTCCAAAAAATTTCATAGAAATTCCTAAACTATTGGGTGAATAAAATACCATTTTTCTCACTCTAAAATATACTCCAAAACCAACTACACTTGTTTTGTAAAATATCACTCAAAACTGGTTATTTCAGTCTGCCAACTAGGCCTAGTTTGAGGCCATTTACAAAGCAACTCACAATCCCTTGATTCTTGGAACTCCCATGACCCAAAAAAGTCTTAAGGCACAACTTAAATGCAAAGATTCTTCTATTTTTTGGTCTCATGATCAACTTTACAATGGTTTTTACATAACCCTCCTTTCCAGCCCCTTTACCCTAGGGCTTTCTAGAAATCTTACTTTGCAATGTCTCTAGAAACCCAAAATGGTTCAAACACTTTCACTTTGGTTATATTAGATGACTTCCAACATAAAATTCAACTCTTGTTTGGAGAAAACACTAAATCCACCTTTGGAGCAATCACATACCCCTTTTTATGCACTCTTTCTCACTCAACCCCATACCCTTGGGCATCAAAAAATCAACTCCAAGTTCTTCCCTGCACATGAATGATTAAAGAAAATATTTTACAATATTCTTGACCCATTCCACAAGCCCCAGTAACCACATAAAGTAGAATAGTTCAGATTCACAAAATGACTCTCAAACCCCTCTTAAATTGTCACCTACAGCAAATTTTAGGATAGTCAATATGAAAAATACAAAATGATTGACTAAACCTTCATACCAATGCTAAATGAAAGTTAAAAAATTTTCCTATCACCTCCAAAAAGAATTAGATCAAAAGGTACTGTGAAAATGAAATTACAGCAGTTACAAGTTTACATTTTTTATAAAAATTTTAGGGAAAACTATGCATTCATTGCTCAAACTTCAAAACTCTTACATTACCAATCAATTTCGACCATCCAAACTTTTCTCCCACACATGGGAATGAGGTTTTAAACTCATTTAGACTCTCAAAACCAAATGAAACCTCCCTAACTACCCCTCTAACCACCTTTGTGCATTAATCACCTTATTTTGTTGTCAATTTGACACTTTTAGTTGTCAATTGACAAGTTTTTGATATTGCTTGCTACATGACTATCCCATTACATTAATATGGTCATTTGAGACCTTATTAAACACAAAAAAATAAATAAAAATCATATCTACCCTTTGGACCCCTTACATGACTCAATTAAGCCCATTTTGGCTTATATTGCCAATGTTGGCAATTTTACAAAATATTGCACTTTTAGTGCCTTTTACATTTTTTAGAGGCTTTGATAGCCTTATTACATTATTCAAGAACTTTATAGGTCTTTTCTATCCACCCCTAACCTAGGATCAATCCAAATCCATTCCTAGTGACCCCTAGGTTCCTTGTAGGCTCAATAATGCCATTAAGGCTTACATTAAAGCTTTGATTATAATATGATCAACCTATGATCAAAACAAGATCACATGTCCATGATTAAACTCATTACAAGTTTTAATGATCTTAGAAGTCCATTTGTTTTCCAATCCACCTAAGGATTTCTCATCTTGCCTCGTGCTTGTGACCATGGTGCTCCTACACCAGTGTTGGCCAACAATTGAAAAATTTGTGTTATCAATTGAGCTACTAGATCTTGTCATTTTTCATTTTTTTCCTTGAGAAAATTCTTACACTTAGCATAGCTACTATCTTTCAAAAGTTCTTCCTTATCCTTACAAATATTGGATTTTAGTGCAGTTTCAATATTTGGTAGCTTATTACCAAGAGTAGTCATCTCATAGAAAAAAGTCTTCCAGCCTAAGCTTCTCTTGAAACTTGTTTTATAGTTCTTAATTTCAAAATAGATATGGCTTTTTCATTGTAACATGTAGGCACAGATCTCAGAATTTTACTCATGTTCATCATCATCGCTTAATGGTGTAGGGGCACCAAGGTCATTCTATGAAGACACATTCATTGAAGACACCAAGGACCAAGGATCCAATGGACTTATAATACATGGAGACTCTACACTGGTAATGATCCTGCATGCGTGGGTATAGCACTTAATGTGATTTTTAAAATGAAACTGCCACAGAGTTTTAAACAAAAATCCCGTGGCTGTAGGAGTTTCCTGCAGGACTATCGGTGGGTTCAGCCAGAAATTTGGTGTAGCCACCCACTATTATTAGTGGATTCGCCGGATTTCGCAGAGACTTTAATGGTATGGCCACTGGTTATTTTGGTATGCCCACTGAATAAAAAATACTCTACAAATAAATACCTGAAACTTCACCAACAAAATAGAGAGTCGAGCCAGGGTGTCACAGCTCGATTCGGCAAAAAAAAATTCTCTATTAGGGCTACAATTCTAAAAATTAAAAAATCCAAAAAATACCCAAAAATTGCAAAGATAAATAATGTTCAGATCTAAAAAGCAATTCAATTAGATCTAAAAGTGACCATACCCAAACTGTAAATCAGGGCCTCTGAGTTCGGATTTGCAAAAAAAAATTGCCTCATGATCAACTTTCACCCAACATAGGAAAATTTATACTTGATCTTCACCAAATCGACGCTTTAGACACAATGGTGAGGTTAGATCTAACTCTAGAAACTTCCAATTTTTGTGGATCCTCAAGATTCGTGTCGAGGTGCTAAAGCATGAACGGTCTCGAATGACTATGTCTAGAGAATCTTTCTCAGCTCTGATACCATGTAAGAATTTAGCTTAGGCCAGAATTCACCCAAGAACTAAAGAACTCAACACAAGCACACAGTAGACCAAAATAGACAGAGTATGATCAGAATGACAATATTCATCCAATATGCCAGCTTACTATTCAGAAGCATGTCCATATACACTAGGTGTGCCTACATATATAGGCCTCTCAGGAAGCACCTAGAATGACTCTAGAAACAACCAGGAGATAAGACAACTAAGCACCTTATCCAACATTCTAGATGAATGGATAAGAATGACAAAGTGTCATATGTGTGTAGAATATTCATGTGTTGTAGACAACATGTGCTTAAAAGAGGTGCGGACCCCTGTGATGTCATCATGACAACTCACAAGAGTGCACATACTCCTAGGTGACCAATAAATAAATATTAATATAATGCATTAACCTAAGTAAAATTAAGTAAGTGTAATAAGTAAATACTTATTTACACCAACACTCTCAATCCATCATTAGAAGTCAAAGCAATCTCTAGTGCCACTCACATTCTTAATCGATCTCCTCATCTAGCCTTAGATGGTAAGACTCCTTTTGAGGCATGGTGCGGTAGAAAACCTATTGTGACACACTTTAGAGTCTTCAGTTGTCCTGCATGGGCAAACGGATCTTCCAAGGGATGCAAGGCACAATCATCTCAACCTTGTACTTTCATTGGTTATGAAGATAGTGTGAAGGCATACTAACTATTGTATCTAGAAACACATTAGATTTTTGTGGAGAAGGATTTACTTTTTGAGGAAAGTTCACCGAGCTTGTCCTCTCATCCTCTTCACACATCATATAGTGTGGAAACTAATAGTGACACCAGCGATAGTGCTTCAACAAATTCAAACACATGGAGTTCTATCGACAGTTGCAGTGAGAGGTCACTACATGAGTTCAGTCCACATGCATACATAGCCACAATTATTAGTCCAGCATAGTAGGGTACATTTAGTCTTCCACGTACAGGTTCAATGACAGATTTGGGAGACAATATTGATGATCTACCTCCTCTTCTTGATGCAAAAGTACCTTCTTCAGTTGTCACGAGGGCTCCATTTGACTCTCTTGTTCATTCTCTACATGATCGATTGTTACAAGTTGAAGTGATTGTGGATACTTAGGATTAGTAGTTGCAGTAGGGTTCTTCATCAGTTGTAGAGATAGACAATTTTTTGAGATAGGTTCTTCAACCAGTTGATCAAGTTTCAAAGACATCACTTATCCATGGGATTCTTTCCACACACAACGAAAGTGTCTCATTTGTACCCTTGGCATTGTTTCTTCCTAAGGGGAGGAACACCATTCTGCAGTCTTGGATCACCTTCTTCATTAGAGCAGTCAGTGGCAGACATTCTTCTTTGGGGGGGAGCCTATCCTGTCTCTCTTCCTCTTCTCATCATTCTCTTATGTATATACTAGATGTATGTCGTAAAGGGGGGGTCTTGATTACTCCATCCATCCATGCATCCCTATTCATCTCTCTTTTGGGGGAGGGTGTTTTCTGCATGGTTTTCCCTCTTTCTCCGCTTTATGAGAAATTTAATATCATTATGTACATGGGTACCTAACATGGCCTCATAGCAAGGACCTAATATGCACTTCATCCTAGATTTCATAAGCTTAAGGGCATTCCCCTAAGTTGTACTTAAGGGGGGGTGTTGGTGTAAATAAGTATTTACTTATTACACTTACTTAAGTTTACTTAGATTAATGCATTATTTAATTATTTTGTATTATTTTATTATTTATTTAAGTGAGACACTTAGGAGTTTGTGTACTCTCATGAGTTACGCAACTCTAATTATGCACATGATGTCTACAATACAGGAGTTTGCATCATTCACTGAGTTGTCATGTTGACAACATAGTTATCTACACTCCTCATTTAGTACATGTTGTCGACACCACTAATTTGTGTGATACACCATTGTAAGCTTATCCTCACATCATCACACTTAATTTCGTGCTTAATGGAGGATAACCCATATCTGGTGGACATGTGCCTGGTTGCATGACTTATCATGATGTTGACTTCTATGCATTCTAGAAGCTTTCCTGAGGCCTTTATATATAGGCACTCCTAGTGTACTCTCAAGTTGGCATATTAAATGAATATCATCATTCTGATCATACTCTATCAATGGTCTACTGTGTGCTTGTGTTTGAGTTCTTAGTTCTTAGGTGAATTCTGGCCTAAGCCAAATTCTTACAATAAGCTATAAACTAAATTTTTATTATATTGTTATTTAATGATTATGGTTATTAATAAATTTGTATTATTTTATTAATGATTTGATAATTATTATTTAATAAATTGATAATTATTGTTTAAATTATTTTAGAATATTTTATGAAAGCATTAGTTCTATAGTGGTAAACTATGTATTCGGATTTAAAAGGGAAGATGGGTTCAACTTTATGGAAAAATTAGAAACTTTATCAAATTGAAAATCTATAACTGTAATACTTGGAAATGGAAACTGAAACCATATTTGTATATCGAATCTTGTGCTTGAAAACAAAATGGAAACTCAAAAACCTTTACTAAAAATTGAACTCTTGTGTTTTCAAAATCTAGTGAGTTGTGAAAGATACATTATTTTGTACTTTATATGATGTGTGGTTTATTGTTGTGGGTTTCATTTTTTGAGTTAGCTTTGACCAAAGTAGGATGTTTGTTAGAGGCTTGGGGGTTTTGTTCTATAATGATGTTATGTATATGATCTTTCATACCCGACCATGGTGATGTGTCATGTGTTTTCTATTATGAGTTTGATCATATGTTTGTGGTGCTTTCTAGTTTCTTATGTAGAACTAAGGTGTATGATGTGACTTTTCTAGTGTAACCTTTGATTTTTTGATTAGTTGTCTTTTGATGCTTTCCAGTTGCTTGTATAAGACTGAGATGATTATTGAATTTGATCTTTTGGTGTTTTCTAGTTGCTTATATAGGACTAAGGTGAATACTATGATTTGTCTTTAGGTTCTTTCCAGTTGCTAGTAAAGGATTAAGGTGATTATTGTGTTTTATCTATAGATGTTTTTTTGTTGCTTGTAAAGGACTGAGGTGAAAATTGTGATTCTTTGATTTGCACTTTTATGATCCTAGGGTAGGTAATTTATTTGTTTGTTAGAAAGTGTCTTGCAATGGAGCTAGAGCCCAAAGCAGCTGCCTAGGTAACCCATTGTAAGTTGTAAGTTGTTTTAACAAGTGATGACATTTCATTAAATGGGTTCTAAAATAAATTAATAAGAGTCATTGTTTTTCCTCGCCCATGCCTTGAGTGATAGTATAGGCTAAGATGAGAGTAGAGAAGATGTTTGGTTGCGACCTTTCTTTGTTAGTATGCCTTGTATATATGAAAGGATACTAGTGTCACATAGAGACACTAGGGGGTCAGAGTCTAGAGAGGTTTCTAGGGTAACCTTAGAGTTGGATCATGTGATGACACTTGCCCACTTACATAGTAGATTTCCTATGTGTATTTTTTGCCTCTAGGATTAGATGATACCAGTCTCTTGGTACCCCTTTGAGATAGTTTTCTTTCAGGTGTTTCCTTGACTTAGATGTTGGTTATGACTTATGTTTTGTTATTTGTTTGGGACTTGAGTTTATCTCCTTAATACAGTGGGTGTGGAACATTTAGGTTCCATGATGTTAGGTGGTAGTGTATTTCTCTTATGCCATTGAGATCTAACAAATGGATGTCATTGCTGGAGGTGCTTGTGCAGATGTTCCTTTCTATTTGATCTTATATTTCTATTAGATGGTTATATTATGTTGTACTATATTTTTTATAAGAGATTTTGTGAGATGTATATTATTGATGATGTATATTCCTTGATATTTTCATGCCCTATGACTTGTATAGTGGATGATTAAGTGTTCTAATTATGCCAAGTGCCATCCTATGTAAGTGTATGTTATTGAATTGGAATTGTACTTATAGTTATTCTTGATGTGGATTTGTTATATATTGGATTTAGTTTTAATTAAACTTAAATGTGATTCAATGTCATGTGACCCTTAAGAGATATAATATATTTATGTGTTGCTTATGTATATGTGTATGTTATTGCTTTCATTATATATTATTTGTTGATTTTATTATCTTTCGAAAAAAAAGTTTGGCAAACTTAGTGAAACTTTAGGTTAATTTCTTTTGGGTTCCCTAGGCGGGCATTACACTAAGAGAGTAAGGAAGTCTAGAAAGCCCAATAAATAAAGAATGCCTAAGGATTGTCTCTTAGTTGATGATGAAGAATTTGAATCTAATTTGGGAAGAATTATTGAGTGAGAAAGGAGATGATAAAAAAATTTCTATTAAGGAAGATATCCTTGAAAATAATAAGTTGGAGAAGAAAAATTATTACCATCACAAGTTGAAAAGAAGAAATCTTATTGTATTATAGATAGTGGTTGTTCACATCACACAACTCGAGATATGAATAAGTTTGTTGAACTCAATAGATATGATGGAAGAGTAGTTATAGTTGGAAATAATGTAGCCTATCATATCAAAGGAAAATGATCTATTACACTTGGTGGAAAGAGTAACACTGATGATGTTTTGTTGTAGATGGTTCATAACATAAACTTATGAGTGTTGGACAACTAGTTGATAAGGGATATCAGTTACAATTTATAGAGAAGACTTGTATTATCAAAGACAATAATGACACATTGATTGGTACTAGTACAAGGATAAGAGGTAATATATTTTAATTGAATCTAACTTAGATGACATATTTAGTTGCTAAGAGTTGGAATTCCTTAGAATAACTGAGAGGAGGGAGAATTAGTTATCCAATGTCCAAATGTACAAATAAAACTTTGCAGTGCTTAACAGATTAATGTCCATAAAACCATATCATGCACGCATCCATTAGATCATCCAATACCTTAACTCAGTAGGTTATTGTCTTAGGTCAAAATAACTTTGTAGAAATGTAAATATGAAATACTAGAAACTCATTCACACAATTTGACACAACGATTTTACGTAGAAATCCAATTTGGAAAAAATATCAATAACATGCTACCTAATATCACTCTTCTAAAGTCATGCCTTGTTAAAGGCCAAACCTATTAAAGATTACAATACACACTATTAAATGTGACCTGGTTAAAGGATTTCAATCACCGCATTAGGAGTGAGCCTTGTTAGAGGACTTTAGAATATTCCATTAGAATGTCACCCAGTTAAAGAATTTGCAAATGACTATTAGGTCAACCTTAATCCAAAGGATTTATCTAGACTGGTATAATTGTTAGAAAATAACAACATGACTTGATCTGATAATAAAGTACAACTCACTTGCAGATTATAGATCTCTAGTTCAGTTCTCCATTTTTTTTGAAATCCATATTCTTCATCTCTAATAGCTTGTTCACCCTTCAAACATTCAACCTCTTAAGCCTTCTTTCTTTGTATGCCAATTTTAGTCTCTTCTATTCAACCACCATATGAAGAAACACCCTAGGCAACCCTTTTCTTCTAACTTGCTAACTCTATAAATAAATAATTTAGATCTTTTATCATTTAACCACAATCATCCATTTTAGGGTTAGGTAAGATTCAATGAATCTACCCACTTTTCTATTTTAGTCCCCCTAGAAACTTCTTTTACAATCTTCCTTGAATTAGCCTCAAAATAGTTTATCTTGAATTATGTGACTCCATCTCATCATACTTATCTTCCAAATGCTTCACATAATTCAAGAAATCAAATTAGTTAGCTCAGATTCATCAAATCTTTGATTTAACACTTTTTGTTGTCACTCAACATCTACATTGTTCACTCAGCAATAATAGTCTTCTAATGCTCGGTCAATAGTGGGTTGCTCAGCACCAACTACATCTTCTCAGCTCGGTCACCATTGTTATTTCCCTAATTCTTGACACTTACTAAACTTTCTTGATGCTCAGCATATACTAACTTTCTGCTCGACCTAAACTAGAATTTTCTCAACTTACACTATTTGCTTAGTTAGGCTTGGTAGACACTTTTTATGAAAACATCTCTTCTTGACTTAGCTAATGTAACAATTTAATTTAGCCTTGAGTAGATCAACAATACATAATATCATTAATGTCCTATGTGGTCTTAGTGCTCCTTTTATACACTAAATAACTCAATATTTATCTAGCTTCTCTTGTTATCTTCTATTTTTGAATCATCTTTATTAATCGAACAAATGATAACATTCAGACCAAAAAGCAATTGTCTCACCAACAAGTAGCAGGTTTGACATCAACGACAAAATAACGATTGTTCCATGATAGGTTCTTGACTTCAAACAATCTCTTTCCAACACTAAGTTGGATGACAATTGGTTATGACATAAGAGATTTTTTCATATTGACTTTGATAACATTGTTAAGGTCAAAACTACATTTACAATTAGAGATTTACCTAAGATTGTGAAACCTACTAACATGGTGTGTAAGAAATGTGTAATGGAAAAATAGAACAAAATTTCATTTCCAAGTAAAAATATTACAACTTCAATGAGGTTGGAGATTGTGCACACAGATTCAAGTGGTATTACAATAACTAGAGCATTCTATGTTGAAAGGTATTTTATGATTCTTGATGATTGCACTAGAATGATGTGGGTAGCATTTCTTAGAGAAAAAATTGAATCTTTTGATAAATTCAAGATATTCAAGAGTAGAGTTGAGAATTTATTTGGTTTAAAGATTAGATTCTTGAGATCTAATATAGGAGGAGATTTTACTTCAAATCAATTTAATAAAATTTTGTTAAGATAATGGTATAAAGAGATAGCTTTCAATCCCCAAGACACCTAAATAGAATGAGATACAAGAAAAGAGAAATAGAACAGTAATAGAGGCAATAAGAGAAATGATGCTTGAAAAAATGTATCAAAGATCTTTTGGAGAGAAGCAGTAAATAAAATAGTATACACAATGAATAGAGTACAAATTAGAAAAGGAATTGGTAAGATACCTTGTGAACTTTGATTTGGACATACACCTTTTGTTAAGTATTTTTGAATCTTTCAAAGTAGATGTTGCATTAAAAGAGATGGTGATATTGGAAAGTATGATTCAAGAGGTGATGAAGGTATGTTTCTTGGATATTCATTGAGAATCAAGGCATATAGATGTTTAAATAAAAGATCTAATACTATTGTTAAGAGTGCTAATGTGAGAGTTGATGAAAATTTTAGAGTTCAACAAAGGAAACTTGATTATAACTCTGATGAAGAGAATAATTTGAGAACTAACAAGGAGAATGTTGAGGAGGAATTATTTTGTGAGACTGACATTGATTTGTAGAGTAAAATTCAGAGAGAAGTATAGAGAGAAGAACCTAGATATGAACCTAGAACACATATAAGAGTTGAGACAATCACACCTAATAGAAATTTGATAAATAATTACCCTATTGAATAGATCATTGGAAGAAAAGGAGTTATGAAAAGAAACAATGTACAACAAGAATTATGCTTAATTTCACAAGTTGAACCTAAGAATGTTGATGAAGTGTGTAAGGAAGATTATTAGATAAAAGCTATGAAAGAAGAACTAGACAAGATTGAGAAGAAGAAAACATGGGAATTGGTCCCTAGACCTAAGGATAAGAATGTTATTGGAACTAAATAGGTATTTGGAAACAAGATGAATGAGTAAGGTGATGTTGTTGGAAACAAAACAATATTAGTATGTAAACGTTAGTAACAATAAGAAGGAATTTAGTTTGAGGGAACTTTCACACCTATTACTAGATTAGAAGCAATAAGAATGATTTTGGAAAATCTAGCTAACAAGAACTTTTTGTATGCCTAAAATGTGAGCACACTTCTATGAGTCATTATATTCAAGATTTCTCAAAAATGAGGTCTCAAATGGTGACTCATAGCTCCCTATTCATGGAGTGTAGGGGTTTGTAATGGAGGCCCTCAGTCTGACCTAGTTTGTGTCCATACAAGTACACCATGAAACAAGAGATTCAATGATCTAATATGCATGCAAATGGAAATGAAAAAAAAAAAACTAATCTAAATGATAACAATGTAAAACAATGTAAGAAATGAAATTTAATCTGTGAAAAGAAATAACAATGCAGATCTAATATATGAAAGCAAGATCTAATCTATCAATGCAAGATCTAAGCTAACATGAAAATCAAAGTATGGATCATGATGATGGAAGCCATGCATGCAAGAGAGACTGAGACAAGAAGATAGAAGTTCTCCACAAAAGCTTTAATATTCAAAACTCCTCCTTCAAAAATCACTCTCCAAACCTGCAACATAACAATAGCATAATAATGGGTGTCTCAAAAATGAGGAGAGGACTCTCCCTTATAAAGAAGATTGGACAATCTAGATTGAGAGGAAAAAGATTTAATCAAGGGTGGAGAAATAATGATCCATGTGAACTAAAGATCCACCAATGAGAAAAGTGAAGTGGTTGAGAAGAAAGTGGAGAAAGGATGAAGATAAGTCCCATATTAAGTGTAGATAAAATATTTATTTAATTTTTTATTTGTTTTAACTCCTTTTTCATCAAAAAGAGATTTAAGTGGGATATTTTATTTAGTTAAAAGGGAGCAAGCTCTTTTAATTAAATAGAAAATATTTAATCGAATTAAAATAGGAATTTTTCTCTTAATTAATTAAATGTAGATGAATTATTTAATTAAAAGAGAGTTTTTCTTTTAATTAAATGGAGACTTATTTTATTTAATTAAAAGAGAGCAAGTTCTTTTAATTAAATAGGAAATATTTAATTAAATTAAAATAAAAGTTTTTCTCTTAATTAATTAAATGTGGATGAACTATTTAATTAAAGAGAGGTTTTCTTTTAATTAAACGGGGACTTATTTTATTTAATTAAAAGAGAGCAAGTTCTTTTAATTAAATAAGACTTAGGATAAAATGATCAACCTTAGAAATAAAACAAATTGAATTTGATCAAGGAAATTGATTTGAATTGATTTAATAAAATATTACATGCCATTGATTCAGAAAATTTGAATAATGGGGGCCCATAGTCTAGGCGACCATTTTAGGGTGCATACATTTGCCCCTCTTTGACTAATGTGTGATCGATTTGGGAACACATGTAGCCAAAGAAAGAAATTGAAGTGTGAGGTCGATTTGGGATCACAAAACAATCCAGATGTGTGGTCGAATCAGGAACACAACAAGACAAAGAATACAAATAAATTTTGACTTGAAAAAGTCAAGGATAAAATTGATAAAACTGAATCAAAGATTGAATTTGATAATTACTGCCCCCTCGTGATCGAAATTGAAATGAGATAGAGGAGAAATAGAAAATTGCTAAATTTGATCAAATCAAATAAAAGATAAGGTTCTTGATGTAAGATGAAAGATATAAGAATCATAGAACCAAGGTAGATCATCAAGCATGAAATATTATGCCCCAAAGGTGATTTAGAAGAAAAAAAATGAGAAAAATGAAAATGGAAGATAGAAGTTTGGAAGATATGGAAAGAAACAGAAAGAAGAAAAGAAAATGCCCCAAAATCAATCAACTATTTAAGATAGAAATTTTGATTGAGATCACGAAAGAAGATAAGGAAATGAAGATCAAAATGTGACCATAGTTGTTTAAAAGTCCACAATAAAGATGAAGGGAGAACCCTCTCAAACTCATAATGCAGCCTAAAAATGCAAACTAACATGAATTCTAATAATGCAAGCTACATGAAAATGCAAAGGTGTACTTGCAAAAGAGTAACTGTAACATAGGATTTTTGTGTTCATCATTCATTAAAGAATGTAAAAGAACTTATTTTCATTATTGGGCCATTATTAACAGACATCAAAAATCACACAATCATCACTAATCACAAGTGCAACTATGAAGATATGAATGTAATTTATATCCGATTGGAATGTAGAAAGATTCTAACATAAGCATCAAAGACATAAAGGTCAAGATGACTTCGATGTTAGCTTACCCAATTTAATATAGCAAAACTATGCTCACATCAAGGCATAGATGCCAAGATGACCATAAGAACGGTTGTGCAAAAACAATAAAGGATGATGCCTCAAATCTCCTAAGCGTTTCAAGGGGACAACAAGAGACACTCTAGAGTTTCAAGACCACACCTGCAAGAAAAAAACAAATAAAAACATATCCCATGCCCCAAGTCCTCTAGCGATGCATCATGGAGAGACTTATCAAACAAGGACACTCAACAAAAATCAATAATAGTCAACACACAAAGAAAAAAATCATGACATAAGTCAAGCATTAAGTGTTGCATTTAAAATTTAAGTGTGTTAACTGATACTAAGTTTGGAAGATAAGAATCAAATGCTTGCAGGAAGGGAAGATCACATGATGATACTGGGTAAGACTAAACCAATAAGTGTTGAAAAACACTCGATGTCAAAGGTTGTATTAAAAAATACAATTGGGGTGGTGTTGAAAAACACCGTTTGCGAGGTGTCCTAAAGACTAACACATCCAAAAGACCAAAGCTAACATAGTTATGCCCCCTAGACAAAGATTAATTCCAAACCAAGGCAACAAGGATAAGGCATGATGGAGAAAGGCTAAGTGTCAAGGACATGCGCTAAGAAATAGGGGTGCAAAGGCCTCAAGTAGCGCCCGTTTCCAGGTTTTCACCACTTGGGTTCTTCTTCTTTTTTTTTTCTTTTAGGACTTTTTATTATCTTTTTCTATTTTTGCCACCAAGGCGCCTATTTCCAAGTTTTCACCAAGGCACTTTTTCTTTTTTTCTTTTTTGTTTTTGAATTTTTTGATTTTTTTTTTTTTTGAATTTTTGGAATATATAATTTTTTTGGAGATACATCAAAGTGCCTATTTCTAGGTTGTCACTACGAAGATCATTTTTTTCAAGACATTTTTCAATTTTTAGACTTTTTTACAATATATCATTTTTTTGGATTTTTGAAATATATCAAATTTTTTTTTTTTTTCAAGATCAATAAATATATACAAAGTTGCCCCTAGACAGAATGGGCATTGTGGATAGAACTTCTTCAAGTACAAGACATTTATAGGATCAGGGAGTTGTTCTCCCTCTACTGTAGATAGTAAATAAGCACCAGAACCAAAAGTTGTTGTGATAATGTAAGGTCCAAGCCAATTAGGTTCAAACTTACCCTTTTGATGTCTATTTTGTTGATTCTTATGATTCACACATAGGACAAGATCTCCCACTTGGAACTCTCTAGGGTGAACCTTTTTGTTAAATGCTTTTGACATACGCTTTTGATAGACCCTCATATGGTCAAATGATGCTTGTTGTTTCTCATCTAGAAGTTCTAACTCTTGAAGTCTCATGGCACGGTAGTCTTCATCTGAAACTAGACCTTTAAGAGAAACTCTAAGTGAAGGAATCTCAACCTCTAAAGGTAACACTGCTTCAGCACCATATGTAAGGGAAAAAGGAGTAGCCCCAGTAGGAGTGTGAATACTCATTCTATAGGCCCACAAAGCTGGATTTATTTGTAAATGCCAATCTCTACCATTTTTATGAACTGTTCTATGCAAGATTTTAAGAATGGTTTTGTTTGATGCTTCTGCTTGACCATTTCCTTGCGGGAAATAAATAGAGGACCAATGTTGTTTTATCTTGAACTTCTTACAAAGTTTCTTAAGGTCCTTATTTTTAAACTGACCTCCATTATCAGTGATAATCTCATAAGGCAGTCCATATCTACAGATAATATGATTCAAAATAAATAGAGAAACTACCTTACCCGAGGCAATAGAAAGTGGGACAGCTTCTATCCATTTAGTGAAATAATCAGTGGCAGTGATAATAGACTTGTGTCCAAATGATGAGTTGGGATGAATTTTCCCAACAAGATCAAAGGCCCAACGCTGAAATGGCCAATGAGAAATAGAAGGAATGAGCTCCCTACTTGGAGTATGTATCAGGTTACCATGTTTTTGACATTTTTCACATGACTTTGCAAAAGCTACTGCGTCAATCTGCATTATGGGCCAATAGTATCCCACCCTAAGCAATCTTCGAGCCATGGAAAGACCATTAGAATGTCCCTCACAGATACCCTCATGGATGTCAACTAACGCTTGATTAGATTCATCCTTTTCTAAGCATCTAAGAAGTGTTCCATCTAGACCCTTCATATACATATCACAAGAGATAAGGGAATGACGAGAGGCATTTCGAATAAGGTTTCTACGTTTAGATCGATTAAAGGTTTCAGGTATAATTCCATTATGAATGTATGAGTAAATGGCACCATAACGAAATGACTCATGACCAACAAGGGTACAAATAACATGACTTTCTTGGGAATCATAGATAGGGTGATGTAGCTCTTCCACCAGGAATTCAAATCTTGATTCATGTTGCTCTAATTGAAGAGGTGAAGCAAGTGTAGCCATAACATCAGCTACCTTATTTTTTGTTCAAGGGATTTGTTGAAATGAGACGAATGTGAAGTAGAGTCTCAAGGAATCAACCATTTTCTTGTAAGGTACCAATTTATCATTTTTTGTTAGACAATCGTCATTGACTTGGTTGATTATCACTTGTGAATCTCCATAGATGTGTAACTCTGTAATTCTCCATTCTATGGCCATTTTAAGTCCATTTGTTAAAGCTTCATATTCAGCAATATTGTTTGTACATGAAAATAATAGCTTGTAAGATTTAGGAATTGTGTACCCATGAGGAGAAACAAACAACACACCAAATCCTAAACCACTTTGCATAAAGGACCCATCAAAGAACATCTTCCATGTTCTTTCAGTCATATACATGAGGTGCTCATCTGGGAAATCAACTTGAATAGGTGCATCATCTTGTAGTGGGAAATCAGCCAATTGATCTACTATGGCTTGTCCTTTGATTTTTTTACGCTCAATGTACTCTATGTCAAACTCTGAAAGGATCATCATCCATTTAGCAAGTCTACCTGTGAGGGCAGCCTTACATAGTAAGTACTTGAGTGGATCTATTTTTGCTATGAGGTGTATAGTGTGTGCAAGCATATAATTTTGCAACTTTTGGGAAGTAAACACAACTGCGAGGCAAGCTTTCTCAATACTAGTGTAATTAACCTCATATGAAACAAGAGTACGACTAATGTAATATATTGCTCTTTCTTCCCATGTTCATCAAGTTGAGCTAATAATGCCCCCAAGACAAATTATGTTGCTGAAATGTATAGGATAAGTGGTTTCCCTAGGATAGGAGGCATTAAAATAGGAGGATTTGCCAAGTATTTCTTGATCTGGTCCATGCTCTGTTGACATTCATCATTCCATATACATTTGACTTCTTTATGTAAGTTTTTGTTGAAAGGGTAGCTCTATCTACCAACTGTGAAATAAACCTCCTTATAGATTGAAGACGTTCTTAAAGACTCCTCATTTGACTAATGTTTTTAGGAGGTGGCATATCCACAATTTCTTGAACTTTTTAGGATCCACCTCTATCCCTTTTGCTGAAATAATGAATCCTAGTAATTTTCTAGAGGTGACTCCAAATGCACACTTTTTAGGATTTAACCTTAGTTGAAATTGTTCCATACGATCTAGAATGACTTCTAAATCATCTAAGTGTGTATCTATTTTCTTAGACTTGGCCAAGGTGTCATCCACATAATCTTCCATATTTTTATGCATCATATCATGAAAAATAGTTGTCATAGCTCGTTGATAGGTAGCTCCTACATTTTTTAATCCAAAAGGCATAACATTCCAACAATAGGTACCCCATGCACAAGTAAATGCAGTCTTTTCTTGGTCTTCAGGAGCTATCTTAATTAGATTATATCCAGAAAAACCATCCATTAAGGAATAAATCTCATAACCCGCGGTCATATCCACTATCATGTCTACATTAGGAAGTGGAAAATCATCCTTTGGGCATGCTTTATTAATATTTCTAAAATTTGTGCAAACTCGAATGGTTTTGTCATGATTTGAAACTGGTACAATGTTTGATATCCATTCGGCATAGGCAATAGCTCTTATGAATTTTGCACCAAGAAGTTTCTCTAATTCTACCTTGACTAAGAGAGCTATGTGAGGATGCATTTTTCTCAATTTTTGCTTAACTGGTTTAACACCTGGAGCTATGGATAAGTGATGCATAATAAGACTAGTGTCCAACCCTGGCATTTCTGAATAAGTCCATGCAAAATTAATCTTCTTTTCTTGTAAGAATTTAGTATAGGCTTCCTTTTCTTGTGATGACAAAGACTGAGCTAAATGTACCATTTGCGAAGCTTCATCTGTACCCAAATTGACTACTTCTGTTGGTTCAGTAAGTACTGAAGATCTATCTTGAAAATAACTAGGAAGAGAATCAAGTACCTCATCCTTAGGTGACTCAGAGAGGTTTTCACCCTTGGATACGTCCTTTCTTTTTCTTTTCTTTTCTCTTTATTTTGTGACTAAGGTACTTGATATCTAGCTCTGTCATACTAGTAGCTAGTTCACTAGTGGAAGAGACTACAGGTTCAATGGCATTCAAATAACAAGCTATTTCATAGTCATTTTGAAATGTTAAGATTTCAGGTTCTTGGTTGCGTTGGGACCAATCAATTAGGTCAGGATGAACAAGGAATAAATTAATGGCAGGTTCAAGATTGTGAATATGGATGATATCTCTAGTGATTGAAGATTCAAGGTCTGTCAAGTAACTTCCTAAACTACCCAAATCAAGATTCATCCTCAAAAGTGAAGAATCGTCCACTAAGGCAACATGTGAGTTCAAATCCTCTAGTCCTACACGTGACTCATTAAATAACTCAGGTTGAGAACTATATGTATGAACAACACCAACATCCATATCAACTGTGGAAGATTCTGAGAAAGAATCCCATTCATACTCGTTGGAATCTGTTTCAAAATCTCGACTAGGATGCTTACACCATGAATGCTTGGGATGTCTGGATGTGGAAGCTTCAATACTATCAAGAGTCACACTTTCTTGTTCTAAATTGGCAACTATCTCATGAGATACTAGATTATCTAAATCTCCCCAAAGGAGATTAGTAGAAGGGACCCAATCTTCACACATATTTTGTTGGTTTTCTGAATTAGGTATGTATTCTTGTTCTTCTTCACTATCTGACTTATCGAGGATAGAAGCAACATTCTTACTGTGATCCACATACCCTAGGCCAACTGACTTCTTAGACTTGCATCCAAAAAGTTGATGATCAAGGGGTTCAACTCTAGCATCCAATCTATTACTAAGAGGACCATGTCCAGGATAACCCATTTTCTTAACAAAAGAATACCCTCTTCCATAAGCATTAGGTGAAGGAGTGAAATCTTCATTGTGCATATACTTCTCTTCTCTATAAATCCAATCTTTAACAACCACATCTTCTTTCTCATCTTGAATAGGCACTGATGACTATACAAATGTGTCAAATAATGTCATAGCTGAAGAGGAAGGTTTCATCTCTTGTGAAGGTTTACCATAAGACCTAGGTGAAACTGGTAATGTAGCGAGGGAGTTAAGTTGATATCCCCCCATGCCAAGGTCTATGGACTTAAACTTGTTCTTGCAATCAACTAAAACTGCATTAAAATCATCTGCTTGTCTATTAAGCGGAACATGAGCACTTGCTGAAATCGAGTTCATAGACAAAGTGTTATCCCTAAGAATACATATCTCTGTTCCATTGTAAGGAAACTTAACACACTGATGATAAGTAGATGGTACTGCTTGCATATCATGAATCCATGGTCTACCAAGTAAAATGTTGTATGCAAGGGGTCTAGCATCAACTATTTGGAATAAAACATCTTTTTCCACAAGGTCAATCCTAGCAGGAAGGACAGCCAACCCCTTTGAACTTCTCTCTACCTCATCATAAGCTTTGATAGTAATCCTTCTTTTGCTATCAATAACATGTTTAGAATAACCCAATGTCTTTAAAAGACTCAAAGAACAAATATTAAGCCCAACACCCCCATCTATCAACACACGCCTAACACGGGTCCAATGTATGATAACCTCAATATGAAGGGCAAGATTGTGTGGATGGCTCAAAGATTTATCATCTTCCTCCGAAAAGGAAAGATAATGAGGGCTTGCAATATGATTAACCATGTTCTAGAATTGATCAATGTCCAAATTATTGGGGATGTTCACCATGTGCAAAGCATCCTCAAGGACCTACTTGTGTCTCGGAGACAACTCTAAAAGCTCAAAGATTGAAATCTGAGCAGGAGTTCTTTGCAATTGATCAACAAGATTATAATTTCACTTGGGATTAACCACTGGTTTTGAAGGAACATTCTTGTATTGCACTTGTTTTGGCTTACTTGGTTGGTTTGAACTAGGTCCTTTGATAACAAGGGGACCTTGACTTCACGTAACAACATTGAGACTTTGGGAAGACACTTGCTTAGGTTTACTTGACTAGTTTGAATTGGGTCCTCTAATGACAAGGGGACCTTGAGATGACTCTCTAGAGTGAGCACCCCTTAGTACCAAAATAGGTTTTTCGCCAAAGGTAGGAGAGTTCTAATTTAAATTATAACCATTGGGATCTTTATCTTCAAGCATGTTGACACTTTCTTCTACAACCTCAAGCATATTGACAATATTTTTTGCATTTGTATAAGTATAATTGATTGCAACCCTATCATTCTTAGGTTGGGAAGTTTCCCCTTTCTCATACTTGGGCAAAGGCTCTTTGAATGCTATGTGATCAGCATTGGTATTTAGTCCATCTATTTTAAGCTTTCCATTCTCAATAAGATCTTGAACAATATGCTTGAATCTCCCACATTTTTCAATATTGTGTCCAATGCCATTGTGAAGCTTGCAATAAGCCTTCTCATTCCACCACCATGGCTTAACTTTAGGTATGTAGAACTTTGCAGCATCATAAGGGTGCACAAGATCACGTGCAAGGAGCTTTGCGAATATCTCTTCATATGCCTCACCTAATTGTGTAAAGTTATGTTTCTCTCCTTTAGACCTTTCTTGATATCTTGGTTTGTTACTCTATTGATTAGCACTAGCCAAATGGAGAACAACTTGGTCTTTAGGCTTTGAGGAATCCACAACTCCATCATTGACCACTTGTTTGTTCTTATTCCAATTTATGTTCTTTCCTTTATCCTTTTTGTTGTTGTTATTATGACCATTATTGTTGTTGTTTCCATTTTTTGTCAAAATACCTTGCTGTCTCAAAACATCCTCAATTCTAAATGCAACTTCAATCATGGTATCAAAAGATTCAAAAACCATCTTCTTAACTTCATACTTCATCTCAAGAACCATATTACTAATGAGGATTTCAATCTTTTATTTCTCAGGAATAGTCCTAGAATAACGAGAGCATTGTCGTCTCCATCTTTGCAAGAAAGTAACAAAGGGTTCTCCTTGATTTTGCTTTGTGTGACATAAGTCCAATAGTGAGACAGATTGTGAAAGATTGTATGAAAAGTGTTGAACAAATCTTTGAATTAACTCAGGGAATGTCTTAACAGGAGGAGTTATATTGGTAAACCATTCCATGGCTTGAGCCTTAAGACTCCTTGGAAATAATCTCATAAGATATGAATCCTCATGATGAAACTCAAAACTCATAGTATAGAACTAACGCACATGATCATTTGGATCCCCACTTCCATCATATTTATCATATTGGGGGATCTCAACTTTTCTAGGAAAATCTTTCATGTCAACACTCTTATCAAAAGGATTTGGACAAATTGAATCAAATGAAAAAGAACTCTTGGGTGCCGATATTTGCTTCATTTGTTTCTTCAATTCATAAATTTCTTCTTTCATGGAAGGATCATGCTTTTGAATCTTGTTATCCACATCAAAGTTGTAAGGGACCTTAGCACCCTTGTTGATTAAACGTTGAAAGAATGCATCTCTATTTTGGTCCATATATGCTTCCATACGTTGCTGAAAATGTGGATCTTGTGGTATAGCCATGAAATCATCAGAATTATATTCAAATTTGGAGCTACCACCTCCATATTGTGAACCATGATGAGCTTGTTGTGAAGGTTTTCTTGAAACTCTAGGAGATGTTGGTCTCCTATAATAATCATGTCTTGAAGTTTGCCTTCCTCTAGGAGCAGGAGATTATGAAGATGTTCTTGAATATCTCCCACTTTGTGGAGTCTTGGGAGGGGGAGATGGGGGAGAGTTGTTTCCACCACCAATGTGCATATTGTTGAATTGATTGTCAAGTTGTGAAGTCTTGAAAAAGTCTTGTTCTTCTTGACAATATTTTCTTTCCATCTCAATAATAACTTGCCTTTCTTCTTCTAGGCATTGAAATTTTTCTTCCTTCTTAGCTTGTTCTTCTAGAAGGGCTTTTCTTTCACAGTCAATTAGTGGTGTACATGGTCTTGATTGTCTAAACTAGTTACCAGTAAATGTTGCATTCACGCGAGCACTAGAAGGCTCACCAATTTGATCATCATGTTGGGCTTCCTCTTCTTGATATGCATAATGTTTACTTTTATTTTCCCTTTGATGTGCATCCAAATACCTATCCTCAATAAGGAGTGAAGTTGGTCTACTTCCACAAGTGGGATCACCACTCAAAAGGTCAACATTATACTCACTACTTTGATTCTTCTTGTATGGAGCCCTTGTAAAACTCATATCCATAGCTGAACGAGGTGATGCTAAGGGTGTACTCAACTCAATAAGATCACCACTAGGGTCACACAAAACCTCTGGAATACTCTCAGGTGATTGAATAGACATAGGTTCCTTTCCCTCATGTCTTCTACGAGTTTGAACTAAAGGTAATTGTTTAAAGACAACTTGAGGTTGCTTTCCTTGATCTACTTGATATCTTGTTGTAACCGGCATGAAAGAAAAGGTACTAATTGATAGGATAACCCTAAGAAACGTTAGTACCAAACTAGGATAGTAAAAGCACTAACTTGTCCAAAAGAGATGTGATAAGATAGAATTTTGCAATAGGCATAAACCAACACTGCCACAGAGGTGCTCACAAATTTGGGTGAATACCCTAGCACATATGGACCAGGAGAATGATTTACCCAAATTATAGGTAATTAAAATTGATTTTTTTATAAAAGTGAATGGACAAGAGATTACTAAGACTCTCCAAGTGTAATATCAAAGGACCCAAGTGTATATCTTTCTCAACAATGACGGTTTCTAACTCACCAACTCCAAATAAGATCTCTTGTGAAATCAATGACTACTAATTCAAGAGGTCAAAGCACAATAACCTAAGGTGCAAAAAGGCTTCTAACAATGGGGTAAGTAGCCTAATCCAAATAGGACCAACCTAGGGAGACTAGAAATAATGGGATAACAAAGTTATTCGATCGTAAAGTCTCAACTCAAGAACTCAGATTTTGTTCATTTTAAATATCCAACTAGATGTATCAATAGATTCTTTATCATGAACTAAGCACACAAGATAGCAAACAGGGATTTCAAGAAAATGGTCTTCAAACAATGAGCAAGGGGCAAAGCAACCTTGCACATGAACAAGTATAGTGACTTAGTATTTCTACTCCTTAAAGGTTCTACTTGTGTATGTTCTTGACAATGTTTTAGCAAGCACTTAGAACACAACAACAACTTATCAAGTTGTCTACAAGGATATACGTGGCTTTCTAAAAGGAGTCCTCGATATACGCAAGGTACGTGAGGCCCAAATTCGTAGATGAGAAGAATCCAAAATCACACAGCCAGGGGGAGACGGTAACCCAAATCTCCTCCTTCACTTCTCAAAGGTATAAAGTTCTTTGAGGCTTAGCCAAGAGTGATATCAAACTCAATTCCCAAGAGAGGTGTCTTTGGATTCACCTCTTGATATTTATACTCCATCGGAACACAAGAGTTGAGGTCATCCCAAGGGGTGATGAAATCCCCAAGCAGGCCTCCTACAAATAAAAACTAAGTAATTCACTATCAAAAGTATTTAGAGCACTAAAAGTGGAACATTTAACTCTTCAAGTAAATGTGAAGTGAGTCCAAAAGTGGAACATTTAACCCTTTAAGATAATGTGAAGTGTGTCCAAAAGTGGAACATTTAACCCTTCAAGAGAATGTGAAGCGAGTCCAAAAGTGGAACATTTAACCCTTCCTACAAACTCAAAGTGAGTCCAAAAGTGGAACATTTAACTCTTCACACCAACTCAAAGTGAGTCCAAAAGTGGAACGTTTAACTCTTTACACCAACTCAAAGTGAGTCCACACCTTAGAAAACAAGTGAGTTCCAAAAAGCACAAAAGGGTTGCCTAGTGGAGCAATTAACACTTCTTTCTTGTAGACCCCTCCCCCTTAATGTGGCATTGATCTTGCAACCACGGGGTGAAAATGAGGGGTCAACGGATTAGCGAGTTCAATAACCCAAGATAGAAATCTAGATCAATCACAAGTAATCTAAGACTGCTAATCAATACTACTCACAAATGAAAAAAGGTTGAACAATGGAATATTTAACTTTCCAAGTAAACATAGAGTGAGTCCACAAAGTGGTGCATTCAACTCCCTATGTAAACAAGGAATGAATCCATGCCCTCAATCACTTAATGAGATATTTGATATTGGAACTAAGAATTACTTAAGGTTTAAACACAAACATTCACTTACACAAACTTGTATGAAAGAAAATCTATGTTCATTCATTTCCCATTAAGAGCATCAATTGAAATGTGTTTTATGAAAGCATATAAAACACTCAAGCCAAACACATGAGAGGTTTAATTTTAATCCCAAATCTAAATATTTTAGAGATCAAACAAAATATTTGGTAATCCTTGCAATGTGTCTTTTCTTTGTTGTACCTTTTGTTTATGCTTGAACGCTTGCTCGCAACGAACAAAGCAACAAACAAAACAAGCAAACACAAGATATGCAATATATGTCAACTCATGCAAAACTAGAGTTAGATCTAAAAATCTAATTTTTAAGAGTGATAATAATCAGCAAGTAACCCAAATGAAAGCTCACATCATGCATTGATTTATTGTAAAAATTAAATGCAAGCTATTCATTAAATGCCATTTTTTTTTCAATTGATTTTTGACCTAGTCATAAAAATCGGATCTATATGATATGAACTCGGATCCAAAACTCAAAATACAGAAAAGTGACCCCTATCAAAAATCAGAGAGCTTTCCAAAAATGTTAAAATTTTGAAAAGATCTTTTAATTTGTGCTATAGGGAGTCATTTTGTTAAAATAGACCAGTTTTTGCAAATTGAATTATTGACCCCTAATATGACCTCTAAAATCAAAACACAAAGAACCATCTTTGTTTAAAATTCTAAGATCTTTCCAAAATGGTAAATTTTTCTGAAAAATATGTTAATTTACTCTCAAAAATAATTTTCATGAAAAATCAATGAAAACTCATAAAATATCGAAAATATTTCAGAAAAATCTAAAACTTGGATCTAATCTTCTCTGATGCATCAAAACCTTACAAAAAAAATTCCAGATCAAAATACCTAGCCGGTTGAAAGATATGATCAAATCTTTCAAATCTAGGGTTTCTTTGAGTCTCAAATTATTGACCCCTGATATGACCTCTAAAATTGAAACACAAAGAACCAAATTTGTTTAAAATTTAGAGAGCTTTCTAAAACTGTAAATTTTTTCAAAAAATATGCTAATTTACTCCCGAAATTTTTTTTTAATGAAAAATCAAGGAAAAATCATAAAAAATCAAAAATATTTCAAAGAAATCTAAAAATTGGAGTGAAGCTTCCCTGATATATTAGAACCTTACAAAAAAAATTAGATTAAAATATCTAGCCGTTTGAAAGATATGATCAAATCTTTCAAATCTAGAGTTTTTTTTTTTTTTCCTTGAGTCTGCAAACATATCTGCATAAAATCCAGCAAGCAAAGGTGGGTTGTCCCACGGTGGGCGCCAAAAATGTATGCCTAAAATGTGAGCACACTTCTATGAGTCATTATATTCAAGATTTCTCAAAAATGAGGTCTCGAATGGCGACTCATAGCTCCCTATTCATGGAGTGTAGGGGTTTGTAATGGAGGCCCTCAGTATGACCTAGTTTGTGCCCATACAACTACACCACGAAACAAGAGATTCAATGATCTAATATGCATGCAAATGGAAATGAAAAAAAAAACTAATCTAAATGATAACAATGCAAAACAATGCAAGAAATGAAATCTAATCTATGAAAAGAAATAACAATGCAGATCTAATCTATGAAAGAAAGATCTAATCTATCAATGTAAGATCTAAACTAACATGAAAATCAAAGTATGGATCATGATGATGGAAGCCATGCATGCAAGAGAGAATGAGACAAGAAGATAGAAGTTCTCCACAAAAGTTTTAATATTCAAAACTCCTTCAAAAATCACTCTCCAAACCTACAACATAACAATAGCATAATAATAGGTGTCTCAAAAATGAGGAGAGGACTCTCCCTTATAAAGAAGATTGGATGATCTAGATTGAAAAGAAAAAGATTTAATCAAGGGTGGAGAAATAATGATCCATATGAACTAAAGATCCACCAATGAGAAAAGTGGAGTGGTTGAGAAGAAAGCGGAGAAAGGATGAAGATAAGTCCCATATTAAGTGTAGATAAAAGATTTATTTAATTTTTTATTTGTTTTAACTCCTTTTTCATCAAAAAGATATTTAAGTGGGATATTTTATTTAATTAAAAGGGAGCAAGTTTTTTTAATTAAATAAGAAATATTTAATGAAATTACAAGAGGGGTTTTTCTCTGAATTAATTAAATGTAGATGAATTATTTAATTAAAAGAGAGGTTTTTTTTTAATTAAATGGAGACTTATTTTAATTAATTAAAAGAGAGCAAGTTCTTTTAATTAAATAGGAAATATTTAATTAAATTAAAAGAGAGGTTTTTCTCTTAATTAATTAAATGTGGATGAACTATTTAATTAAAAGAGAGGTTTTCTTTTAATTAAACGGAGACTTATTTTATTTAATTAAAAGAGAGCAAGTTCTTTTAATTAAATAAGACTTAGGATAAAATGATCAACTTTAGAAATTAAAAAAATTGAATTTGATCAAGGAAATTGATTTGAATTGATTTAATAAAATATTACACACCATTGATTCAGGAAATTTGAATAATGGGGGCCCATAGTCTAGGCAACCATTTTAGGGTGCATACACTTTTAAGTTTATGATATGGACGTTATCTTTTCTAAATATAGAACTTGAAGAAGAGGTATACATTGAGCAACCTAATGGTTTTCCTTCGATAAATGAAGGTGATATGGTTTGCAGATTGAAGAAGGCATTGTATGAACAAAAATAAGCACCTAGAGCCTAGTATGCAAGATTGGATAAACATTTGACAAATTGGGATTTGTGAAAGGTAATGTTGATAGTTACTTGTATTTGAGAGAAAATGATAAAGAATTATTGACTATTGTAGTATTTTTTGATGACATAATTTTTGGAGGTAATGATGAAGCAAGTGGAGCATTTTAAGAAGAGATGAAGAAATAATTTTAAATGAGTATGACTGGTGAGATGAAGTACTTCTTGGGATTGCAAATTGTATAGAACAAAGATGACATTTTCATATCCCAAGTTGAGTACCTTAAAGACTTACTGAAGAGATTTGGTTTGGAAAGTTGTAACCCTGTTGGAACAATTATGATAACTGGATGTAGATTGACTAGAAAATATCAATCCCCTACAGTTAAAAAGAAAAAGTACACATCTATGATTTGAGGATTATAGTATTTGAAACACACTAGACCTAGTATAGATAATGCAGTTTGAATTCTAGAAAAAATTTAGGCAGATCATAAAGAGACACATTATGTAGCAATAAAAAGAATTTTCAGATATTTGAAAGGTAAACCTGATTATGGATTATGGTATGATAGAAAAAAATATTTCACTCTATGTGCATACATTGATGTGGATGTGGATTGGGAAGGAAGTGTAGATGATAGAAAAAGCATGAATGGAGGAGAATTTTTCTTAGGAGTAAGATTGGTTTCTTGGCTAAGCAAGAAACAAGATTGTATTTCACATAGTATAGTAAAAGCAGAGTATGTAGCAGTAGCAAATAGTTGTAATCAGATTATTTGGATGAAGCAAATGTTGAAAGACATTGGAATTGAGTTTATAGAGCTTGCTATCATACCTTGTGATAATACAAGTATAACAAGTATGCTTTTTATCATACATTGTGATAATACAAGTACAACGAGTATGCCAAAGAATCCATTTTTACATTCAAAGACAAAGCATGTATCTATTAAGTATCACTTTTTAAGAGAAAAGATTGTAGAGAAAGCGATCAGATTGGAGTATATTAGCACAAAGGAGAAGATAGAAGACATATTTACAAAACCTTTAGTGAAGGATACATGTGAGTACTTGAGAGGTATTCTTGGGGTTATGCCCCATCCTACTTTGAATAGTTGATGTAGAGATTGCATCACTCTAGTGGTAGATGAGAAATATTTAGTTTATCTTGGTAGATGCTTGATGCTTCTCCTATGGGAGAGTATATTTGTTTGAGTTGACTCATGAAGGATTTTTGGTAACTATTATTTAACAATGTCTTTGGACACTTAAGCTTAATATAGATCATAATTAGAGAAATGACATAATTATACATTTGTCATTGATGTCAATGGGGAGATAATAGCACATGAAAAACATCCTATGGATGATTATCCTTTGCGGGAGAGATTGATGTTAATTGATGAAGATGATTTGATTGAAGAGGATTGGAAAAGATGTTGATGTATGTTGGAGATTCACACCTTCCTTGTTCATTTTGATTGATGAAATTCATGGACAACATGAATGGGGGAGTATATGCAATAGAGATATATTTGATATTCATGAAACTTAGATGTTTTTCATCTATGTTGCTAGCAATACCAAAGGGGGAGATTGTTAGCATGAATGTTGATAGTACTCCTATGGGTGAGTATCTTAGCAGTGTCAAAGACATGTTTTAGTGGTTGTTTGTTGCATTTATGATAGAGTTTGTTATTGATGTCAACATATTGGTTATTCTATGAAGATTAGCAGTGCAACTGATAGAGTTTAGTTCTGTACAATTCAAGAATTGGAGATCGACTTATGTGCACTTGGGTATATGTTCTAGAGTATATCTAGATACTGTAGCTAAGAGAACATATGGAAATATGAAGACTGGGCATAATTATGAAGGATTCGGTGAAGACAACTTTTAGACAACATTTCTAAAAAGCAGAAACTGATGTTTGAGTTTTATCTCCTAATAGAGATGGAATCTGGTTAAGTGAGTTGAGACAGAGGTTAAAGACATGTTGAAGATTCTTTCATTAATCATGCATGATCAAATGCTCATCATATGGAATTTATGAAGATTGTTAGCTAATAGATTGCTTGTAATTGTAAAAAGATGTAATATTGTAATGTAATAGGTATTGCAATATCTTGAGTTGGTTCAATATTATTATTGTAAATTTGGAAAGCCTCAAGGCCAACTCAATAACTTATTTTAAGACTTGGTATAAAGGAAAGATCATTTCCTTGGATGTAAAAGTGTGATATGTGGTCATATCTATGTTATGCATTGTGCAGGCTTGAATGCAAATATCTTTTGGATCATAAAAAAGATTGGTGTAGTTAAGGAACAAGGAGCTTTATTTGGAAAGATAAGTTTTTGTTGGACAATTGTTGATGTATACTTGTATTATTCAATGAGGATAGTACTGTAGCTATTTGGACAGTGAGTCCATCTATCTTCCTTTGAACTCCTAATAGGGTTGGAATCTCCTAACAAGGATTCAAAGTCTCCTAACAGGGACTCATATGTAATAATATTAGTACAACATCTTGTGGGTACCATCCCCGATGGGGTTTTTCCCTTTGATCAAAGGTTTTCGTAGTTAACATATCTAGTGTTATTGTGTATGGTTATCTTTCTATGGTTATTACATCTACTACTTACATAGAATTAAAGAAGATATTGAGAGTTATTTGAATTCTATAATTGATTCATCCCCTCCCCCTACCCCTCTTAGTTATCTTGGTGGACTTTACTTTCTAATAGATCACAGGGTGTATTTGTGTGATATGGATTCATGTGATTGGTACAAAGATGCATTTATTATTTGCAACATATGTAGTGGTCTCCTAGGATGAGTGACAATAAGAAAAGGGCATTGAAGTTGTAGGCCATTAAGTATGTGATTGTTACAAGGAAACTATAGTGGAGAACTATAGAAGGTGTTTCATTAAAATGTGTAGACTGGAAAGAAGTGGTCCAGATTCTAAATGAGATATGTAGTGGGGTTTGTGGTGGTCATTACTCAGTGAAGGATAAAGCCCATAACATGATAAGAGATGGATTTTTGCAGCCCACATTGTTTGAGGATGCTCATGAGTTGGTAAAGAAATGTGATGCATGTCAAAGATTTGCAAGTAAGCTATATTTTCTAGCAATCTTCCATTGAAACCAGTAGAGGTGCAAGCACCATTTCAACAATTGGGAATAGACTTTATAGGTGAAATTGCAAATAAGTCCATTGGGTACATTCTTGGATTTTAATGCCAACTAATTAATTCATCAATTAGGTGGAGGCTATCCTAACTAGAAGATCAACTAGTAAAGTAGTGACTAATTTCATCTTGAACAATATTGTCATCAAGTTCAGTTTCCATGAGAAAGTTGTAAAAGACAATGCCATGTGCTTCAAGTCTGATGAATATGTATAATTCTGTGACAAGTATAGAATTACTAGATGGACATCTTCCCCATACCACCATCAAGGGAATGGACAATAAGATTCTATTGAAAATCATCAAAAATGATATTAGATGAGAATAAGAGAGTCTGGGATTCCAAGTTACCTTTGGAATTATCGGCTGACAAAGATAAAAGAGAAAAGGTCATTGGTTGTGCACCTTTTGAGCTGGTCTATGACTCTATGGTATAAATGTAAGGCTACCTCAAAATAACCAAATTGGAATGTATAAATTCATCCAGTAGTATGATGAAGATGTGACAGATGACATGCAAGCCAAAGTGGATGAAATCCTTGAGTTTGATGAGAATAGAAAGCAGGTAGCTGCCAAGAATGAAAATTTAAAAATTGTAGGTGAGTAACTTATATGAAAAGAAATCTGCAGTAAGTAAATTTGAGATAGGTGACCTAGTGCTTCTTTTGAATGCCAAATTGGAGGATAAGGGTAAGCATAAAAAAATTGACCCAATTTGGCTAGGTCCATATATGATTCATGACAAGTGACAAGAAGATTCATATATCAAACTTTTTGGTGACCTTCTGGAACATGGACAATTTTTGAAGAGATACTTCTATTGAAGGTATTTCTCACTCCATGACCAGTAGGTAGGTGTATATATTTCTAGAAGTTTTTACATAGGTGTGTTTGCTTTTAGTTTCTTTCAGTTCCCCTATACATATGTTTTGCCTTTCTATTTTCTTGGTTTTTCATTTTGTGCTTTTGTCTTTCCTAGTGCTCTTTGAATTTGTCAAAGTATCAAGTATGCGGTCTACTCACCCAAAGATTCTAAGATTCTTGTATGGATACAAGCAACTCATCATCCCCAAATAGAGCCACTATTAGTTGTATTTCAAGTAAAATTACAAAAAGCCAAGGTCTATATCATAAAATGTTCATACTATATTGATAGGGTGGGAATTTTGAGTGTTTCCATGTCCATGAAATTTTAATAAGTGTAAGAAACCCTAGATGAAACCCTTGAAAATCCTTACCACATTATAATTTTGGGTTACTTTTTTCAGTCACTTAAAGAAGGTTTTTCGCATAGTTAACAATGACCCCCTTTTAATTTTCCTAATTTTATGACTTGATGTTCATACCCTATTGTTTTATGTCCCAAAGTTGTATCCTTATATGACTTAAGGATGGGTTGGTCATTGTATAGAAGGCTCCCTTTTATTTCCCTAGTAAAGTCACAACCTTTTGAAATTTTAAGTTTTTCCTTAGTCACTACTTTTAACAGGTCCCTGAGTCATTTTGCATGTGCATGTCATTTTTTGGGTCCACAAAAATAGGTTTCCCTTTGGTGTTGGTTTTTAGGATTTCAGCGCTCCTACTTCTCTCCTACTTGCTTGGTGCAAAAAGTGTTTGAGTCGGGTGTGCACAAGAAATATTGTTCAATTTATGTGCTTTCACCATCAAACATTATTTGAAATTTCCCTACTTATTTCTTTTTCATTCAAAGGAGAAGCTATTTCAGTGTAACTCCACAAAACTATAAAGTGACCCCATGTTGAGAAATATACTCAAAACCTAGGGAATATTCCTTTAGAGTTGGCTTCATGACTTAGTGTCATGTATCCTTGGCAAGTTACAATGTGCAGACAAGATTTGGTTAAAGACAAACTTGACCCAATAGAAGTTGTGAACCCATCAAAATAAAGTGCATGATTTTTAGTTATTATGGCCTCATGACTTCTTGACACATGTCTAGGGGTCTCCAGAATGTCATTATGAGGTGGCAGGTTGAAATGGCTCCAAAGACAAATGACACAGTGTTACATGATGATTAAGGATGATGCAGAAAAAGGGCACCATGTCATGTTGATTGGGAAAGCCAATGTTGTAAATAGTGACAAAGCAATACTAAGGAAGGGGAAGCTAATTCAAGATTGCCATATGGCATTGTCAAAATGACCAAATGTGGGTTGACCATGACTTGGAGGGAAAGGAACATAAAGGCTTGTACATGATAAATGAGATTAAAAATCAAGATAGATCAGACGGTCATCACGAACCCATGATGGGAAGATGCACGTTAAATAATCTTTGCAGCTTCATGACCTTTTTTCAAGTATCCAAGAAAATAAGGTCAGATCTGGGTGAATACAAAAAAGATTGATGATGGTCATGTACCCATGATAACAATATGCATGGTGTGAGAAGCTTCATGTCTTTGCAACAAAGTGACACACATCTAATCTTCTTATTACTGTGTGAGTCAGATCTAGTCAATGTACAAAAGACCCAACGATGGTCATGAACTCATGATACAAAGTTGCATGTTTCTTTAGTCATAGTGGCTTCACAATTGGTCAACATGTTTCCCTGAAGGAAGAACAAGATATGGTTAACGATGGAAAAGATCAATGGCTATTGTGAACCTACAATCAAGAGATGCAAGATGTTTTGTCATAGTAGCTTCATTATAGGTTGACATGTGTTCGCAACATATGGAAAGCTAGGTGGTGGGGTCTATTTTCCAGGTGATATCTAGATATTTTATTTTCATTAGTCAATTTTCCAATTAGCGTAAAAAGATGGACCTAGTGTTTGAAAATGAATATGAAACACAAGAATGTTCCTACATGCAAATTGATTGACGACTCAATTTAAAATTGTTCCTGTAATGCCCCGCCAAGAGATCCAAAGAATTAATCTTTAAAAAATCACTAAATTTGCCAAACAATTTTATTTTTTTTAAACATGAAAGATAAACCATTCATAACTTAGTAGCGAAAGCAATAACAAACATTCAACTAAAAGTAAACATAACATAAAAGATTACATTCTTTAAAGATCCCTTAACGTTGAATTACATCTAAATTAACTAATCATCTAACATCACATCCTGATGAAATAATAATGATACATCCAACGTGCTTAAACAATATACAAGTGTCCTTTAAGAATTATATTTCAGATTGCTCAATCATCCACTGCACATGTCACAAGGTATGAAAAGCTTAAAAAAAATATACATGTGTGAAAACAAAGTACATCATCATACTAACTCTAATCCATGATGCAATAACATAAATGAAACCACAAATCATACATGATACATCATCATAGGAGATAACCATAAGTAATCAAACATAAATATCTAAATATCATTAGACCATCGTGGATCCTAGCCATCCCTTCGTGTGTAACATTCCAAATCACCGAAGAGATCATTGATATTTACATAGTAGGAATGTCACTCCTAAAACATCCTACATCATATGCAAAAAGTAATCTAACATGCAAGTAAAGCATAAGATAACATCATCTAACATATGCAAATCATCAATGGATACATGTTCACCATCATAATCCATGAACAAAAGATAGATGCCAACAAGAGAATGCATCAGCCACGATGTCTCATACGGATCTCAAATGATAAGAGTGGAAAAAAAACACTACCACTCGACCGCGTGGAACCTAAATGGTCCACTCCCACCGTGCTGAGGAGATAATCTCAAGTCTCAAACAAGTTATCAAAATCACATAGCATAAATACTCTCTAAGTCCAAGAATCCTAAAAGTATATTAACTCAAAGGTTCCAATCACAAAATTGACATCTAATCCCAGAGGCACACAAAGACATGTAGGAAACCTACTCTGTAAGAGGGCAAGTGTCATCACATATATCATGTAGAAGTTACCTTGGCAGTTAGCTTAGGGCTCCACGGGTCCCTATTGATCTTTATGCGGCCACTAGTATCCTCGCATAATGATAAGGCATACTATGGAATGCAAGGTCGCAACCAAACATTCTCTCTACTCCCATCCTAGTCTATACTAGCACTCGAGGCATGGCCGAGAACAAAACAATTATCTTTTTAGGTTCATTTAATCCCCGTTTAGTGTAAATGTTATCACTTATTAATAAAACTTACAATGAGTTACCCTAGTAGCCACTTAGGGCCCCGACCCCCATTGCAAGCCACTTCCCGACAATACAAGTAGATAACCTACCCTAATCTCATGGAATCATAAAATCACCCCGGTGCTATACAAGCAACTGGAAAGAAATACCAAAAGATAAACCACAATAAGAATCATCAAATATCCACAATAAATGCATCAAATCTCCATGAGCATCTGAAAAGCATCCATAGATAATCATGACCACAATAGTTCTCTATTGGCAACTGAAGGTATCATTGATAACTAAAAGTATCCATTGGTTCTCAATAACCAAAATATATCTCAAAATCATACTGATCGAAGACTCCAAAATGGTCGAGTCAAAAGATGTCACAACATGATATCATAAATCAATATTTCAGTCCCATCATGACGACTAGAAAGTAATCCAAGGATAACTGATCGATAACTCAAAAATGGTTAAGTCAAATGTCTCAGATACATATAACTCAGCTTCACTCAAGAAGACTGAAAAGCAATAACAATCAGTAAATACAAACATCTCATAAAGCATGCCATCACATTACCATGGTTGGGTTTATAAAGAATCGAGACCAAATAACATCAATATGCCATCACATTCACATAACCCCTGAGCCTCTGGTAACAACCTAAGACTAGTCAAAGCTAGGACAAACCCCAAAACACATATAGCATAGAGAAACAAGATACAAACACGTTTTGGTTTGCTTTTGCAATCACATGATTAAGCCAAATATGAGGTTTCCAATTTTGTTTCAAGTATATTTCAAGAGTATAAGATTCTTCTACAAGTCAACCCATTTATTTCTTTGAATAAAGCATAGAATTATCCTTCCATTATTTTAAAACAATTCTCTAAAATAATCATAAGATAATTATTTACTTATTTAAATCATTGAACTAGTTTCCATTGACTTTTAGATAAAATCATTCACATTATTTAAAACATTAGAATAATACTTATCAACTTTCTAATAATTAGTTTACAATTTCCTTTACACACTTCAAGGACAATCATTTATTTAAAATAATCCTCATTGATTTTAAGTAAAATCAATCTTATTAATAGTTCAATTATTTAATTCCACTAAATACTTATTAATATCTCTTTTCTTTTAATTTTCTCTCATTTAAAAATCCATATACTAAAATTGACTAATAATTAATTACACTTCTTTCTACTATTAACTAATCTTAATTAAATTAAATTTAATTAGATTAGTTAATAAATCATACGAAACTAATGCGTAATAATAAAATTCTACCTTTATTTGAACCCAAACCCAAATCAATTTCCAAATCTTGATTATAAATGTCTTAGATCTATGTTGGTTTAGTTTTTAATTCAATGCTTTGATAGATTATTTTTGTGAAGTTTAAGCACAAAGAACTCTTGGTTATGGAAAATGTAGGAATGACTGTCATTGAATAAAACAGTCCCAGCACGGAGGCCATATCTCCCTAACGAACCATTGGATCGAGCCGAATTTGAAATATGTTGGAGAGGGCCAAGTTGCACCAATTCTGACCAGAGCGATCAAATAGATTTGGTCTAGATAAAAAGTTATGAATGTCTGAGTTTGGGTCTATGGAAGGGGCAGCAACGGGGCAGTTTGTGATGAATTTCCTTCATAAATAAAACTAGGGTTTCCTAATGTTTCTTTGCAACCAAATAAAAATTAACATACATATCTAGATTCCAATTTCAAGATTGAAGATTCGTTCATGGAGTATATTCAGACATATATAACAGACACGATGAAGACATGAAGAGAAAGAGTGCGAATGGAATATGTGAAAATCACGAGTGCACCTGGATACTGATGCTAATTTGCTATGCCTCAGAAGTCCATAGAAAAATCTCTTTCTTCTCCAACATTTGCCATTCCTCTAAGAATCAAACCAACCGAAACCCCCAAGTGACTAGAAGTGCTTGTAGAAGCATATGAGCATGTAGAAGCATATGAGCTTCTCGAATGCATGTAAGCTTGTAGAAGCCTCTCTGGATGTCCATACACACTAGGAGAGCCTCTATATAAAGGCCTCTAAGATGCATCTAGAATGTGTTTAGAAAGAACTAGGAGATAAGCATGACAACTAAGCACATAACTTTCATAATAAAAGATGAACATGATGAGGTGTCTAGAATGTGGTAGACACCATGTGCTTAAATAATATGCTAACGCCTAAGTGTAGACAACATGTGCATACTTAGAGTGCAAACTCTTGTGTTGTCTACATGACAACTTCCAAGAATTCACAAACTCCTAAATATTAAAATAATGCACATTAATTAATTTAATATTCACTTTACTCTTTTCAATTTAATTTATTTATTATTTTTAAATCTCATGCACTAACTTTAATAATTCCACTTATTGTATCTTAATATATTTATATTTTAATCAAATGCACACATCATGCAACCTATAATCTTTAATAATTTTAATATCTTTTTCCACTTTTAAATTCATTTCCGAAACTTTAATTGATAAAATATTTATTAACTTAAATAAATATTATCACATTCCAACTTTAAAATTATAACTTTTATCTTCAAATTTAATTATTTTATTTAATTAATTTTCCAATTAATTAAATAAAAATAAATATTAAAATACCATATTAATTTTTTATTAAATTAAACCATTAATTAAATCTTTTAATTAGGCTTAATTAACAGAACATATACTAAGACTCATAAAATAAAATATGAAAAACCCATTATAGCAAAACACATTCAAAATCAACCAAAAGGGTTAATGTCACGAATTACGTCATCTAACACATTCAGAGGGTACTCAACTCAGATACTTGTCCTAATTTCCAATTAGGACAAATGGCTTAAAGGGCTGGAATTTGAACTTGAGAATTTATCTCCCCTCTCTTACCATTAAGATAATGCGATAGGGTACACTCATCCTGGCAATTCAAGGAAGTCGATACCTGATACCTGCAACTTGCATAAAAACCATGCATGTACATACAATATATATATATATATATATATATATATATATATATATATATATATATATATATATATATATATATATATATATATTTATATATGCTAAGCTAAACAGGAAATGGTAGGAAGTGGTGCATCGTGTAGATCCTGACTAGTAGGTGACTACGACTCCCTTCGTTAACCACATCAAAAACGCCATACAAAAAGAAGACAAGCACGCACACCATACACACGCAAGTATGGGGTAAGTATCCATAAGAAAACACATGTGATAATAAACCATCTAATCTAATCATCATGAATAACTGAAAGCAATGTAATAATCATCATACATAAATGAAATGTAGAGTCTAAGTAATCTCATCACATATCAACTGAATCCATAGCATAATATCTGATAGTCTCAAAACAATGATGTTATCCATCAACATAAAATTAGCCCTAAAAGAGTTCGGCAATGATAACAAAAATGTGACCTAGGGGCAAGCACTACAGTTCCATGGTAGATTTTCTATCTGAGTGGTTGTAGTATTTAATTTTGGTGAAAATTAAAGTGGAGCATGTGACCATAGATTGATATTTCCTTCCATGGTAATTATCACTTCACAAATATTTCAAACTATTTAGAGAAAAATTGGACTATGAGAAGATGTTAAAAGAAATTGTAGAGCTAGGGTTTTTGTGGCTGATATTGGAGGTTCCTATGTTAAAATAGTTGAAGGTAAAGTGGAAGATATAAATGCAACAAAAGATAAAATAGTTTAGTTCCAATGGCATGATAGCACTATTTTTAATGAGTGGGCAAGAATATATGGTTCAAATGTAGCAGACACACAAGTGGTGCCTGATCTTGGAAAGAAGGATAAAGTTGAAGCTCTTACACCATCATTTGAGGGAAGTTAAATATTAAGTTGGATGATCATTAATGAAGAGTCAATAGAGGAAGGATTTATCGCTTGAATAGGATGCTTTACCTTTTCTAATAATTTCTTATGAGCATGCCCACAAACCAAGACTTATCCTAAAGAATCTGGGATGTCAGCATTCTATTTCAGAAATTGTTTCTGTTTCCCTTTCCATCTCTTTCAATTAGCAAATTTTGATGTTGACACTTTGTCTTATTGTACCAAATATTTTTTATCCAATTGTAAGAAGACACGTGTCATTCTCCCATGTTTGAGGCTTGTTGTAATCCATCTCTATAAAAGGATTCAGAAGACTTAAAGAAATGGTCGGAATCCCAATTTTCTAAATGAAAACTTTTTTTATGTTGATCTTGTACTTGTTGTCAGTTTTGATATGCTTGTAAATATAACAAAACATGAAATGAAATGTTGATAGTCTAACTCTATTTTGGGTCATTTTGAAGCTTAGAAGCTTAGATCTAGTGCTACATATGTATAAATTTCAAGCAAATTAATACAAATGAAGGAGTTTATGGAGTTACATATTTTAGATCTTGTCTCTTTTCATAGTCTTTGATTTTTTTGATTGAGCGACAAAGAAACTTAATCTTGGTTGTTCTATATTTAGAATTATAACTTGCATCGTGTTTCATTGTTCATTCAATGAATTAAGTAAATGCATGACATCATGACATGAGAAGGTTATAGGGGTCCATGAAGAGATTCTGATAAGTAGAAGGTGCAAAATGTGTATTCATTCTCTTTCACAGAGTAGAAGAGTATATTATAAATTATAGCATCTAATTTGTGTGAGAAAGCCCAATAGATAAAGCACTAGTCACAATGTTGTTTTCAAGAATGTATTGAAGCTTCACGATTATAAACCTTAAATCAAATCATTTTTACCTTATGTTATGTTGTAGATTTGAAGAGTTTTCCCTCACTTGGCCTAGAGATTATTGGAGTGGATAATTGGTTGTTTCTTTCTCTATTTTGTTGTGTGTGCTTGTGTTATTAATGGGAGTACACTTCATCAACAATAGTAGGTTGTAGATCACTCACAAAATCATATTGTACATTTGAACAAAACCCACCCTTAAACCAATCTAATTAGTAGAACCCAAAAACAATGAAGGGGTGTTAATGCAACATCTGAGTAAAAGGGGGAATTGGGTATTCCTTACTGGCTAATGTGTGATGTAACTAATATGTAAATGATAAATAAAATACAAATCTGATATATAAAAGTATGTGAAAGAAGAGAATTACAAGGATGAACTCCCCTCGAAGATGGGAGAGGACAAGTGAAGTTCAAATTTGATTTTGACTATCACAAAGCTGTCAGAATCCAAGATTATTCTTAATTTGGCACTCACACACCTATAACTTCCAACTATGAAAATCTCATATCTAACTTAAGTCAACCTATCCCCAAAATGTCACTTTAGTCTTAGACTTGAAAATAGTGAAATATGTAGAAGACGTGTGCCTAGTTGTGTGACTCTAAAAAATTAGATTTGAAAGTATGTTACTTGCTCCTACACACAATAAAGAAGGAGAAACTATTATGGAAAGAGGCTTTCCTTGTTCAACCCATGTATATGAGTTAACATTGAAATAAAATTGAAATTACATGAGGCAATGAAATCTAGATCTAAAACATAAATTAATTTATACCTTAATGATGTAATCCCTCTTTGAAGATGATTACAAGTGTTGATGCAATTACTTAGACTCCACAAAAATGCAATAGGAAATAATGAAACCAAACCCTTGAATGATGTATGTTGTAGCTTGGCACAATGTCGAGTTAAAGAAGAATGAGAAGAAGTCTTAGATAGATGAATGTAGATATCCTCCCTTAATTGCAAACTCCTTTGCACTTGACCTCCAATAGAGAAAGAAGCTAGATTTGTGGAAGGAAATGCCTTGAATGCATGGTGGAAATATTGTATAGTGCCTACCCCTAGTTTACATTTGTTATTATTGTCAAACTCTTTTAGGCCAGTTTTATGCTTGATGTTTAGTAGCATTATCTTTCATATTATTAGATATTGTTTCATATTCAATTGATTTTATGATGAGACTACTTGGTACTATTTAGTGATGCAATTACTTAGACTCCACAAAAATGCAATAATAAATAATGAAACCAAACCCTTGAATGATGTATGTTGTAGTTTGGCATAATGTCGAGTTAAAGAAGAATGAGAAGAAGTCTTGAATAGATGAATGTAGATATCCTCCCTTGATTGCAAACTCCTTTGCACTTGACCTCCAATAGAGAAAGAAGCTAGATTTGTGGAAGGAAATGCCTTGAATGCATGGTGGAAATATTGTGTAGTGCCTACCCCTAGTTTACATTTGTTATTATTGTCGAACTCTTTTAAGCCAAATTTATGCTTGATGATTAGTAGCATTATCTTTCAAATTATTAGATATTGTTTCATATTCAGTTGATTTTATGATGAGACTACTTGGTACTATTTACTTCATGTATGCATGATGATAATTATTACAATGACTTATGTTATTGATGATGATTAGTTAGATGGATTATTATACGTGTTTTCTTATGGATACTTACCCCATACTCCATGTGTATGGTGTGCGTGTATATTTTCTTTATGTATGGCATTTTTGATGTCGTTAAGGAAGGGAGTAATAGTAGTCCTGCTAGTCAAGATCTACATGATGCACCACTTTGTTCCATTTCTTGTTTAACTTAGTATATATATGTGTTTGTACATGCATGAATTTTATGCCAATTGCAGGTACCAAGTATCAACTTCCCTGAATTGTCAGGATGAGCATACCCTATCGCATTATCTCAATGGTAAGAAAGAGGAGATAAATTCTTAAGTCCAAATCCTAACCTTTAAACCCATTTATCATAGAAAATTAGGACAAGTATCTGAGTTGATCACTTTTTGAATGCGCCATCTGACGTAAATTTGTGAATATAACCCTTTAGTTTGATCTTGTGTGTAGTATTTTATGATGGGTTTTCTTATTTTGTCCTATAGGTCTTTGGTGATTTTTCTATTGATTAAGTCTAATTAAAAAATTAAATTAATGACTTAATTTAATGAAAAATTATTATGATATTTAATTATATTTAATTAATTGGAAAATTAATTAAATTTAAAGATAAAATTATAAGTTTAATTTTAGAGCGTAATAATATTTATTTAATTTAATAATAATATATTTAAGAGATCATTTCTAAATAAATGCTAAATATTATTATTACTTAAGTTAATAAATATTTCATCAATTAATGCTTCAAAAATAAATTAAAGAATGGAAAAGATATTAATTTATTAAAGAGTTTTAAAATTGTATAAAGTATGCATAAGATTAAAATATAATAAATTAATTTAAAAAGAGAAGGCAGGTGAATTTAAATATAGATATTTAAAATTGCATAAAGTGTGCATGAAGTTTTGAAAAAGTTAATAAGGACTTAAAAAGTTGTGAGCAATGAGTCCTCTCGGGTGATCACACAATTAGTGCCCCAAATTTAGAAGAGAACTCCTTATTGGTAATTGAGGGTTCATTTTCAAGGAATCGAGAATTTTGGAGAAGGAATTTTTAGAGAGAAGGTTTTGACAAAAGAAATTTCTCTCACAAATATTTTGGGTGTTCGCAATTTTAGCATCAGAACCAAGTAGATTCTTGTGTTTTGATTCACACAATTAATTACGTTATTTCTTTTTCCTGTCTTTTTTGTGATTGTTGAAACTTGTTTTCCAAAGTTCGTTGTATGAATCTTTCAATCTTTTATTCTAAATTTTATTGATATTTGTATTAGATTCCATATGTATATCCGGATTAAAAGACCAATTAGAAAACCTAATTCTGTAATTAAAAGAAATTAGTTTTAAACTAGGAAGGATTTTGATCGGAATGAAAATTTTAAATAGAAAATTCGATTTCACTGTAATTTTCCTACCAGAGTATGGATAGAAGTTATGTTAAAAAAAAATTATTTATATAAAAGTTATTGGGGGGTTTTATTTTGTTTTAATAACAATTTTTAAAAAAAATAAAATTTAAAAAAAATAGGGAGGGGTGGGCTCACCATTTTTTAAGCGGTGGTACCGTTGCTAATCGTAGGGTACTGCGACAACAGTAGTACAAAGTATTACTGCAACCACAGGCACCCTGCGAGAGAAGGGTGGCTGCACAGTCAGAAGGCTGTCGAGCCTTTTCAAATAAATGTGTTTCATTTTTTTTAAAGTTGTTTTTTGTTTATTAAATATTGAATTTATTAAATTTTAATAATATTATTTATTAGTAATTTTATTAATAAAATTTATTATTATTTATCAATTTTAATAAATAATTAATGAATGATTATATATAGTTGTTGTTTATATAATTATTAATTAATTTAATTAAATATAATTTAATTAAGTTTAATTGATAATAGAAGTTATTTAACAGAGTTGTAACTTTATTTAATTTTTATTAATAATTCTAATTTTAATGAAATTGTAAATTATTTTATTTGAAAATCAATAAGTATTATTTTAATAATTTGAATAAATAATTACCCTTAAGTTATTTGGAATAATGGACTTAAAATTGAATTAGTGCATTTGTGCATTTTATTCAAATATAAGAATGGGATAAATAGTAAGGGTTAATTTGTAAATTGTAGGTATTCGAAAACTTACATTGAACGAAAACTAAAACTTTATTGTTAACTCAACTATGTGCTTTCAAAATCAACCCAAACTATGCAACTACATTGTTATCAGTATGTTGCCTGTGTTTTGGGTTTGGGTTGACTAGAGTGTTGACCAGTTATAAGATGTCTACTAGAGGCTTGGAAGTTCTATGTTTGTGTTATTATGATGAATTGATCTTGATCTTTTAAACTCAATCATGGTAATGTGTTGGTATGCTCTATGATGAGTTTGATTATATTGTTGGTTATTAATTTCAGTGTCCTTGTGGGATAATGAGAGGGATGTTATGACATATTTGACTTAACCTTTTTGAGTCTTCGATCAATATTTTTGGGATGTTTTCCAACTGCTTGTAAAGAACTGATGGGTTATTGTGAATTATCTTTTGATGCTTTCCAGTCACTTGTATAGGACTGAGGTGATATTATATGATTATTTGATTTGTGATTTCATGAGCTTAGGGTAGGTTATCTATATGTAATGTCAGGAAGTGGCTTGCAATGGAGGCTGGGGCCCAAAGTGGTTGCCTGGGTAACCTATTGTAAGTTGTTTAATAAGTGAAAACACTACACTAAATGAGAGTAAAATTAACCTAATAAGTGTCTTTGTATGGTCTCACCCATGCCTTGAGAGCTAGTATAGACTAGGATGGGAGTAGAGAGAACGCTTGGTTGCGACCATGCATCGTTAGTATGCCTTGTCAGTACAAGAGGATACTAGTGTCGCATATAGTCACTAGGGGGCCGAGGTCAAGTTACGCTGCCAGGATAACTCTAGCGTTAATTCGTGTGATGACACTTTCTTGCTTACATAGTAGATTCCCTATGTGTCTTGGTGTGCCTCTAGGTCTAGATGTCGATTTATCTTGGAACCTTTGAGTTAGATTACTTTTAAAGTTTCCTAGACTTAGATATTACTTTTGATTTTTGGATTGATATCTTGTTTGGGACTTGAGACTATCTCCTTAGCATGGTGTCAGTGGGCCTTTTTGGGTTACCATGCGGTCGGGTGGTAGTGCTTTTTACTCTTACCATTGAGATTTGTTTGTCAATGCCATGGCTAGAGTTCGTTGTCTATTTTTCCTTTCATTCTATCTTTGTGTATTATGATGGATGCTTATATCTTTATGGTGGATGATCTCTACTTCTTGTATTGTACTTTGTTTCATGGATCCAAAAAAGATGATGTAACCTGTTTTAAATGTATATTCTTTTAGCCTTTCAACCCTGTGACATGTACAGTGGATGATTGTGCATTCCAAATTTTATTGCCAAGCGGCATTCAAAACAAATGTATATTATTTAAATGGACTTGGACTTGTAATTATTCTTTCATGTAGATGTGGTATTTATTAGACTTAGTATTATTTAAATTTAAATGTGACTCAACGTCTTGGGATCCTTAAGGAATGTAATCTATTATGTTTGCTTATGTATGATTGTATGTTATTGCTTCTGCTACTTTATGTTTGATGTGTATTCTTTAAAAAAAAAGTTTGGAAAACTTAGTAAAAATTTAGGTTAATTCTTTTGGATCCCTTGGCGAGGCATAACATATTGGAATGAATATTTGAAATTCTTAATGGGATTGAATGATTGATGATGCATGCCTTCAATAGGTACTTGCTTTCTTTATTTTTCCACAATAACCTTCTTAATAATATTTGCAAAAAGATAAGATTTGAAAATAAGAAGAAAAGGTCTCCTTTTATACACATTTTGGCATCCATATTTCACAAGGCTAACCCCAATTAATGGTAAAAACAAACAAACCCGTATATCAGACCCTTAACCACATAAATTACAATGCCCTAGGGAAAGGGCAATTTAGGTCGGCCTTGTCCAAGCATATTTATGTTGGCAACCAAGGATTAATTCCAAGCAAGGGTTTTGAAAACCATAGCCCACTTAGAAATTAGTGCAAATCCCAAGATATAAATATGCATGTGAATGACCTACGTGAATGATGAATTATGTTGTAGGATGAAAAATGAGAAATCGTTCATAAAAGTTAGAGAAAATTGGATTTGTGAACAAATAATATTGATTTAAAGGATGTAAAAAGGATAGGAGCGTTAGAAATTGTTCAGTGCTCCCCTCAGGATTCGTGACAAGGGCTTAACCACCTCCTGTGTACTGTAAGTTGAGTAGTTGTATCGGGCATTGAGATCGGTCTTTTGGTGCAATGACAACCCCACTCTAACAAATGGTATCAAAGCTTGGTCACAAGTTCGAATCCTTAGAGCCTTGGGTAACACTGAGGGGGAGATTGCTAGAAATTATTCAGCGATCCCCTTAAGATTTGTGACAATGGATTAACCACCTCCTATGTACTTTAAGTTGAGTGGTTGTATCGGGCATTGAGAGATCGGTCTTTTGGTGCAACGACAACCCCACTCTAACAAGGAGAATGTAAAATCGATGTGGGAAATTATACATACCAAAATGGGGCTAAAAATGAGTATCTAGTAGGGATGCTTACGTTTAAGGATGGTATATTTATTCTCCACTTTAGAGAAAGTAATGGTTTGTCTCATGCTCACAATAAAGTAGCATAAAGAGAAAGAGAGATAAATATGATCATGGGAAAATTGCAAGCATATAAGACATTGCAAAGTTTAAGGACATGAGCCCCATAACCAAGGATATTTACTTGCACATCTATATGCAAGGATATAGAAAGTAACAACCAATGCCTATAGCTTACTAAGATTTTGAGTCAGCTAGTTAAAGAGACCTCGATAGAGAAAATGTCTCAATGACTAGTATAACATTGAGAAAACTATTACAAGAGCACAAGGGGTCACCTAAAAAGAGAAAGAGCATATGTCAATGATAAGATAAGAATCCATGATTAAATCAAACATAAAAGTGTGTTACGATATGGAACCATGGAGGAGAAATCATGGATGGCACATGCTAGGCAATTTATGTCACACTAGGCAATCCATGAGAGAGAGAAGAGGGAGTAAAGAGAATTGATGATCTAGAAAATTGTGTTATGCTAGTCAACTCCACCTTGAAAAGTTTGCACCTGTTGGCAACTCGAATGAGTTGTGGCTTCGGAAATGTCAATTTTGAAAATGTTGTATCTTTGAAAATTCCTTTGTCATTAAGATAGTTTAAATAGTCTAGAAAATTATGTTATGCTAGTTCAACCAATCACATAAATATCTAAGGGAATTTGCTAAAAATATACGCGAGAGAATGATCTAGCCCTAGAAATTTGTGTTATGCTATTACACTCTTCCTAAAAAGGAAAATTCAAATGGTTTATCAAATGGTATTATGCTAGTCAACCAATCCTAAAAATGTAAAAACAAGATTACATGGGCCTAGAAATTTGTGTTATGCTAGTGCACTCTTCCTATCATAACTAAAGTGATCAAAATGTGTGCAATAAGAAGATTGTGTATGCCCTCGATAAAATGGATAAAACAAGTACTATTTTGACATCTCAAGGAAAATAAGAACAAGGATAAAGTAATGTTAACACTAAGATAGTATGTACAAGAAACACCTAATCCAAACCAAAGAGGTCACAACTCATATGAGGTCATGGAAGTGATGAATGCAAAGATATACCATGAAAAAAATGTAAAAGGGATCCTTGTGAATGATGATGCACTATTAGTCTCAAAGGTAATGATGTGTCTACCATGGAACCCCAAATTTGAAACAATGAACAAGGTTATAATCAAGGATGTATATACTTAATTCCAACCAACATTTATATGTATCACTAGATATTGCATAATAGACAAATGTAACTTAACCAAGGGAAAGTGTACCTTGAAGAAGATGAGAAGGATTGATTGGATACCCTTGCCCCTAAGTGTGAAGATAAGGATAAGGAGGAAGACATATTATGCTAATCATAAAGTATGATTATGATATGCATTATGGGAGCCCCCAAGGAATAGGTTAATCAATGTTACATAGTGCGGAGCAACATAATAGGGACTTGGATAACAAATTTTTATTGAGAAATAACTCGTTGAGACATGATTTACTAATAATAAAATTATCAATGAGTTATTTAATTTAGTAATGTAAGGATTGACATTAATTACTAGATTGATCATGATACTGATAATACGTGCAAAAAAGGAAGATCCATAAGAAGTTGATTACATTTTTTTTCATTTAGGTATAGTAAGTACATTGGCATGTAGAAGTTTAGGAAAAATCATTGCTTGTTTAAAGATAGTTATAAAAGTATTAGATGACAAAGGAGACGATGCAGAAAAAGGAGGAGACTCGTAACCAAATGATTCAATATGTTTCTAACTATTTGCAATGCTTCGTTGTGCGTATCCCGCACCATGGTTGGGACTATGGTTCATGACAATGTTAATAGTAATGTTTGCAGATTCTTGTAAGGATTAAATTCTAATACATAATAATGTTCATGCACCTCATTTTATAAGGGAACTTGAATGTCGTGTTCATGTTTTCCACATCCATTCCCATTGAACCAATCTATCGTTAATAAATTGCAAACAGGAGCATAATGAGAAGCCATATAAGAAAGACTTGATGGAGCATCATATGTCACTATGTCATAACCATCAAATTTGATAGTCTCTAAAGATTCATTAGGAGGGAAAGAAGCGACAAATGTTTTACTAAGCATATTAGAAAGTTGAGTTATTGCCTTGGATTATTTGTTAGGTTTAGATTGTTTGAGTTCCAATGTGTAGATTTTGTATTCTCCAATATAAATAAGGTTGTGTAAACACCCAAAATTGTCCCTTCATACATATTGATTCATTTAATATTTCCTATAGCACTATACTTAATTATTAATTAATTATTTATATCTTTTATATTGAACTACCTATTTAATTATATTTATTTAATTAATTATGTTCATTTTCCTAATCTATTTAAATCTAATTTAAATACCTTCCAAATTCAATTTAATACATGTTTCTCCATAAACCACATTTAAACAAATTCTACTTATTTATTCCCCTTACATGATTATCTCTTGCTAAACCAAATTAAATTAAATCTTATTTAATTTAATCCTAATCTAGCCCTAGATCCTATCCTACACATATCATTCACATGATAATAGACCTACCCACTAATTAACTAAGGTTAATCAGGCTAGTTTTAGGATTCCAAACTTTTCAATATTAATTATTTACTCACATGTGTGTGAGCGACGTTCCCAAGGAATGATCTTTCCAGTCATTTCAGGTTATATCCTCCAAAAAAGGCGCTGCTACACACCTCTTACACTTTCTAAAAGTTTAATTTGGTCTTTTCCCTCTTACATCTCTTACAATGTCTTACACAAGTACCCTAAAGTACTCTTGGCCCAACACATCATAAAGTTCTTCACACATGTGAAAGCAACTTTAACTTTTACATCCAAGCCCATGTCTCTCCTATGCAACTCTTATGTGGATGCCACATAGGTGTCATCTCCCCCAATCCCTCTCCTTCCATCCTAAAATCTACAAATAGGAGCCCACACTCGGTACATTGTATCCATCTTTCATTTGAAGAATCATAATGCTAGTTTTATTTTAGAGCATTTTAGAAATATCATGTTAGTTCTTAGGTTTGAGTCTTCATAGCAAGTTAGCTTAATCTTTAACCCATGTTAGTGTGATAGTTGCATTCTCATGCTAGCTACACTTGCATCATTGTTTGTAACTAGTTCCTCATACTAATTTGCATTCTTCTTGATCTCCATTAGTTTTGCATTTAGGCTTCACAGTCCATATTTGAAAGATTGTATGAGATCTTATTTGTTGTGTTGGGACAGCACACCCAAAACACTCATCATGAGAAAATCAACAATTCATGGGTGCACATGTTGAGCTCTGAGGTTGTGAGTAAATATTTGGTGTAAATTAAGTGTAATGCAATGTTTAGTTTGGTATTTATTTTGATTTCATATATATATTTGATTTACTAACTTTTCCTTGTTTGAGCTTAATCCCAACAAGTCAAATTCTCTCACATATAGGTTGAAATGTAAGGATCCCTAATCATCATCCAAAAGGACACTAGTAGGAGAATCATCCCTAGTTTCTTGAACTTGTTTTTCTTCAATAGACGCATGTCTATTGCTTGATTCAATATTCAAAACCCTATTTTTTCTATCATCTAGAAGAAGCGTTTACATCAAATCATTGTAGACAAAATTTATTATTTGATGAAGAGTTGTGGGAATAGCATGCACAACATGTAAACAAGGTCTGGATCAACAAGTTCTAACAACTCCCACACGAGTTTAGACTACCCATCAACCCTCTAATATAATCTATTACAACATTCAACCAACTTGCTATATTAGACAAATTTCGTACTAACCCTTGCTCCAAGAGAGTTATGATCAATACATTACCAATGCAAAGATCATTCCATCTAGAAATGAAATATTTTCTTGACTACTAGACCCAAACAAGATTATTAAAGTTGTTAAGACGAACCCATGACTCTCTTTTGTCACATTTTCTTCATAGGGCACTTAATTCCTGTAGCCCTATCCAATAGCTATTTTGGCCCTAACTCCCCCACCTTTGACAAAGGGTTAAAAAACTCCCTTTTCATACCCTTTATGGGCCTTCAAATCTTAAAACAAAATCAATATGGGGTCCTTTGGATAAGAGGGCTCAAAACTTGGTGATCACACATACCTAAAGAGGGCAATTAGGTCTCCACCTACAAAGAAACTATCCTTCAAAACACTTTCCCAACACAACCAATACCATGGATGAATCTATCATGTCTCCAATACACAAAAACCATCACCTTGGACCAATATCAAACCTTTAGAATCTTAACATAAATTGATCGCTGACATTCCCTTAGAGATCAAATTTTTGAGCTAATGGGACATTAGGTCTTTATCACCATTTTGTGAAGGTTTCAGACCAGTTTGGTCAAAACACCTATAACTTGCTCCAAACTTAATGGATCTTGACCAAACGAAGTGCAAATGAAAGATAAATCTCAATACTATCTAGACATATGCATTAGAGTTATCTATCAATCTATACATGTGCACACCATAACAAAATACTGATGTGATAAACATATTAATATTTATTAATGGCAATCAAATTCTTATCAACATTACATACCTCAACCCAAAGAGGCATATATAGACCTATTTTAAGTTCCTCAATCAATCCCAACTAGTTTTTGAACCAAGTAGATGTTGGGATTACATTTTGCTTATTCTTGACAAAAAATCACAAGTTGCTTTGCAACATTTACAATTTTTGCACTTTAAGCATCATATGCCCCTACATCACTACTAGCATGCCAAATATGGCTTACAAACATGAAATACAACAATCCTACCTCATTCCCACACATTTGGGATGTTTGACCCACTTTGACTAGTTAGGGCCAAAATTACAATGCAAGATTAACTAGGCCTTTAAGCCTTACAAAGTGACTCAACAATTATAAAATTGATACAAAATGGTCCTAAGGACCTTAATACATTCCAATGCTTCATAAATGACCATATTTTAGTCAAATTCTTCAAAAAGCCCTATGTCTTCATGGGGTGCTCTACATCACTAAGGTAGTTCTCTAAATAACCACCCGAATATTTTTCATTATTTTGTGTGTAGGTTCATTGAGGTACATGTTTGAAACATCTAATTCATCATCTTTATTGGCTCATAGTTATCCTTGTGATATCATCTCTTTCTTTCTCCGTGCCTCTCATAGCATAAACCATACTTTGTTGTCATATTTAATCATTAACATAGTTATACTTTGTCTAGCTTCTAACTTTCATTCACTATCTTTTTTTGCTATCTATAAAGGATGCTAGTGTGCCGCATCATCATCTTATATCCATGTTGTCATCTGTGACTCACATTGGCATGGTTGTGAGCTTCTAGAGTTTGGAGTTTGTTTTTCATAATTAGCTCTTTCAATTTTAGTAGTCTAAATAACTTTATCTATTAAACTGCTAGAGTTATTTATGTTTTAATATATTCTAGCATATTACTTGTCTTAATTGTTTTCAATCTATTCGCATCAAACACTTTAGATTAGCTAGGACTTTCTTCAACAAAAAACACATTTGATCCCTCTAGCTTTGTGTAATAGTTTATGTGATGTGGCACAAGGAAAGGTTCATCCCTTGAGACTTTAATCTCTCTCTAGGTCAGTGCACTTTTCCTTCTCCACACAAACATTCGTGTCTTTTATTACTTCTTGGTTACATGACAAAGGCGCCTCTTGTTGGCTAAGTAGTAGCAAGGCCCCCTTTTGAATCAATCTCTCGTATAATGAATGAGATTGAACTTAATAAGGAACAAATTGGACTTCCTTGATAGCAAGAATCTCCCAAAGGGTTGGTAGAAACTCACTATTTGTATGTTGTCACCTCCTCTCTTGATCTATAGAGATTTAACTATGTTGTGTTTTGGGTTGGTAGAAGCTCACTATTTGTGAGTTGTCACCTCTACCTATTGATTCAATCTCTTGCTATATAAGGATTTGAATACAATTTGTTTTTTATTTTTTCCTTCAAGGCTTCACCTTAGACTTTTTAGAATATGATTTCTTTCTATGATTTTTCTTAAACTCATATAAAAAAAAAAAAAAATTCTAAAATATTATATTAGATACTTATTCATCAAATTCTATGTTAGATATAATTTACACCTCATTCACTCTTAACTTAATTTTATGATCCTTGAATATCAAATACTGATTTCTAATATTATATTTGTATACAAAAACATACAATAAAATATTATAAACTATATATATATGTATATATAATCCTTTGTAATATTTTATAGTCTGCCAAAAGTCCCTCACGAAATGCTGTCTCCTTAAAATTTTGAAGAATCTTGCCTGTATTTTACTACAGGCATACGACAATCGAATTTATACCCTAGACTTATAGAACTAGCCATTAATGAAACTTCAACTGGTTCATCCCCTTGCCTCGTCTTGTGTCCAGAGTCAAACTAGTGGGTCACACTTTTTTTAAATGGGTAGTTGGTAGCACATAAAAAAAAAAAAGAACTAGTCTTATGGGGAGAAGTTAGTGCGGTGGCCAGTTTGCATTCCCACAGGTTTTATAATTCTGCCTAATCAAGTCAACTGTCTCTTAATATTTGACTTTTGGGAACACAAGATTTAGCTTCCCATGTTTTGGCTTTTGTACTGAATCTTCTTCTAGAAATCTATGGGTACACTTCTATACACTTCGGGTCTCTCTTTGGTGTGAACAACTTGACACCACCCTTTCATTTACTCGAGAACAACAAAAAGCAATCGTTAGAACTTGGTTTGAACTACATTGAGGATTTTCATGTTTAAACCCGTCTGAATCATTCACGATTCATAATGGGCAGAGCCATAGCCTGTAAAGAGAATGTGGTGAATGCAGGATTTTTAATCCTTGTGTTTATCAACGCTTGCGCAGCTCTTCCCATGTGTATTGATTCAAGTCAGTGGATTTTTTTTTAACTCATTGAATTTTGTGTTTGCACAGTATCAATCATAATTTGTTGTTTGAAACAGCATGCTAATTTGATTTATGGATGGCAGGAGCTCCTCAGCCTTCAGCTTCTCTAAGTTTTTGCGCCGACGACGGGTATAAACAAAAAGGGTGCTGCAGCAAACAGGGAGACGCGAATTTGTTGAAGAAGTTTGAATATATGAATGTGTCCGATACAGAGTGTGCTGGATTTATAAAACAAATTCTTTGTGCTGTAAGTCACCATTTTAGTGCTGTTTTCTATAACTTACTCTTTTTATGTTTCTGACTGTACATTCTAATGGTTGCGAGTGGATGTGACATTTTTTATTGATGGGATATGAACCGACAGTAGTTTTTAATCTGGTTGCACCATTTAAGAGCCCGAATTTTGTTCAATAGCAATGTTTACAATTAATCTGATAATTGTAGACAACCACGTAGGACAAACACTAGATTTGCAACGTGAGAATCTTTGTGGTAAGTTTGCTACTGTGGTTCAACAAGTTAGAATGCTTACAAGAAATCTATCTGAAGAATGCTTACAGTTTTTAATCTGTTAAATCTAAGTTAGGTGTTGATTTCCACTACTGCGCAAGAATAAACAATTGAAATGGGAAAAAAAAAAGCAGTAATAAAATTGCATAGCAGCGGGAGTGTTTTTCAACATTCAGTGTAGAGAGAGAGAGAGAGAGAGAGAGAGAGAGAGAGAGAGAATTCAAACAAAGATAAAAGCTTTAAAGAGGAAAACTACAAACAAATTCCGAGTTTTCTGAATAAGAATGAAATCGTGCATTTTGTGGGCTCCTCCGAATTCTATACGAATGCCCATGGAGCCAAAACAGGAACCATAATTTACTGTAAGTCTGACTTATCTACTGAGATCTCGTGACATGAAACCACATACAGTGCCGTCAGGTCTGAAATCTATAGTTGTGTTGTTCACCAACTAGGTGAGAACGGCTAGATTTGTTTTCAACCCATAACTTGGAACACTTGGCAAAATTTTCATTTTCCAGCTTTAGGACCACTGGAAAGTTCCAAGCAAAAGGGACTATCCTTTGAAAAGGGGAATGCTACGAGATGTGTTCTCCTATCTAGACTACAATTAGAAGAGGCGAAGACAGCTACTAAAGATATGAAGAATGACAAGTCTCCAGATCCTCATGGTCTCCTGGCAACGTAGATCCCTCCATGAATGGTGATGTAAACTGATTTTTTTCCAAACCGGTTAGTGGGTTACAGCCAGAAAACAGGCGTCAAGTTTATGAATCTATGCATGCGCCTCAATTTCTCTAATCCATTAAATCTAGGAATATCACTTTTGCAATCTGAAATCAGTTTAAAGTTGTGGAGCAGTTATTTATTCGTTGCAACACATGTCCACTATCTCATCTTGTGTCAGAAATTTTCAAAAGTATGATTCAAATTGTGATAGTGGATCATGGAGTGTGATCCAAAACACTGATGCACAATATTTTTACACAGTTGAATTCAGAAATCACGTACAACAGTTGTTATGGACTGTGCAAATCTGTTAAGTCAAAGTATGATTCAATTTGATATTAGCAAGAGTGGTCACTAAATGCTTTTTATTACTTATTTTATTGGATCCTCCTTCTACCCTATGTTCTTGTATTCCTCCATCTCTTATGAGAAGGTTTGTAGCTCAGGGGAAGACTTTCTTTTGCATCAACTCCAATGCTGTTAATTCAGATCTATGTGGAGGGTGATTAGAAGAAGAAAGTCTATTATTCATGTTCAGCAAGATTTGTGCAATTCATCTCAAATCATTGTTCCTATAGAAAGAACTTCCAGCTTGTTATTCTATTGAATAATAGATGTAAATTTATACAATAGTTGACCCAACAATATTCCTAAATGACTGCTAATTAGATTGACAATAAACTACTTCATGATTGACTACACACACAAACTTGACAGCTAACTAAAACTTATGAACACCTAACTCAAACACATCTACAATAAGAACTTGATTCAAACTAGAACTCTTTGACTCAATCTTAAACTAAACTTGTGTTGCCAACAACTGAACAAGGCTTGCCACATGTGCAACAATTATGATTGACTACCATTGGAACATTAACTCCAACACCCCCACTTAATGTGACAACTAAAGGAAACATTATCTAGAAATTATACTTTGAAAATATGTCATATAAGAGTAAGAATTTCTCATAGTTATGCAGCTATCATCCAGCTTTGAAACACCATTGAACACCCCATCTCCACATGAAATGTCTCATAAACGATGCCAAGCTTCCAGACTTTCAGATCCCCCTAAACTATTGGACACACCATCTCCAAACTTCCAGCTTGTTATTCTATTGAATGATAGATGCAAATTTATACAATAGTTGATCCAACAACATTCCTAAATGACTGCTAATTAGATTGACAACAAACTACTTCATGATTGACAACACACACAAACTTGACAGATAACTGAAACTTATGGGCACCTAACTGAAACACATCTACAATAAGAACTTGATTCAAACTAGAACTCTTTGACTCAATCCTAAACTAAACTTGTGTTACCAGCAACTCAACAAGGCTTGCCACATGTGTAACAATTATTATTGACTATCGTTGGAACATTAACACCAACACCTATGAGCTCTTGCTTGTCTCTGTCCATTATAGAAACGGTGTTATAACTTCAAAGGTTGGCAAAATCACAGCCTTGGTATATAGGAAATGAATTGCAATGACAAGTAGATAAACCAACAAACCTATAATTGTTTATCGTACAAATATTTTCAATGAAATTGTTGACTTTGTACCCATTTATAAACTAAAAGCTAGAGAAACAAATTAGAATAAGACTTCATGCAAATTAAGATAACTCAAAACCATTAATCACATAGTTCATAAACAAAACCATCAAAGCTTTCATGCAAAACACTCCCAATTGTATGGAGTTCTGGGCCAACTTAATCACGTAATTACTGCATGAAGCAAAAACATCCTTACCTTGATATTTCTGATCATAATTATGGACAAATTTAAAGCCCTATCTTGTAATTAGAAACACCTATAAATTATAATTATAGGCTTCCTCCAAATATACCCCCTTCCCTGCTTAATCCTACTAAAGCATGTCTTCATTTGCACTGCATTTTCCTAGAGTATGCTTATGCTCTGTTCTTATCCTAGAGCTCTAGAATAGAATTGTGCTTCATTCGCAGCTTTTCCTTCTAGAATAACTTATTCTTTGTGCACATATAGCATTCTTTAATAAGTGTCTTCCTACTATAATACATTTAGTTCCATGACATCTCTAATGGCCCTATCCGTCTGGAAGTCTGTGATGCCAATATCTCCCATGCAGCATTAGTTGAGTCCAATCTATCATCTCGCAATGTATATTCAAACATTTGCAAGGCCATCTAACTTGTGCATCTGTTTTTTAAAGTATCATCCATCCATATAACCAAGATACTTGTGAGCAAAGCATTCTCAAGATGATGGGACCAAGGAACAAACTTGTCTTGGATAATGCAATGGTGAACCATCTATTCAAAATTGATCGTAGCACTAAAGCATAATATTTTTTACACTTAATATATACCCAATAACCCAGGCACTAAAACATCTAATCCATAAAAAATGAGTGTCAATAATTGCATTGAAGATGAAGATACGGAATATCCTAGATGTGTATCTGAAAGAATACATTTAATAAAGAGAACGTGGCATAACCCTTTCAAACAAATACTGACAGATCAGTAGATTCAGAGATGGTTTTTGAATTCCATATAATCAAACGGTGTTCTGATATCCATACCACCCTTAATAGTCAAATTGAAGTCTGGAAAGTGCACCCATGGGGATATTGTAATCATAAATTTCGTAGAATAGAAAGGGTATTTAACAGTGCTTTTAAACCATTCCAAGAGTGAAAAAGGAGCTGTGCGTCAACAAAATGAAGTAGAATAGCAATAAAACCATGGAGTATACAATATTACAAATATCATCAACTTTAGTACGACACAAAAGGTTGCTTTCAAGTGCTTGTAAATACGAGTCCAGTTGGTTATGGACCAGATATTGTTGGTTTTAGAGGCATATTCATTCCTGGGTGGTACAGCAGGGTACCCACCTTGCAGGGTCCAAGGGGACGGTGCCTTTTGTTTCCCTAGAAGACAACACCCTTTTGTGAGGGCATTGTATCATGGCCGTGTATTGCATTGGATTATATTGTGGGGAAACTATGATAGAGAGAAGAGGAAGTTGCAGTGGATATGCTGTAGGCTGTGTCCCTTCAGTTCTTGTTGGATATTTATAAAGGAAAGGACTGACTATTTCTCCATGGACATGGCCCTTATAATGTAAACCACATTATCTGTGCCTCTATGGTTTTGTGTTATTATTGTGTTTTAGCTGAGTTATTGGGTTTGCACACTGGATCCTCAAACCAGGTCCAGGTGTGAACCTGTTACGGGTACGCGTGGGGGTTCTCGCTGGATTTGGACAAGGTCCGTGCCCAGCCCTGTGGGTCCCCAAGTTCATGGACCCACAGACCCGTGTGGACTCTGCCCGAACCCAGAAAAATATATTTGAGATTTTGAAATTTTTAAAATTTACCTATGGTTATTAATGACTCCCAGTTTTTCAGCATATATGCCTTCACTCAGTCGTATGTAGTTCGTTGCTCTAATATCATAGAAATGATATGGATTTGTTCATCTCTATCTTATGTGATTTTTTTGGTCAGTCTGTTGTGTTGATATTCTTAGTTTGTAAGCAATATTATAGGATTAATATTGATTTATCAGTAATAACTATCAAATGTAATTCTCAAGTCTTAGCATCATATTAAAAGTAGGCTGCAGCATACAGAGGATGTAGGTAGGCTTTTGTTTGTCTTAATCGAAGAAGCTGTAAATACCATTTACTCAATTATTGATCATTAACCAGAAAGATGATAGTTTGATCCAAATTGGATTACAATTGTACAATAGAATACCAGATCCATTTTCAAGGAGTGATTATCCCAATTTATTCATGATTAAATTGCCATCTATTAAAAATTCACAATTAGACTGTCTATTAATGTTTATCTCTTGCATTTGGCATTGATAAAATCATACTATGAAATGATTTAGTTTTACAATTATGTATATTTCTCTGTTTTTTTTGTATATATAATGCTACATACACAGAGATTCATATTAACCATAATAATAAATAAATAAAAATCAGAAACCCATGTATCGGGTTCTCATATCTGAACCCGTCCTCGAACACAAACCGGTAACTTATTGTTTTCGTTTTGCATTCATTTTATTATATACTGCTCTACAACTCCAATTGTAAGAAATCCAAGAAAGGGCACCCCTATTTGTGTAACATCCACTTTTTTCCAGCCTTATTTAACAACTATCACATCATTGAAGACAATTACCATATTCATAAGCATGAGAAGGCAGTTATAACAGCTATATTACATGTTCATATGAAAGAGGTTAATAATTATAATCAGTTTAACAAAAATATCTTAACTAACAATTGAAGGAGTATTCATTCAACAAATATGATGCATATAACTGCCATCGTAACCAACTGGTACTTAATGGAAGATAGATCTTTTCTACTAATAAAGATACGTTACTTTTCACAATCACATGAAGACAATTTTACAACTACTTGACATATTCAGATGGAAGAGAACCAACGGCTATAATCGATTAACTGGAAAGAAAATAACTGAATAAAGGATATTAATCATCTAACATATCTTCAACTTGAAATTGCAAACTCGTAAAACTAAAATCCCTGTTACTAGAAGATATCTGAATGCATATCATATCTCTATCTTGTGCAAGTCTTGGAATCTGGTGGAGAGGAGAAGCATTGCCAAGGGCTTAACCTCCCAATCATGGACCCCTAAATATACCCACACAATCTCTACTACAAAAGGTCCTCCCTACCCCGAGAATTAGGCTTGGGACACCATTGTTCAGCCACTGAGCATCTTGGTGTTAAAGTGCCAACCCACCGCTTGACTAGACTACAAGACCTATACAATGGACTACCATGAGCTAACACAGGTTTTTAAACCAATCATAATTACTTGCTTGAGTTATTGATGGCTCTTTTCTTTTTATCATGCAGGAATAAACCATCATTCAATGATTGCCATTCTACACCCTTCATCTCGACCATGTTGATCTTCCTGGATGATGCACTAGATGGATGTATGAACATTTGTAATCACAACCAATATTTCTACTAAACTGACTTTGGCTTTCACAAAAGAAGTCTAGATGTTTGAACATTTAAATGCAAGGACAATATTTGTGTCACTTAGACATTTGGCATAATGAAAGATAACCGAATGCTAAATATCACTTGCACAGGCAATACATGTGACTTTCTCTCACTGACATAGTAAATATCGCTGAATGTTAAAGCATTTTATGCACAACTAATGCATCATCCATTTAGGCACTCGCATCATATAAAGGTAACTGAATTTAAAAACAGTACAATTTTGATTCGCAAGCTGCTATTGCTTAATCTCATGCGATTTTTTTTTTTAAAATTCCTGTATAAGTTATGCTCCAATATTCATGATCTTGGAGATAGAGTTTCTTTAATGAGAGAATGCCACATTTCTAAATCACTCTCATGAAGTGTGCAATAAGAGAGTACATTGGTTCAATCATGATTGGACCTAATTAATACTTCATGATCAGCTTCAGATATGCCTCAATATAACTTTGAAATTTGAACATAATTTAACAATAATGATGATTGCATGACCTGAATAGTGGTTGATACTTGCACAGCCAAAATAGTCTGATTGAGCTCAGATGTTGAAACATCAAAGCTATGGAAGCACGATCGGTTACTGCCCTTAGATTAGGCACTACAATATTGATTTAACTGAACTTAATCGCCTGAAAAAGGTGTGAATGACTTACAAGAATGATGACTAAGCAAGAGTGCATAATATGAGAAACTCTGTATGTCGTGAGGTTTCTGCAGAGGCAAGAATGTTATAACAAAATGAGCTTTGTATCATACTTAACCTTCTCGGCTGCATGCTCAATTACAAGCAAGATTTGCAAAGGTGTCAAGGAGTTACAAGGTACAAGGCTATCGGTTCAATGTGGCAAAAATATTAAAGTGACCACTGAAATAATATAAGGCCAATGAAATAATATAGAAATATGGCCGCTCAAGATGAAATAATGAAACTAATGCCAAGAAGTAATAATAATATTGAAATATTGCCAAAAGTTGAAAATAATACAAAATGCCGATGACATGAAATAATATTAAACCCATTGCCATAAAATGGAAATAAATAATAAAACATTGACTTAGGATGGAATAATAATCTTACTCCTTATGTTTTATTATAATGATAGCTTACTTACTATATAAATTACAATTGATTTTAGTTCATTCACGCTTAAGTGAATACTTTTATTGTCTTATTAAATGTCTCGATCTAGTTAGCTTATGATACTCCCTTGGTGTTCCCCTGCTTGCCTAGCCATTTTATATTAGCCATGGTGGTCAAGAATCATACCTCTTGGCTCAATGGTAGGTGGTGACCCTATGCCCAATTCCTTCTTTGGCTATGCTTCCCCACTTCGCCTCGTTACTGCAAGTGAAGATTTATCATGGTAAAAACGTATTGCTCTTCATTTTACGAAGTCAAAATTATCATAGCATGTGAGCATATTAGCCATCTATTTCCAATTCACATATCGTCACAACGATTAACCAGTGTAACCTGGGTGCATGCACCGAGGTCAAAAACCCCACACAATGGGTGTGTCGTCCCCGATGCAGGTATGTTGCGCAACCGAGTACCCCCAGTATAGCTAAACCGGTTCGCGCACTTGGTGGGACGCGGGGATGCGGGGGTGCAAAGGTACGCGGTTGAGGTGTGCCCAGGGTGTGCGTGAGTTGCAGCCGATGTGTTGCATGAAAAGTCAAAAAAAAAAAAAAAAAAAAAACTTTTTTGCTTTTGTTTTTTATTGTTTTTTCAACTATATTTGGTATGTTATATTGAAGTATCATTTCATACTTAAAATTTTCAGTCATATATGTATACTATGCAACCTCCCCACCCTCACCCCCCTCCACACCTTTGCCGCTACACCCCCGCCGTCCCCAGATTGAGGCCCTTTTTTTCCAATCTATACTTTATATCAGATAATTCTAATACTTTCCAAATTATAATTCATATCAAACTATATTTCCTTACCATTCAAAATATAATACCAAAATAATATAACTAATATATAAACTAAATAGCATTAAATACCCAATTCGCTAAACAAGCGGCACATTAAAAAGGAGGTGATCATTTAACACAACACTTGAAGTGCATATATTAATAAGGTCCCCGATGGACAAGGGGGCCATCGAAATAGGAGAAGAAATAAAAACAAAAGAAATAGGAATGAAGGCAATCATGTAAAGAGCATATTAGGTCGAAAAACAATATAAGGAGCAAACCGAAAAAAGGGTAGAAGAAATAAACACTTAAGCTGCCAATAATTTAGGAGATCCACAAGGGCCATATTAAGCCTAGGAAGAAAATAAAGAAGTAAGAAATATGGGTGAGAGCACATGGAAAGTAGGAGGATAATATCAAACAAAGGAATCTCTTCCCTTTTAAAAGCTACGTATAAACTTACCTCCTTTAGGTCTAAGAAAGTATTATATATGTTAGTATTAATAAGATGATTAGGAATAAGTAGTCATATAAGGAAGTAAGCTTGTCACAATGAGTCATAAATAAATTTAATATTAGTAAATTCATATTATTTATATGTTTAAGTCAAATATAATAGAATTAATAATGAATTGACATATTAATGAAATTGGTCATTATTTATAAAAATATTTCTTGTTTTATATAATTGTAAATATAAGAAGAGGAGTATGGATAATCATATATATCATAATGTTTATATGTTCCTCTTAGTATCAAGTTATGATAATATATGATTGGATACTTAATGCTAGAGGAAATTATATTTTTTAGTATAAGTTAAAAATTATTTACTTATTATTTTTATTTTTATTTTAAATTCAGTCTTAATTTTGGTTCATTCACATCCCTAGGTTATTATCAAAAGGAGTCTAAATATGGGATGTAACAAGGGTTACCAGAGCATGATCTTGTCATCCTACCGTGTAGAAGAAGATATATAAAAAAAATTGCCATGAAAGGTTAGCATAGAGGATAGAAGACATGAACCAATGAACAAATTGTCACAACCCTATTATTGAACTTTGCACGTATAAGAGGAAGATAAGTTAATGTAATCAATAATAGTCATGATAATAAAAAGAGATAAGTTTCTTTTTTTGAATTATGCATATGATTTTTAAGTTAAATATTATGTGTTAAATATTGAAATATATTTTTATCAATTTACATAAATTGGTATTTATGATGATACATGTATTAGCTAAAGGAGAAATTATCCTCATAAGTACCATGCCAAGAATATAGGATAGAGGGTTTGCAAAGGAAAGGGAAATTAATCTAGTCATAGTGAGGAGAAGATTCTCAAAATGGACTATGTTCGTGATGTAGCCTCTGGGAGACTATTTCACACACCTTTAGCACAATGATTCGACCACCCTATGTTGAAGTCAGCCATGGAGTTTTGAGGATGTTCAACCCAAGTAATATCGAGCACTTTGTAAGTTGGACTTAATTGGTAAACATGATAATCAATAATTTGATCATTATTGTATTAAAATAATCAAAATAAAATTTATTAAAAGAGAGTAAAGGAACCCTACTATAAATGGCTTTCCTAATGGAGTCTACAATTAAGGGAGAATTGTAAGGGCACCCTATCACAAAAATAGTTAGGGGAGAACTGCCACCCCACTCCTTTGTGATAAAGGGAGAACAACTAGGGCACCCTATTGTAGTAGTACTAGTTAAGGGAAAGACAAAGAGGGGAATTACAAATAGCTTTCCTATGGAGTCTACAGTGAAGGGAGAATCACGAGGGTACCCTATCACAAAAATAGTTAGGGGAGAACTACTAAGGAAGCACCCTATTACTTTGTGATAAAGGGAGAACGACTAGGGCACCCTGTTGCAATACTAGTTAAGGGAAAGAAAACTTAATGTACCCTAATGCAAGAATCTTTCCTATGGAGTCTACAAAAGGGAGTACTACTAGGACACCCTGTTGTAGTACTAGTAAAGGGAAAGATGCTATGCGAGCCTTTTGGAAAAATACAAGACAAAAATCAGGACACTGCATCTTTCACAAATTAAGCTTTACAAGAACATTGTTAGCCATTAAAAACCACAAGATACCAAAACAATTTAAGGATCCTTTCTACATGACCAATTTTTAAAGTTTGACACTTGGGAGCTAAAAGCATGCTTACAGTTGGCTTTGATTGGGGATATGTAGTTGTAAAGTACATAAAGCATCCAACAATCGCTAGTAGTAGACCATTGTCGAATCCATTGGGGAAACATAGTCGGCATAAAGCAGACAACAAGAGACTGCTTGTAGAGAGTGCAGAGAACAAGGGAACACCAAACACCTAAGCTACCAGCAAGCCAAAACTGAGCAACTAAAACTAAGCACAACCAAAACTTGCAAAGCGGGAAGCTATTTACAAATATGTACAGGTGAGAGGATCTCACCATAGAAATAGAGTCAGGAAAAGCTTAGACAAATCCATTCACCGACTATGAGAAGAAAGAGCCTTTTTGGAACGAGTTGCATCTGGATGAGTCATCTAAATACAACCTACATTTGGAAAACTCCTTACTGCTGCAAACCAAACTAAATGTGTGCAAGAGCCTTATGAATTGATAACCAAACCTGAACAACCACATCTCGTCATAGACTTCTTCTTTTACCTAGGTTTCCAGCATGGAATTCTTAAGACCATCTCCAATCAATGGCAGAAAAATATTAGGCTCAAACATTTTCATAAGGAAAGTCATATCATCCATATGATTGGCATCAATAAGAGCCCAAATTCTGGAAAAATTTCAGCATTTACAACATACCCAGAATAAGAATATACTTCTTCTAGCATAGGAACGACATTTACTCGACTAGCCATTATATCTTACTCCAACCACCTCAGAAAACACTCTATCAAAGCCAAATGCATCAATCAAATCAATGTTTAAATCCTTACCCTTGGGATCTTCATACTTGGTTTCTGATAGAAACCTTTCAATGATCTCTTCTTCATCAAAAGAATTGGCACCCAAGCAAGTTGACGATGATCGAGGTTGTTCAACTTTCTCGTCATCATGAGGTGTTGCATACATCTCAGGTTTTTCTTTTACTTTCAAACTTGTAGAATCCAAAGAAGTCTCATTAAGACACATGTTTTCACTTTTAGCATAAGAGATTTCATGCAAGGAGCTAGGGGTTCTAAAACAACTTGATTTGAAAAACCACAATCATTCTCATATCAAGTAGAATGGAAAGCATCATTTTCAGATTGCACAAGTGCGTGAAAGGATTTATTTTTGAATTGGCTAGAGGGAGAAAAACTACCTGTACTTCTATCCTAAGAAAGAAGAATGGAATTAGGAAGGTTTTCTTCACTTACATATTCCAACCTTGCTGATGTTTGATCTTCATGAGGCTGCACCATTTATTTCTCAGAGGGTATGAGCATGCTCTCTGGGGTTCTATCTTCACAAGAAGTACCTCTTAGGTTGCTTGGGCATACTTGGGGCTGGGTTACTTCCTTACAATCATCAGCATGCTTTCCATTTCCACCTTTTCCAAGCAGATTTCCCGAACTATAGGGTTGCCTCTCAGGGCATGATCCTACTTCATCTTTATCACAAGCTTTATTAGAAAAATCTGGAAAAGATTCATCAAGAAGATCAGATAGCATAGTATCTTCAAAAGAAAAGGATTCCAGAATAGGGTCATTATATACTCTTACAGATAGAGGATTATTTCCATCATAATCTTCCATAAAACAAAAAGCTTCATATTTAGGTTGTGTAGGAGTTTGAAATTTTTCACTCTCCACATCCATAGCAGCAGGGTGGTCTTTTGAAGTTTTAAAACTAAGACTTTCAAATTTTGGAAGGAAAGAAAAATTATGTGCCACATTTTCTTTCGAGCTTATCATATTTCCAAAACCTTGCTCATTTGGACTCACCCATTCTTGCTCTTCAAGGGGCTCTGAGGTTTCTTGCTGAACTTCTTGCTCACTCATAACAAAGAAGTTGTATGAGAGCGAGGATATTAGAATGACTGGAGGTTTTTCATCACCAACCTCCAGTTCCTCTTCAAGTTGTTGCACTTTTCTTTTGTGTCCTTCAAGGTCTTTTAGCTTGTGAAACCTATGATGCACACTCCTCCAGAATAGGGCAGAAGTGTGGTCATCTTCAATGCTGAGATTTGTTTTCATAGTATGTGAAATACTTTCTTTATAGTGCTCCCAAAATTCTTGCAGCACTTTGTCATTCATCTGGATGATCTCCGAGATGGTAGGGTTAGGTCTCATCTCTTTTGTGACCCTTCTATCCGGCATGGTCATTCAACAGAGTCCTCAGTCTCCTACACACAAAGACGAAATAAAAGTTGAGGGACCAAATGTTAGGCACTGAATCTTTTCTTCTGACTCTCTGAGTCCCCAATAGAGTCACCAAAAATCTGTTGGTAAACAGGTTTGTCCTTCGAAAAGAAATACAAAATATGACTTAGAAATGCCTAAATGGAAGAACAAACGCACCAATAGTAGGATGAATTATCATTGATTAATAGCTCTCCTCTGAATTAGGAGGTACAACTTCCTCGAAGAAAGATTTGCAATGAATTAAATGACTATTTATGTCTTTTACCAAAAGACACAAAGGTTTTCTAACATTCACCCATCACTATGGGATGAATGCAATTATAAGATTTACGAATTGAAATAAAGAGACTAAGAACAACAAATAGCCACAAGACCATTTATTCAATCTTCTTACATCAAAGAGAAAATCAAAAAGAACATTACTTTATTTTGTAAACTATAAGTGACCACAAGACTGTATCCGAAACACAAAAGAGATGACCACATGATTAGTACCAATCCAAGAAGTATATGCTCAAACCACAAGATCTGATAAATATAAACTTCTCATCATTATGAATACATAACTAGAGAAACCACATGATTGCTCTATCACTATAATTATAGTCAAATTTGCAGAAAAATAAATAATCTATCTCCCTATTACTCCATTACATTCAATATCAAAACATCCTCCTTTTTCCCTGTAGCCATATGGCTCCTGCAGAAAAAGAAAGAAGCCCCCAACCTCTTGTAAATGTTTTACACTAAATAACATCTTGCATTTCGGTTCTAGTAACTGTTTTTTGCAAATGTATATCTATCCCCCAACAATACAAAGTTTAAATCAATCACAATAGTTTAACATTACAACTTTACAACGTATATTATTGAAGTTGTAATTTAATTATCGTGTTAGGCATATTGTATATATTCTTAGAAAATAGCATAGGGACCTATTGGGCCTATGCAATGTAACTCCATGCGGCTTAGGTTGGAGCTCCAAAATATGTGATCTGGCATGGAAAACAAGTTCACTTGAGCCACAGGTGATTCCCAATGGGAGAGTTTGCAAGACCGTTACAACATGTTATAAATGTTTCCCATTTATATGAAACGCGTGGAAGATCAAATTAGTTTATATATCTTTTCCGCAAAGGATAAATGACACTTTGATCAATATTTGAATTGGATAAGCCAATGATGTTATTATGAGAAACATTTTGCAGCAGGTCTACCTACTCATGCAACTTGCTTTCCTAACATGTTCACATGTATTGACCCCCTATGCCTCTGGCATAATGATCAACATCAATGGGTGGCTTCGGATCTTAGAGGCATGTAGATATAGATCTCAAGTCTATTACAAAGTAATTGGAAAAATATTTGCTTGATATTAACAGAGACCGAAAGGTCAATATATACAAAAGAATGAGATGATGTTTTCTTAGGAAATGATCGTAAAGAATAGAAACATACTATTCCAGAGAAAGCAAAAAACGAAAGCAAACTAAAACTTAAGATATTTACAATAGATAACCATTAACTAATAATAGATGTCTTATCTATTATTGTAATGCCCTCCCTTAATGGTTAATCTATCTAGAACACCAAGCTGTCCTCTGAATTTGACAAACTTATCAGGACCAAGAGGCTTGGTGAGAATGTCTACAGTCTGATCTATGGTAGGAACATACTGCAAATCTATAGTCCCATCTTCAACTAGCTGTCATATGTAATGACAGTGAACATTCACATGCTTGGTTCGTTCATGGAAGACTGGATTGTGTGCTAACTTGATAACGCTTTCGTTATCAACAAATAGAGTAGTCAGTCCTGCTGGTGACCTCTGCATATCCCCAAGCATCCGATGAAGCCAAATAGCTTCACATCCTGCCTTAACAGTCCCTCTGTATTCAGCCTCTGTAGAAGAGAAAGAAACTGTCTGCTACTTCTTGCTGGTCCATGTGACTACACCAGATCCCAAACTGAACACATAACTAGATGTTGACTTTTTATCATCAACAGAACCTGCCCAATTTGAATCTGTGAACCCACTGAGTTTAGGATTGGAACTTCGAGAGTACAAAAGTCCATAATTTGAAGTGCCCTTCACATAACGAAGCACATGCTTTGCTGCCATCTAATGATCAACCTTAGGAGCTGTCATAAAGCGTGAAATATAGCTAGCTATGAAGCTGATATCAAGCCTAGTAGCAGAGAGATAAATTAGGCTGCCTACTAGTTGCCTGTATGTAGTATCATCAATGGAAGGAGAATCAAACTTTGTTGATAACTTGAGACCTTTCTCCATAGGTGTAGATGTAGGTTTGCAATCCTACATTCGGAATTTGTCTAACAGTGCCCTAGCATATTTGGACTGAGAGATGAATATACCAGAAGACTGTTGCCAAACTTGAACACCTAAGCAATAATGCATGAGCCCAAGGTCAGTCATATCAAAAGACTGGCATAAACTCTGTTTGATTCCCTGAATCAAAGATGCCGAACTGCCAATGATGATCAGATTATCCACATAAATAACCAGAAGGATGATGTCATTGTCAGTAGTCTTAATATACAGATTTGAGTCTAAAGAACTCCTCTTGAAGCCTTGATCACTGAGGTACTTATCAATCTTGATGTACCATGCTTGAGGGGCCTGCTTCAAGCCATAGAGAGCTTTTACCAACTAGAGAACCTGACGGTCTTTACCAACAACCTTGAAACCAGGAGACTATGTCATGTAGACCTCTTCATGGAGATCACCATTCAAGAAAGCACTCTTGACATCCATCTGATGGACCTTCCAGCCAAACTGTGCTGCCATGACTAGGACTAATCTGATGGTGCTCATCTTTGCAGTAGGAGCAAAGGTCTCCTCATAATCAATGCCTTGACGCTAAGAAAAGCCCTTAGCCACTAAACGAGCCTTGTACTTATCCAAAGTACCATCTGATTTGTATTTGATTTTGTAGACCCATTTGAAACAAATGAATTTCTTCCCTGGTGGAAAATTAGAAAGGACCTAGATGTTGTTCTTCAGTAGGCTCTGGTGTTCAAATGTCATGGCCTGTTCCCACTCTGGAATTCCTTTAGCCTCGGAATATGTTTGAGGTTCAAACACACTATGTATGTTGGCCATAAGAGCAAAGTTAACAAAATCTATAGTTTTTCTCTTTTTTCGAGCAATTCTCCCATCAATGAGCTCATCATCATGAAGATCAGCAAGTGTTTTAGCCCACCATTTAGGCCAGATAGGAGAATGACCAATAGTAGTACTAGGAGATGCTTGATCAGCAGGATCCTCATCAAAAGAAGTTGGATTAAACTCAGGTGAAGCATCTACAGCGAGGTGATCCTACAGGAGAAGCCGGAGGAGTCTGTACAGGTATCACTGGAATAATTGGAGCTGCAGGAGCTACTAGAGCCCTCCCATCAGGTGGACCTAATGGAAGTTGTACTCCCAAATCATGAGCCATCATAGGCTAGTCTGCTGGATTAGGAACAGGAGAAACAGGTATGAATGGTCCTCGCTACTCATCAAAAACTACATCACAACTGTAGATGAGACAAGATGTCTCAACATCAATTAGGCAGTAGGCTTTGTGAAGACTGCTATATCCAGCAAGCATCAGTTTCTGACTCTTGGCATCCAACTTGGTCCGTGAAGCATCAAGGATCCAAACAAAAGCAAGTGAGCCAAAAACCTTCAGGTTACTGATTCTGGGCTTGCGACCTGACCAAGCCTCTTCCGGAGTTTTACCTTTGACTGCCAGTGTGGGTGACTGGTTCAACAGATAAACTGCAGTGTTAACTGCTTCTGCCCAAAACTGCTTCAGAACATGTCTGTGTTCGAGCATGGAACAAGCCATCTTAGTGATTGTCCTGTTCCAATGTTCAACTACACTGTTCTATTGTGGCATGTGGGGTGTGGTCAAATGGCATTTGATGCCACGTGTATCCAAGAAGCTAGAGAAAGCATTAGAACAAAATTCCCCCCATTGTTTGATCTAAGAGTAATAATAGATTTTCTAGACTCTTTTTCAACTAAGGGTCTAAACTTTTGAAATACAGTAAATGCATCTAATTTCATTTTAAGGAAATACTCCCACATTTTTCTACTGAAATCATCAACAAACAACAGAAAATAGCTGGACCCAAGAACAAAAGGAGTGGCCATAGGGCCGCAGATATCGGCATGAACAAGCTGAAGTACTTGAGAAGCTCGCCAAGAATCGCCATTGGTGAAAGGTGTGCGATGTTGCTTCCTAGCCTAGCATGCGTCAGAAACTCCAAGGTGCTGAGTCTAAATCTCTAGCAATCCAAGAGCAAGCTCATCCCGAGCAAGCTGTGAGAGATAATGCACATTTAAGTGCCCATATTGCTGATGCCAAAGTGTGTTGATAAAAGATCGCCGAGCAGCCATAGCTAAGTCCTAAGAATCACCAAAATCAGTAAGTCTGAAGAGACCATGATCCTCAAGACCCACTGCAACAGTAGACTTAGTCGCTCAATGAGTAATGATGCACTGATGTGAACTGAAGGTGACTACCAAGTGTGGAGAATGTTGCAACAGCTGACTGACTGAGAGTAGATTTAGTTTCATCCTTGGAATGTAGTACACATCAAGCAATATGAGATTCCTTCCAGCAGACTGAATGTGAATGTTGCCTTTACCAACAACCATGTACTCTTCTCTGCCACCAAAAATAACAAAGTTTGAATAAGGCTGGTAGTCAATAAACTAGTCTCGATATTGAGTGAAATGATGAGAGGCACCTAAACCAACGTACCAAGTAGATGACTTCACATGATTTGTAGGTCTTGAAGCCATAAAAGGCAGATTCTACCTGCTCAGTGTGCTCTGCACTATTCGCTTTGTGTTACAAACCTGATTGCTTAGACTGGGTAACTAAGCCTTTTCGACATTAAACCTTCATGTGACCAAACTTGTGGCAGTAGTTGCATTGAATGTTCTTCTTTCTGGAACCATCTGAAGCTGGAGCAGAAGACTTTTGCTGAAATGGTTACTGAAACTTGCCCTTATCCTTGTGAAAGGATTTTGCAGCAAAGGCTTGCTCTGTGGAGGTGGAACTAGAGCTGCTACGGAATTGTTGTTTCCACCAATCTTGCTGCAGCAGCAGGGTGCATAGATCAATGAACTTCAGATCAACACCAGTAGATGTGATGTAGAGTCTCAATAAAATGCTCATAGGATTTTGGTAAACTCCGAAGAGTGATAACCACATATCCTCTTCCTCCATCTTGCGATTGATGGCAAGTAACTAATCACGGATTTCCTGAATCTGATTTAGGTGTGCCTAAAGCGTGGTGCGCTCATCCATGATAAAAGAAAATAGAGTGTTTTTCAGAAAGAAGGCTTGACTTTTATCAGAAGTCTCATGAAGACCTTTGAGATGTGTCCAGATTTTAGTAGCTATCTTGCCGGATGGAATCTAAGAAAGTTGATCATCAGCTACAGATAATTTGAGAAGCATCACTGCCTCTCCATTATTCAAATCCCCTGTATCTTGATCACGACCTAGAGAAGTCCGACGCTTTGTAAAACCCAAAACAAGTTGATTGGTGTTTCGATATTTAAAAATTGCGATGATGCGCTGCTTCCAAGTTCCATAATTGCAACCATTGAATTTGGAATTATGCTCGAGTAGAATATTTGTCACAGATGCCATGGCACGTTTTTGAATGAAAAACTGTGAAGGCGCGTTCTTCGAGGCAAAAAATATGAAAGACTCAAAAGAATTAGAGTGACCCAGAAGAGAGCTTGAAAAACCCAGAAGGAATCTACTATCGGTTTCTGGATCCGCTGACTCGAAAATTGAGGCAGAAAAAAAGGCACCCAGAAAAATCTGACAACCCAATTCAGTTTTCAAAAAACCCACCAAGAATCTACACTCAAAAATTGTCTGAACCCAAAAATTAGGGTTTTGAACAAAAACGACCCTGCTGCAAAAAAAACCACAAAAAATGGTAGAACTGTGTTGAAAAATCAAAAAACAGACAAATCTAGACAAAAATGGGTTTTAGAACTAAACCAGTAGTCGGCAGATTCGAATCTCTCATAACGGAAACCCTAGTCGGATTATCGAGAGAGTTGGAAGCAAATATGCATGTAAATAATTTCAAAAATAAAAGGCAGATAATTTCAACCAAGAAATTATAATTATTTTTGGAAAAAATTAGAGTATTGGCTCTGATACCATATTACAAAGTAATTGGAAAAATATTTGCTTGGTATTAATAGAAACCAAAAGGTCAATATATACAAAAGAATGAGACGATGTTTCTTTAGGAAACAATTGTAAAGAATAGAAACATTCTATTCTAGAGAAAGCAAACTAAAGCTTCAAATATTTAGAACAGATAACCATTAACTAATAATAGACGACTTATCTATTATTGTAATAAAGTCAAGCGTATTGTGCATTGTTTCTCATTTTGGCTTCATGTTTTCACCAACAACCTCTCTACAAATGCACATATTTCATTTGATAGTGCATACGCTCTTCCGTTGGCACTCAATATCTTTCTCGTTCCTCATAGTTGTATACAACTACCGAACTCTTCAACCCATTTCAAGAAGGTTTGGAATATTTCAATTCCAAATACTGTGCTCCTTCTATAAAGAAGAGTCATCCATTTTATGGTAGTGCAATCAAGCCATTGATGGGACTGTCGTAATGTTCCAATCTTTTGACGTGCGCTATTTTGTCGTATGCTATCGAAGCCTTCAAAATTTCACATGATATGATGTTTGGTTCGCCATTGCAATCAAGAAATGATCCTTGTAGTCACTAACTTCTCCAAACAAGGTGACTAATGACCGTGCTTGAGTTTTGGAAATATGGGCACAAATGCAATTCCATCCATTTCTCTCCTATTGTGTGGGTCCCAATTACTAAAGTTCAAAGGAAACATTGTGGCTCCATTATTGTAAATTTATATGCAGTGCTTTGTTCGTGAGCATTTCACCTTGGTTGAACACCCTTGGCATTCAATCAAATTGTTCACGTTCTTTCTTGCCACAGGCCAATCACATGAGACCATGGTTCTAATTGGGTATCTCTGTGAGCCCACGTATTATTCATCAAATTTTCTCCATAGATGATTGAGCATCACCAACAGTAGACCTTGATAGAGACTTCACATTCCATACATCAATTTTGATATTGCAATCGAGGCCATTAAATTTATACAAGAAAGTATTGGTCATTTTGTCAATTGGTTGGTGCTCGGTCTGGCTCTTCACTCGGAAAGTTTCCTCTGCCAATGGACATTTGTTAATCATCTCCATGCCTATCAATATCACGGACATTATGTTGAACAGTTGGCACAGACTGTCTATGCCTTTATGCACGAAACCCGCCATAATTATACTTTACCAAGTTTGACATATTTGTTTTCATGGACCTTATGTAGACCCGATGACAAATCTAGGCTATGTGTTAATTCTTCAAATAGCATGAGCATTCTACATTACTGTGACGATCATCAAATGTTGGGGTTGGGTAATGTCGACTGTGTATGCAAAGTCCATATCATGCTAAGTCAACTATTTCTTGTGTTCCATCGGGTTGACTTCGGACTTCCCCTTCTAGCAAACTTGGTGGTGAAGAAAACATTCCCAACAACACTTGTCGCTTGGGTAGGCTATAAGTATGAGAAATAAATTCAAAGAATAGACATCCAATTACATTCACCACGTCATTAGCTTATAAAGACCTTTCAAACAATGCCTTCAATTATCATGACATTCTATCAAGCAATTGGTATGCTTTTAAATGTATTCAACCATTGCGTATTGAACACAACATAATCTTTTAAGTAGCTGTGATTTTCGAGAAAGACACATTTTTGTTATCCATGTATCTTTTACAATTCTCCAAGATTACCACAAGGCTTTCACTCTTCTTCTTATAAAGTTGAAGGTTATATATAATCAGTCTTTGTGCATGTTGTAGATTCCTTGTGTTTCTATAAGTTTTCAACTTATGTTAGTTCTAGCATTGTAATTTTCCCCATTTTGATAGAAGCCTTCTACTCAATACAACGAAGGTTGCCTTTAGCCAATTCCATATTTGTATATTCAGATGTAGACCTTCCTTCATTAATACTTCTGCTTGCTGTTACCTTCTAAGGTATTCATGATTTAGAGTTATTAAAAAGTAAGCTTACATTGCTCTTTTGAATCTGCATCATTGATTTCATGTTTGGAATACTCAAACTTTGACATGTGAATGTAGAAAATTACTTTAGTCCATGACTTGGGGATCTTGAATCATATGGAGCTTTGAAACATGAGCTTGGCTCTGCGCTTCCTAATTGGAAAACTTGAATTCTTGATCCTTTGAACTCTGAACCTTGAGGCCAAGCATTTGAACCTTGAACTAGAACTTGAACCTAAAGGTTCAAAGTTCAAGTTCAACACAATATCAGGACGCTGCATTTTTCACAAATTAAGCTTTACAAGGACATTGTTAACCATAAAAAACCACAAGACACCAAAACAATTTAAGAATCCTTTCTACAGGACCAATTTTTGAAGTTTGAAACTTGGGTGCTGAAAGCATGCTTACACTCATGAACCCAACACACAAACTACAACAATCCTCTAACCTTAATAAAAGTGAAGTAAATGAAAATGTTTGCGTTTAAGTGATTGAATGCATGCTCTAATACATATATATTTAAGAAATGATCAAGTTTCTCTAAGTGATGGATTTAATTGACAAATAAAGAAGTAAATTCATTTTCAACGCATTAAGATCTTTTGAGAAGCCTATAAATGTTAAGAAAAACAATAAAATGAATAACATTTGGCTGCATTTGTAACTACCCTAGAAGATAGATGTAACATACACATTTTTTGGGTCTTAATTAACAACTAACATATTCAAAGAAATATAGTTATTACTTCATTTTCATAGGAAGACAATTATGTCAATTATGCTCATGTGAATGAGATTTAGCAGTTACAATTAATTAAACGGAAAACTCATAACTAACATCTGAAAAACACTATCAATAAATTTATTATGGAAATTAAAATCTACATACCATGGAACTTGAACCGAGAAATCATTGTAGGGATGCTTCTACAATCACCCAAATTAGTCCACAAATATCACTTAGGATACATTGACGATTACCATTAAATACCACTATATCAAAATCAAGTAATGATTATCATTAAATACCACTATATCAAAATCAAATGACAATTACCATCAAATACCACTATATCATTTAGGGCATCACATACCACTGTATCAATTAGGGCATCGATTACCATTGGATCATTTAGAGCATCAGATACCATTGTATCATTTAGGGCTTCAAATATCATTATATCAATTAGCGCATCAATTACCATTGGATCATTTAAGACATCAGATACCATTGTATCATTTAGGGCTTTAGATACCACTGCATCAATTAGGGCATCAATTACCATTGGATCATTTAGGGCATCAGATACCACTATATCATTTAGGGCTTCAGATACCATTGCATCAATTAAGGCTTCAATTACCATTGGATCATTTAAGGCATCAGATACCACTGTATTATTCCTTTCCTTCCGATTGCTTAACTGCAGCAATAACATAAGATTAGAAAATATGCTCATAATCATTAATCTTATAAATGAAGGACTAAAATAACAATCCATTAGATAAATCTATCTCTCGCAAATAAATATATTCCATGTTTGGAAGATCAATCGATCTAATTGGTTGTCAACTATATTGATGACAAAAGTTGTTTTCATTTAAAGAAATTACTGTAACGATGATACAACTCAATTAATCTTAACTTCTACTTGAATATACGTCATAAAAGTAAAAATACATGTTACTAATAATTGTTTGAATTGCTCATCTTTATCAGATGCACATCCTGATATCTTGAGGAGAGGGGAAACATTGTTAGGGGCTTAACCACACTAATCTCCACACAGTCTCTAGAATAGACATGGAACACCTTGTCATCCACTGAGCATCTCGGTATCTAATCACAACACTCGACTTGACAACAGGAGAAATACAAATAACATGATCGTGCATGAGCTATTAAATGATTCCTTTTAAAAATGACAAACAGTGTTATGTCACATCTGATTCTGTTTCATGTTATTACAGATTTCTTTCTCTCACCTCTTCACGCTTTTCTTTGGCTATACAGCCAGTGAGTCCTAGGTGCTCAAAATCTCAGAGCAAACGACTCTGTCAATTGATTCATGAATATTATATAGTTCCAGCATTTCACAAGCTATGATTTGAGAGATTATATTCTTTTAAAAAAATAATGGCAAAAATAATTATCATCTGATTCCAATGTCTATTGGCAAAAATAACTTAAGATTCCATGTTATAGATACTTTGCTATGCTTATTGGTAAGAAACTCCCTAAAGTTATTTAGTTGTGAATGAAGATAATCTACAGCTTGCTACCATGGAAATCGAATTGTAATAACAATGAAATATAACAATAATTGGGAGTGATTACCACATAACTTGATAAAAATCCGGCAACTGTCTAGAGTCTTGCTAAATGATTTGTATCAACTCTTCTTCGGTTTGCTTGTAGGCGAATCCATAGTGTATAAATACGACTTAAATCCTCAGTCGGGAAAGAACATGTATGACAGACTATAATATGATGGCACTACTATGAAATGAAATTGAATTCGAATGGACTTGCAAAAATTAATTTGGTTTATAGTAGAGTATCGCTAGTGGAGGAAGCTGGAATAAGCAAGGAAAATGCAATAATAAAAAGGAAAGTCGGAAATATGTTCTCCGTATTTCATCTCACCCGACCCATGGTATAAAAAATATTAAGAGGGACTCGTCGGCTTCCATAACTTAAAGAATATTTTCCAATTAAAAACGCCAAATGCTCAATCAGTTTCAAACAAGAAAAGAACAAAAAAAATGAAAAAAAGAGTTGGAAGATTATAAGTCAAAAATTATTACGATTTATATTTATATACATACATGTAAATATATTGGTGAGGTGGCATCATTTTATTATAATAAAATAATACATATGATGGTGTCCCTTCATTTTTATATCTATGTGTATGTACATAAATATATATATTATAATAATAGGATAAAAAATCATTTAAAATCCTTTGAGGTATGCATTATATTTTAATTAAGTTATTTAAATTAAATTATTTTGTGTTTTAAATTATTTATTTAATAGCTCATATGGTTTCATCGATTGTATCATGATGTTCAAGTCGCTAGGTCCTCAACTATGGTGATTCACGATTCATACTCATTTGCCTAGTGATGGTGATGCTCATGTGCTCAATTCCTTTCTGACAATGCTTCCACCCCTTCAACGTGCTTCCTACAAGGAAATTCTCTGCATTTAAATCATATTACCGTAACAAATTATTTAATCATAAATAATCATAACGACCAATCCCATTAATTCATGATAAATAATCAACTAGCATGTTATCTTCATATGAAATTGCAACAACTAACCATCTTACCATTTCGCAAGATTTTAACAAATTTAACTATCAACTGACTTCATGTGAACCTCAACAGCTATATAAACATTTTAAATTAGGTCAAAAATTGGGATGTAACAATAGAATGAGAGTTTTGGAACCGTATGTAGATTGGATATCTTTCTAGATATTATAGTCATAGTTATTTTGGCAGACATTATGGGAAATCTAGAACAGAAGAAAATGCAATTACAATCAGTTTATGTTTTAAGTTAACAATATTATATTATAAGATAGACAACAATGAAGACTATTAATATAATAAAGTGCAATATGTTAAAAGGTGCGAAGTAATAAAGACGCAATTTAGTAAGAGCTTTGCAACTCATTATAACAGAAATCAAAGTACAATTCATTATGCAGCGATTCATTTTGTCTTCCAAAAGTGAGATTTAAATTAATGACCAACAAATTGCGATTAAGGAAGAGGGGCATATCATTAATAAAAGATTATGAAAATTAACATGCATGATCTGTCTCTTAATAGAGAGTCACATCTTCTAAGAAGAAGGTAAAGATATATAGAGAAATCAGAATTGGGTTTTGTTAGAGCTTGTGTGTGGTAGAGAGATAAAAAATATCAACAAAGATATTATAAGAAAATTAATAAGATCTATGGAAAAAATTATAAAGAGAACTAAGTGCACATGTGAAAAGGGATAATGAATTTAAATCAGATTTATATAAAGATATTATAAAGGACAGTGTTGTGTGAAGAATATTTAAAGGAGAAATTTGTGTGAGTAAATTATAATAGAAAAAATTTGGGAGATTATTGAAGGAGTAAAAAAAATTAGTTGCAAGTTGTACTTCTATTGACAGAAATGTTTCACATGAATTTTATCCCAAGTAAATGTTAAATTTTCATTCTTAGAGAGAAGATAACATTTTTTCTAAACTATCGAAGGCTATCAAGATATTGGAATAATTGATCGATGTAGAAAAGCAATTTATACAACAATACTAAAAAATGATCATAATAAAGTGATGCCATTATGGGAAGTAACATGGAAATAAATTCTAATAAGGAAAAACAAAATGATAGGAAAGATATATGAATCTATATAAAATAAGAAATTCATGAAATATGGAGGAAAAAAATGCAAATTGTAATTGGGAAATGTGAAGTAAATTATGTTTGATTCTAGTGGAAACACTAAGAAGATTTTGTCCAACACACATCATCATCAGAAAGGGTCCATGGAAAGAATATTGTATTAAGTAAATAATCATCAAATATTGTGGAGTTAAATCAAGATAAGTTTTTCTTCTTATTTATTTATAGAAATTTAAGACAAATTTTATACAACTTTTTTATTTTAAAAAAAAATCATGTTATTTAAATGTATTGAGGCACTCATCTTAAGATCAAATTATTATTTTTATGATCAACCTAAGAGAAGATCTCAAGTGGATGAAATACAAGGAAAAGGGAAAGGTATGATCTATGAACAAAATGCTATATGTTTAGATCATTTCCTTACAAGTTAAGGTAAGGCCTGCAGTGGAACAGACTGTGCTACATCATACAAAGGCACTAGGTAAGGCCTATAATGGAATGGGCATGAGCTACATCATACAAAGGCACTAGGAAGGCCTATAGTGGAATGGGCATGAGCTACATCATACAAGGGCACTAGGTAAGGTTTGCAATGGAATGGGCTTAGGTTACATCATACAAAGGCACTATCTTGGGAATAATGATCAGAGTGAAGTAATTACAATAAGGGGGAATGGTGAGGCCCACTAGGTACACTACTCCATATGATATGGGGCCAATGGGGGTAGAGGATCTGCCCTTGGGCCTAGGGTTGGATAGCAGGGCACCCAATTGTAGTTCTTCCTCTAAACCTAGAAGGATATACTGATTATCGAAGTAGACCACCTTGATGGATGCCCGACACCTACCATCAAGGCCAAGGGGGTCAAAGTCCTGCCCTTGGGCTTAGATTATGATAAAATATAATTATGGAAGAAAACAAGCATCTTGCTAAGTAGGCCACCTCGTGTGGATGCCTAATACCTGCCATCGAGGCCAAGAGGGTCAAAGTCCCACTCTTGGGTTTAGTATGGAATTATCTTGAACCTAATTTATCGTGACACACTTTTCTTCGAAATTTATATATGTATGTATATATGTACTAATAATTTTTTGGTTGCAGGTTTCAAAATAAAGTAGAATAAGTACACCAGAAATTGTAAATTACAGGACTTATTCAAGAAAATGCATACCATGTGTATTATGTGTTTACGTTGTGTATGCTTTTTGTCTCCATGCATCATGCATCTACATCGTGTATGCTTCTTGTCTTCATACATCATTTGTCTACATTGTGTATGCTTCGTTACTTAATGCATTTAGTGTCTACTTCGTGTCTTTTTTGTGTATTTATGTATCAATGTGTATAATTTGTATATGTTTTATAGTTTCTAACATTGTATTTTTATGCATATTAACTTTACATGGAAAGATTTGTATAAATTGTCTTTGCTTGAGGACAAGAAAATTTTGAAAGGGGAGGACTGTGATGTTCTCAATTTTAGAATAGGTTTTAATTGGAAGCAAGAATTAAATGTCACTATTAGATTAACATAATAATATAAATGTACTAATATAACAATGTTATAATATATATAATAATAATAATAAATTCAATGTATATATATTCACAATATATCAAACGAATAATCACAAAATTATTCTATTATCTACATTATTAATATAATAGTATATATTACATAATGGAGTCAAAATATAATTAAAGTAAGGAAATATAAAATAATTAATAATGTATTTAAATATTATATAGTATTATTGATATGAGATACAATATTAGAATGTGAGTTAATTAAATCTTAACTGTAATATTTAGATTAATTTTCACTTGATAGAATGTGACTATTGGCCATTACTCACTAGTGATGACATCTATAAAAAAGAAGAAAAGAGAGATTTGAAAAAAAAAATGGAATTTATGGAATTCAGATGAATATTAAGCTGACATAGGTATGGATGGGAAAGCTAGGGCCAAAGGCAAACCTAACAGTCCAAACACCCTGCAGAGTAAACACAACGGAAGCAAACAACACAAAGAACAACATCAAGGAGAGAAGGAATAGAAAATCCTTTATTAATTCATCAAATTATCTGCATACATGGCCGGCTATGAGGCCTTCTAGGTTACGACCAACAAGATTTACGAAATTCCAAACTTAATATTTTCACAGATCCTTCATTCTAATGCTTCTAGCTCCCTTGGCTTCACACTCGATCTAGACGCTCCTCTATATCCTTAACCTAGGCCTAGAAATCACTATTTATACTTGCCAAAATGACTTACAAAAGATTCTAGATCTTTTTACATAATAGAAGGCTGACCTTAAAATGGCCTGCACACATCCCAAGACAAGATCCTTACATTAAATCCACAACCCAAATTAAATACATATGTCATCTCACACTAGGAACCAATCACAGAAAAACTCAGTCAAAGAAGGAACCGAGTATCAACAACTCAATAGGCTTGCTCAACACATGAAGGAATGCTCGACCAATACTAGAATGCTCAACACATATAGGAACGCTCGGCCAACACTAGGCAACAACTATAGTTCGGCAACTACTAGAGCTCGGCAATGACTGCAACTCGACACATACTGCCCAAATGAACAAAGATGAGCAAAATAGCAAAGCAACCCAGGATGCTCTTGCATCATATGAAAATTGAAAATAGTCCTAGAAAGGGACATTACATGGTGCATTTCTAGGAGATAACTCTTGCCATGCATCATCTTTATATCTCATATTTTCATTTCAAAGTCATGACATGGTTTGTATTAACTAGCTAAGATCATGATGACCACAACTATAATGAACAAATTGAAGCTAAGTCCCTTACTTTCAGACCAAAATCAAATTCATTTCAAGTACTGGGCTCAATCGAATATGCACCATTGAATTCCTAACCTTAAATGTGTGACTATTATCATGTAAACTTTAAAGCTCAAACTCAAACCATGCAATTTAATTTAAAATTCTCATCAACATTTAGCATCTACACGTTCACTTCATTTTGTAATATCATAATCATCAGAATTCGGGGGTGTTAAAATTTGAGTACAAATACTCAAACCTGGATTGCAGTTCCTTAAACAAATCAAATTCTGTCAAAATTCTAGGTGGAATTACTTGATTATCTTTTCCCTTACCGTTCAATAAGTTTAGATCACACTAAAAAATCGACTAATTTTCACTATTTGACCGCTCCTTGTATAACTCACATATCTTCAACACATGAACTTTGTATGATTCGATCTGCACTTGGTATTTTCTTTAAATCACACTATATAGGATTTTTTTGATTGGGAGTTGAATTAGATTCAACAACTAATATATAGATTTGATTAATTAAAGGTTGTCACTCTCCTCAAGAGCTGACCTGGCCTTGGAAAAATACAATTTAAATGAAACACATCTATACATTTCATGACCAAGCCGACCTGGCTGTCATTTATTTAATTTGAGGCCATTTAATTAATTGGGATTTAGTTAAAATTGTTCATGGATTTAATTCTGGTCTCCTTAATTTAAATCAAACCCCTCCATTTAAATTCATACCCCATTATTCAATTCAAATCTCTTGGCATTTGATTCCATCCTTCTCCATTTGATTCAAGCAGCTCCATTAGATTGTGCCCCATATCAATTAATTTAATCACCTGATACAAGGCACTCACACAGCCCCAAAAGTGGGAATCTTCCCTCAATTGGGGGTTGACTTGTAATGCGTTTGGAAATCTCCATCAAATAGGGTGCTTTACCAAAACATAGAATGGAGATTTACAATACGTAAGGCAAATGTTTAATCAAGAAGTGGAAATCGCACCTAACGCAAGTGAAAACAACATACCTTAGAAACTCATGGTAAATAAGGAAAATAGAGAGGACATGATGTGAAAATCGAGAACAATAAGGCAAAGTCTACAACCTGAAGTGGAAATTGAGGATGGATAAGGAAAACTTACACAAGTGCAAGTAGAAATCAAGTATGAATTAACGAAAATGCAAACATCAAGAAGTGGAAATCCATCCCAAATAAGACATGTAAACACCGTGAAGTAGAAATTAAGCATGTGTAAGGAAAAATGCAAATAGCATGAAATGAAAATCGAACCCAACTAAGGAAATGTAAGGTGGAAATGGAAACAGAATAAGGCACTTGTAAAGCCATTTCAATCCTGAAATTACCTGCAGTGATTTGCATCTGATCTTCACCATTTGAATCAAACTTGATTTCAAGTGTTTGAATTTCAAACTTGTCATCTTGAAAGTTGATCAAGTTGTTGATATGCATTGCCAAAGTGTTGTTGAGTCTCCATGCTCAGGCTGGACATTCCCACAAAAACGTTTGAGTACAACTTTCACATCTCCTCATCTACAAAATTTATGCTTCTCTATTGATTAACTCAAATCCAAATTTCATTACCCCTGAATTGCTTACACCAATATGATCAAAACCTCTTTTCTCTTGATAATACTTCATAATGAATCTGATTTGTCAAGCCCTCTTGGGCTTGACCTAATTTATCCCATTGTTCACACTTCCAAATTTGCTTCTTATTTATTTTCTCAGGATCAATCTTCATTTTTCTCTTTCCCTTCCTAGGTTTGAATTCTCAAAATCTTGCCAACTTACTTGAAAACTAGCACCCCTCGACAACTAAAGCAAAAAGAGGGGGTCCGCATTTGCAATTGGCTGATAGTGTGATAACCTCACAACAATCTGTCCAATATGTTATGATTATAAAAGGTTTATGTAGTAAGAAGTGTGATCTAATGAAGAATTGGGAGGACACTATTGGCAAAAGGTTTAGGAGGTCACACCAGTGTGAGATTGTTTCCATGTGTAACTGCTACTATTTACTTTCAAGTATTGGATACCATGTAAATAATATAAAGTTCAGCATCTAGGTTGGTATGTACATATTATTCCTTGAAAAATCCTTTAATGTTATATCTTGGACTTAGTGATCTTGGTCAAGGTTAGATCAAGGATGAAATTACCTCACTCCTTTCTTCTATTTAATTTTGAATCGAGGGTGGCAGCAATTCATAGAATATTTTTACTGGTGCTGATCAATTATAAACTCTTTTAAGACATTGTACAAACTATTAAATATTGGGAATATCTAAGGTATCATCCTTGGCCTTGGCTTGTTGAGCAGAATCTTTCATCCAAGCACTGGATCCTTTGGCTTCAGAAGGAGTATGGATGGCAATCTAGAGGGTTTTCTTGTAGAAAATGAATGTGATATCATCTCATGGAGTAAAAATTGCTGCACCTCCATGGGCTTCCATGGTTAACATATCTAGATCAATGATACACTACACTGCACTTCATAGTCCAGTCAAGAATATGGAAGAAAAGAAAAATGACTAAGAAGATGCCTACCTAGATCCCAAGAATAGATAAAGTATGGCAATTATGTGTTGATTGACGAGACAAGCTTTATTGGAGTGCTTGATCATATAGGTTGATTATGAATTTCTACTTTTATTCTCAAATTTTTTACACTTCATTTTGAATAAATTTGGCAATGATTTTAGCTAACTTCAACTCGTGAAGGAAGATCGGTGAATTCTAGATGGTAGTCCAACAGAGGAATTATTTTTTCTTTCTATTATTATTAAAAAAAATGATACTTATTGTTGACCTAATTTGAAATATAGCCGTTGAGGTTCACATGAAGTCATTGGTGGTTTAATTTGTTATAATCTGGTGAAATGGTAAGATAGTCATTATGGTTTCAAGTGAAGATAACATGCTAGTTGATCGTTAATCACAAAGTCATGGAATTGAGAAGATGGTTAACTGCTATGATTAATTATGACTTAATAATTTATTATGATAATATAATTTAACTGCAGGGAATTTCCTTGCAGGAAACATGTTGAAGGGGGTGGTAGCATTGTCAGAAAAGAATTAGGCAAGAGCATCACCATCACTGGGCAGATGGGTAGAGGATCTAGCGACTTGAAACAGGATACATCTGTGGAACCGCATGAGTTATTTAAATAATTAATTTAATCAAAATAATTGAATTAAAATATAAAACATATCTCAAAGGATTTTAATTTATCTTTCATCATATTATTTTAATAAATATTTATAAACATGCATATAATATAAAAATGATTTCGCACCATTATAATTTAATAATTAATAAAGTGATGTTACATGTACATATAAGATTATAATAATGTCGGAATTATAATAATATTTGAATTATAATCTTCCAATTCTATTCTTTCTTTTAATCGATTAACACTTAGCATGATCAATTGATTTTATATTTGGCTATTCAAATTGTCTTAATCTTTCCAACTTCTCTTCCAACCTTTTTATTTTATTTTCCCTCTTTATTTCTCTCCTTTTTCAATTCGAATTCATGATGTATTCGAGTGGGTAAATAGTCTTCTTGATAACCGATGGTAGCCAAAGGGTTACGGCTGACCATTAAAAAGAGTATCATGAATCGATTTGGGGAGAACTTCTTTCTTTTCCTTTTGCATTTTTCTCTTTCTTTCCATCTGCTATGTCTTCTTATCAAGCCGAGTGAGAACGTTCTCAAATATAACCATTCAGAAGTTCTAAAATTTGATTCATTCCTTTCTCCCTTTAATTCCATCAACGATAGGAATTTAGAGAAAAGAGTTATACAGTGGGCGATCAAGAATTCCAGCCGCAAAAGAAAGAAATCCGAATTTGTTTGCAGGTCATGTGTCTTCCTTGCTAAGTCCCAAGCGATTTTAGTCGACTGCCATTACTTCCTTTTTCTGAATTGTATACCAAGAAATCACTGCCTTGTTTGGTACGCTTACCATTAATATATTTTTCTTCTGCTACATAAAATAAATAGTGGACTGAATAGGAAATGTATTTTGAATGCATAACTTCCATCCATAGTTGGAATTACATATAGTTCAGGTCATGATTAAATGCAATCATATTTCATAAGATTCCTTCTTTTGCTGAGCATATGCCCAACTATAGTCGGCTACAAGAAATTTAATATTTGTGTTTGTGTTTTACACTTTCTTCTTTCTTGTTTGTTGTTGGTTACATATTGATAGAGCTAAGAATAAATTAAATATGTTTTTCGAATTCTTTTCTCTTTGATTGAGCATCCATCCATGGTCGGCTAGGCATGTTGAATAGAGATCAATTTATAATACTAGCTGTTTGTATTCTGAATGTATATGAGATCATTCACTGAGTATCCCTGAGTATATACCATTTATGAATTCATTTGGCAGTTGTATCAAACTTGATTGATTACATAAATCCACATCAATGCACATCTTTTTATAAATTTTCCAAACATATTTAGAGAATTTGTAACACCAAGGAATTCACCAACAGAAAAACCATGAAATGGTGAAGAGGTGGAGTTGATCTGCGAGAACGCGGAAGAGGAATCAGTTATGATTAAATTAATTAATTAAACATTCAATTTTGAAATCTTTAAAGAACATAATTATGTAGTCACAGAGTGTGAAATGTTGGATGTTTGTAATCTTCTTAAATAATTGACAGAGCTGTCTACTCTTAGAATTCCGAACACCTAGGACTCACCCGGCTATGTAGCCAAAGGAATGGGTGATGAGGTGAGAGAAAAGAATCTGCAATAATATGAATCTGTATTAATTATGGCATATCAAGGTTTAACATTTTTAAAGGAAACATTTAATAGCTCATGCAAAAATCCTGTTTAATGTATCTCCTGCTGTCAAGTCGAGAGATGTGTCTAGATGCCAGAATGCTCAGCTGATGACAAGATGACCCCTGTCCATTCCGAGTAGGGAGGGCCTTTCTCATTAGAGATTGTGTGAGGATTAAGGTCCGAGGTTGGGTGGTTAAGCCCCTGGCAATGTTTCACCTCTCCCCAAGATGTCAGATGTGCGTCAGACAGAGATAAGCTATACATCCACTTGTTTGTCGGAAAATAGGTATTATCACTTTTATGATGTATATGCAAGAAGGTAAGATTAATTGAGTTAATTCATCGTTACATTTATTTTACACCAAGATGCAAGAGATAGATTTATAAATTGTTTATCATTTATATGAATATCGTATATGAGCATATTTTCTAATCTTGAGTTATTGCCACAGCTAAGTAATCGAAAGGAAGGGAATGTTACAGTGGTATCTGAAGCCCTAATTTGATTCAGTGGTAACTAGAACCCTAAATGATACAGTGGTATCAAAAGCCCTAATTGAATCAGTGGTATCGAAAATCCTAATTGATACAGTTGTATCAGAAGCCCTAATTAAATCAATGATATCGGAAGCCCTAATTGATATAGTGGTATCGGAAGCCCTAATTGAATCAATGGTATCGGAAGCCCTAATTGATACAGTAGTATCAGAAGCCCTAAATGATCCAATGGTAATCAATGTCCTAATTGATACAATGGTATGTGATGCCCTAATTTTATATAGTGGTATTTAATAGTAATCGTCATTTAATTTCGATATAGCGACATTGGATGGTAGTTGTTGTTTGATATTGTTATAGTGATATATGTGGACTAACTTGGTTGGTTGCAAAAGCATCCCTACAATGATTTCTTGGTTCGAATCCCATAGTATGTGGAATTTATTTTCTATAGTAAATTCATTGATGAAGTTTTAAGTTAAAAAAAAATTTGTTTAACTATTTTTAGCGGTAAATCTCTTTCACATGAACATGACTACTATATCTGTCTTTCTATGAATTTGAAATAATAACTGTATTTCTTGGAGATGTTAGTTGTTAAATAAGACCCGGAAAATCGAGATGTTACACTTATTGAGGAGGCTAGTCAAGAATTGATTCTTTTGTCTAGTCTAGATTTTTGTTTGCAAATACTAGATCATCTCATAGTTTATTAAATTACAATTGTAACACATATAAGAAAAGCATGAAAATCTGATACTTTCACATTATTTTCTTTCCTCTTGTATAACATTAGTATAATTTATTTTTAATTTGTTATAGAAAAATTTAAAAAATCAATTATGTATATAATCAATGCCCTTGTGACTGCTCCTTGCTTGAAACCATATAAACTTAAATCCGAAATAGGCCAATAGGTGAAACTCCCAATTTTCTTATATTTACATTCTTTGCTCAAGCATGAGATAGATTATGAGGAAGTGGAAACAATGGTACTTGTTGATGTGATTTTTGTTCCACAACAACATGCAAAGTTGAATACTTAGTATTCTAGGATGAAACACCAAATGTCCATCTCTCTCTTGAATAAGGATGCTCATATGCTAAACATTGTAAAAGGATTGTGTGATCAAGTGAGACAACCTTGAGGTCCCTTCTTCTTGTGAACTTTAACTCAGTTATAATGATGTGATTTGTTGGTTATCACAAAAGACTTACATTGTTCATTCAATGGATATCAACTTGAATTTAACTTCTTCCAACCCAACAAACTGCAAATAAAAAGGTTTACAAAACCATCTTATTCCTAGAATGCAAGAAATTGTAAATGTCTTCGTGACCCTATTACACTTAGTTTAGCCATCAACATTAACCAAGTTAATGCAATCTACTAAGGTAAATGTAGGATGTTCAGACTACCAACATTCCATTAACACCATCCATCAATGCATATCAATGTGCAAGCAATAATTGAAGTTAATTTCATATGAATATCATCCAGCCATGCAAGGCGTACTTATAATCAGCAAGCAACTAGTGGTTTTCTCTAAGCATGTTCACCAAATGTGCATCCAAAATCACTTCCATTCAACTAAACACTATTTATAATCAACACAAACTAAAGTCTACTCTAGTGAGGAATTGAAGAAACCATGCACTACTCCAAAGAAACACAAGTTATCCACTATGAAGACTAGGAATGAATCAACAATTACTTTCATAGCATTACATTAACAATTTCAACAAGTCTCCTCCTTAGCTAATGTCATATAATTTTAATCACCTCTCCAATGAATCTAAAATCTAACCCCTTGCAAATGATACGGTCTAAAAATCCCAACCTGTTCTAACTTCAATTCATATAATACCCCTTATAAATCTAATCACAATCTGATGTTATGAAACTCGAGGAATATTATCAAACATTTAGCATACAATGTTGGAATATTACATTCCAAATTTTTGCCTAATTTAAAATAATAACGAAGATAGGTCAAAGATAGGTTAAAATAATAATCACTAGAGGTCAAAGTGCTAGTAGTTAGAAGATAGGTTGATGGAAGGAGTTCATAGCCTTGTCGGCTGACTAGCCAACACTCTAACAACAAGATGCTCAGATTCAAGACAGTAGTGTCCCAAGTCTAATCCCAGGATAGGGAGGGCCTTTCTCGGTAGAGATTGTGTGGGGATACTTAAGGGTCCACGGTGTTAGGATTTAAACAGACAAAAATAACAATTACATGCAAATATAACCAATATCAAAAAATAATAAAACACGTAAAAGAGAACACAAGACACGAAGATTTAATGTGGTTCACCCAATCTCTGGGCTACATCCACCAAACAACGAATCCAATATTCTTATTATTAAGTGATTACAACCTGATTACAATCTGTAATCCCTTACAACTCAATACTGCCGCAAGAAACTACTATCACACCACATATAGTGAAATCCCTAATGCTAAGCCATTTTATACAAGCTTTTACCGCTTAAAAAATTAGGGCTGGATAATTTTGACAAGTTAACCTAAAGTGTCCTTGACGAGTCAACCTTGGGAAATGGAAAATGATTCAACTCAAACATCCTTGACGAGTCAACCAAAAAACTCCGAACCCCAAAGAATTTATGAAAAGTGTACAACACTTCACTAATCAGTCACCACATATCAATAGTGGTGCAGGAGCACCCACAATAAATGGTGACTCATCAAAGTCCTAGGAACATCTAGAATAGATTAGATCTATCATCTAGGCATCTAGACCAAATTGTAAGACCCAGTTCCAAGATTGGCACAATTAAAAGCCCTTGGTCAACTATGGTCAAAGATGGTCAAAGGGCCTAAAATCTTAGGATTTTGCATATTTTCATGTTTTGACATGTTTTGGTCCTATTTGGATCAGTTAGAGTAGTTTTAACAAATTTTGCATATAGTTTGCAAAAATTGCTAAAAATAACTTTTTGCAAACAAGTGTAAAACCATCCCAACGGCCACAAACAAGTTTGAAATGTTGTTGTAACCATTGGAAGGCCTATAAGAAGCCCTTTTAGGCAGGTGATAGGCAATAAGGATGTATCACACATTTTTGAATCAATAAAATACCCTGTTTTCTTGCAACCTGCCTACTAAAACACATTGTATGGATATGTACGAAGTTGAGACCCACATTTCTAGATAGGTGGATGAAGTAGCCTTCCAATGCACTTGGTTTGAAGGTTTTACCAATCACCAAACTCAAGTTATTTATATTTTTGCACAAGTGAGTTGGAATGAGTTGCTAACCTAGGGTTTTGAGCATTTTTGTTCATAACCAGGGATTTCACCATAGGATTCTAACAGCCTTTGGTGAAATCCTAGTTTTTTTCATGTATTTTAAGATGTATTTAGTCTCAAGCTTGTACTTGCAAGGAACCATTAGATATTTGATGCCCTAGGCATGCAAGACCCATGTGCATACTAGGAAATGAATGCAGCAACCCCCACAACTTGCTCTAGATTTGGCATCAAGGCTTGAAATCAATTTTGAAACATGCCTAGGTCTGCCCTCACATGTTCCCATCATTGGTTTGTAGTATGGGGTTCTAGAACATGTACCTCCTTTGTTAATGGAGACCTAATAGGCCTAATTGCCTAGGCGAGATTTTGAACAAAACCTTATTTGTTTGCTTCATCAAACCTTGATGCTTCAGCATGTGTTGTAAGTCCCAAAAGGGTATCCAAAATAGTGATTTATTCCCTAGGTTGTGTGGGGTCATTTGCAACTAAGTCATTTTTTATCAAAAACGGCTACTAGCCTTTTCGAGTGGTTTTCCAAAGAAACCACATGCTAGAAGTTGCATAGTTGGACTTTAACCATTGAATCATTCCATTTATGACCTAAATAGACCATTTCCTTGTGTAGGAGTCTCCCTTGGTCATTTCATGAAGTTTAGGGTTGTTTTACCAAAATTGGTCAAGTAGTGCATTTGAGCAACTTGTGATAAGTTGTCTTGTTTGTAGGGTTCCTTTGTGATTGGGCTTTTCCCTATTTGGATGATTGGTTGTGATAACCTAACATCATCCTTGAAGCACTTGTGATTGGTGCTTGTACTTTTGATCATCATACCAAGACATTTGGTTGATAGGACTTCAGTAAAGAAGGTCTTAGGACCATTTGATCATCATTTGATCAATCCCACTAGGTTCCATCACATCAAACAGTGTCCCACTTGGGAACTGATCAAGCTCCACACTAAACCACCTCCCACTTGAAGACTGACCTTGTAGCAATACCGCTACCACATGAGGCTCCCATTGGATCAAACCACCCTGGACTCAGTTGTTCCTTTATTCTGTTCAATCTAGAAGAGCAATCGAAGTTGAAGAGGAGTCAACTTCTTCCTTGTCACCACCTTTATAAATATATCGATTGGATTTTCATCTGTATGTATCTTGTCCAGTTTTAACTGTCCATCATCCAAAACTAACCAAATGAAATGGTACTGCAACTGTATATGTTTTGTCTTTGAATGCAGAGAATAATTCTTAGCAAGATGAATGACGCTCTGTCTATCTGTATATAGATAATTATCCCTCTGTGGATGTCCCAATTCTTCCATGAAGAATTGAAGCCATATCATCTCCTTGGCTACCTTTGTAGTAGTAACATACTCTGCCTCTGTAATGAATAAAGCATTCACTTTCTGTAACTAAGAAACCCAACTCACTATTGTTCCACCAATAGTAAATACATAACCTATAGTTGTCCACTTGGTATCAAGATCCCCTGCCAAATCTGATGTAATGTCCCAATTTTCCCCAACATTGGAGTTTCAGGGTTTAGCCTATTATTGTGATCCTCACAGGCTAATTATGGTGGATAGAGGGTCTTTTGTGGCAATGGCTTGGCTTGGGAGGGTCTTATCTTCTCCACATCTCCGTAAGCTATAGGTTGGTCTTCATTTGGCTCAGATCAGACTTCATTTGGCTCAGGTCAGACTTTGTTTGGGCTTAGTTTTGTGTACTTACTATTTGTGGTAAGTTGGTGTTGATTGTGATGAACCTTTTCTATTTTTGGAAAGTGCATTTAGTCACATAGAGAAATAATAGGTATGACTCATATTTTAGATGACATATTTAAATAATAAGTATTTTGAGAGTTATCATATTTTTAGTGGCCAAATAATTATTAATTATTAAATGATCTATTATAAAGTTATAATTTAACTTTATAATTTCACTTAAATTGAGAGTTGAGTTATCATTGGAAAGTGTCATTTATTAATTAGTTAAGCCAAGTCAAGTGAGAGAATCTAATGGAGCCTTCCAATTATAGTTGTGTGGTGAAGCTTCTTGAGTGAAGTTATTTTGGCAACAAAAGGGAATTTGGAGGTTATAAATACAAGCCCATTTGTTGAAGAAAGCATGCTTGAATATTTATTTGCTTTTGTTGCCTTCATGGCTTTTCTGAGTTCTAATTTTTGTACCCGTGCTGAAGTATAAGGATTTGAATTCTAAGTTGTTCCATTGGATCTATAGTTGAAGTATTGTGGATTCAAATATGAGATTTTGTTCTGAGTTGGCATTGGCAATTGTGCTGAGGTATACAATTGGCCATTTCTCCTACTGTTTTACTGTAGCTAAGGAGAGTTTTGTGTTGAAGAATTTCATTGGCATTGGGAAAAATTATTAAATTTGTACCTACATTTTCTGTTCAAAGAGATTGGCTTATTATTAGAGTCTATAGGCAGTGTTTGGTTAGATGAGTTTCAAATTTGCAAAATGGGAGGCTGCGATTCATTTGGCTATGCTAAGATTAGAATTTGAAGAGATTGGCATCCATCTTGGCATTACATTCCAAGTTGCGTTTGATGAGGAAATTGGTTAGTTATTGTGTATTTCATTTCCAGATTTACAGTGTCTACCTACAACACTATTGTGTCATGTCCAATAAATGAAATTGTGCTAAGGCATTTAATAAAGAGGGGAGTTACTCATTAAGTGTTTGCCAATATTCTGATATCAATTTCTAGTGAATATGTGAATATATCAAATTATTGAAAGAGTGAAGAATCAATTCTCATATTGGTATTATATGTAGTTATGTGCATCTATCCATCTCCAGTTCATTCGCTTGAGTTTTGAGTTCACTTGCCAAGTGTTTGATGAATTGTCCAAAATTTGAATAATTGATGTATTTTGAAGTTATAACCAGCTAGGGTCATTACATTTGAGTCAACATAGCCTTGTAAATCAGTAGTAGATCCCCCAAAATGTAAACACTTAGTAAATGTTCCTCTCAAATACGTGAGACTCCATTTGACTGCATTCCAATGCTCAATCCCAAGGAGACACATATACTTGCTAAAGACTCCCACTGCATGTGCAATATCTGGTCTAGTACATATCATAGCATACATCAAACTGCCTACAACTAAAGCATAAGGTACTTTGGACATTTTATCCTCCTCTTCCTGTGTCTTTAAACACCTCTCCTTAGTCAATTTCAAATGATCAGACAAAGATGTGCTGACAACTTTGGCATTCTCCATAGAGAAACATTGCAACACCTTCTCAATATAACCAGCCTAAGATAGAGTCAATTTCTTGTTTTTTCTATCTCTACAAATTTCATACCAACGATTTGTTTTTCTGCCCCCAAATCCTTCATAGAAAATGAATGTGCTAGTTGTTGTTTCAATCTTTTAACGTGATCCATGTTACACCCAACTACAAGCATATCATCAATATATAAACATAAAATAATATAGCTGTCATCACCCAATCTCTTAAAATAAACACAATGGCCAGAATGACACTTAGTGTAACCATGCTCATTCATAAAACTGTCAAATTTAAAAGACCATTGCTGAGGTGCTTACTTTAAGCCATATAAAATTTCATTCAATCTGCACACTAAGTTCTCCTTACCTTTGACCTCAAATCCCTGTGGTTGTTCCATATATATTTCTTCATCCAAATCACCATGAAGAAAAGTTGGTTTAACATCAAGTTGTTCTAAATGAAAATCTTTAGTAGCCACAATACTTAAAATAGTATGAATAGAAGTCACTTTAAAAATTGGAAAAAATATCTCATCAAAATCAATTCCCTTTTTCTATGCAAATCCTCTTACAACTAACTTGGCTTCAAATGTTTTCTTACCTCCATCCTCTTCTTTCATCCTATAAATCCATTTATTCTGAAAAGCTCTTTTATTTGCAGTCAACTTACATAACTCCCAAGTCTAATTTTTCAATGAGGAGTACATTATATTTATCATTGTAGACTCCCACTAAAGCTTTATATCCACTTGCACAACTTTATCATAACATTCAGGTCCATCAGCATCTATTGATAAAACAGAATATAAGAAGGAAGAAAATCTTTCCAGAGGTCTACTTAACGTTGTTGACTAACATTCACTGGGGTTTGTGGTATTTGTTGTTGTTGCAGAGCATAAGGAACTACCAGACCATAATCTTTTGGAGTATCACCCAATACTACTTAATCATTTTCTTTCTTCTCATGTTGTTGCAACAAATCATTGTACAACACTCTCATTAAATATGTCATCCTTGCTTCTTACAATTTCATGATTTTCAAAATCCCAAATCCTACATCCAAATTCATCAATATCATATCCAACCAATATATATTTCTTTGACTTAGCTTCCAGCTTGATTCTATTTTCAGACTTTATATATGCAAATGTTTCACAATTGAAGATTCTAAGAAAAGAATAATTCATCTTCTTACCAATCCATGCATCCCTGAAATACAACAACCCAAAAGGGGTAGAGGGTGATGGAAATGTTATCATTAGTGTCAAAGAAATGAAGATAATATTGTCATTGATGGCAAATATGTATTGAGTTCTTACCTTGCAAATGTGAAATGAATCATTATCATCAATATTGAAAGAGGAAAAAGAACAAGTTTGAAGATGCATTAAGAGTGTTGATGAAGACCAAAGTAGTGATTTAATAAAGTATGAGAATAAATAAAGAAAGGCATAGTACTAAGTTTAATGCCAGAGTCATAAAGACCAGATAAAATAGATTGATCAACATGGCAGAGAGGTATACTATCAACATATGATGGCAATGGCAGGAATAGTCAAAGAATAAATAGGAGTTGACTGTGACAAAATCACAAAGATGTATAGATAGAAGAAGAGACCAATTCATATCAGCACACCATAAAAAGTACTTGTATAGATACTGTTGGGAGTAAGAAAGAAATAACAATTTAGGTGTGAAGATATACATTAAAGTTTTAAACAAAGCAGCAATAGTCTAAGTCATGATGACGGAAAACATGTGCAATCCTACACAGACGTCATCTTTAATAGAGTTAATAGAGGAAGTACCGCTGGTTAAAGATTAAAGAGACAAATAAGTTTGAAAGAATCCAGATTATTATAAATAGAAATAATAATATATGTACAATCCAACAATTATTAACTACAAAGGTCTAATAATTATTGAAAGATATAAAAGTCTTTATATGAAGACTAGTTAATAAAGATGACATATGTAATAAAAAATATATGAAAAGAAAAATAGATGTGATGAGAGTATAGTCTGAGGTACATGACAGACGAGTTAAGGAATAAAGTATTTCCTTATAGAAGCCACCACACCTTTAGAATGATGGCATAATAAAGAAGTGCATAAAGACCATATTGTAGAGACACAAGTGCACTATTCAGATAGGAGTTTCATACAGTTTGATAGATGGTATTCACAACGATTAAGAAGATTAAAACAATTATGAAATAAGATTGCCAATGCTCCAAGACAGTGATGCATAAAGATGAAAGACTTCATCTCATTTTTTATAACGGTGGTTGACTGAAAAATAGTGGAGATTAGAGACCTGCATCAAGTTTCTACGCATCAATTTTGGAATGAAGAAAGAATGCAACAATAAGGACTCAAGCCGATATTTCTTAAGGAGCAATTTTTATACACTAAATCCAGTCAACGTGAGTTTAATATATGCAAAGGAAAAATAGCAAGGTAACGTTAATAATTTCATTAGAATAATATGCACCGCATATAGAGCAGCATCTTCAGTGGTTGAAGGGTGGAATATGTTCAAAATCAAAGTCGTGTAAATAATGATTGTGATAAGAGACAGTAGCAAGAAGGTATATGACAATGATATATCTTCCACATTAATCAATATTTTATTGCAAATCGAAAGACCATAACATCAACGGTGAATGGAAAGGCACCAATCATTTGAAATAAGAAGGGAAGAGTGAGCAGTATGAGTAGTGATGATATCATCTAACAAAAGGGCGATTATTAATAAGTAGAATTGATATATTTCGGGTCTGAAGGTCAACCATATCAGAAGTAAGAGATAATGACTTAAGGTTTTTTGGTGTGATGAATTTCTAGAGATGGCGATGTTTGCAGTAGATACATAAGCAATGTTATTGACAATTACTCTTCAAATATCCTCAGCGATATTAAGGACAGAGATGAAGACAAGCAACTAAATGTTCAATCAGTTCATTAATGATTAACAATAGTTAAGGCTACCATGTTTTAATACACTTGATACAAACGTATTACATGATAAGACATGTCTTTTTATAAGAAGACTTATATAAATATGGAGTTTAAAATGAAGCTAAAAAAAAGTGAAATGAAAAGATACATAAAAAGAAAGGAAGTCAGTAGTGGAGAAAATAAAGAGAAGTGGAAAATAATGAAAATATATAATTAGATATTTTAATCCAATCTATATATATATTTATTATAGAAGTGAAGTAAGAGCAAAATAAATGGAATTGTAAATATATAGTTAGATTTTTAATCTAATTTATTAGAGAGAAATAGAAAAGATGAAGGGAAGATAAAATATATATATTCAGATTTTTTTGTATCAGAAATATAGGCACAAAAAGAAGAGTATAGATTTTGGCTGGTTTCAAACTGGGATATAGTGCATCCATCATCAGTTGGGTAAGCAACATTGGCAAGGTGGAAAGGAAATTTGTGTGTAGTGGGTTGGTACTCACAGCAGTAGGGTTAGTGCTTCCAATAGGTTGTAGCCTACGAAGTGTGGGAGTAGGAGCTTCTAGTAGGTTGGAGCTTGCAAAGTGTGAGAATTGGAGCTTCTAGTGAGTTGGTGCTCATAAACATAAGGGTTGAAGCCTCTAGTAGGTTGTAGCCTTCAAAATATTGTAAAAGAACAATTTATATAAGAAAGCAATTATTTTCCATACATGGGTTTTCTCCTGCATTGGGTTTCCACGTAAATCTTGTGTTATTGTGTTCAAGTGCATAATTGTTTCAGTATTTTAAGTTATTATTTGGATAAAAGTTTTAAATTAGCAAAATCATTATTATACTGATTCACCCCCCCACCCCCTCGTCTGAATATAATCGTGTGCTCTTCAGAGGGACCTCTATTGATCAAATATACAACTGTATTGACAGCCTCAACACAAGTTTAAGGGCATCCCAACATGCAATCTCATGATTCTTGCATGCTCCATTATTGTCATGTTCATGCATTCAACCACTCCATTGTTTTGTGGAATCCTTGGAACAATTTTTTGTCTACGAATACCACTAGTGGAACAATATTTTTCAAACTCGTTGCTTCAATACTCACCACTATTACCAAATCTAAGACATTTTAGCATTTTACCAATCTCATTTTCCACCAAACATTTACATTTTTTTAAAACTTACAAATACATTAGTTTAAAGTCTTAGGGAATTAACCCATACTTTTGTAGTTGCATCATCAATAAATGTAACATAATAATGAAAGCCACCAAGGGAAGATACCTAAGTTGGTCTCCATACATCTGTAAGAACAAGCTCCAGTTTATCATTTTTCTTTTATTACCCACTCTTCACAAAACTCACTCTTTTGTTTTCCATATATACAATTTTCACATAAATTCATATTGATACATTTCAGACCCAATAAAACTTTTTTTGAATGAAGTAATTTCATACCTTTCTCACTCATGTGCTGAAGTTTGTTGTTCCATAGCATTGTTTCAAAATCTAAACCTATTTATTCTCGCTGCTCAACTGCTACAATTGTTTCCGAACAATCATTTTTCTCTGAAACAATTAAAGTAGTAGGAATAGTATGACATGTACAAAGACATAAGATATATACTTTCACACCTTTTGCTACTACCAAGGAACCTTTTGAAACCTTCCAATTTTTATCATTAAAGGTAACTGTGCAACACTCATCACCTAGTTCCCCTACTGAAATTAAATTTCTCTCAACCTTGGAACATGTCTTACCTCATATAGTGGCCAATGATTCCCATTTTGCAAGTTAATCTTAATTTTCCCCTTTCCAACAATCTGACAGGGTTCATTATCTCCCAAACAAACGAGCCCAAAATCCCCTTAGACATAATCAAGAAAATACTTCTATAGGGAGTAGCATGAACTGAAGCCCCTAAATCTAAATGTCGTGAATCATCAACATTTTCTAAAAAAAGAAGCAAAGCATCTGCTTTGGATTTATTACTTACCACATTTGCCTCCTTGTTTCCTTCTTGTTTGTCTCCTTCATTGTTCTTTCGAGTCCAACAATCTTTCTTCTTATGCTCTAGTTTCCCACAGTATTGACAATCTCTTGGTCCCCTAGATTGGGACCTCGTTCTCTTTGATTTTCCTCTTGATATCCCACAATTTCCAGAATTGTTTCCTCTCTCATTCGTTCTACCTCTTCTTTGTGCGTCCAAGACACCTTCTTATTGTAATGTCCCCTTTCTAGCATTCATAGCATGATGTTGTCGTTAGCCTATTTCCCCACAGTCCCGTAGGCTAACTAGGACATTAAAGGGGCTTAGAGGCCATTTGGCCTAGACAGTTTCAGTTGCAGGTCTTTCTGAGGGGTTCTGAGGCAACTTTGGGCATACTTACTATTTATAGTAAGTCATCTTGGACATGGCCGGACATTCAGTCACAGTGGTATGTCGATGGTAATTGTTTAAAATCGACAGGAAGACTTATTATTCATTGATAAGATTTGTTATGCATTGATAAAGCCATTTTATAAAGTTAAATTTAAATATTTAACTTTATTAATGCATAGACTATAGTTGTGGGAAATATTTAAATTAAAAGAGTTCCCTTTATTTTTATAACACATTGGAGACATAAGGTACATAAAGGGAGTTATGTTTTATCTCACATTGAGAAAACGAAGGATTGAGCTCTTGTGAGAACACTATAAAAGAAATGGAAGAGCTTTTTTTTTGTATGCTTGGATGAAGATTAATGTTATGTTGCTGGATATCTGATTATCGGGCTTAGAGGACGGAATCCCTCTTTGCTAGCATTCTCTTCGCTGTTGGAAGACACAGTCAGGAGGATCAAGGGTGTTTTCACTTCAGGAAACACACTGGGTTTCATTTGGGGCGTTTGCATAAAGAAATTTACAAGGGTTTGAGGTGCAGATTTGAAGTTAGTTATTGCTATAGTGCCGCATGAACAGTATTTTGCTACAATACGGCGTGAACAGTGTTGGTATCAAGTTTACTTGTTTTTCCGGCTGATTAGAAGTTTGGAGGGCTGGCCGACTACATTTGCAAAATACTACGGCAACTAATTTCAGGTTTCTTCTGTCAAATTTTGATATTTTGCATAATAATTGTTGAATACAAGTCTAAATAGTTGTTGCAGCCTTTAAGGCAGCTGTAAGTGCACATCTACATTTAAAAATCACCCTTTATTAGCAGATTGAAAGAGTTTCCAGATTTTTCATATACTATTGAATGTGTGCCAAGTGTTTGTGAAAATGTTATGATGTGTATTATGCATTTTAATGTCACTTCATAGTTGTTTGTAAATCTACTCATTGGAAAGCAATTTATTGAGGAAATCAGCTTTATGAGTTTGCATACAAAGTGTTTGACAATATTCCTTAAGTTAAATTTCTACAAGTCAAAGTTCAAATCAGGAGAGGATATTACAGTGGTATCAGAGCTATAAGTCCTGCCATCTTGTGGAGGTCTTATAGGAAATTTGGAACTGGCGGATAGAGGGGAAAGTGTTTGATGAAATGTCAAAACACTAAAATCAGAGCATTTATGTTTGAGCATGCGACAGGGGCCTTATAATTTCCGCAATACCAGAGCAAGACAAAGTAGGAGTTCAGACCTGCAAAGCAAACAGTCTAGTTCATCCGTACAGGGGGGTATAGAATCCAGTCATACAGACACAGCGGAGGTATTCTTTGATCAAGACAGCAATATGGGTGACCGAGATGACAGGAATACAAGATTAGGTGGAGGCGGGAATGCCGGTCCAGAGCCTGGAGAGGAAAGATTCTTACAGTTATTAGAGACCTTGGTACAGAGTCAGCGAGTAGCAGAACAAAGGGCACAGGAACAGAATCAAAGATTGGATCTTATGATGCAGATGATGGCTCGGCAAATGGGGTTGAATGCTAACATGGGTGGAGGAAATAATCAGAATGGTAACAATCAAAATGGAAATGATCAGGATGGGACACATAATGGAGATGAACAAGTTGGGAACAATTTCGGTCATGCACCCCAGCGAGCTAGGACAGTGAGTTCAAGGCCCATGATTCCTACATTTCCTCCTAGAGCTCCAGAGCAGCTCGTACCAGAGCCCCAGATTACTGATATACAGGACCAGTTGAGGAGAGATTGGGAAGCCGGAGGGCCAAATTTTACTGCTGCAATTACCTTTAGGGAGTATATGGATGTGCGGATGAAACATATGCCACGTGGACATGACAGGAACCAGAGCTATGAGCTACGGAAGAAAGTAGGGAGACTTGAGTTACCATATTATGATGGCTCAAGAAAGTCTACAGCAAGAGCTTGGGTTCAGAAGCTTGACACATACTTTCAATTGAACCCTATGCCCGAGGAAGAAGCTATTAAGTATGCAGCAATTCATCTGGATGGGTTAGCACACGAGTGGTGGCATCATGGTATGGTCACTATGGGACATGCACACATTACCTCATATGTGGAGTTTACAGAGAGGCTGATTGAATGTTTTGATAGGAAGGATCCAGAACTCCATTTCAAGGAGTTAGCTCAGCTTAAACAGTGGGGATCATTGGAAACATACATTTCAGAGTTTCAGAAACTTGCAGTGTTAGTAACAGATGTATCTGAACGGAGGATACTAGTTCTATTTATGGATGGGTTAGCTGATCCGTTGAGAGGGTGGATTAAAGCTCTCAACCCTCCCACTTTGCAGGAAGCCATTAAGAAAGCTCGTGACATGGATTCCTCTTCATCTTCAAAAAATAAATTCCAGGCAAAGAGTTTCCCTTCAAGGAAAGATAAGGACAGGAAACCTTTTCATAAAGAGGTTCAGCCAACTAAGGAGGAAAGTAAGAGGTTGGACAATGAGACACTTAATGATCTCAGGAAGAAGAAGCTTTGTTTTCATTGCAGGGAGCCTTGGGATTTGTCACATAAGTGTCCATTGAAAGCAAAAGCTAAGCAGATGGAGTACTTTTCAGCCGAAGAGTCAGTAGATGGAGATTCAGAGCAATCATCCGAATCAGATGGAGATAATGATAGTTCTTCACAGGAGGAAGCACGCAGTGATAGCACGATAGCTCAGTTGTCAAGTATACAGGAGGCCGTCACTTTCAGAGTTAGGGGAACCTTGGATGGACAGAGAGTTGTGGCACTCATTGATACAGGGGCGACACATAACTTCATTGATGAGAAGTTTGTGACACGCAGAGGGCTACATACAGAGGAGCATAGGGGATTTAAGGTGATTGTTGTCGATGGCTTCAAAATTGAATGTACCAAGAAAATCTCCAACTTGCAGCTTCGTTTGGGAGATTATGACATGACAGGAGATTTCTTTGTAGTCAACATTGGTGATCAGGATATGGTGCTTGGGATGAACTGGATGAAGTCTCTGGTAGAGTTTACATTTAACCTTGAGAAAATGGAAATGAGGTTTGAGGCAAATAGTAAGAAGATGGTGCTCAGAGGTTTGTCAGATGGGAGACTTCGAGTGGTGTCACTCAAGCGGATGCAGAGTTTCTTTAGACATGATCAGGTGCAGTGGGCAGCAGAGTTTAGAGTAATGCCTGAAATGACAGAGCAGCATAAACAAGAGTATCCACCTGATGTACAAAAAATAATAACCAAACATACTAAGGTGTTTGGTGAGATACCTCCAAGGAGACCCCCGAATAGGGGAATCGAGCATGTTATTGAATTAGAGGAAGGGGCTAAGCCAGTTATCATCACACCTTACCGCCATCCGAAGAGATATAAGGATGAAATAGAAAAGGCAATTAAGGAGTTGATTGACATGGGGCACATACGACCAAGCAAAAGTCCTTTCGCTTCTTCAGTAGTATTGGTGAAGAAGAAGGATGGTACAATGAGGATGTGCATTGATTATAGGGAGCTAAACAAGAAGACAATCAAGAACCGATACCCTATCCCGCGCATCAATGAGCTTATTGATGAATTGCATGGTGCATGCTACTTCTCCAAGATTGATTTGAGATCCGGCTACCATCAGATACGGGTTAGAGAGGTGGATGTGGAGAAGACAGCTTTTAGATGCCACTATGGACATTTTGAGTTCTTAGTCATGCCCTTTGGGTTGACAAATGCCCCTGCCACTTTCCAGTCCTGTATGAATAGAGTGTTCAGAGATCAGTTGAGGAAGTTTGTGTTGATATTTTTTGATGATATACTGATATACAGCCGTACTTGGGAGGAACATTTGAAGCATATTGATACAGTGCTCAATATTCTAGAGAGGGAGTCATTATATGCCAAGATGAGTAAATGTGAGTTTGGGATGGCAGAGTTGCTCTATCTAGGGCATATTATTAGTGCAGGAAGTGTTCGGGTTGACCCAGACAAGATCAGGGCCATTCTGGATTGGCCACCACCGAGGAACACTTCACAACTCAAGGGATTTCTCGGGCTTTGTGGGTTCTACCGCAGATTTGTGAAGGGATTTTCACAGATAGCAGCACCACTTACAGATTTGACACGGAAAGATAGTTTCAAGTGGTCAGAGAGGGCTCAGGATTGTTTTGACAGGTTTAAGGAGCTGATGAGTACATGTCTTGTTTTAGCCATTCCAGATTTCACCAGGCCTTTTGAGCTGCAGTGTGATGCCTCGGGAGAGGGCATAGGAGCTGTTCTCATGCAAGACAAACATCCCATCGCATATGAGAGTAGAAAATTACGAGGTGTGGAGAGAACTTACAGCATCTATGACAAAGAGATGCTAGCAATCATGCACACGCTAGCTAAGTTCAGGCAGTACTTAGTGGGAAGCCGATTCACAGTAAATAGTAAAAACAGATCATAATAGCTTGAAACATTTCCTTGGACAGAAGGACCTTAATGACAGGCAACAGAAATGGGTGAGTAAATTACAGGCCTATGATTTCGACATAGCCTATGTCAAAGGAAAGAAAAATATTGTTGCAGATGCTTTATCTAGAAGGCCTCATTTGCTTGCTGTTGGGATAGTCATGGATGATTGGAGAGAGATGATCTTGGCAGAATATGCTAAGGATAGTTGGGCATCTAGCATTATTGAGGGAGCTATTCAAGATAGTCAATACACTGTCGTAAATGATCTGATCATCTACAAGGAAAGGATTTATTTAGTACCCGGGTCTGCTATGAAGCAGAAGATTTTGAGGGCATTTCATGATTCACCAATGGCAAGACATCCCGGATTCTTTAAGACATATCGGCAGGTGAGAGAGCGCTTCACTTGGAAAGGACTCAAATCAAAGGTGCTTTAGTTTGTTAGGGAATGCCCTGTGTGTCAGCAGAACAAACAGGAACATTCTGTTCCAGGTGGTTTACTACAGCCCCTACCCATACCAGAGAAGAAGTGGGATAGCATTTCCATGGATTTTATCACAGGCCTCCCCAAGGCACAGGGTCGGGATTGTATCTTTGTTGTGGTAGACAGATTGACGAAATTTGCACATTTCTTTGCAATTTCATCTACATATTCAGCAGCACAAACAACAGAACTATTTTTTCGAGAGGTATTCAGACTACATGGGATACCACGGAGCATAGTCAGTGACAGAGACAGTGGATTTATGAGCCACTTTTGGCAGGAGTTGTTCAGGTTATGTGGAACAGAGCTCACTCCGAGTACCAGCTACCACCCCCAAATTGATGGGCAGACAGAGATAGTGAACAAATGGGTTGAGGGGTACCTTCGAAACTACATTGCAGGAGAGCAGAAGGCTTGGGTGAAGTGGCTACATCTAGGGGAGTACTGCTATAATACCTCTTTCCATATGTCTATTCAAATGTCCCCTTTTATGGCACTGTACGGGTATGATGCTCCTAATTTTTTGGATTTGTTATTTGGGGACAGCAGGGTGCCTAAGGCCAAGGATACTTTGCAGGAGTGTCAGGACATTATGCAATCCTTGAAGGAAAATTTGCAAAAGGCACAAAATCGGCAGAAGCAATATGCTGATCAGCACAGGGTTGAGAGGTCTTTTGAGGTGGGAGATATGGTGTACCTCATGTTACAGTCGTATAGACAGTCCTCTCTCAAGAAGAGTGGAGCAGAGAAATTGAAACCACGCTACTATGGACCGTTCAAAGTAATCAGGAGAGTGGGTGAAGTAGCTTATGAGTTGGAGTTGCCTGCAGACAGTAAAGTGCATAATGTGTTCCATGTGTCACGCCTTAAGAAGGCATTAGGTCACAATGTGGTGCCTTCAGTAGTATTGCCACCTCTTGATGATGAGGGAAAGCTTATCTTGGTTCCCGAGGCCATACTTGACTCTAGGGAGAGGGTGCTCCGCAGGAGGACTATCAGGGAGTATCTAGTGAAGTGGAGGAACCTACCTGTCGAGGATGCTACTTGGGAAAATGAGCAGATATTGCAGCATCCAGAGCTAAAATTGCTGGAGGACAAGCAATTTTGGGAAGGGCGGACTGTAATGTCACCTTTCTAGCATTCATAGCATGATGTTGTCGTTAGCCTATTTCCCCACAGTCCTGTAGGCTAACTAGGACATTAAAGGGGCTTAGAGGCCATTTGGCCTAGACAGTTTCAGTTGCAGGTCTTTCTGAGGGGTTCTGAGGCAACTTTGGGCATACTTACTATTTATAGTAAGTCATCTTGGACATGGCCGGACATTCAGTCACAGTGGTATGTCGATGGTAATTGTTTAAAATCGACAGGAAGACTTATTATTCATTGATAAGATTTGTTATGCATTGATAAAGCCATTTTATAAAGTTAAATTTAAATATTTAACTTTATTAATGCATAGACTATAGTTGTGGGAAATATTTAAATTAAAAGAGTTCCCTTTATTTTTATAACACATTGGAGACATAAGGTACATAAAGGGAGTTATGTTTTATCCCACATTGAGAAAACGAAGGATTGAGCTCTTGTGAGAACACTATAAAAGAAATGAAAGAGCATTTTTTTTGTATGCTTGGATGAAGATTAATGTTATGTTGCTGGATATCTAATTATCGGGCTTGGAGGACGGAATCCCTCTTTGCTAGCATTCTCTTCGCTGTTGGAAGACACAGTCAGGAGGATCAAGGGTGTTTTCACTTCAGGAAACACACTGGGTTTCATTTGGGGTGTTTGCATAAAGAAATTTACAAGGGTTTGAGGTGCAGATCTGAAGTTAGTTATTGCTATAGTGCCGCATGAACAGTATTTTGCTACAATACGGCGTGAACAGTGTTGGTATCAAGTTTACTTGTTTTTCCGGCTGATTAGAAGTTTGGAGGGCTGGCCGACTGCATCTGCAAAATACTACGGCAACTAATTCCAGGTTTCTTCTGTCAAATTTTGATATTTTGCAGAATACAAGTCTGAATAGTTGTTGCACACCTACATTTAAAAATCACCCTTTATTAGCAGATTGAAAGAGTTTCCAGATTTTTCATATACTATTGAATGTGTGCCAAGTGTTTGTGAAAATGTTATGATGTGTATTATGCATTTTAATGTCACTTCATAGTTGTTCGTAAATCTACTCATTGGAAAGCAATTTATTGAGGAAATCAGCTTTATGAGTTTGCATACAAAGTGTTTGACAATATTCCTTAAGTTAAATTTCTACAAGTCAAAGTTCAAATCAGGGGAGGATATTACACTTATGTAGATCCACCTAAGCTTTTCCTACGAGTTTCCTCACTCAGAATAACACCAATAACATCATCAAATTTTAAGGTATTAGAACTATAAACAAAATTACTCACAGCCATTACCAAGCCATTCGAGCTTTTAGGCAAAGAACACAAAATCATGAGAGCCCTAATTCCTTCATCAAAATTGACATTTACAAAAGATGAGTGACTAGTAACCATATTAAACTCATTTAAATGATCAGCAACCGATCCACCTTCTGCCATCTTCATATTAAATAAACGCTTCATGAGAAATACCTTGTTTGATGCGAAAGGCTTTTCATACAACTTTGATAGGGCTTGCATCAACTCTTCAGTCGCCTTTGCTTTCATTATATTAAATGACACCGATTGTGCCAAGAATAAACTAATACTACCGGTGCCTTTTTGTCCAAAATATCCCAATCCTCATCTATCACAGTTGTCAATTTCTTGAATTTTCCTTGCAATGGCTGCCATAAATCCTTTTGATAAAGATAATCCTCCATTTGCATTTTTCATAACTGAAAGTTCTGCCCATTAAACTTCTCAACCTTCAGCTTACCCTCATCTATCATCGCTACCACTCAACTGTGAGATCTTTCTGCAAAGGATAACTAAAACAACTAGGCTATGATATCATTTGTTAGGATTTAAAGAGACAGAAAACAATTACATACAAATATAACTGATATCATAATATAATAAAGCACACAAAAGAGAACACAAGACACAGATTTAACGTGGTTCACCCAATCCTTGGGCTACATCCACCAAATAGCGAGTCCAATATTCTTATTATCTAGTGATTACAACCTGATTACAATCTGTAATCCTTTACAACTCAATACCACCACAAGAAGCTATTATCACATCACACATAATGAATCCCTAGCCCTAAGCCATTTTATACGAGTTTTTGTTGCTTACAAAATTAGGCGTAGATAATTTTGAAAAGTTAACCTAAAAAGACATGATGAGTCAACCTTGGGAAATGGTTGACGAGTCAACTCAAAAATCCGTGATGAGTCAACCAGAAAAATTTATGAAAAGTGTAGAGTACTTCTCTTATCAATCACCATATATCAACATGCGGTTGGGAGGTTAAGCCCATGGTAATGCTTCTCATCTCTTCTAGATGCCAAGGCTTGCACAACACAAGGACAATATCTGCATTTTCTCAAGTACTTATTTCATGTTTCTATATTTTGTTTGATATATATAGTCATGTATTTAAATTCTATTATTTCTTTATAATAGAAATCAGGATTTAGTTACATGGATTAACCGTGAGATGGAAATGCAATAGTTGTGATAGTTTTAAATGTATTTCATGTGAACCGAGAATGGAAATGTTAGTTTATTTTTTAGTTATATGAATTGTAAGTTATAGTTAAACTCGTAATTCTCCTTGTGAATGTGTAGAATAATTGTTATAATTGTCACTCCTTTCATTTAGTTAAGATTGTAAAGGTATTACATTTAAATAATGGATTAATCAACTACTGGAAGTTAGCATGTTACATATGGTATTAGAGCACTGCATTCAACTCTGAACCTTGGGCTCATTAGACTTATAACCAACAAGAAATTTGAAAAACATAGATTTACATGTTAAGCAGGATGTACATCCAAATAACTCCTCACAAGAAACCCTGGCACCGCATATTCTTCTACTTCATTAAGAACATGTTGAAAGGATTCTCCTTGCAAGAAACCCCGGCACCGCATATTCTTCTACTTCATTAAGAACATGTTGAAACATGACTACTACTGCTTCACACCAAATAATAACAAAACCTTAGCTCAAGCATTGTGGCAGATCAAGAAATTAAGAGAGGATCAAGTGGACTTTTGTCAGGAAGGCAATAATGAGAAAAAAACTTATTGAGGCATCGAATGCCAAGCAAAACAATCCTTTTATGATCCATCTAAAACCATCTAAAGGGCAAGATAAGCACAGAGATGAAAATGGACAAAATACCTAGGAATAAGGTGTCCAATTTATGTTAAGATAGTCTTTTGTTGTGTCCTTAGGAGAGGTAATTTTGTAAATAATGTAGTTACAATTGCAAAAAGAAAATTATTGTAAAACAATAAAAATGAGAAATTGGAAAATTCTTTTTTTTGCTATACTTAATCTCTATAAGAAATCAAATACATTTTTCTTTGAGAACAAATGTAAGCATGATATTGATTATGTAATGTACACCCAAGAATGCCCAAAAGCTGAACCAACTACTGAAATTATACTAATTCTAAAAAATGCTGCAATCAAGTACAAAGAGATGTATTCCAAAGGCCAAACCCTAAGGGAATGACGTCTAGAATGTTACAACAGAGAATGAACGTCCCCTATTGCCAAAAAACAGTGTGATTCACACATCCAAGCTCTTATCAAATGCAAGTTATAATCATCTGATGCTCAGCAATGAGACTTTCAGCCCTATTTATCCTTTTCTTCATCCTTCTGGAAGGAACTAAAACATTAATTAATTGCAAGAGCTAGAAGCTTCCTCCTTCCAATAATTAATGCATTCTCTAAAAACTCCTCCCTGGCGATAATTAATTAAATCGAGAGGCTTCCGTCCTTCCAATAATTAATACATACCCTAGAAATTCCTCCCTTGTAATTAATAATTAAATTAATTAAATACAAAGTCACATTTAATTTTTAATTGAATGACTTTATAAGAAATTAATTTAATTTCTTCTTATCCTCCACTTAGACTTTGGAGAACGTGAAGGCCAAAAGATGGGATCATTACAGATTAGGAAACAATTGTATATTTCAGGAAACTCAAACTTAAATCATGGCCAACAATGGAAACACTATAGAGAATGAGGTGACCAATGGGGCAAACCCTCAGAACTCCTCATATTTGTTGATCCAGGTTTTGCGAAATACGCAAACAAATTTAGAAAATATGAAAAAGAGAATGAACAAAATAGCAGCTCAGATTGGGCGAGGCTAGGAGGAGACTCACTCCTCTCTTCCTCCGACGACTAAACTTGAGAACTACCATAGTGAAAGAGAAAATCAAGCTTCATTAACCCCATCCGAAAAACAAAAGAAATGCGAGAGAGTTAGTGACTTATCTACCGATACTAAGAAGATCAGAGCCCCTAGGTTCTAAGGCTCCAAGTCGGGAAAAGACATTGAGGCCTAGTTAACTGAAATAGAACAATATTTAAAATCAAGATCTTTTCTGAGACATCTAAAGCAGTATGGGGAATCTACTATCTCTCAGGAGAAGCAGCCACATGGTGGGGACACACCAAGATAGAGCTCAACATTAAGACTACTGAAATCACTTGGGAAATGTTTGTCTCCATTTTCAAAAACTGATGGCTACCCCAACCATTCTACGTTTAGAAATTGTTGGACTTCCAGAATCTCAAGTAAGGCGATTTGACAGTACACAAGTACTAGGAGAAGTTTACCCGTTTGCTAAAATACATTCCCTCTTATCAATAGAACATAAACTTGAAAGTTAGAAAGTTCATCATGGACTTAAACAATAGGATCGAGGGACCTGTGGATGTCCTCGCCCCACAAACCATAGAGAAAGCCCTTGAGAGAGCCATCCGACAAGAGCATAAAATCAAAAGGGATGATTCTATCTGAGATAATAGAAGGAAGACTATTTGGAGCATCGATTGTACAAACATAGGGCCGCATTAAATTTTTTTTAAGAACTTCAAGCCCAACAAACCAGAATTCAAAGGGAACAAAGGTAAGGAATTGAGGGTAACTCTAGTAATAAAAGCGGCAACAAAGAAAATGAAAAGAAGGGACCACCTAAGGGATGTTTTACATGTGGTAGGGACCATTACGTCAACCAATGCCCTAGTAAGTTTAATAACAACCAACAACCATGACCCTTACTACCTCCTCAATAGGTCGTCTATTAACAAAAGATACATGCAATGCTGGACAACCATCAAGATGAACAACAATGAGCCCTATAGAAACTCTAGGTAAGATTTATGGAAACCCCATCTCTATATTAATTGATACAAGAGCAACATGATGTTTTGTCTCCCCAAAATTGTTGAGTAGATTTCTTAAGAGAACTGGATTTATGGCAAAACCTTGGGTTATCAAGTTTGCAAATCAAACAAGGGCTAGAGTAGAGCAGTGTTTGTTTGAGGCTTAGGTAGACTTTTTGAATTTCTCTACTAAGGTTAATCTGTATGTAGCACGCCTAGGGTCTTACAATATCATGGGGATAAATTGGCTTAGTGAGCACAAAGCAACAGTGGGTTGTCTTGCCAAGACAGTTGGGTGTCCAAACGATCAAGGAAACCCCGTAAACATTCAAGGAATATACTATCACCATACGAATGATGATGACTCAACCAATATGCAGTGCTAAATATGTCTCCACCTAGATCCTAGAAGAGACATAACTCACATCCGTTCAAAACGAGGAAAAATGGATGTCTAATATCATCTACTAGATCAATACTCCTTGCACACCCTACCAAATTACCATGAGTATGAAGTCTATCTATGCAACAAGAACTAGTACTCCCAAAGGCATTTATTCTGTAACCCATTTATCCATCCTCTACAAAACCACCATGGACATGCTAACTCTACAAGTAGCCTCCTACTAACTTGCAACTACTAACCCCATCAACTACAAATGGTGCGAACCCATCCCTTAAAGGATGGTATGAACCTTGCACCAATCCACACTTGAATGAAACCAAATCCTCTACCTGTGGGTCAAAAGAGAAATGATGAGCACTCCTCATTGTGTAATTGCAGTAAAATGCTCCAATCTCTTTTAAAAGCTCATTAGTACCAAACTGGGAATCAAGAGATGAGTCCAATATCTAACTTCAAATAACTAGTTGGGCAGGATCTTGTGTAAACCTCTTAGAAAAACTAACCACAAAGTCCCTATAGGGAAGCATTATAAGCAATGTCTCTACAATCTTTCCCACTAAACGTCGAATATTGCGAGAACCTCAAATGAGAGTACCCTTAGAAGCTCTGTATGGTCTCTCTTGCAATTCCGGACTCTCAAGTAGATACTCCATAAATGACTCTATATGGTAGAAATTAGATGAACCAACAACCTGCTCCCCTACAATCCACAACTGATTGTAACTACAATTCTACCAATTGTCTATCACTCTTAGTTGTATGAGATGAAGTAAGAAGATTATTTCCAATGGTAAACATCCCAACATGAGAATCAACCTCCCAACCAGATGATACTCAACATGTGTCTAGTAAACACAAGGGAGTGGTGGCATGAACTGTCACACAACTCATAACTCAATCCTCCTCTACATCATAATGGCTATCAAAAATCTGCCCTAGATCACCTATCAAGGAACTAACCTCTAGAGAACTTGATACATCAAGCTCTCTAGAATCCTCTACTGATGCACTCATCTCATCCTTAGCTACTGCACTCATCTCAAGGGTGGATGTAACTACATCCTCATCACATCCATCATCCCTATCAATGGAAGTCAACTCATCACCAACCACTACTATATGCAACCGAATTGGATCCGAGGCTGGTGTAGACAGTACATGCTCTAACTCCATGGTAACCTCATCCAACTGTGACTGTGACTCCTAGAGAGCCAACTAAGTACACTGCAAAGAGTCCACAGTCACCTCAAGCTCATGGGTGAGCTCGTCAACCTCCTCCTTTCCCCTTAAGGCATCATAACATACCCAATCTCTCTTGAGCAAGAAATCCCGATCTATTAACAACTATAAATAATTATGTCTCATAATCCTGATAGCCTCTTGAAAAGCATGAAAATCCTCAATGGAAAGACCACCATCACAGTGCTCATCTATCACAGGAGCACTCCAACCAAAATGCTCTAAAGTTGCGGCAATCATGCTATCGCTAACCTTTAGTTTCCTAATCAAATGATAAGGAACCTAAAACTGCTAAGTCCTACACGTTCTTTGACCCAAACTCAACATTGTGATAGGAAGTTGTATCCTCATTGCTCACCACATGATCACTAACATCATGTGAACTAATAATCTCGCACATGTCCATCAATGAGGTAGTGCTACTAGGTACCTCTACCAATACCTCCTCTAAAGAAGTGGAAGCCACTATTGTATCAAAATCCTTGCATGTCTATGCTTCCCCCTCATTAGTAAGTCCCTATAAGTTACAATCCCAAAACCTATCATCATCTAATAACCCCTCTGAGTCATCACCCAAAATTTGAAATGATACACCAAACTCATTGCGGCATGAATCATCATTGCATTAAACATTAAAGATCACCACATCACTAGTATCAATTTCGTCCAACTGAGACCCCTCTATCGCCTAATGCTGCATACATGACTCAATGTCATCATGTGAACCAACAACACTAGGGCATAAATCTACATTGCGTGTCTCCTCTTTTAGTTCCATGCCCCCATCTGTCCCACTTGAGAAGACTATTGTCCCCTGTATTGACTCAACACTATGAAAACTACCATAAAAATCAGAGCTGTCAATGTTCATATCCTCCTCGCAATCTTCAAAAACAACACTCATCAAAACTCACGATGGTGGTATCGACATCATTCTGTGCACTCTCCCTGTCATCAACACTATCAAGAGTCTCAAAAATAAGACCGTTGTCATAAAAATTAGACCCTCTATGACTAACATTTTCGTTACTAATAATTGATGTAAGTCTTCCATAAATGGTGGCTATCATGTCATCAACATCTCCTTAGTCACTAGCTCCTATCTCATTTATATGCTAGAACTCGATGCAACTATCCTCAGGCAAGTCTGTCATAAGTTATAACCACACACTCTCGAGAAGAGCCTCCAACATCACACATATGACAAGGACTAGTAGCTGTCCCACTAAGAAGAGGCTCCACCACCTAATGGTTGTTGGCTGTTGAAGCTACACCTCTACAATCCTCCTAATTTTCTTCCTATTTTCTCTGTGAGGAAGACTTTTAAAATGGAAACCATATACCTAGTTGGCTTGTCAGTTGTCACCGGATTTGAAAGTCTTGCATCAATCCTTTTCTGATTTTGTCTATGTTTTTCCATACTTTCCATCAGAGTATTTGTTTGCTTCTTGAGATTGCCCCTATTATTTGTTTGGCTTACATATTTACCATATTTCCTCTATTTGTCCATAACTAGTATAACTGCAAGAGTGTCGGCCACTCAAATAACAAAAGCACGACCATATAGTAATTTTTTTCCTACCGAATTAGATGGCAAGAAACCGCTTTGATACCACTGTAGGAACCCCAACTGGTTCTAAATTCAATTTTATAATATCCCTGGTAATTCTAATCACAATCTATTGTTATAAAATTCAAGGAATATTGTCAAACATTTAGCATACAATGTCGAAACCCACTGTTATGAATTCCCTGATTGTTTTCTTTAAGTTTGTAGACTGCAAATGAAGTTATTTAATGCTTCTAGCAATGCAAGGTTGTTATAGAAATGATCATATATATGACTGAATCAACTATTCTAGCTATAGACATTAAGACAGGCACTCGCCAGACATCCCAAAGTGCACCTACAACCACTTGGCATCCATACTAGTTGATTCTATATAACTGAAACACATAACTACAACTTGGCATTCATCAAACAGTTATAGTGCAATCTAGCAACCATTTACAATGAAACAACTAGCAAAGCAGTAACACTGAATTTAAATTGCAATGTAAGGTAGTTGCAATTACAATAGCCAATGTAATTAAACAAAGAAGTTAGGAGAACCTGGTTATATACTGTTGCAGCAAATATGAAATGCTACATTCTTTAAGAATGCCAAACACCGCCCAGAATTATGAGATTGCAGCATGCCGAAAATGGTCCATACCAGCATTGAACCCACACTACTTCAACCATAGTAATCACAGCTCAACCATGCCCAATAATGGTGTTGAATTTTCAAAGGTAAATCGATTGGAATGCAGACCCAATCGCATGGCGTCCACAGTGAGCCAACACTACCCAATAAGTCAAAAAAAAAGACCCAGTCTACACTCACACGCTAAGGAAATATCAAAGCCACTTGGATGCCAAGAATGAAAAAGATTTCTTTCCAACTTTCAGTTTTCTTAATAAATGAAACACTCCAGCTTGGACGTCACTTTCAAACTCAGTTCATTTTCCAATTGCCATTCAATAGATACAATGGATTGATGACCGATATTCAAAAATGATTTAGCACAATTCACCGTGTGTTTCAATGGCACAAAGTGTAACAAAGGAGAGAGGAATCAGTCCTCACAGAAGTCTCATGAAGAAACCCTCAGCAAAATTCACAAAACGAATAAAATCAAATATCAAGGAATGAACTGCTTTCATACGAAGCCTCACTTTATAATAATAAAAGATGACTTCTTCAATACACCAAAAGCAAGTAGCTTCTCTCACACACTTTTAACTAAAGAGTCTTCATCAATACACTTTTCAATTAGAAGCTTTCATTAAATCATTTTAAATAAATTTTAAATAACTCCCAAGCTAAAAATTTCATGAAGACACTCTTCACTTAAAAGGCTTCTTCAACACATCTTTCACTTAAAAAGTATTGATTTTAAGATATAGAATTATATTTCATGTGGAATATCAATCAATACCTCCATTAGGTGCCCAAGAGAAATTTATACAACTTAAACTCAATATGAACTCCTGACAGTGTCAATATCGTCACTGGCTGAATATAGCGCCTAGGCCTGAATGGAAACCACTATCACTAACTTACTAAAATTAATAAGTCATTCGCCCTGGACCCTCTAAACATCCTGCCAAACCACAAGGATCACAATGATAGACTAGCCCCATTGACTACCTGCCAACTGCTAAAAATAGGGGACATTATTGAAGGCCTTATATAGTTGTTCAATTACAATGAAGGGAGAAGACCGATTCAAGATCAACGGCCAAGATTTACCCATTACGAACCCTAATTAGGGTTGCCACCCTATCATCCAATTATATGAAGTTGCCACTGAAGAGCTAATAATATAATAACAATGCTTTGGGGAGCTATTCAAAATATATGTACACTTGGCATAATATGATTGAATGTGCTTAGACACATGAAATTGGAACCTTCGATTTTGAAGACAAGTGGAGGCCAACTTAATATCCTGATCTCATAGACTTGATCAAATTTTTGGTGATGAGAAAATGTCTCTTGATGCTCCAACATTATCAAGCCTTCAATTGTGATGGCACATTCCCAAATGGCTTCAGCTTCTCAAAGTTTCTCCATCTTCATTCTTGGAGATTTTCTCATCGCCATGACTTTGATTTCATTTGTACTTGCAAACTTGATGTCTCATTCAATACCTCAACCTTGATCTTATTGAAGTGGTGAAGTTTTTCATGTAGTTGGATCCTTCAAAATGATGTTGAATTTTCAAAGGAAATTTAAGCTGGTCAAAATTTTCTTTCGCTTGTATCCTTGATCATTTTCTTGCAAGACTTGTTCTTTGATATCTGTTTTCATAATTTGATCTTGAGCATGGATTGGAATCATCTTCTTTTGAGCTTTCATTCTTGAAATATCTTGCTTGGCTTATATCCTTGAACTTTTTCTTGCAGCATCCATTTGTTCTCTTCTTGTTTGAAGTCCAAGCTTCTCCTTTTTTAGCTGACAAAAACAAAAGAGAAATTGCATTAAGCTCACAAAATGATAAGAATAAATGACATAAAGGAAATCCCAAATCTCTACCCAGAATTTTTTCTTTTCAACACACTTCAATTCTGACCTCTTACAAAATCAGTGAAAATTTCTTTCTGAACTCCCTTAAAATCACCAACCTTTGGTCATAAAGTAGCTGCCTTTAGATGGTCTCTTAATAGGAAACCACTGCCAAATATTCAAGTGATTCTCTGCTTGTGGAAGAGATAAATCTGCTCAAATTTGGTAAAGAAATAAAATGTTTTTCCTCTTGTATATAGGCGACCTTTGAAATGAAAGGTCATTTCCTCTACTTGTGCCGACTTGCCTCCAATTTGACCAAAGAAATCATTTTAAATTTATCATTTTATGCTCATAAACTGGCCAACCTAATCATTTAACATACAAACTTTGTTCCCCTATCATTTTTCAATTAGCATCCACTGATTTGATTTAAGTGCATCATTTTGCTTGGGGCAGAATTCTAATATGAGTCAAGATTATGAATCTGAACAAGGGGTTACATTCCACCCCTTAGAAAAGATTATAAACTTTTCTTTGTTTTTGCTTCCAATTTTTTATACAATGCCCCTTGGTGAAGGTGAAACCCAATCTCTCCACCCCAAACGTGTTATCTCACATTGCCAAGGCGGAATTCTAGGAGGTCTTGGTATTCAAAATCATTACTAAGGGGGTAGATTCCACCCCTTAGTCAAGATTATTCTTTGATCTTTCTCATCAATTACGAACTTCTCTATCACCTCCATTTCATTCTCCAAGTTTCTTGCAAGGTTTTGTGGTTGGAGTTTATTGATTGTAATCTGCATTTAAATCAATTTGGGAGCCATTTCAATCTGAATTTTCTCCACCACTTGTTCAAAAAAATCGATCTTATCCATCAAACTTCATCTCCATCCATTTTTAAACTTCATTTTCTTCCATTTTGGGCAATTTGAAGCTTGAAATACTCACCAAAAGCCATCTTATTTGGGACATGAGTTGGGATTTTGAGGTGGTGTGGGGCAGAATTTTGTCATCTTTCAAGGTTAAAATCCCAAAGAGTTGGTCATATTCTAACCTCGTTTTGGGACCATCCATTCATCCTCTTAACTTTTCAAACCCCCATGACTCAAGTTGAACTCCCATTTATCATCTTCTATCTTGATTTCAATCTGATTTGTATAGTTTTGGTTGTGGGTCTGAAGTTACAAATCTATTGTTGTTTCCTTGAATCATCCTCAACTCTTTCCATTTTACATTCTATGTTAACATTTGAATCTCACCCCCTTTTTGTTGCTTGAAACACGTCAAAAATAGAGGGCAGAATTTTGGCATGTGTGAGGATTATGAATCTTGAAAAGGGGGTGGATTCCCCACCCTAGAATTTTCTCCCTTTTACTTCGTTTGACATTGTTAATTCAATTCCCCAACCTTGCATTCCACAATTCAATATGACCTTCAAGGATGATTTCTTATCTTTTACTCCATCTGATTTGCACTCTGGTTGATTGTAATGTCCCCATTTTTGCTAGCATTGGAGTTTCAGAGATTAGCCTATTATTGTGATCCTTGTAGGCTAATTATTGTGGATAGAGGATCTTTTGAGGCAATGGCTTGGCTTGGGAGGGTCTTGTCTTCACATTTCAATAAGCTACAGGTTGGTCTTCGTTTGGCTCAAATTGGACTTCGTTTGGGCTTATTTTTGGTGTACTTACTATTTGTGGTAAATTGGGTGTTGATTGAGATGGACCTTTTCTATTTTTGGAAAGTGCATTTGGTCACATGGAAAAATAATAGGTATTACTCCTATTTCAGACAGCATGTTTAAATGATGAGTATTTTGGGAGTTATTATATTTTTAGTGGCCAACTTATTATTAATTATTAAATGGCTTATTATAAAGTTATAATCTAACTTTATAATTTCACTTGAGTGTTGAGTTATTATTGGAAAGTGTCATTTATTAATTAGTTAAGCCAATTAAAGTGAGAGAATCTAAAGGAAGCTTCTAATTAATGTTGTGTGGTGAAGCTTTTTGAGTGAAGTTACATTTTGGCAACAAAAGAGAATTTGGAGGTTATAAATACAAGCCCATTTGTTGAGAAAAACATGCTTGAATATTTTATATGCTTTTGTTGCCTTTGTGGCTTTTCTGAGTTCTGATATTATGTGGCCCTTGCTGAAGTATAAGGGTTTTGAAGCTGGGTTATGCCTTTAATCCATAACTGAGGTTATTGTGGATTAAAGTTCTGAAATTATTATTAATATCTCTTGTTGTATGTACTGTGGTTGGGAGATACTGAGTTTGTCTTGCAATTTGCTGCTGAAGTAAATTGTAATTGCTTCTTGGACTGTGACTTTGCCATTTCTCCTATTGTTTCTATGGTGACTAAGGAGAAAATTACAGTTGTGTTTATTGACTGGTTTACGGGAAATTTGCATGCAAATTGAACAACAACATTCAAGTCTGGAGAGTTGTTGCTGAAGATCATTAACTGATATTCAAAGGACAAGTAATAATCAAATTTTGGAAGCTGCGTTACAATTCAAAGAGGTGAATTTGGGCAATTTTCTGGTTGGCATCTACATATGTATATTGGGGCTGAACTTCATATTCACAGGTCTGCTACTGATTTGTGCGACCAGTGTTTATGTGCTAGAGCTGCAATGAATGTGGGAGAAAGGTGTGGCATTATTTGAGATCTGCAAATCATTACAAAACCCTGCATTCACTTCCAAACTGCCCTTGGGTATTGAAAGATTGTTCACGCACAGCCAGGTTCCACATTGTTTATCATTAATTAATGCTGATCCTGGTATAAATAAATCAGAGTTGGCTTTGAGCAAATAAAGAATATCATTTCTTGAACTTAATACCTTAGCATTGCACATTGTATTTATTTGCATTCAAAAGGTATTATTAATATATACAATAGAAATCTATGTTCTGGTTCTTTTTCAGTGTCTATAAGTATGTTTGCCAAGTGTTTAGTTAAATGTCAAATCTCTGATTAATGAAGAAAATTGATGTGGTTTAACCAAGTCGAGGTTTTTACATTGATTAAAATTTACTAATATCTAATTTCATCCATGTTTTACTTCCAATGTTTGGTCATTTCTCTCCAAGTCATTGACTGTATTTTTACTTTTCTTGGTCATCCCACATTCATTTAGAGTTGAAATACATGGGCAGAGCTCTTGGGGTTATCAGGATTTTGCACGAGGGGGTGAAAATCTCATGGGAGTCGAGATTTTGAATCTAGGACCAGTTCAAAATCTGACCCATTCTCAGGATTACTTTACTTTTATAAATTCACTTCTCAAAATCATCATTTTGTTGCTCTTCACTCGTTCTTTCATCATTTCACACTTGAAACTTGCCTTCTAATCACTTGGAAACCATCTAGACTTGGGCAGAATTTTGAGAGTTGTTGAGATTCTCAGGTCGTATTTCAACCTACTCTTAGGATTTCAAATTTTGCAAGTTAGTTCCCAATTTATCACTTCATTTTCGTCAGCTCGGAAGGAAAAATGATTTATATAAATATAACATTTAAGTTACATTTTTAAAGTTATACATTACGTATATACTATCAGGGTGTTTGAGATAGGTTTCAGGTTCATAGGAGTTATAATAAAGATTTTTAATTTCAGGAGTTTTTAAATATTTCAGGCTTAGCCAAATTTCATGATTCAACATGCATCCACCAATGTTACCTCACAACCTTTCCTAACTGTCTAAGATGAAATTGAAACTGGAACAAGGATTATCAAAAGGTTCTAACTCATTTCATAGTGATTCCCTTGATTTCAACCCCATATCCTTGACTAGCTTAGCCCTTCTCTCATTCATATCCCGACTTAACTACCCAGCGAGCCAAAAATGCCCAAAGCCATCTCAAAGACTTGGAGACTTGAAAATTGTCACCAAGACCACTACTCCTATTGCTAAAGCAAAAGCAAGGGCTCCTCATTTTCAATGGGGTGAAAGCCCCACAACAAGGTTGTTACCTCTCTGTGATTTCAGACCTTTGGTTATAAAAGTCTAAGCCTGTAAGATAACTAAATTATCAATATATGTTTTTCCCCTAATTCCATGGACATCCTATGATTGACCTTTCTAGGTACTTTTTGTCAATGTTTTTGACTTGCATTTTGTTCTTGTATCCTCTATCTCATTTACATCTTGACTGTTACTCAAATAAAAAGTTATTATCATTAATTGCTTTCTGTATTCATCATTGAACTAAAGCAACCTTATGTTGGATATGTATTGTGTGTTCTGTATGCTTTACATGTCTCATAAACTGTACAATTGTCCATAGTTAGTGGTGTCTAGGGCATTGTCCCAGCTGGGATGTTTCGGGTGGTAACCCCTAATTTCTTTGGGCCTTCCAAGATTGTTTTTCAGTACATGTTTTTATATTCATTATATTGTAACATTGCTTAGTATTTTCTATGGTAATGTGTCTATCAAAAATTGCACATGGATTAGGGTTAAAATCAAGTGAGAAACATATCATTGTATTGTGAATGATTAAATTCATATATTTGAAGCTGAAGAGTTTCCTAAGGTAAATAATTGTATTATTCTGTGAATGTACCTTAATTTTCTTTGTTAGCACTGTCTCTCATGTAATGATATAATCTATTCTTTTTCACTTCATCCTATATATAATTCAGAACTTAAATTGCACAGGTTCTTATTTCAAGTCCATAGAACTCCAAGATTTCTTTTCTTTGTTGCATGTATTGTCTGTATGATATGTAGTCTTTGCAGTCTTTAAATGAAGCAAATACTTTTAATGGCCAATTGTACTTATCTGTTCATGTATGGATTTAATGCTATGGTGAGATTTTCAAGGAACTTGAGATAAATGGTAAGTTTCTGTCGAATTTTTTCTTATTTCCAAAAGAGAAATTGGTCAACTTTTAATCAATTAGGAAAATGAAAGCTCATAAGTTTTAAGGCTATACTTGAATCTTGAGTTCATATTTACTTATATACAGAATTATTAATTGTACATCTTTTCACCTTCATGTTACTTTTTGTTGTGGGAAAGTATTAATTTTTGTTTATCACGATCTCTTTCATGCTGCTTATTTGTTTTCTTTGGCTGGATATCAAGAGCTATGCTTTAATATTTACTTTTCTCAGTATCCATAATCTATTGCTTACCCCATGAAATTAATTGTAAAATAAATATTTCTTTGAATTCACTGGGCATGATTGTTAATAAACAGAATAGATCCGCCGTTTCTAACCTTTCAACCTGGATTATTATTATTTGATGAAATTGCTCTTGAAAATTTGATAGCCCTATAAGTAAACATTTTTCATCAATTTTGCACAGTTTTGAATTTTCCCACTGTTATTTTCTTTTGTCATCCATTACTTCCAATTCACTGTGTTTTGTTGTGCATTTTTGCAGGAATGTGACCAATATGCAGCAGATTTATTTCAAAGTCAAACCCAAGAACAGCGTGTGGTTCCTGTATTGTGCAACTCAACTACAGGAACACATTCCTCAACAAATGACACCATTGAACAAACATATTGTTCCAATCTCTGGAATGCATGCCAAAATGTGACTATAGTAAATTCTCCATTTGCACCTTTATTGAAAGGAGGGGCATCGGGATTGCCAATGAATATGACACATGCCAAGCTTACTGAACTATGGCAGTCAAAAAATGATTTTTGTGCAGCTTTTGGAGGCACAGTAATTGATGGTGTCTCATGTTTTAGTGGCAATATTTTTGCACCTAATGTCACTCAAAATGAATCGACTGTTGAAGGGGTTTGCTTAGAGAGGATTGGAGATGAAGCCTATCTCAACTTGGTTCCGCACCCTGATGGGTCCAATCGTGTATTCTTATCAAGTCAGGCAGGTCAAGTTTGGCTGGCTACAGTACCAGACACTGGATCTGAGGAGCAATTGATCTTAAACAAGTCAAATCCATTTATAGATTTAAGTGACCAAATAGCTTCTGGTGCAGCACTTGGATTGATGGGATTAGCATTTCATCCAAATTTTGAGAAGAATGGCCGGTTCTTTGTTTCATTTAATTGTGATAAGACAAAGAGTTCAAATTGTGCAGGAAGATGTGCTTGCAATTCTGATGTGGGATGTGATCCTTCACAATTGGGTAAAGATGATGGAGCATTGCCTTGCCAGTACCACAGTGTAATTTCAGAATACTCTGTAAATGTCACTTCTACTTCACCTTCTCAGGTAATATTGACTTGGATGTCTCTTTTATCATGATACAGAAAATTATACATACAAGGAAAGCCAAATACCTTGAGAGAGTTCTCTGATTGGATTAAAAGAAAGATAAGAGAAAGCTTGCTGTTGTGAGGTTACATACTAGTGAGTCAATCCACTTTATAAATGTGGGATAGACCAAGAAATACACTAAATAGGAATACAGCATAACATAACCTAAAGTCAGAATGAGTAATTAATGCCTATATTGAAAGCAGTAAAGCCTAGTTTACCATCATCATTCTGGCATTTACTTGACAGCTTTGTTTTTCAAACTTGAGTTGTTGGACATATTAAAGAGTTTGAAAATTAACAATATTATTTTTACAGGCTACATTTGCACAACCAACAGAAACTAGAAGGATATTTACCATGGGTCTTCCATATGCAGCCCATCATGGAGGTCAAATTCTGTTCGGACCCACTGATAATTATCTCTATTTTATGATGGGAGATGGAGGCAATATTGGTGATCCTTATAACTTTGCACAGAAACAGAAGTCTTTACTTGGGAAGATTATGCGATTGGATGTTGATAATATACCTAGTAAGTCTTCGAAACCAAATTCCCTCATGAGAGTTCAAAAGGAAAAAAGCTTTTTACAAAGTTTGCACTTATTTTTTGTAATGACTATTTATTATTATTTCTTTTGGAGCTTTGCCTCCTAGTACACCTTTATGCACACTAGACATACCATATAATTGAGACACCTTGGACATTTAGTATTATGAGGTTGTAGTTGTCATTTACAAACATCCGAGAAACAGGGTTGCATTTAAATGGCTACTGAAAATAAAAAACTCCATATCAATTGAGTACATAAATTTAGATAGAAGTCTTCATTAAATCCATGTTAGTAGACTGATCTCAAGAAAATAAAGAGTCCATATAAAGAACCACCTATTAAGAGATAGCCATAAATTGACACATATGTAAGTCAATAGCATGAGCTTCATGCAAGGAGATCGTCAAGTAGCTTACCAGAGTTTGAAGAAGACATCGAGGTGTTCAGTGCAGAATATGGAAACTAGCATAAAAATAAAGATCACTTCAGGGGTTCAGGCTCCTTTGAAACATCCATGTCTTCAGCACCTTGTGCAAATATAGGTCCCTTTTCAGGCAATCCCATGGTCAAGAGAAGGCATGTCTGGCTGGGAATCTTGCTACTCCAGTTATACCAGTGGTCAGTTCCTGCACTCTAATGCTCAATGCTGGCTTTGCATGCATGGTCCAAAATGGAAAGCCTATTAATATTTTATCATGAAAATGAACACAAAGCTTACACAAATCAAAATGAAGCAAAAAAGTCCATGAGAATCTTTACCTACGAAGTAAGAAAAGAAAGCACTTAGACATGTATCATGATTGGTAAAGAATCAAATTATACTTTGCAAGTGTTGACACAAAAGTCTGCACTGCTGCCAGACATGTTATCCCCAGGCAACCTTGTGTGACATGGAAACAACCTGAGGTCGAATCTCCAGAGAAGGCCGGCTTCCTTATAATCAGGGTGCACCTACAAATGAAATGTTGCAAGGAAAGAGCTATTCACATTACAACATTCATGAGCAGATTAACACAACATACAAATTTCGAAGGTAAAGTAGAAACATTCAACACAAGGCAAAACATGCACAAGATAGTCAAATGGCAAGAAGAGGAAACATGGATTTCTATTAATGCAAGGCAGAACAAGAAATTTACAATTGCAAAGCATTAGCAGCTGCAGGACAACCAAAGAAGAACCCTTTTTGTAAAGAGCAATAACTGAAGAATCAGATGGAAATCTGATCATGAAGTGCAACCTTGCTGTTGGAAGTGACAGGAAGGGAAAAAACAATGCACCCGCCCTTAAAAGATCAAATCCCCAAAGATTTGATCATTACATGCAGTAAAGAGGCATAAGTGCAATGGCGTGGTGCAAACAAGGCCCAAAATGTCACTCTGGTTTAAAGAAATGGTCCTTTGTGATGTGTCATGGCAGCAAGAGGTCAATTAAAGCGGCTGTCAAAAAATGCAGGATGGGATAACATGGAGTGTTAACCACCTGCATAAAATATTGCCCCCAAAAATGGTGGACCATTAATGTAGATCTTCCATTTGAAATAGATGGCTCAGATGCTGCAAGAGTCTCCCCCAACAAAAGATTAAAACACAACCGTTGATCAATGAGCCTTTATTTCAAACAGACGGCTGAGATGCAACAAGGAAAGTCCCAATGAGCGATTAAGACATCACCACTGATGGAGATAGTTTTAAATCTAATGGCTATTGCATCTTCGCAATAAGGCAAGAGTAGTAATGTGAAAAAGCGAGAGCCGTGGGATTTAGAGCAACTTGGCAAAAAAAAAAACATAGATAACACAAAATGTTAACCCCACAATTTAGCGTATTAACCCTCAGTATACAACACATTGAAGACCTCTTAGATCGGCTATCAGCCATGGGCTAAATGGGGGCAAAAATAGCCAACATTCTTGGCAACTAAATGGGGATGATTGCTTGCTAAGCATAGATCAGTGACCTTGAGCAATCCATTGGGCATAGTCACAAAGAGAATGATGCGTAATCCCACCTGCAACTTCACAAAAAACAAAAATAAAAAACGCTTCCGAGAGCCCCAGAAAAGGGAACAACAGTACATGTGCACTTCTTGGAATGATGAAAAGACCTAATCTACTATGTACAAGTATTTACAATTACAAAATGTCAAACAAAGCCATCGACCGGCTTGTTAGTGATGGAGCCCAAAATTCTAGTCTCCATTTTTTATCTTGAAGAGTGAAGTAAATATGAATTTGGAGAAAGAAGGCATTGAAAGATTTATGTTCATATGTAGGGCTTGCTGGACAGAGATAGTTTTATGACAAGATGTTACTGATTTCATATATCTTTCGATATACTTGGACCTAATCATGGAAATATAGATCCATCAATAATGAATTAGCAACACCATTTCAAAAGGATATTTTTCAATGATGTAGAAGGACTATTATGGAGTCATGAGTTTTGCAAGGATGGTAAAAAGAGAGGTTTGTTCACTTATCAAATTTCCCTAGAAACCATGTTCTAGATTCAACTATTGGTGTTAGCATACAAATGAATATAATAGAGTATGATCTGGTTTATACAAAAATATTCAAATTACCATAAAAATGCTTATATAACAATTATGATATATGGGTGCACATAGTCAACATATGAATGAAGGTTTGAGAAAGCATGCAAAGCTGATAAGAAATGAGTTGATACACTTGTCTCCAGCAAGTATGTTAGTGCCACCTTTTCAATACTTATAGATCCAGTATGTGACTGAACAAGACCTCAAGCCTATCCTAGTTCCTGTATATGATTAATGAAAGTATGGTATAAGAGGTTTCAATAGGAGGATATCGGGAAACATTAAGGAATCAGGAGTCTCACGCTGGAAAGACATTCTAGGAAATGCCATGGTCATGGTTATCATCCACTAAAAAAGATGTACATAGAAATCTATGTGAAAGACATGAAACAAACAGATATACTATGCCAGTCCAAACCAAACAGAAATAATAGAAACATTGGAAATGAAAAATAATGATGGAAGAGTATTGTAGGTGAATCTACAACCTCACTGTGACATTGTCCCTACTGAATAAAGATAGCATTGACAGTACTAAACTCCAATGGATGATAAGAGCCAATGAAATCTCAAAGACTACTATATATTCAGAGACGTCAGCGGCAACACATGATATCAAAAGTAAGAAGAATTAAAAGACTCCATCCAGAGGCAGCAATACCAAATAGAATGCGTACAAATTTGAATAAAACTGATGGAAAAGGACAATTATATGAAGAATATATTAGCTCCGTTTAGAAATTTGAGGATTTTCAAGCAAAGAAATGATTTCTCACAATGAAAATCTGATGTGCGGCATATCAAAGGAGAAATTACACATCTCCATATGATGGTTTTATTCACTGCTCCACAGCATTCTGCATAAGAAAAAGACCTGGCATTTTGTAAAGGGTAAATGTTTCAAAGGATAAAATTTACTTTTATCAATATATTTAATGACATTTTGTATTTGCTGCAGGTTTTTAACTACCCGAGGAAGAACACAAATACATAGGATATACAAGCAAACGAAGGCTGTAGGATGAATGCATGTATGACCGAGCGGTAGATTCATTCTCGGCAACAGCATAGCCAATTACAGATCATCACGAGGGATTAAGAAGATATGTATGGTTCGGTGCCATGTCCAAAGGAGTTAGGGCACATAATTATTAATATCTCAACAAAGTTACCCTTACTTGTTTGTATAATATAATATATGCCCTATTAAGAGATTATATTTTAAAACAAATATTCAAGGCAATTATTGATTAGTTTTTAGTTATGAAGTGGTGCGTTGTTTTAGAGGAAATATAGCACCTCTTCATTTTTTATAAGTATAGACAGGAGACACAATTCATTGGAATATATATTCAGATACAATTTCCAAAAGGCTTTACATATTCATTTTATTATGCACTTATGATATATTATATTCTTTTAAATGGTAAATAGATGAAGTTTTGAACTAAGCCCGTGGATTCTGGATTGCCGAGTAAACTTATATGTGATTCCGAAATTGAAGCGCAATAGATAGATCATCTGTAAGGAGTGTCTTTATTGCGATTTTATTTCCGGTATAATTATTTATTTTAAATTTTGGAGTTTTAAATTATTATTAAGTTGTGCCCTTTATAAATATTTTAATTTATTTTCTATAAATATTTTAATATTTGGATAAGTGGAATGGGTCATTATTGCATTTTAAATTTGATAAACATAGATATTGTGAAATATTTAATTGTTTCCCTATTTATGTCTGGTTTGTCTCCACAGGAGTTACAGTGCATCCTATACTAGTTTAAAATTGCATTTATATAATTGATCCGTCGCATCTGAATTGTTAAAATTATTTATAGTTTAAATTTATTAGATTTTATAAAGTTATACGTGTCAACTTATAATATTGACTCTGATTGCCCATTTAATTAAGCACTAGTCTTTTATTCTTGATTCATAATCCATATGCTAGCAACTGTTTCATTTCTTTCCGTTGAGGAAATAATATATTCATTTGTTGCAATCATCTATAATAATCAATTTTATTTAAAAAACTCTCAAATATTCTTTTATTATTCTTAATTCGTAATTCACAAATTTGAAGTTTTCCATAATTCGTGCCCTTAGGAAAACTTTCATTGTAGTTCATGTTTTAACCAATCTACTTTAAGCATCTTGGATATAAGGTTGTTGTCCAGGATCAAGTACACCCACCTCGGTTTTGCAGAGTCGGAAGCGCAGGGGATTTGGATCGCATCGATCAATCCCATCAAGTTGGCCTTAACCGGCTCGATACCCCAGCATTGAGCAGGCAAGGCTCATAGGATTCCAATCTGCGATTTTGGGAACCAATAGTTAGTAGCTACCCTTCCTTACAAGTCGATTCTTCCTTTCATGCATGTGGGGAACTAAAAATACCAGCAAGCATAATAAAAACATTGTTGCATGAAGTTCTTTCCCAATGCTGAAAACAAAGAAGCTCTCTAGCACTGGGACATTGGCTTCTTGAGCAAGACATACTTGCTCCTCCTTGTGATCTTCACCCTCATTATCTAGAATGAGCATGATAAGGGACAACATGTTGATTTGTTGCAGAGCTAGGTGCCTGATGGGGCATCCTCTTGATGGCTTCGGGTCTGGGCAATCAGCCTTGTCCGTGTTGTGCTTTGTGATGGTAGAATCCAACTAGTTTGGAAATGACTCCTTTTGTTGTGAAGAAAACATCTCCACCTCTTCCCCATGATGCTCATGAGCCACCTTCACGAGAGCTACTGGTATAGTGTCAAGCCTTGAGCAAAAATCTGTTATGATGCTGGAAAAATCATTCTCCAACTCATAACTTGCATTTGCCTTTTCTTCTTCCTTTTGCTCGTGCTTGTCTTCATGTTGCAATTGATGATTTTTCCTTTCTTCTCCTTGCAGAAAATCTAATCTTTCTTCCCCATCTAAAGCTTGATCAGCTATCTTTGGTTCCTCACGATCAAGAACCACCTCATCCTCCTCTATCTCTTTCTTCTCCATTGGCAACTGCTCAAAATTAAGTTGAGGCAATGTAAGCTTCTGATTATTGCAGCATGGAATAGAAATCTAGGGAGGCTCACTCCTAAAACTAGCAAACTTGCGTGTGGGTGGGCTCTTCATCAAATGGATTTGGCAATGTTTCTTGTGAGTGGGCATTTCACTCGTGTGTCGTTTTGCAAGAAGGGAGGGCTGCTCTGTCTAAAACCAGCAAATTTTCTCCTTGAAGGCTCTTGTGCTTCAGCTGCTTGCACTTAAGCAAGCTCAAGCCTTGTCTATTCTTCTGCAATAGCAAAGCTTTTGTCAAGGCCCCTCTCAAACAAAGCTTGAATGAGGGCCTGATTATCTAGTTCCTATTGTTGAGCAGAGGCCTGACAAGAATAATCTTCTTCATCCTACCCCTGTTGAACCTCCATTTGTTGCATTTGGGGTTGCTCAACCCCATATCCCAAGGCATCCACTATAGCCTATAACCTTAGAGCCAAGGCCATAGTTTCATCATCTAAAGATGTTTGGTCTAGTGGAACAGGGGTCAGAGGAGAATATGCATATTGAATATGATGGTCATAACTAGGTTGTGGCTAAGACTGATATTGATAGAGAGAGGGATAAGGAATAGCATTCTTGTGATATGGGGGAGAATAATAAGGATTTCTATGATATGGGTCCATGATTGGAACTTCATAAAAGATCAAAGATGATCTTTACTATACTAGCACTGGGTCTTCTTGAAACCAATAGATTTGCACTTAGGGTCGCCATGGTGTTTAATAAAATGCCTCCAAAGGCTGATGGCACCAGAATAAGACCCAAATTCTAAGTGAATGGATTTTGAAATGGCTACCAACAGACTTGAGTAGCTGAATTTGTCTGTCCCATTAGGCGTGCCAAAAACTATGGTATGATTGGTGGATGCACTAGAAACTGATTTGAATCTTTAATATTTGTCCCACCGGGCGTGCCAAAATTTGTTGACACAAAAGTCTACAACCCTGCCCGACGTGTTATCCCCAGGCGACCTTGTGTAATATAGAAACAACCTCCAAATGTGGCACTTGCATTTTCAGTTCAAATCTCTATAGAAGGTTGGCTTCCTTACAATCAGGGTGCACCTACACTACCACTTGAGAGGAAAAGGGAGAAGGAATGTATGGAAGTAAATTGCTGAAATGAAAAGGGTGATGCACCAGATTGAAACTCGGTTACAACTCTGCTTGTAGATACACATGACATTAACAAAAGGCCCCAAAAGTGACAGATCTCAACTCTAGCTTACCTTCTAAGGGCTCATAAGCAGGTTTAAACAAATGAATTGTTGCAAGGAAAGAGCTATTCACATTACCACATTCATGAGAAGATTAACACAAGGCGAAACATACACAAGACAATCAAATGGCAAGAAGAGGAAACATGGATTTCTATTAATGCAAGGCAGAACAAGATATTTACAATTGTAGAGCATAACCAGCTGCAAGAGAACAAGAGAACCCTTTGAAAATATTTACATCTACCTTTTACAGAGTTCAGGCATAACTCGAATTTAACTTTAAGTTCAAATCCCAACCAAGGTGGAGTTAAGAGTTGTAGGGAGCAATAACTAAAGAATCCGATGGAAATCTTATCATGAATTGCAACCTTGTTGTTGGAAGTGGTAGGAAGGGAAAAAACAATGCACCCACCCACAAAGATCAAATCCCAATGATCTAATCATTACATGCAGTAAAGAGGCATGGATTGCAATGGCGTCATGCAAACAAGGCCAAAATATCACTATGCATTAAAGAAATGGTCCTTGTGACATGTCATGGCCACAAGAGATCAATTCACGCGACTATCAAAAAATGTAGGATGGGATAACACATAGTGTTAACCACCTGCATAAGATACAGAGTTGACCCATGTGGAAAAAGATCTGATTTGCCCCCAAAAATGGTGGACCATCAATGTAGATCTTTCATTTGAAATGGATGGCCCAAATGCTGCAAGAATCTCCCCAACAAAAGATTAAAACACAACCGTTGATCAAGATGAGCCTTTAATTCAAATGGAAGGTTGAGATGCAGCAAGGAAACCCCTAATGAGCGATTAAGACACCACCGCTGATGGAGATAGCTTTAAATCTAACGGCTACCGTATCTTTGCAAAAAGGCAAGAGCAATAATGTGAAAATGCGAGAGCTGTTGGATTTAAAGCAACTTGGCAAAAGAGAAACACAAATAACACAAAATGTTAACCTAGCGATTTAGCGTGTTAACCCTTAGTAAAGAATACAACCCATTGAAGACCTCTCAGATCGGTTATCAGTAATGGGGTGAATGGGGGCAAAAATTGCCAACATTCTTGGTGACTCAACGGGGATGCTTGCCTACTAAGCATAGATCAGTGACCTTAAGCAATCCATTGGGCATAGAGTTACCAAGAGAATGATGCATAATCCCACCTGCAACTTCACAAAACTGCAACTAACAAAAATAAAAAAAGCTTCGAGGAGCTCCGCAAAAGGGAACAATTGTACACATGCAACTCTTGGAAAGATGGAAAGACCTAATCTACTATGTACAAGTATTTATAATTAAAAAACGTCAAACAAAGCCATCGACCGGCTTGTTAGTAGCTACCCTTCCTTACAAGTTGATTCTTCCTTTCATGCATGTGGGCAACCGAAAATAGCAACGAGCATAATAAAAAAACTATTGCATATAGTTATTTCCCAATGCTGAAAACAAAGAAGCTCCCTAGCACTGGGACATTGTCTTCTTGAGCAAGACATACTTGCTCCTTGTGATCTTCACCCTCATGCTCTAGAATGAACATGACCAGAGACAACATGTTGATTTGTTGCAGAGCTAGGTGTCTGATGGGGCATCCTCTTAATGGCTACGGGTTTGGACAATCACCCTTGACCATGTTTTGCTCTGCAATGGTAGCATAAAACTGGTTTAGAAATGACTCCTCCTTTTGTTGTGAAGAAAACATCTCCACTTCTTCCATGATGCTCATGAGCCACCTTCGCGGGAGCTACAGGTATAGTGTCAAGCCTTGAGCAAAAATCTGTTATGATGCTAGAAAAATCATCCTCCAACTCATTACTTGTGTTTGTCTTTTCTTCTTCCTTCTACTCGTGCTTGTCTTTCGGTTGGAACTCACAATTTTTCCTTTCTTCTCCTTGCAGCAGATCTGATCTTTCTTCCCCGTCTGAAGCTTGATCAGCTATCTTTGGTTCCTCATGAGTAGGAACCACCTCATCCCCCTCTATCTCTTTCTTCTCCATTGGCAGCTACTCAACATTAAGCTGAGGCAGTGTAAGCTCCTGATTATTGCAACATGGAATGGAAATTTGGGGAGGCTCACTCCTTCTAAAGCTAGCAAATTTGCATTTGGGTGGCTCTTCTTTAGATGGATTTCGCAATGTTGCTTGTGAGTGGGCCATTGGCTCTTGTGTGTTGTTTTGTAGGATAGAAGAGTTGCTCTATCTAAAGCTAGCAAATTTTCTCCTTGAAGGGTCTTGTGCTTCAATTGCTTACACTTGAGAAAGCTCAAGCTTTGTCTCTTCTTCTGCAATAACAAACCTTTTGTCAAGGTCCCCGTCAAACTGAGCCTAAATGAGGACTTGATTCTCTGGTTCCTGTTGTTGAGGAGAGGCCTGACAAGAATAATCTTATTCATACTACCCCTATTGAGTTTGCTGCATTTAGGGTTGGTCAACCCTATATCCCTAGGCATCCACTATAGCCTATAACCTTAGAGCCAAGGCCACAATTTCATCATCTGAAGATGTTTGGTGTGGAGCAAGGGTGGGAGGAGAATATGCATATTGGATATGTTGACCATAATTAGGTTGTGGCTAAGATTGATATTGATAGAAAGAGGGATGAGGAATAGCATTCTCATGATATTGGGGAGAATAATATGGATTTCTATGATAAGGGTTCATGATTGAAACTTCATAGAAGATGCAAAATATAAAAAAACCTTGAAAATCATAAAAGATCGGAGATGATCTTTACTATACCAACACTGGGTCTTCTTGAAACTAGTAGATTTGCACTTAGAGTCGCCATGGTGTTCAATGGAATACCTCCAAAGGCTGATGGCACCAAGAATAAGACCCAAATTCTAAGTGAATGGATTTTGAAATGGGTACTAGAGAACTTGAGTAGCTGAATTTGTTTGTCCCATTGGGCATTACCAAAATTTGTGGTATGACTATAGGAGGTACTGGAAACTAATTTGAATCTTGAATATTTGTCCCACCGAGCATGCCAAAAAATGTTGACACAAAAGTCTACACCCCTGCCCGATGTGTTATCCCCAAGCGACTTTGTGTAACATGAAAACGACCTCCAAGTGTGGACCTTGTGCTTTGAGGTTGAATTTCCAGAGAAAGCCAGGTTCCTTACAATTAGGGTGCACCTACAATACCACTTGAGAGGAAAATGGACAATGAATGCATGAAAATAAATTTCTGAAATGAAAGGTGGTGATGCACCAGATTGAAACTTGGTTACAACTTTGCCTATGGATGCACATGACATTAACAAAAGGCCCCAAAAGTCACAGATCTCAACTCTAAGTTACCTTCTAAGGGCTCATATGTAGGCTTGAACAAATGAAATGTTGCAAGGAAAGAGCTATTCACATTACAACAGTCATGAGCAGATTAGCACAACATACAGATTTAAAAGGTAAAGTAGAAACATTCAAAATAAGGCAAAACATGCACAAGATAGTCAAATGACAAGAAGATAATGCAAGGCAAAACAAGAAATTTACAATTGCAGAGCATAAGCAGCTGCAAGAGAAACCAGCGAACCCTTTGAAAATATTTACAACTGCCTTTTAAAGAGTTCAGGTATAACTCAAATTTAAATTAAAGTTCAAACCCCAACCAAGGTGGAGTTAATAGTTGTTGCGAGCAATAACTGAAGAATCAAATCAAAATCTGATCATGAAGTGCAACCTTGCTATTGGAAGTGACAGAAAGGTCAATAAAATGCGCACAGCTATAAAAGATCAAATCCCCAAAGATTTGATCATTACATGCAGTAAAGAAGGCATGGGGTGCAATGGCGCCATGCAAACAAAGCTTTAAATGTCGCTCTACATTAAAGAAATGATCCTTGTGATGTGTCATGGCCACAAGGGATCAATTCACATGGCTGTCAAAAAACGCAGGATGGGATAACACGCAGTGCTAACAACCCACGTAAAATATAGGGTTGACCCTCATGGAAAAATATCTGATTTGCCACAAAAAATGGTGGACAATCGATGCAGATCTTCCATTTGAAATGGACTGTCCAAATGCTGCAAGAATCTCCCCAACAAAAGATTAAAACACAACCGTTGATCAAAATGAGCCTTTATTTCAAATGGACGGCTAAGATGCAACAAGGAACTTCCCAATGAGCGATTAAGACACTGTCACTGATGGAGACAACTTTAAATCTAAAGATTGCCGCATCTTTGCAAAAAGGCAAGAGTAGTAATGCAAAAATGCGAGAGCCGTTGGATTTAAAGCAACTCAGCAAAAGCGAAATACAGATAACACGAAATGTTAACTTCGCTATTTAGCGTGTTAACCAGCAATAAAGAATACAGCCCATTGAAAACCTCTCAGATCGGTTATCAGTGATGGGCTGAATGGGGGTAAAAATAACCAACAGTAAGCACAAAGCTATTTTTATTTTAATAATAATTTCTTTTGGCATTATATTAAATTTTGATTCCTTTTGGTGCCAATCCGTTTTGATCACAAACCTTCTATACTATTTATTTTTGGTCAAATTCAAATGAAGGAAATCTCCACCATAGAAGGCATCTTATTAAGAATAGGAGTTTTCTTTAAATTCACATATTGAGCTAGGATTGAAGGACAAAGCCCTTTGAATACTTCAATCCCAGCAGTCCCATTCTTCAGTTGGGAGCTCCCTTCATTCCTCTAGGTGGCATCGCCATCATACAACTACTACGAATAGACCATTGCTTCCTCAATTCATACCAGGTGAATGGCCAGCGCAGGTGGAACCACTAGAGGTGGGGTTGCAGGAGTCAGTTTTGGCGGCAACAACTGAGTGGAGAGCTCTACCCTATGAGGTTAGGGACGTCTTCCCTCTTCCCCAGTATTGTGCACAGCATAGAGATACAACTAGGTTCACGGAAGATCATGGTTATAGACCACCATAGCAGTAGTAGAACTATGACCCCAATAGAGCTACTGGGAAGATCACATTGGCTACATATAATGGCTCAGGAGATTAGAGTGCACGAGCTTGGGTTCACAAGCTGGATATATATCTTTCATTACAACCCATGCCTGAGCGTGAGGCTATTCAGTTTGCTATGTTGCATCTAGAGGGGATTGCCTATGATTGGTGGCACCATGGATTGGTTACCCAAGATCACACCTTAATACATTCCTATGCTGAGTTCACTGAGCGACTCATTACACAGTTTGACCATAAGGATACAAAACTTTACTATAGAGAGTTGGCTCATCTAAGACAAACTGGTCATGAGAAGCTTATATTAATGAGTTCCAGAGCATTGCAGTTATTGTACCTAATATGCCCCAGAAGCGTAGTGTGATGCTATTCATTGAGGGATTATAGAATAGGCTTAAGGGATTGGTTTGTGCTTTCCAGCCGGCCACTCTTAAGGATGCTATTGATGTGACATTGAGATTGGACACCACTCCTACCCCTTATCAGACTGATAAGAAACCATCGACAAATATACAAGCACCACAGAGGCCTCCTTTACAGTCTAAGGACGCGCCACCTCCACCTACCAAAGTAGACCTGGATTCTAGAAATGAACTAAGGAGGAGGAAATTATGTTTTTCTTGTAAGGAGCCATGGGTACCAGGACATAGGTGCCTTGGGCAAGAAAAGGCACATCTTATTGAGGTCATGTCAAATTAGATGATGAGGAGGTTTGGAATATAAATGACAAGGATGATGGTGTCCAAATTGAGCTCGAAGATGCTGAGGTAGCAGTCGCAACACATGGGACTATGGTTACATTGTCAGGTGCACCGATGATTCACCTCTTCTACATCTCGGGTATGATCCATGGGCATCCTGTGTATTGTTTGGTGAACAGTAGGTCTACACATAATTTTATAAATACAGGAATGGTAGACCAATGCGGTTTGCAAGCACAAAATTTTCCAGGAATCGATGTGACTGTGGCCAATGGTCTTACTCTGCAATGCGTCAAGGGTATCCCACAATTGAGCATAGGCATGAAGGGATACACCTTGATAGATGACTTTTACATGTGTGATCTAGGGGGCATGGATGTAGTTTTGGGTGTACAGTGGTTGCAATATTTGGGGAGATACAACCAAGATTTCAGGAAGAGACAATTGGAGTTTATGGTTGGGAGAAGGAAGATCGTGCTCAAGGCATGCCCACTTCCGTCTCAGGGTGGATCAGCTAGGGGTATGATTACTGATCAGGACTCGGATAGTAACAATGATTTGATCATAACCCCATGTCCCTCAGTATCTCAACACACAGGAGCGGGTGCCTTAGATTTGCCACGAAGATTGTATGAGGTTTGGGACGGGTTGGATAACAGGACTGTTTTGGGACCGGCTATTGGTCTAAATTCTAACTAGAGGACAAGATGGCCATTTGTTTGGATTCTTGGGCGTGAGGGTATTCAGGGGTGGATACTCTACTATGACGATGTGATCTACTTCACTTCTACACCTTACAGTGGGGAGTATATTTGTCCTGATGAGTCACTTCAAGTTTGGGGTCAATCAGTGTTTTGTATTTGGATTGCTTGGGATAGTGGAGGATTAGTCTAGTATTGCTTGTGGGCAAGCATCTCCGAGAGGGGAGGACTGTAATGTCCCCTCTTTTAGCTCTATCTAGCAAGACGTGGGAGTTAGCCTATCGGGGAGTCTCGTAGGCTGGCAGTGGTGTTTAGAGACTTAGGGTAAATAGTGTTTGAATCTGGAGTTTCAAACAGTAGGAGGGCAGTTGAGAGCAGTTCCTTAATTGTAGGAATTTCCTACATTTTAGGAAGTGCAGATGGGTTATAGTCTTGAGTCTCTACGAGATCATTCTATGGTTTCAGTTTTGGGAGATTCAGAGATGTTCCTATTTTTTAGGAGTATCCCTAATTTTGAGGGATGAGACTGTCAGTTATTTCAGATTATCCAGCATCAGTCACAAGAGGTGACGAGTTCAGTTTCACCTTGTAGAGGTGTTTTGGCTATCAGTTCGCTATTTGGAAAATATTTTAATATATTTAAATATTCTCCTAAGTTAGCATTTTAATAATTTTAATAAGGCTAAGTTATAGCCATTTTGGAGTAATTAGGGGTTTTTTGGCCTCATCTAGGTGAATATCCCTTGGTGTAATAGCTCGTTGGAAAGGTCTTGAACTTTTCTAAATATTTCTCTTTTGACTCAGAGCAATTCGGTGAACGGATTTCTTTCTATTGGGAAAAAGGTCATTTTTTGGATACTTGACCACTTTAAAAATGAGAAATATATTATTTTATAACCCATGACATGGAGACACTTTTAGGGTTCGAGTTAAGTTTGGTGGGTTATAATGAGGTAAAAGACAAAGCTCAAAGACATTATTGACATATTACATCTTGGATTTGTGTTTTGGGCTCTGGTTGAGCTTTTAGCATTTGGGACGCCAACCCCACTTGCCTTGCCTATTTGGGACGTAGCCCCCAAAACAGTGGTTTGGATTCTTGCAGTCAAAAGCATCTTGGAGATTGTGATTTTTTCTTCTAGGGAACGTAGTACTGAGTCAAAGCTTTAGCTGGGGTTTGGGCATTTTACCCACATGTGGGCACTTTGCAACTGTACGACTGTGCCTGGCAGCCATATTCTTTCCCACATGCAACATTTGAGAGTTGGATTCTGGCCGTAGTTTCCTTCTGGGCTCATATTTCACCTTCATGCCTTCAGGTTAGCTTTATTCTTGGTTGTAACCATCTGGATATTATTGTAAATCTTCATCTGGTTACATATTAGGCGTATATTCACAAAATCTACTTGAAACGACTTTGCTTTAAATCTATTTGGAATACATTTTTAGAACTGGTTCATGTTATTATACTTCTATTATTACTTATTAAAAAATCATCAAAAATATGCAACAATCAAACCCTTCTGCAACTTCTATAGCTCTGCAAGAAACTTTTAATAAATAGGGAAAACAAATTTAAAAATTTAAAATTACAGAAGATCAGCAGAAAAGATTCATCAGGGATCTTTCATCTCGAGGGCTAACAAAGGGTTTAAAGGGATCTTAGTGTGTTTTGGCCTAGTCATCTCCAGTTTGGGCCAAAACGAAGTTGATTTACTCAGTCTCAGGCATACTTACTATTTTTAGTAAGTCAGTAGGATACAGGGAGGCTAGTTTTGGTGATTGAATTTGATACTCTGTAGCGAGAGCTTTCTGACGAGCTATCACTCGTGCTATTGAGAGTCCAATAGCAAATATATTATCATGCCTGAAGTATTATTAAGTAACAATTAATTTAGTTGTAAAATATTAGTGTTACTTTAATATTAAATTTTATCAGAATGTGTACAAATCAAAAGGGGCGCCTAAGGGAGACATAAGTGATTATTTTAATATGTTTTATATTGCACATCTTTTATCCCAAATTGCTCATGTAAGTGGTATCAATCCTTGGAGAAAGAATAAAAGGGAGTGTGAGTAGCTTCATTCAGCAAGTTGAATATGAGAAGAAATCAATGCATGAGTTGCAGATCCGTTTTTGGCATTAGAGGACATCTATCCTCTCATGTGACATTCTAGACGTCATTCCCCTGGGGTTTGGCCTTTGGAATTCATTGCTATCAACTTCATCTCAAGTAAATTAGAGTGCATTTCCAGCTACAATCGAGTTCCTGTAGCAAGTTACTGTAGCTGCCCGAGTTACTATAGCAGCTGCGTTACTGTAGTAGACGTATCACTGTAGCAGTCGTGTTACCATAGCAGCATGCCACTGTAGCAACTGCATCACTATAGCAGTTACATATTATTTGCAGCAGGTCAATGCAAGGGCCATGCCCTCAACTATTTGATGTAAACAATGTTTGTTCTGATTAATAGATGGAGTATTCAGTAAGACAGCTTTGCACTTGTTTATTAATTTTGGAAATCAATATAAATATAGTGTGTTGGTTATTTCTACGATATATGTTATGTTTTTTCAATTCCTATATTTATGTTACATGCCAAACACAACACAATACAGACAAACCTTTTTGAGCCATAAGGGTTAGAGAACATAACGGGAAATTAGAGACTACAAGCTAAGTTTTTGATAAAATTACCATTTAGTTGTGAATACTTATAAGTAGATTTTGGGGGTATCCATTATAGTAATACCAGAGCTTTAAGTCCTACCATCTTGTGGAAGCCTTATAGGGAATTTGGAACAGACGGATAGAGGGAAATGTGTTTGATGAAATGTTAAAACACTAAAGTTAGAAATAAAACAGGTTAAGAATGTATGTTTGAGCATGCGACAAAGGCCATTAATTTCTGCCATAACAGAGCAAGACAACAACGACTCAGACTCAAAGAGCGAGCAATCTAGTTCATCCGTACAGGTGGACATAGAATCCAATCATATAGACATAGAGGAGATATTCTTTGAACAAGACAGCAATATGGGTGACCGAGATGACAAGAATACAAGACTAGGCGAGGCAGGAATGTTGGTCCAGATCAGGAGGAGGTAATGTTCAGACAATCACTGGGTACATTAGAGGAGGGGCAGCCTATGCAACAGGAGCAGAAGAGGCGAATGGATATGATATTGCAGCTTATGGCTAGACAGATAGGCATCAATATTAATCCAGGTGATGCAAACAATGGAAATGGGGGCAATGATAATAATGGAGGCCGAAGCAACAACAATGGTCCTGAGAATAACATTAATGTTAATAAAAATAGACGTGGCAACAATAGGAATGAGGCTGATAACTTTAGACACATTGCACGCCTAGCTCGGACAACGAGCTCGAGACCTCCTCTACCCACCTTCCCACACAGAGATCCGATTCAACCAGTAAACGAACCGCAGATTATTGAGTTACAAGACTAGTTCAAGAGGGACTGAGAGGCTGGTGGACCGGAGTTTCAAGTAGATATTTCCCTCAAAGATATTATATGGACTTAAGGATGAGGCACATGCCTATAGCAGGAAGGAGGAATCAGAACTTTGAGCTGAGAAAGAAAGTTGTAAAACTTTCTTTACCTTACTATCTTGTCTTGGGATGTGTCCAGACCGTTGTTGGGTCGGCCTTTCTATTTTATAATGTTTTAGAATGTTCTGTAAGCCATTTTGGCAAGTATAAATAGGGTGTTTAAGCTTAGAGTTAGGTAGTGATTTGGGAGCAACAATTTGAGAGGAGCGATTTTGGGAGTAGCCGAAAGGGCGAATTTTCTTGAGTCTGTGGATAGAGCGCCAAATGTAAGGCAATTTACAGCAGGATTGTGATGGAATTGTGAGTGTGTGGACAGAGCTCCAAATGTGAGGCAGTTTACATTTGGATCTTGGATAAAGTTGGAGAAGAGCTAGGGCTGCGGCTTGAGAACCAAAGAATAGCTTGGTGGACCTGAGGGTACAAGTGTGGATTCTTCTTGGTGTTCTTATCTAGTTGTGGATCTGGACTAGCTAGGGTTTGGATTGGATCTTGAGGGATCTTGTAGAACTGTTATTGTATTTGGCCCTAACTCGGAAGGCCTTACAGCAGGGCATATTGCATGTAAACAATTATTTTATAATAAAGAGTTGTGATTTGGTATCAAATCTTGCATTGTTGTTATCTTGTGTTGTGTTTCCGTTGTGTGGTTATATTGTTGGGCACTAGGGCATCTCCTTTTGGGAATTCTCCTGCCTTGCACTGCATCACCAAACCACTCATGATTATCCCCTATCGTCATCCTAAGAAACACAAGGATGAGCTAGAGAAGGAAATTAAGGACCTATTGGAGATGGGGCACATTAGGTCTAGCAAAAGCCCTTTTACTTCAGCAGTAGTTCTAGTGAAGAAGGATGGGACGATGTGCATGTTGTTTACCGTAGGGCAAATAGATTAATGCATACAGACAATGAACAAGAACAACATAACTCTTTTTATTATTCGCATATGCCAAAGATATTACATTATGCTTATGATGATGATTACAATGATTTCCCATGATGTACATATACCGTTTTGAAGAACCTTCCCGAAGGGGTCCATCGGCTACATAATAAATAATTACCATCTGTCGGCTACACAATATCTACCGACGACATCAATCTGTCGGCTACAGAATTTCTACCAATGACATCAACCCGTCAGCTACACAATTTCTACCGACGACATCATCCCCTCCAAAAGAAAAAGTCATCTCCGACCGACAATTACAAAATATCCGAGACAAATTAACAAACAAAATACATTAACTGACTAACTACAACAAGATAGATCTATTTCTATCACATCACTTTCACATTCGTCCCGTGCCTGCACCAAACTGGTCTCCAACCCACGTTGCATCTATAGCCTCTGCTAACACAATACTGGTTCCTTCGCTAACCTTGATAGCCACCTGTGCTACTTTCTCTACTTCCAACTCCTGGGTACCCTAAGCCAAGTGTCGTTGTACTGCCTTCAACTGGATGATCAGCTCTTCCCGAGCTCTTTATACATCCACCAAGACAGCTTCACGTCCAACACCTACTCCAAGTGCCTCAAAGCGTAACATCCCTCTTGAAAGGCTTGCTCCGATGCTCTCTCCACCTCTGGCACACTATGCCTGCAGCAGCTCTAGGTCTCATCAATCGGTCACATTTCTCACGACTGATAACCGCACCAACTGGGGGTCTAAGCGGGGTTGAGGGGTAGCACCCCTGCCGCCAAGACCAAATTAGCACTCTGAAACCCACACAAAACTGCATGGAACACACTATTTTTTTTATTTTCTTCCGACCCCACACTCTTTCTGGCAACCGCTTATGTTTATGTCTTTCCCTTCCCCTCGGCATCATACATTATTCATTCTGAACATTTCTGAGTTTTTTTTTTTTTTTGGCTCCTTCCTTTGCCCATCATGAACCCAATCAATGAAAACATTCTATGATATTCTGTCTGTCCAAAGCTACCTCGACTGCTCTTTCCCATACTTCGTCCATCCCAAATCAAAACCCTAACCTCCGAACCCCACTCCTTTTCACTCGGACCCCAACAAAAACCAACAACATAAGAAAACCCCACAAAATGTTGATCAAACGATGATCTGGAATGCTCAAACTGCACGTATCGATACAACAAATTCAATAAACTACAAACCAGGGGTACTAAGAACCGCATCCAAGTTCAAGATCCTTAAATCCTCAATCGTTCCTCTTCCTCAAAATGAATTGCATGCATGATGGTCGTTTCTTCCTCTTGCACATGGATGTTCTGGTCTTTATCAGCGTGCTGAATCACAAAGCTGCCATTTGTTCCATCCACGGGAGATTATAACACAAGCCGCGTAAATTTACATGCTGTAGTCACATTGACATCCTCGAGGATATCAAACGCTGTCTGTGGAAACATAAAGTATAACCCACGGAGATCCAAAGCTCAGTCCACAAAAAGCTCACCACAGGTAAAGGTGTTCGTGGACACACGCCTGCGAGTGAAGATGTCATCGGTAGAAATTGTCTAGTCGACAACAGGTGGAACAACTTGTCCTCCATCTACCAATCAAAAAGCCCATTCATGGATTCTACATCATCTTCTGAGCAACCTTCCAACTTGAGGACACCCTCTTCATTTTGCTCCATTTGCCATCTTCCTTCATCCATTCCCTTCAACTCTTCTAACTCTAATCCTAAGGATGATGCGAACTCCTCTCTTACCAATTGTGTTCTCAAATCAATGACAAATTTTCTCCCTCCACTCTCCATGAACAACATGTTTCTTTTCCAATTATGATTCACCTTAGCATTAATGAGCCACCACTCCTGAAGATAGCATCAAAGTCCTTTTTCAATGGTATTACCACAAATTAAAGTCTCAATCAGCTTGTGTACCAATCATTAACTACTTGCCATTAAAGTCTCAATCAGCTTAATGTCATGCTAATTAACATCCACCAAATTAATCCTTGGTAGCCACAACATCGACTTTACCAACTTTTTCCATGGACATCCTTGGGCAGCATGTTCACCCTTGATCCTCCATTGACAATGGTGTTAGTGAGAATAATTCCCAAGATAGCCATCTCCAACACCATGAGGTGTCACCTATAATTTATCGCAAGTAACATTGGGTCCACCTAAGGGCTGATCGAAATTTTTCAGCTACAACATAGATGATGGTTGTTCTGCCATCATCTCCTTTTCAATGTTGGCCTTAGCCTCTCATAGCTTCTCTTTGTCTATACAAGGGTTTGGTTATGGGCCTTCTTCACCTATGCCCTCATGACCACTAAAACCCCCTATTCTCTTGTAGAAGTTCAATAGGTTCACTCCTGGTCTTGGGCAGTATGCATCCTTGTGGTCACCAAGACAACACCACTAGCAAAGGTGTTGGGGGCTATCCTCCTTCTAGCGGGCCCGAGCAAAGTGTCGCCATTGATTACAAGCATGACATTGAATCATTGGTTGGCCTTTGGTATCGAACTATATACAACTTTTGTTCTTGTTGTTTTTATTATTATTGTTGCTTTTGACGCCCCTTTTGTTATTTTGGTATCCACCAGACGATGTACTTGTGTTGGGCGATTGTTGTGAGGTGGTTGTGGCAGTGACCATCGATGGATGCTCCTGTGCAAAGACTACTTGTGCACTTTGCGTCTTCATATTGTATGGGTACTCCATGGTGGAGTATCCCATCATCTGACAAATTTTGCAGAAGGCCTTTTTGGGGCATGTGCCTTTCATGTGGGTGTTTTCTTTAGAATACATGCACCATAAATCTTCTTTCATCTTCTTGTTGTTGCCCTTCATAACTTTAAATCCCTTCATTATCCTATGAATATCCTTCTAGAATGCATGCAACTTCTTCTCCTCTTTGTCAATGCTACTACCTTCAGAGAAATCATCATCGGACTTGTGTTTCTTTTGTGATTTCTTGCTCTACCTTTCTATGTCCATAGCATAATTATATGCATCCATAGATGACGTTGGAGGCACAACCTTCATTGTCTTTCTCAAGGAGGGTTTCAATCCCTCCACAAACCAGCACTTCAATCCACATGTTGGTTATTCTCTATTTTTCCTAGTAACTCCTTAAGTCATCGATTGTATGTTTGCACTTTCCTATTTTCCTTGCTTCGTACTATAGATTTCTATGACAATCTCATTGTCATCACAAAGTACTTTAAATTCTTCTTGGAATTCCCTCTTTAAGTCAGTCCACAAGACTACCTTGGTTTTGTCAACTTTGGCAAAACCAATTGATGGCCACCCCCTATAGTGTTGCTGAAAATTAGCACCCATTCGTCATGATCAGTCTGGCCATTGGCTGACCAAATTGCCTCACATATTCTGTAGTGTCATAAGACATTCTGATCCATCGCCCGTAAATTTCGATAACTTTTGGTTCTTTGACATTGTAGACTAGTTTTATGTACCACCATGAGTATCAGGTTTGAATAGAATGACTCAAGTTTGGTACACTTGACCCAAACAAATTGTTCTGACTATAGAACCCCTATGTCCTCTCAACACCCTTGGCCATGACTGTGACTCTCACCCATTTTTCTTTTTCCAAGGTGTAGTCCTCCAACCTCCAACCCCCTTGACTTCCTTCGATGTAGTTAAGCCCACAAAGGTCTCTACTTCCTAGTGGTGTAAGTGTGAGATGTCCAACCAACGTTGAGTATCCTCAATCAATTCAAATACCCCATCACCTTCTACCACTCCATCTACATAGGCACCCGTATTGGCACTGCTCACTTCATACCCTTTGGTACCGCCTTTGGCCCACTCACTCACTTCGATACTTCTTGGAATCCCTTTGGGTAACCCTTTTTCCCCTTCCAATTGTCCCTCATCAACTCTTCATAATCATCTCCAAACTGCTCGTTCCTCTAACCTCAACACTTTCAAAATGGCCTCCTACTCATCTCCTTGCTCCCTTTGGATATGATTTCGATCTTTATTCAACGTTATTGGCATTATTTATTCCTTTTATAGGGGTTGAGGATGTATTGCCTTCTTTGGCTCTCGTCACACTCCTCTTTCCTTCAAGTGTTTTCCTCGTACCACTATAGGATTTGTTGACAATGATTTTCTCTACTATCTTCTTTTCATGAGTTACGAAGGGAAAAGAAGTGTTGTGCCAATAGCATTGGTAAGTGGTACATCAAACGGTACACTGTTGGACTCACCTCTAGTGAATTCCACACCCCACTTGTGAGAACTTCCTCCCACATTACTTCCCTTTGGATGTAAGTTTCAATCGATGCTTGCAATATGTTTGCACGGCTTACCATTAATGCTCTTTCTCATTCAAACAATTCTTTGTTTTTTTTATTGTTACTTGTACCTTTGTCACTCATGGGTTGGCCCATTATATTATTCTTTCCATGTAACACTTACTGTTATTCCCACATTTGTCTAGGCAATGGTGCCAGATGTTTACCCTGTAGTGTCTACATTCAGAAAATAATAAGTGTATATGAAACATAACAATAAGCATACAAAGTGTAATTAAGAGAACTCAGAACAGAATAAGTGCATATGAAACATAACAATAAGTATACAAAGTGTAATTAGAACTCAGAAATGTTTATTTATTGCTTCTAGAATCATTACAAAGTATCTCAAAAACAATATGACCACCTCAAGACATAACACCCCATTACAACAACACAACTCAAAGGTAACTACGATGTACACAAAAAGAGGTGTCGGTGCCGACCATTGGAAACCATTGGCTAACTACTAATCCTTCAACAACAACCCTTGGTTAATTACCCAACAGAGTTCACTCCCAATCCAATGCTTAATTGTCATCCCACAAGAGAGAGATTTTTTTGCAATTGGTAGGGTTGATCATCAATCCAAGGTATCACCTTCAATCAATTTGTTATTGTTGCTGATGATCTATATGTTCCATTGGCTCCTAGTGAGAGGAGTAATTCCTGTGAATTTGTTGGATTATTCACAATTCCCCCATCTCATACTCTACTACAAGTTATGTTGACATGGATTCTAGGACTTCAACACAACAAGACATCATTGTTTCTCAGATTTGTTGTTCAAGAATGGTGTCCTTGTAAGTCAATCCAACTTGGCTTCTCATTCTTCTACTACAAATTTGGAGAGCACACTTGAGGAGGCATCAATTCTCTTTGCAAATCATTCAATCAGAGGATGATCTTGAGTCTTCTACACCTTTAGTTTCTTCCTTGATCAGGATTCTTCCTAGTCTTGATGAGACACCTTTAGAGGCACTTGATTCTTCTTACACACTTTCATTGGCAAGAGTTCTTTAGTGTCCTTTCCTCATGGGTATGGAGATTCTTCTATATGCACCATTGGATCTTCGTCTTCCCAAGGGGAGATATTGTTTGTTGTCATGGACATTTCTTTCCGCTTCTAACATGATTAAGTGCATGTGTGTGGGGGGGTGGGGGAAGGGGGGATATTGTCTCTATCTCTCTTCATTGGAGGGGTAATTGTATTGTATTCTCATGATGTATGTCATTATTGGGGTGTCGTAGAGACCTCCATTCAATGCTACATTAATTTCATATCTCTTTTTTTTAGAGGATTTTTGTCCCATGAGGTTTTCTCCTTTTCTCTGTTTGTAAGAGATTCATTCAATTGTACATGGATACCTAACATGGGCTATATGCCAGGAGCCATTATCATCATCATCATTATTATCATATGGCGTTTTCCTCTGTAAGGTGCACTTAAGAGGGGGTGTTAGAGTAATTATTTAATCTTGCTTAGATTAATTTATATTTAATCTTGCCTAAGTCAAAATTAATCTTGCTTAGAGTAATTTATATTTAATCTTGCCTAAGTTTGACTTAGGCATATTTGTTGTAATTTCATATTTCCTATGTGCATTGTTATCTATACCCGGGTACTTATCTTAACCTACCCTACCTACTCTCACACATGACAAAGCACATGTATCATTTGGTGCCCATAATTTTCCTTTGCCTCACCTATATAAACAAGCTTATACACATTGTAATATCATGGATCAATCAATAATCAAGCATTCTTTCTTGGCTTTCTTTGTGGTTGATCGTCTCCTAGTGAGATCCTGAAGGCTGCATTTTCAGTCTCATGTTTGCATCTACAACGAAATCTTGCAGGCCACTGTGTTTAGAGATTTTCCTCAGTCAAATCGCCATTTTGGTGTTTCCACCTCCACAAACAGCCTATAGACAAGATTGTAGATAGAAAAGATCACTGGATACAAGCAAAACTGAAAGTAAACAATATGCTAGTGCAAAGACGATAGATCAAGAACACAACCTAGAGAGTTACCCTCCATTCTAGACTAGAAGCAGCATGACTTGCTAGAATGAGGAATGGTGGAGACCTCTGAATTAACCAGAGCTTTGTTGAACAATAGTGTAAAATGGTGAAATAGTCAAACTGTGAAAGGATGAAATACAACGGTGGTCTATTAAAGCATGTAGAATGTCCACAAGGTGTAGAAAATGCAAGTAGAATGCCAAGAAATTTTGAAGAATGTGAGAGAGATTGACCAGATAGGGAAAATGGGGTAAAAAGGAAATTTTTAAGGGACTGGCAGTCATCTTGATTTCAATGCAAGCCCAAAGAGACATTACACTGCCAAAATCAAAAGTTTAACATCCCAATGATCAGCTTTGGTCGCAGCTATTCATAGGATGCTAGAATGGCATGTAGATGTCTCCATGGCTCACATGTGTTAGAGTGCAATCCGAACCTAACAATCGAGGAACTAGGCATGGTAAGTGGCAAGGATGTTTTGCAAATTCTGAGTAAGGTCTAAGGTTTGCAATGTCTTAATTCAGCTAAAGAGGATGGTCGTGTGATGTAAAATCACATGGGGTGCAATTTACAATGTCACAATTACTATGAACAGTAACTACTAAAAATGGTCAATCATCCAAAACTCCAGACTGATCAACCAATATCAAAACTAACACATACTAAAAATAGTAAGCCCTGGATAAGTAGTCTGAAATCACTCCAAAAAGCCTCATTCATCTGCATTAATCCATTTGAACACATTGGTAATATTGAAATACCCCTCTAATCCTACTGACATCAACCCAAAAAGCAAACACTAGTTGCACTCAAAGAGAACCAAAAAATGGGGACATTACAAATTGATTCCTCCATATTATAAAGAGAGGCCTAATAGGTATCCTTGTGAAATGAATAGGATAATAAGCTATACCATTCAAGTAGAAAGAGAAATTTCAACTACTCTAATCAATATATCATATTCGAAAACCATTTAATGAGCATCCTGCGACAGCTTCTAATTTCTTCTAGTTTGTTAAGGTAACATTCAAAGTTTTGAATGCTTATTCATTTCTGTTACCATGAATTTGGATAACCAATATCCATGTACAAAGATGAAATTATCAGTCTTGTTTGTTACAATAAACGCATGTTTTACATTCTCATTATGAACGCCACTTTTGAGGACTCTTGCCACCTTCGCCTTGTAAGCAGTTTCTATATTGAAAAGGTAGGAGGTGGAGCATTGCTTTTCTCGAACTGCAAAATCTACTTTACAAAGTCAGCCTCGTATTTCCAGCATTTCTTGAAGTTCTAATATTATTACCTGGTTATGGATTCTCATTTGTTCCCCTGTCTGAGTTCCAGAGTTACGTAGTTGTGTTTTGAATTTTAGAAATTCTACCAGGAGCTGGACCTAATGAATGTGAAGATTCTTGGTTGCAAATAATCCTTCTCTACTGAAATGAAAACATCAAATTGAAATTATTTGCTTGCATCTATGTTACCGAAGGTAATACTTTGAACAAGTTAAGGAAATACATCCATCTCTAGTGTGCGTGTATGTACAACTCATATTCTTTGCTAATGCCTATAATAAAGGAACAGAGACAATATAACATGTGAATAGTAGTTGAAAAATTCTTTGGCGGGCCATGCCAATGCAATAATTGTTGTTATCAGTGATGCAATTAGTGACTTCCACAGATTAGAGATTAGTCTTCATTTTTATTATTGGTACCAGATATTTAAAAAGTGTTATTTGGAACCTCAGTATGCATGATACATAGTTGACAAAAAGGCTATGCCTCCTTATAAGCACCACTTTTATGCATTGGAAATAGTTTTGAATATGTCAAAAAATTCTTAAAAGGTCAGTATCACCTTTTATAGCAACATCTAGCAATGATTTCTATGTTCATTTATTTGAAACTGCTGCACCTTATTTATGGCATGGTAATCATAAATTGCTCTGTTTGATTTGCAGTTTCTCTCTTAAGTTCTTAACTAGTGTATTCTGGCCCTAAGATTGCTTTTCAAAAAAAATTGTTACTCAGAAATTGAGTAGCGTAAAACGTGGAAAGAATTTCAACTGGAAATATTTGAAATAATTTGTCTTGTTCAAGGCTATGAAACTGAAAATGAAATTGCTAGTAAAAGAGAGTTTGATCTCCACATGGAATGTGCAAGTGAACATTTTTTTATTCAAGTCTCTGATGCACGGGTGTACGGTGTACCTAATTTCATCTATTTTGCTATTGATTCTTTGAACTTAAAGGTGCAGAAGAAATACGTGCAACTAACCTTTGGGGGAATTATTCTATTCCGTATAACAACCCATATGTTCAAGACGATAACTGGCAGCCAGAGATTTGGGCCCTAGGTTTGAGAAATCCTTGGCGATGCAGCTTTGATACATTGAATCCAACTTATTTTTTCTGTGCAGACGTTGGTCAGGTGCTGTAAACTTATCTTTTCCTTTTGTAATTGTTATGATTTGAACCCACGTGTTTAATAATTCCAATTCAGGCAAAATAAAGGAATCTACTGAAAACATTCTAAACTGGAAGTTATCATAAATATTTATTTGACAGCTTTTTTGGCTGTGAAGAATTGGTCTGTTGACTGAAAATAGTGACTTCACTTTTACGCCAGCGCTGGCAGGTAATAAACATTTTCAACCAATGCATGCTTCCTGTCTCAACTCAAGAGGTCTATGATATTTCCTGTGGAGAAATTAAATGCAACCTCTCAACTGTGTGATATCCAAGGCATTCATGTAAATTTAAAATAATGCATAAAAAGCAAGTTCGATTGTGTGGAAAGTTATTAAGTAGCCTGCTCCACAAAGCAATATTGAATTGTTTGTATCAGGTGAATGAAAATGGCACAAAGAAGCATCACAGTGAAACACAAATGGAGTAATGGACAACAGACAGAAGAGCGTTATGCTGGTCCTAGAATATTGTTCAGTGCCTTTATTGGAGAAAATCTGGGTGCCATAAATGCAAGCAGTATATCAGGGTTTAATAAGCCTTATTGCCATATGATGTTTTCAAATACATTTCAAACTCAGTTAAAGAAATTTCAAGATTCTGTCTCAGGAAGCTATCATTACCTTGTCGCAAAAGCAAAATTGTAGGAGCAAAATGTTTTTGGTTCTCATTTCAAATGGAATTGTCAGTGAGCAGAAGAACAAACTAATTGTGTAAGTTTATTATAAGAAGATACATAATTGAAAACTTGAATGAGAACATTGGATACGATGGAACCCATGAAATGGAAGCATATAGATTTACATTTCAGGCTGGAAATAGGTAGACAACTATGGGAAGTGGGAAATGGGGAAGCATGGGACAAAACTTGGTTTAATGTTTATGTAGGAAAAACTGAAGCCATAATGTAGAGCCGCTAAGTGGTTGTGATCCAATATTTCAAATTCTTGGGAATTTAGGGGCAAGATTTTCATAGCCTATGTTGTGGCCAAAGTTTTCATAGTGTACGTGTAGTGTGGCTTTTGGGAATAGGAATGGATCTCTATACTATGGAGAAATTCCAGGACATTAGTCTTAAATAGTAAGCTTTAGGGGATGTGTACTGAACTTGATGAAGGCCTCAAAAAGATCATTCTAAAGCATTATTAAAATTGTGTGAAACACTCATAAAAGTTCAATGAAAATTTAGATTAGCAAGATTGTGTATATGAATTGGATGATTACATATTTCTTTAGGATGAGAAAAATGATGTTAATAACTTATACATTCTTTACTGAGAATATTTGGAAATCTTAGGACCTTAATGCCTTCGATTCTAACATTGAATGACATGCATTTGCAGGAAGTATATGAGGAGGTGGATTTGATAACAAAAGGTGGGAACTATGGTTGGCGTGTCTATGAAGGATCTAATCTCTACATTCCTCCTTCATCCCCAGGAGGAAACACAAGTGCAACTTCTATACAGCCCATTCTTCCAATAATGGGTTATGATCACAATAGCGTCAATCGGCAGGAAGGATCTGCCTCTATAACTGGTGGCTATCTTTCTAGATCCAACCAAGATGCGTGCTTATATGGAAGGTATGAAGCTATGAAGTATTTTACTATCACCATGCTTCAAAAAAACATCACTCTATATTTGCTCTTAGCTTTTCACATCTTAAGAAACATGCAACTCTTGGTAGTTGACTGAACAGATCAATTTTCTCTCTGATGATGGGTGAAGATGAAGACTCTTACTTATAAAATTAGAACTAAAAATTGTCATTCCAAATAACTCAGAAAACTAATTTTATAATGTTATTCTGAAGAAACAATTCATAGGGAACAATAATTGAGTCTTCAATCATGGGTATTAGTGTTCTTTCCTCTTGTTACACTTTCTTAAATGATAAGTATACTCATTTGATCATTTTCAATTTTGTGATTGCAGGTTTTTGTATGCTGATCTCTATGCTGCAAATATGTGGGCTGGTATAGAAAATCCCATTGGCAGTGGCAACTTTAGTAGTACAGCAGTAAATTTCAACTGCTCTGCTAAATCCCCAATTCCGTGTCTGTATGCAGCTCAAACTAAATATCCCACTTTGAACTACATATTTTCATTTGGAGAGGACAACAAAAAGGATATATATGTGCTAGCCAGCAATGGGGTGTACAGAGTGGTACATCCTAGTGATTGTAATTATGTATGCAACAAAGAAAGCCTCTCTAATGTCTCACAGCCAAGTCCATCTCCAAGTCAGGTGCAGTCTCCTTCTGGGGCATATGCTACTACTGCAAAGAGCATAAATGTTTGGCTTGATGCCTTTCTTGTATTATTCATTATTCTAATTTAGAATACCGGTAGCATTCTTCGAACCATAAAAAATTGTGAAGTTAATAGTCCATTTTGGGAAAAAACAGATTCGAAGTACCAAGGGTTTTTAATTATTTCAGGAAGTGATCTCAGCTAATAATGTTCTATTTTTTTGTTGGAATTGGACATTTGCAACGTAAACCTGTTTTTTTCCCACAAACATATTTGAAAGGTGGATCCTGCTTTGGTTCAGCAGTCAAGCTTCCTTAGCTGCAAGACGACGGTAACCAACCCACTAAGTTTGTAGTTCCAACAGATTGATAATTAGCGTTTTTCTTTTTCTTGCGTACCAGTATCATTCACAGTTTTATCGCTAAGCCTTTAAGGTGCGCTCTAGCTTATGATTTTTAACTTTGTAATGTTAAATATTTTACAAGGAATTCACAAGATAGCAGGTTCATATTGTGGGATCTCATGCACCATCATTAATCCCCTTAAAACGTCTGTTTCCCACAATTAGATCACCAATTTTTCCGATGCATTCTTTGGACAGAGTGATTTAGTTAACACCTAGGTAACAGTAATTGGACACAGTAATCTTATCCTTTTCAATCAAAATCATCAAAACGTTCCTTTTGAATTACTGAAAAGCAATTTTTGGCAGCCATTTGCTCCCCTCCATTCTAGTACTATTTTCCTTTGACATTTAATTAATATTAAAAACACTCTTCCTGAACAGTAATTCATAATGCAATTTGTTCTCAATGCCGTATGTAAAGGCTAACATCTAGGTACCTCGTGGAGCTCATTTTTCCTCGTCTGAATCACCTTGTGCTCTGGAAGAGGTGGTTAGACACTCCCGTGAGAAGGAAACTATAGTGCCGCAAGGTTAGATTTTGGCGACCGGAGGGGAATCTTCGTGTACAGGTTGCTTGTGCCACTAAGTTTCTTAAATATTTTGTTCAAAAAATCAGCAGCACCATGAAAGAGTCAGAAATCTTAAGAATATATGAGATATAGAGCTTTAAAATGAATTTATCTTGGATAAATAGGTTTATTTAAGAGACTATTGAATTTGTGACCTCTTTTATAAGAGCATAAATTGTCTATCAATGAAATCTGATTGAGAATGCCTTCCTCTCCTTTTATCTATCACTAGACCCATAGGCAATGCTCTCCTCTCCTCTTGTCTACTATCAACTTTAGCGGGCAATGCTCTCCTCTCCTCTTGTCTACCACTAGACTCTAGTAGGCAATACCCTCCTCTTCTCTTATTTCCTCTTGTAAGACAAGGTGTCTCCATGTCCAACTCATGTTTTGTAATTGGTGTTTTGAAATACTTCCTTGAATATGTGCACATTCAATCAATTCATAAAGGGCCTTATTATGCCCCCAATTCTTTTTTTTTGATGGAAACATTTCTTTCATTCTAAACACATTAGTTGGAGTGGCTAATATAATAGATGTCCAATGCTTTTATTATTATTAGTTCCTGCCAAAGGATGCATTCATGTGAGTGCTAATATGACATTAACACTGACCAATCAAATCAAAGAATTTAAAACATTATATGAAATTTCAAATGTTTATATATTTTTTTAATTTTTCATTATTTTATAAATCACATTTTTCAATCATTCTATTGGTCCATACTATTTTTGGTGGGGAAGAAAATTAATTTTCCTCAACAATAATACAAATATTTTCTAATAACTTCATCTTGCATTAATGAATGCATTAATTACAACTTTATCCTTTCCACATTTGTGACAAGTTGATAAGATTTTTTTTTTTCAATCATTTTAAATTCCACCCCACACATGTCTAATCAATATTAATTCCCAATAAAAATATAATTTCAATATTTTATATCTTTCTATTTGAATTTCTAATTTTTTTTAAAACTTTGATTTTTTAATAAAAGTTGTTAAATTATTAGTGTTATTTTACTTTTGTACAAATAAATTAAACAATATTATTTTTTAATTATATTTTATAATAGTGTTTGTAATATGTATAATTGATAAGTGTTACAATTTGTAAATTATATCATTTATTATTATTAATATTTTATATTTAAACAATTTAGTTTAAATATATTTAAAACTTAAATATATATTTTGGTATTAAATTAATAATTATATTTTACATAAAAAAACATACTGAAGGAAATAAGCACAAAAAAGAAATAATTCAATTCTAAAAGATATGTAAATTATTATTAAGTTTTTATAAACTATGTATTAAAATTAAATAGTTATATTCTATTTCGTATTTATTATATCATATTTATTCATCAACATCAAATTTATATGTATTGATCGTTGGGGGGGGGTTTTTCCAACTACTTATGGTTCTCTAGTAGCATGCATAACATGTTTAAACATATAATGTGATACTCCAAATGCTTTGTCACTTCTTCAAGTTATATAATTCAAATATTGGTATGGATAACTTTCCTCATTGCACAATGTAGAAGGTGCAAATTTGTCTAAAGCATATGTATTGATCGTAGTATGATATTAGGTACTTAGTGCCATATTGGGGACTTTGGCCTCTTATTCTCGGCCTTAAATGCCCAAATATATAATAACACGAGAACCTAACAACAAAATATGAGCCATCCTATCAAATCACAAGTGCATTTCTAGGCAAAAATTAATGCATTCGCAATGTTAATTTAGAACTATTTAACCTTGTTCTCACTCATCTATACCTCTACAACCATTATGCATTGGGCAGAAACTATGACGCATTGTGTCTCTTGTTTGACAATGTTTTCTTAAATGTGCAATGTAACTTGATACAAAAGGCCTCTTTATCCAAATTTTGCATATCATTTAATTATTTATATATTAATTTTTTGGTCAGTCAAATTTTAGCACGTGCACACACATATATATAGTTAGAAATAGGGAATACTGAGAGGGGGGTTGAATCAGTATTCTACAAGCTTTTGTCGCCAACTTGATATTATTAATTACTTTGAACCATGCATAAGAAAGTAAACAAGTAATGTTGAACAATAATAATAACCATGCATAAAGAGAACTCATAACACCATATTTTGTTAGCTAGGAAAACTTTGGCCAAGGGAAAACCCTGGTGGAGATGATACCCACTAGATGACGTACTAATATAAATGTTCCTTGTTAAAGGATGGACCTTGTTAAGAGTCTATAAAAGTATTTAGTACATAGGAGTCCCTGTTAGGAGACTTTGAATCCCTGTTAAGAGTTGTGGTACAATGGATGCAAAAAGAGCTCACTACCCAAACATGCACTTCCAATTACAAGAAGAGTTGCAATGGAACTAAATTAAATCATAACATGTCAATGAAATGTATAAAATATGGCTATTATTACTTTGAAATTAATAGATTAAATTTTATGTATCATCAAAAAAAAAATATTATACAATTGTTTCTTAACAAATGGATTATTTCTCAATGTAATATATGTTTCCTGAATAACATAAGGTTTTCATAATAAATATTTTTTGATTAAATAATTGATTATGTCTTAAAAGTGTTTTCTATTCTTGAAATCAAACATCATAAACAAGATACAACGGTTGGAAAGGTATATTATGCTATCCAATTAAAGAGGAAGGGGTAGTTGAGTAGGTACGAAGGATCTTAGAACGGACAATGCACTAACATCAAAAGTTTGCAGAGGAGGACATAGTGCCATCAACTAAAGTTTGGCAGAGCATCAACCTTGGGCCACGCAACACCATAGTACTCAAGCTACAATCAGAATATGACAAGTGGACTATAAGTGTCCTTAGTATGCTGATAGAGCATCATAGTGGCAAAAGTGACAAAGTCAACAAAGCCACATGGATCCCTACCCCAGTCTAGTTCGTACAACGCAAGATCTTGGGAATCAATGTAAGTACAAATTGTCATATGATTCCCAATTACTAAAAGGGTGTAGCATTATTCAATTTTTATACAAATTGATATATGATTCCCAATTACTTAAAGGTGTACATTATTATATTTTTATGGAATATCAAATTTAGAAGTTTTAGAAAGGAAGTAATTAAAAGAATACAGATGTAGTCATAAATGAATTATAAGGAAGACACAAATTCCTTGTTCTAGTATTAGAGATAGGTATATACCTATTTGGCTAGTACAAGGAGGTAAATGTGTGAATATTAAACGTTGGTATCAGAGATAGGTAGCATATCTATTTGGCCAACTTATTAAGGAAAGATTTCACTGTTGGTATTAGAGATAGGTAACATAACTATTTGGCCAACTTATTAAGGAAGGTTTATGTGTTGGTATCAGAGATAAGTGTTGTACTTATTTGACCAACTTATTAAGGAAAGGTTTATGTGTTTGTATCAAAGATAAGTGTTATACCTATTTGGCCAACTTATTAAGGAAGGATATCGGTGTTGGTATCAAAGATAGATATTATATCTATTTGGCCAAACACCAATATATGTTGATATTTGCTGGAGCTCCCTCCCATCAATATACTTAAGAAAATATAAGGGTATAATAATCTAATGGTGTCAACATGATTATAATAAGTTGATTCATTAGAAGAATTCTAACCATATTCTTACAAGGGATATTACAAGAGTTCACTGCCCAAACAAATAACTAAACTTTTAGTTCCTCAAACACAAATGTAGAGATGTTGTAACTTCTTCTCAGTTAATTTCTGACCTCAACTTGATCTCGGATCGCAAAATCAAGTTCTCATAAACTTCATGTATATCGCTTCAAAAAAGTTTGCATATCACTTTTCACATCACAAAAAGCACACTTAATCTCTCAAGATATCCTTTGCATAAATACCATGCCTTTTCATAAATTGCTACTAGGTCGGCTAAGACCATAATATATTTTTTCAACTTAGAGTAAACATCTAGGACATCGACCCTAATTGGTCAAGTAATTGTTTTGTAAACAAAAGAATTCATTTACCTTTAATTTTATTGTTATGCTCATTGGTAAATCATGAATATCTCTTTTCTATACAGTCTATATTGATGTTTGAGGTTATACACATCATCACCAACATGTATATTGTCTCCATCTAACTTCACTAGTCATAATATGATGTCGGAACCATTCTACATATAAAGAAAGTACCGATGTAAACCATTTTCATACTTAGACAGTTTTCTAAGTACCAAAAGCTAAATATATTTATTTCCGAAGTTTTCTATAAGTATGTGCATCATGTGTTGCCATTAATGACAACAATTACATCACTACATATAGCCAATTATCAACACACACACACACACACACACCTATATATATATATATATATATATATATATATATATACATACACGGGTATGTATATACATACACGTGTATGTATATACACACACATGTATATAAGTATGTATACATACATACATATATGTATGTATGTATGTATACTATATATGTATATATATGTACACACACACACACATAAGGGGTATGCCAGTACCCCTACCCTACAATTCTATGGGCTATGGACTTAATGCTTATAGAAATGGTAGGGTTCACCAAGGGTTGCCTATAGGCGACTAGATCCCTAGCTACTCGCTCTAATCTTCTCTACACACACATACACATATATAAGGGGTATGTCAGTACCCCTACCCTACAATTCTATGGGCTATGGGTCTGATGCCTATAGAAATGGTAGGGTTCACCAAGGGTTGCTCATAGGCAACTAGATCCCTAGCCACCCACCTAATCTCCTCTATACACACACACGCACATATCTATAATGGTACTTGAGCCTTTTTATATGCATTGTTGCAAATTACTCTATTATAGAGAATACAAATAGGTAGTGATCAGTAATTAATGTCATAGTCATGTACAATGTACTCTTTACTCATCTAGCAAATGATAAGTATTCAACAACTATGACAAATACCCTCACATAACCTTCCTCATATTAAGTGGAAGAGGAAGTGTATAGTAAATGAAAATTAATATCTATCCAAAACATAGAGATTCATTACAACTACTTATCAAACAAATGAATTGAATATTCCATCTATCCTACAATGAACTTGATCACAAACAATAATAATATACAAAATTCTAAAATCATTTAAATATCTAATAATTTCTTAAATTGCAATAATTTCAATCTAAACTTTTCTAAATATATGTTATTCTAGCCCATGAAAAAAAATATTTAAAATTAAACGTAAGACATTTAGGAAAGTAGTTAGGTATCTAATGGTTTAGTTCGCACTCATTTCATGTGAAATTCAATGAATGTGTTAGTGACATATCACAAATTAGGAGAAAAAGTTATAGCTTCGAAATTTCAAAGGAATTTTGAACAAGATACCTATGTAACTTAAGAGTGGATGAATTGAAATACACATGTCGTGTAAGAGAAAGAACATGTGATTCATAAGAATCGCCAAAGGTTTTGAATTAAACACATTATGATAAGATAGATATGCTTTATTTATATGATCACGGTCTATTTTTTATATTTCTTGGTGTATGTATTTTTTTGGGTATAAAGAGCACGTGATGTTGGAGAATATTTTGGATGATGTGAGACATCCCAATGTTGTTTGGTGTGTGGGGAAATTCTAGATATTAAGTAGTTTAGGCATTTTGCTAAAATCATTAGTTATCATAGGTAATGCAAATACAAACTTTGTAATGATTTATCAAAGGTTCAGCATGACCAATGAATGTGATTGTCTCTTGAAGAAGTGGCCAAATTTTAGCAATACGTTGTACGTGTCCAATGTCATTCCAACTCCCAAAATTTCCTTTCATTTGCTTGGAATACCGACATGTATTATAAATCTTTAGTCTAGTTCCTTGGAATATTTTTTAATGAATTATTAGAATCTTATATGTATCTTATGGCCATGGTTATGATATGTGAACTCTGGAATTATCTATATTTTAAGGACTATTGTAGTAGTATAGGCAAAAAAAAAATTAAAAGCATTAAGGGATTCTTTAGAGTTAGAGTAGTGATGTGTGAGTGTTATTTATCAGCATTAAGGGTTGAGCACTTTTTTCTCTTGTTAGATTACTATTAAAAGATACTTAGCTCACATATGTTAGAGTTTTCAAATATTAGGTAAACTTGTCTCCTTTGTTTGGTTTAGTTATACTTTCTCACTCATTAATGTTGACAAGTCTATATAATAATTAGTTGTTCCATTTATTAAAAAATCAATAATTTACTAATAAAAAATGTGAGAAAATATTCTCCATATTCATGGATTGTGGAATCAATCCACGTTCACTCCTTTTGGGAGTGGTTCATTGTGAATATTTTATGGGTTCAAGCCCACAACCCAATTATATGGAAATAAGTATTACCTTTGCAAAGACACATTTAATCTTGGCATTAGAAAAATGCTTTGAGAAGCATGGTTAGAAACTAATAATTTGAAGTTAAAGCAATATTTGCTAAGGTGGAGGTTGATGCAAGCTTGTCTTATGTTGGAAATAGGAAGAAGTTGGAAAAAGACAAAGATACAAACTATTACAATGAAGGAGAGTTTTCAAATATAAATGGCAATCTTACAAACAAACACTTTGTTCAAAGTGTAGGATAAAAGCTAGATACCCCCATTTGAATACAAAGTAGATGTAGACAGCCTTGACTTTTGGATGGCATAACTAAGCTATATTTTAGCACAAACTAGCTTCCCTTACAACACAATCTTTTATTAGTTGGATTAATAATGAAATTCAAGCATGATTTGACTAATTGTGTATGTCTCTTATATATAGTGGAAATAAAGAAATGAGCTAGTATAAGTACATAGGAAAACATTAAATATTTTATCAAGAGATAGTTTTATCTTATTTGTCATAATGATGAAAAATGTAAGGAATAAAATTTATTTAAATAAAGAGATTGTCAAAATCCATGTACTTGAGGCAACAACCTACAAAATAATGGTAAATTGTGAGCCTTTCATCTGGGAGGTCTAATAATAATTAATCATAACAAAATAATAATATTAAAAATAATAAATACACTAGACTTCAACCCATTACCTATAAAATAAATTGCATGAACATGACTATTCAAATGAATTCTGTAGACCTATATTTTAAAAGAAAAATGTGTAAGATGCATAAATTCTAAGTATGAAAACAAGAGGTCTTCATATGTAGCCATCTTCACAAGTCTAAGTTTTATTTCCCAACAAATGAGCATAGATGAAGTATTTCCTTAAGGTAGATAGTCCTACATATTATCCTAAGTCTAAGGGGGTGTATTAACCCTCCCTTACTATCATTGTAGATTTCATTGTTTAAATCCACTTAGGCCTTCTATATATTTAGAGTAATTGATTTATATAGCTATTGGTGATTGCATACTTGCATTTATGATGCTTTATGTCATGCCCAAAATAAAGGCAAAACACAAACTTTATTTTTTAAATACCATTTTCACTAAGCTAATAGTTGAAATGTTTTCTAAACAATGATGTCTAGATTCATAAATTAGGTTGTGAGAGCTGACCTTAAGTTTACTTAAGAAATAATATTTATTAAACTAATTTAATTAATACCCCAAACCAAAATTTGTCTCACAAATACTAAAGTTATTAACTTTATTACCTTATGTTTATTCAATGACTTAAATATAATAGTCTTAATTTTAAAATCCATCGAGTATATTAATTTATAAATTAATAATAAGGTAAGTCAAATATAAATACTTACCCAGTTAAATATGTTTAATACGTGATTTAAAATAAATACTTTATTTCTAATATCCTATTTGGTTAAACATCACTAGATTTCCATAAAGGCTATAGTTTATAATTATAACACTATTTTAGGCAAAAAAAACTTTTCAATAAATGACTTAAAAACTTTAACAAGTATAAAAAAAAAACTTAAATTCTCAATAAAAGTCTATTTGAAATGAATTTAATTTAATAATAGATCTTAACTACACTAAAAGTCAAGTTCTTTATTTTAAATTTAAAAGTCAAAAGTAAGAACTAAACTAAATTTAAAACTCATTAATATATATATCATTTTGATACTTTTAAAATAAAAGAATCAAACTTAAAAGTAAAAAAATCATAAGCTTAAATTAATTGTCACAAATGTTGTATAACTTAACATCTTACACAATAAATCACTTTTCACACAAAAATTCACTTTAAAAAAAAGTGTAAATAAAAGGTTATTAAAATTATTTAACAAAAGTCATGCCTTTACTTTTAAAATTAAAAAATATCCTCTCTTACTCATTTTCTAAAATACCCTAATTAGGGTTCCTACTACCTTATGAAGAGTTATCTTTTATCATTTCTTCATTTTCTTTTATCCTCTTTCTTCATCTCTCCCCTACCCATTATTCGAAATTAGGGTTAGAGATTATTAAAATGAAGTTTTCAAAATATTCTCTTCTAATGATTTCCTAGGGTCTTAATTTTGTATTTTTTTTCAATTGCAAGATTTTGATGTTGCTCTTGTAGGTTAATGAAGTTAAGATTAACATGGTTATGGATGTGTTGGTATAAACTCTTTTGTTTTGAATTTCAATATGTTCTTTTATTTATCTATGTTGTTTTGATTTAAACTCTCTTTGTTATGATCTTGTTACTACCGATTTGGTAGAATGATGACACTGATATAAATTATAAAAGAAGATAAGGGGTTTAAGTAAAACCATGTGCTTGGTTGCCTTTTATTTTTATGTGAAATTGATGTAGAGTTTATTTTACTATTTTCCTTTTCTTCTTCATGTTGTAGCTTCAAAACAAACTAGAATGGCTCTGCATGACTGGTGGTCTCAACATGGCAACAGCCTCAATTTTAGATTGCATTGCATGCAAGTAACATGTTGCAAGAAAATTGGGATAAGACAATAGCATTAATTCTGAAGATACACTCTGAATTCTTGTCACATTTTGGTATTAACATATAATATACACGTTTGTCATTTATGTCAAAAAGGGGGAGAACTATAGATGAATGTACATATGTATAAAAAGGGAGAAGTATATGTAAAGATATGTAAAATATACATGTATGGGGGAGTAGTACTCTAGGTATATGCAAGGGAGAATAATATTGTATTGAACAGATAAGTAGAAAACATCCTTTACAAAAGCAATTTTGAAAAATCTAAAAACAAAGTATGTTACTGAGTTGTAGACACAAAATGGAGATAAAAGTATGTTTTTGATGTGTAATTTTGAGTATTCAGTTTTTGAATGATAAGTGTTTTTGTTACTAATGCCAAAGAGGGAGATTGTTGACATTAAGGTCAATTTATCTATAAGTGACTCACACTTAGTCAATATTTAATTGCTATTGAGTTTCTTAGTGTCTATCGAGCCAACAATGTTAGCAATATGAATCTAGTGTTGATCAAGCCATGGAGTGTCGACTGAGTGATTCAGTATATGTCAAGTTTCACAATATTCATCGAGTCACACAGTGTTGATCTAGTTCAAGCTACTTAGAAGTGATTAGTATGAACTAAGCCTCTTCATCAATTGAGTGTTAGATCATGTTGACTGTTGATAATGGTTACCAAGTATCAAAAAATCAACAAGTTTGTCTTTAGAACCCAAGTTACAATAGTTGGGACAACTTTGTAGATTTTGGTGAAACTTGTATTGTAGCTGACTACATAAATTTGTGATTTGGATTAGTATATATGTAATGTATTGTATCATAGCCAAATAAGAAGAAGTATAAGCATATGATGAGCAGAAGTGTGAATTAAAGAAGACTACAAGTAGTATAAGGGACAATAAAGTATTATCTATCACAACAAGGTGATCATTACAATTCAAGGAATCTCAACCAACAAATCAAAGTTGTAGATCAAAGATTAGCCATTGGTTCATCCTAATAGGTGCATCAATCAAATCCTTTAACAGGGTAGACTTAACAGTCTTTGATAAATCTCTTTACCGAGTGCATACTTCATTGTGTAAATCTTTTAACAAGGTGGACCTCACAGTCCTTATTGCTCCAAATAGGGAAGATCATCAAAAGTGATCAATTGTAAGCCTTAATAGGCCAACTTTATACTGCACTGCTAAAGCTTGTGGGTGTCATCTCTGCCCAATTTTACTATCAATTTGGAAGGTTTCTAGGTCACCATATCTTGTGTCAAATAGATATGAATGTTTATTTTCTTTCATTCTTTCATGCATGCAATTAGATCAGAATATTATATGAAGGATTAATTGGTGAAATAATATTAAGTTTTATTGGTTCCTGATTCACTCTTTGCCTATTAGTAACTTTTCCTACCTCATATTTTCAAAATGTACCACCAAGATGTGACCAAAATTTCTGTTAGAGTTTTCCAGAGAAAGTTAACACTGAGGGGGAAAAAAATTAACCCAAAATCACCAATGATCAAAACTTGATACTAAATAAGCACATTATGAATTAATCATTAAGCCTAGATCCACTATAAAATACTAATATAAACTTTATGAATCATAATAACCTAAGAAAACTAGATTTAGGTTAACTAAATGAATATCCTAATCGTTTGTCCCTTTTTTTGCCAATTGGCCAGCTTCTATATTGCCTTCTCTATATATGTGATTAAATCTTACCTCTTCGAATTTGTCCAAAAGATTTATGGTTTTTTCTAGTTTTGAATTTAATATCCAATTAGGGGTTTTCCTTTTTCTGAGAGCATTAAGAATGATCTGAGAATCTCCTTTGATAATAATCTTCTTGATTTTTAATTTAATACTTAGGTTTAGTCCTTCATATATTGCTTCTAACTTTGCTATATTGTTTAAAGCTATTCTCAGGGGCTTATCTCATTTTATGATCCAATTTTTGGATTCCTCCCTAATTATACACCTGATTCCTGCTTCCCCTGGGTTCCCTCTTGAGGCTCCATTGAAATTAAGTTTATGCCATCCTTTAGGTGGGGGTTCCCATCTACATTCTCTTCTAGTTATCCTATTCTTTTTCTTGTATATTAGAGGTTGATTAATTAGATGTTGCCAGTTCCTTTTCATTTGTGTATCCCATTCTAAAAAGGAACCTTCTTCTTTTGTCATTTTACTAAGATTGTAGTTTATAACTTTGGTGATACTAGCTTCAATCTTGTTAAAGAGGGATGTAGCCTTAAGTTCTTCATCCTTGAAGATCCATTTGTTTCTTTCCTTCCATATATCCCATGCTAGGATAGCTAAGGTGATATTATAGAGTTTACCATATACTTAATTATTAGTCTCTTTGGGCCATCTTATTAGAAGGTCTTGCCATTTCCCTAGGAGTGGGGCAATCTAGTTCAATTTGAATTTAAGCCACTCCCAACATTCCTTAGCATATTTACATTGATACAAGATATGTTCTATTGTTTCTAAGTTTTCTTTGAAAAGGATGCATCTAGATTGACCTTCAAAACCCATTTTTCTAAATCAGTCTGCTATTAGGATTTCATTTTGAGAGGCTGCCCATAGGAAGATACCTGATTTGGGTAGCCCTACTAGATCCCAACATAGATTTAATGGCACATTTATTGCTTCCCATCTTTGTGAGTAGATTATTCGGTTGTATCCCTCCTTTGCCTTGTATATTCCATCTTTGGAAGCTTCTCAAATGAGCTTGTCTTCCCTATTGTAATAGTTTATTTGGCACTCTCTAAGGATAGGTTCTAACTTCTCCTAGTCTATGGGGGTTAGACCACTATTGTCTAGGGATTTCCATCTCCATTGGGATTCTATATTTAAGGGATCAAATAGAATATAATCTACAACCTTGGTTCCCCAAACTAAGTTAATTAGAGTTTTAGCATTAATTGATATGCTAGATTGATCAAGGGGGATGCTCATTCCATGGATCTTTCTAGAATAGGGCTTTGTCACCTCTACCTAAATACCTAGTCACAAATTTTGAAATCAAGGGGAAATATTTTAGCATGAAGTTTCATGCTACAAAATCTTTCAAGGGGTTCCTAGTTCTCAATAAATATGTGATGTCTAATGCATTCAGATATTTGTTATACATAATTCTTGCCCATTTTCTATCTCTTTCTTGATACATCCACCAAACTTGTTTTGCACCTAATGCTTCATTCTACCATTCTAGATTTTGAATACCTAAACCCCTTACTTCTTTGGGCCTACACATTTTATCCCATATTATTAGAGTTGTCTTCTTTTTATCCTCTATATCTTTCCAAAAGAAGTTGTACACAAAATATTTGTGTATTCATGAAACCTTAATGCAGAGTGCAGATAAAATGACAACAAACTAGACTAAACCCAAGAAATCATTGTCAAGAATGTAAACTCTATGAACGTCTCATGTTTCTCTAACTACAACCACTAAGAATTCTCTCAAGCCAACATCTCAATGACAGTTCTAGAATGAGAAGTATGCTTAGAATGCAAATCCACCAGTATGTATGCAAGATCTAAGATGAAAATGTAGATTACATGCAAGTAATAACTCTTAGAATACTATCAAAATGAACGTGCAATGAGCTAAACATGTGTTAAGATGATACTAAATAAAATGAAAACAAAGATAAAAATGCTATCAAAAATAACAAAAAATTGCTAGAATAACAATACTAATATGCTCAATATGAAAACTCTAAATATGCCTATAATGTAGATGCTTAAAACTTGGGTCCTTTTGCACTTGAATTCTCTTTCTATTTATAGGATTTTAGAAGGGGTTGGGGTAAGAATTTGGGTTTTACCTTTAACTGGTGGATAGAAGTGAAATTGAAAATGTCTCGTAAGAGACAAGACGAGGAGCCCAATAGTCTTGATTTGAGGATGAATGTGAGTTTTATTTCAACTAAAATGTCTCATAAGAGACAAGAAGACGAGTCCAAAAGTCTTGATTTGAGGCTAAATGTGGGTTTTATTTCAATTAAAATGTCTCATAAGAGACAAGAGGAGGAGCCCAAAAGTCTTGATTCGAGGCTAAATGTGCATTTCTTTTCAACTAAAATTTCTCATAAGAGATAAGAGGAGGAGCCCAAAAGTCTTGATTTGAGGCTAAATGTGGATTTTTCTCAATTCTTTATAATATAGAAGGAGTGTTGGATCCAATTGTCCAATTGTGTGTTGTCTTTGATGTTACACAAATGTCATATCAATTATCAATCAGTGTCTACTGAGCTCAGTTGGTCAGTAAAGCAATTCTCAGTGTCTACCAAGCTCAGTTGGTCAATAAAGCAATTCTTAGTTTCTACCGAGTTAACTCAGGTGTCAAAAAATTTTGTGGTAGAAGTTAGTGTTAACTGAGCTCACATGGTTAACGAAGGAAAGTTAGTGTTTACCAAGTTCACTTGGTCTCTAAAGAATTTTGCAGATTTTGCAGTGTTAATCGAGCCTCTATTGGTTAACATAGGAAATTAGTTCAAGAATAGTGTTTACCGAGCAAGGTCGACCAATGAAGGATTTTGTTATTTTGAGAAATAAAGTTTAATTATTTGATGCAATGATTGTAGCCAACCAAGGTAATGATTATTGTTAATTATAACTTGTAAATGAGCCGACTTGATAATTTGTAAGGTATATATGAAAGAACAAGTTGAGAATTCTAAAGTGTAATGAGCGAGCATGCAAGTGTATTGATTAAAGAAAGTGGAGCAAACTTTGAAGGATGGTCAAATATCCTTGAGGAGTAGAAAAGTTGTATTTGATCAAGAAGGATCTAGTGAAGCAGAACATAGATTTGTATCAGCAATTCAATTGCATCTCATTTAGGTCATTTCATTGTTACTTTCTCATCATTGTAGCAGTGATTCCTAAATCTCTTAATAGAGTTGGTCTAGCATCCATTTGTAAATCCTCTAACAAGGTGACAGTTCTATTGAATTTTTCTAAAGACCTTTAGCAAGGCCACTCCTACCAGGGTGATTGAATCCTCTAACAACGTCACACCTAACAGTGTGTTTTGTAACCTCTAACCAGATTGGCTCCTAACAGGGCTCACTTCAAAAGAGTGAAAATTAGTAGCTAGTTAATTGGTGGTCTTTCCCATATTGGGTTTCCACATTAAATCTGGTGTCTCAATGTGTTCATGTTATTTCTTTTATGGTTGCCTGTTAATCACTATGAATGTTTAAAAATTAGTAAAAAGTTAACATACACTGCATCTACCGATTTACAACATTTTCTATATGTTTACCTAGTGTTAGTAGTAACTAGTTTATCAGACATCTAAGGGATATTCTCTAATTTTAGGTCAAAATTTGATGATTAAACGTCCGACCAATGATGTTTTGATGTTTCAAGGTTGATATGATGTATGATTGTCAATAACTTGATGTCTGAGTGTTGTTGATTTTGCTGATTCAATGTTTTGATATTGCTATGTTTTGCTTGGATGCCCTAATTTTGTTTGATTCAATGTTCAAAATTTTGGCTGGGGTTGATATTTGAAAATTTTGATGCCCTGGGGTAGAATGTTTTTGATATTTGAAATTTTTTGATGCCCTAATATACTATTGATGCCCTGGTATACTGCCCCCTCAGAAATGAAATTGGAAAAAAATAAATATGCGAAATAGGAATATTCCAATTTTATTTCTGAAAATGTTGATGAAAATAGTTGATAGGAAAAGTGTAGTCCCAATGTGATGTGCAGAATCAATTAGATGATATTGGCTAGATAGAAAAAGTGCCCCCCTTAGGATGTAGAGTAGGGGAAAGCAAGCATGTCCATCTCAGGATACAGAGTAGGACAAATAACAAGTTCAAGATAGAACCAATAGCTGAATAGCTAAATGTTGAGATTTGATTGATGTAGGATGATCACTTGCGATGAAAAATTGAAGCCATTGTTTGGTGTTTGATTGTTCAAGATGGGATGAGTGCCCCTAGTGAGAAAGAACCTTCAGATCAAACACAGACAGATGATGTAAGTGATGTGACACAGGGTTGATTTGTGGAGCTTTTGTGTTCATTTTATTGGCTTATCATGTATGTTATTTATGATGAGGACCCTATTATGTTGATGTTGATGACCTTTTGATGTTGATGTTGACAACCTTTGGATGTTGATGATTCAATCCTTTTGATAGATGAGATATTCAAGCTTTTTGATGTTCAAACTTGTGCACTTGTTATATCATGGATTTTATATATCTAATATGAGAAGTGAAATATGTTTAAGGGTAATGAAAATGATGGAATGAAATGAAATGCGATAAATGAAATATGATGAGATGAAAGGATAATGATAAATTGAAGGAAAATGATAGGTGAAATGCAAGGAAATGAAATGGTAAATGAGATGATAGATGGAAAAAAATGTAATGATTATGCTGGAGATGAAAAGATGTGAAGGAATGGGGCTCAATATTTGAGATTTGAAACTTACAAATGAAATTTGAGATTCAAGTAAGAATGGGTGAAATAATGAATGCATGAAATATGATTAATGGTCTTATGGATACTGACCATAAATTGTTTGAGATTTGAAAGTCACACAAAGTAATATGAGGTGAAAATAAGAGAAATTAGTGACCATAATTGTTTTGTTAGTTTGTGGTGACTGATTAGGGAAGTACTATACATACTTCATAAATTCTTTGGGGTTCATGGCATTGGCTTGAAATTTTATTTTGGGTCATGGCCAGCATTGTGGCTGACGTATGGTCGACATATGGCTGACACGTTGTAACCCTAAAGCGATGAAAATACCTGTATAATAGGGCTTAGGGTTAGGGATTATTTCATAGTAGTGATGTGAAATTGGTTCTTGCAGTGATATTGAGTTGTAAGGGATTACAATTTGTAATCAGGTTGTAATCACTAGATCATAATAATATTGGACTTACTATTTGGTGGACATAGCCCAAGGATTGGGTGAATGATGTTAAATCTTGGTGTCTTGTGTTCTTTTCTGTGTGATCTATTATTTTCTAGTTATTGGTTATATTTGCATGTAATTGTTATTTCTATCTGTGGTTTAATCCTAATAAGTGGTATTAGAGCCAGGTTGTTTTTCAATTATATTCTGTAGGAAAGTCTCACGGTTGAGTGGGAGTCTCACGATTGAGTGGGAGTGGTGGAAGATGAGGATTGATAGGTTTAATGGGTAGAACTTTCAGTTATGGAAGATGCAAATGGAAGACTATCTTTATTAGGAGGATTTATGGAAGCTGTTGGAAGGCAAAACCAAGTATTATGGATTTATGTCAAATGACGACTGAGATCTTTTGGACAGAAAGGCACTTGGAAGCATTTGATTGTGCCTGACACCATCAGTGGCATTTAATATTACAAAAGTGAAGACAATAGAAGAGTTGATGCAAACCCTAGCGAAACTGTATGAAAAGCCAGGGGCTCTGCTTCAAACAAGGTATTTCTCATGAAGCATTTATTTAATACGAAAATAATAGAAGGTGGATCTATTGTTGATCATTTAAATGAGTTTAATACTCTTACTAGTCAGTTATCTTCTGTGGGTATCAATTTTGATGAAGAAATTAGGGCTCTCTTGATTTTGTGTTCTTTGCCTAAAAGCTAGAATGGCTTGATAATGGTTGTGAGTAATTCTGTTCGTGAATCTAGTACCCTAAAATATGATGATTTGATTGGTGTTATTTTGAGTGAGGAAACTTGTAGGAAATCCTTAGGTGGATCTACATTAGGAAGTGCTTTGAATGTACAAAGTAGAGGCAAAATGATTGAAAGAAGAAATAATTTTGAAAATCGTGGGAAATCAAGAGGAAAGTCAAAAGGGAGGAGGCCTCAATCAAGGGGACCGAACAACTACTAGTACTATGGGAAACCAGGGCATAAAAAGAAAGATTGTTAAAATCAAAAGAAAAATGAAGGAGATAAATGAGATGGAGACAAGGAGGCAAATGTGGTAAGTAACAAATTCAAAGAGGATGCTTTGCTTCTGTCTTTAGAAAGTGTTGATGATGCAGGAGCATCCAGAGGTATAAGGGCAATCCTGTGTCACCCAAAAAAAAAAAGTACTTAGACTTAGTTTATGTTTGATGTGTTTTCATTTTTAGATACCCATTTGGGTCAAATAAAGGTTCAAACTCTCACAGTTCAACTATCAGTGTGCTAGAAAATCCCAAAAAAAACATGAGCATGCAATTTGGCCATCATTTTGGTGACCTAGAAGGTGTGAATTGGCCAGATGAATGTAATTGTGATTTAGAGCATTCCAGAAAAAGAATCAAGTCAAAAGGCCGCACGGTTTGAAAGTTATTGCAGTTTTTTGAGTTTTGGAGACCTCCTAAGAATGCTTCAAATTCAGGTTAGGGGCATTAAATGACCTCAAAAAGGGCCGAAAAATGGGGGACGAGCAAAGCTATTCCATAGGGCTATAGAGCGCTTCAAGAGCTTTTTAAAAATGTAAACGGTTCGTCAATCGGAGCTACGGTTCAAAAGTTATGCCTCCCGAAAGTTTGGTTACTGTTTCTAGATTCTTCTAGATTTGTGCCAACTTCTACAGCAGCTTCCGAAACCTTCTATTTGGTCGGTGGATGCCTACTAGCACTTTATAGAATGTACTCCTAGTCCTTAACCCTTTGGGGTCTATTTAAGGAGATTTCTGGCATTGTAAAAGGCAGTTCGGAGTGGAGTTTGAGAGGAGGTACTGAAAGGAGAAATTATCTCCAGATTTATGCTATTGTAAGCCCTTAGGGCATGTTTTGAAGTTTATTTTCTTTGTAATTTTTGTACTAGCTTATTTTATCAGTTAATACAATTTCCCTTTTCTGTTGTGTCCATTCTATTCTTGGGTTGTGTCCCCATCAAGTGGTATCAGAGCGGGTTTTCCTGAGTGTGTAGATAGAGCGCCGACTGTGAGGTAGTTTGCACCAGGACTGTGTGGTTGTGGGTTCGAGTTAGAAGATGCCTCCATGAAGAGAGCATAGTGGAAGGGCTAGAGCTATTAATCCTAAGGAGGTTAGAGCCCTCCAAAGGCAGGTGCAGGCATTGCAAGAGGAGCTCCGTAGAGGAGCAAATGTTGCCGCAGGTGACGACAATGAGGATGACAATGAAGAAGAAGTAATGGAACTAGAAGGGGAATTTGAGGGGGAAGTTCTGAATCATGCAGAAGAAAGGCTTTTTAGGGCCATTGCTAAGTTTGGGAAAAGACCTACAATTGAAGTGGGTGTATTTTTAGGAAATCTGAAACCAGATGAGTTGATCGATTGGATCAATGAACTGGAAGAATAATTTGAGTATGAGGATATAAGGGACCCAGATAGGGTTAAGTTTGCAAAGGCCAAACTGAAAGGCCATGCCAAAATCTGGTGGCAAGAGGTTCAATTGGAAAGAAACAGAAGAGGAAAGGAGAAGATCACAAGATGGGATCACATGGTGGACAAATTGAAGAAGCAGTTCATTCATGTGGACTACGAGCTTGATTTGTTTAAGAAGATGCATGGGTTAAAGCAATCAGGAAGATCAGTCCAAGAATATACAGAGGAATTTTACCGACTCTTGATTAGAGTGGGACATGCAAAAGAAAATAAGGAGAAGGTTGCTCATTATATCAGTGGGTTGTGACCTAGCATCCAGGAGGAATTAAGTTTGGTAAGAATGACCAGAGTTGAAGAGGCATACCAATTTTCCCTACGAGTTGAAGAGAAGCTAAATAAAAGGTTTGAAGAAAGACAAAGAGGGCGTGGCCAAGGAGGAAGGGGAAGCGATAGGTCATCTGGAGGCCGCAATGAAACCCAAAAGAAAAATGAAGATGAGGGTACTAGCAAGAACCAGAGGAATGAGGGTTTCAACCGCTCCCATGATCAAGACTTTGGAAATCAGAGAGGAAGAGGTAGAGGACGTGGACAAGGAAGAGGAGGCTTTTGTGGTACCTATTTCCATTGGAATGAAGAAGGTCATCGTGCCTTTGAATGCCCTCAACGACAAGGAAGGACAGATAGGAGAGCTGAGGGCCAAGCTAGGGTTGCTCATGTGGATGAGGATGCACAATCATCACATTCAGAGGATGTAGAAAGAGGAGAGACCTTGGTAAATGAAAGAGTCCTACTAAGTGGTGAGATTGAACCAGGAAAATGGAGGAGTTTGTTTCGTACTAGATGCAAGTGTGAGGATAAATGTTGTGATGTGATCATTGATGGTGGTAGCACTGATAACTTGGTATTAGAAGAGATGGTCTCTAAGCTAAAGCTCAAGAGGGAGAAACATCCCCAGCCCTATTGGATTGCTTAGGTAAAAGATGATCATAAGGTCCTAGTAAGTGAACAATGTTTAGTGAAATTCAAAATTGGGAGTTACCATGATGAAGTTCTCTGTGATGTTATTTCGATGGATGTTTTCCATCTATTGTTGGGTAGACCATGGCAGTTTGATAGACATGCAGTACATGATGGACGTGCAAACACATACTCTCTGACAAAGGATGGAGTTCACCACAAATTGAAGCCCATGAAAAAAGAAGGTGAAAAGGTATGTAGCCATGCTAGGATTTGTCTTGTTGATGGAAGGAAGTTTTTAGATGGCATGAAACATCAACATATGTGCTATGCTTTGATTCCTAGGAAAGATAAAGAAGGTAGTAGTGAAATACCACTTGACGTTTTGAATTTATTAGGGGAATTTGGAGATATTATCTCTGATAATGTTCCAGATGGATTGCCACCAATAAGGCAAATCAGTCATTAGATAGATCTGATTCCAAGATCTAGTTTGCCTAACAAGGCTGCTCACAGGATGACTCCTATTGAAACAGAGGAGCTAAATAGACAGGTTCAGGAATTGTTGAGGAAGGGCTTGATTTGAGAGAGCCTGAGTCCATGTGCGGTACCTGCAGTACTCACACCAAAGAAGGATGGAGAGTGGAGGATGTGTACAGATTCTTGAGCTATAAATAGGATCACCATCAAGTACCGATTTCCTTTGCCAAGGATGGATGACCTTATGGACTGCTTGAGTGGAGCTCAGTACTTCACAAAGATAGATCTGAAGAGTGGTTATCATCAGATATAGATTCGAGAAGGAGATGAGTGGAAAATAGCCTTCAAGACCAAGGAGGGTCTTTATGAGTGGTTAGTCATGCCCTTTGGATTGACAAACACCCCAAGCACCTTCATGCGGCTCATGAATGAGGTACTTAAGAAGTTCTTGGGAAAATTTGTTATTGTCTATTTGAATGATATTTTAATTTTCAGCAAGATTTTGGAAGAACATTTACTGCATATTCGTAGTGTCCTTGAAAGGCTAAGGGAAGAGAAACTATTAATTAATTTGAAGAAATGTATCTTTGCAAAAAGGGAGTTAGTCTATTTGGGGTTTGTTATATCACCTGAAGGTCTCAAAATGGATCCAGAGAAGGTAAAAGCCATTTGGGAATGGCCTACTCCAAGGTCTGCTACTGAGGTAAGATCATTTCATGGTCTGGTTAGTTTTTATAGGAAGTTTATTAAGAATTTCAGTGGCATATGTGCACCCCTAACTGATACAATAAGAGGGGATAGAAAAGAGTTCAAATGGACTTCAACAGCTATGAGAAGTTTTGAATTCCTAAAGAAGAAGGTAACATAACAGCCTGTGTTGGCACTTCCAGATTTTAGAAAGGTTTTCCAGGTAGATTATGATGCCAGTGGCAGCACTATTGGGGCTGTATTAAGCCAAGAAGGTAAGCCTATTGCATATTTTAGTGAAAAATTGAATGATGCAAAGAAGAAGTATTCTGTTTATGATCAAGAGTTCTATGCAATAGTTCAGGCCTTAAAGAAATGGAGGCATTATTTATTGCTAAAGGAATTTGTTTTGTATACTGATCATCAGGCATTACAGTACCTAAATAGCCAAGGTAAATTGAATCAGAGGCATATGAAGTGGGTAGAGTTCTTGCAGAGCTATACATTTGTGTTGAAACATAGAAGTGGAAAATCTAACAGGGTTGCAGATGCACTAAGTAGGAGACAGTTGTTACTTACAGTAATGCAAGTTGAAGTAGTTGGGTTTGATGAACTCAAGAATTTGTACCCCAAGGATCCTAATTTTGCTGAAGCATGGAAAGATTGTAAAGAACTTGTTGCTATAGATAGAACCAAGTGGTTAGACTATTTGATTCAGGATGGTATGTTGTTCAAGGGTAGTCAATTGTGCATTCCAAGGAGTTCCATGAGGGAAAATTTGATTAAGGAGAAACATAGTGGAGGGATGGCAGGACATTTTGGTCGAGATAAGACCATTTCCATTCTCAGAGAACATTATTTTTGGCCTCAAATTTCATAGGATGTGAAGAAGTTTGTACAGAGTTGCCAGGTTTGTCAAGTTGCCAAGGGGTTTAGTCACTATACTGGCCTATATCAGCCATTACCTAGTCCATCAAGGCCATGGGAGGACATAAGTATGGATTTTGTTCTTGGATTGCCAAGGACACAAAGGGGTAATGACTCAGTATTCGTGGTAGTTGATAGGTTCTCCAAAATGGCACATTTCATTCCATGCCACAAAACTCATGATGCAGTCCATATTGCATACTTGTTTTTCAAAGAGGTGGTAAGACTACATGGTCTTCCAAGGAGTATAGTTTCTGACAGAGACACTAAATTTGTGGGGTATTTCTGGAGGACATTATGGAAAAAGTTGAGAACAGACTTAAAATTCAGTTCCACGCATCGCCCACAAACTGACGACCAAATAGAAGTGGTAAACAGAAGTCTAGACAATTTGCTGAGATGTTTAGTTGGGGATAAGCCCAAGGGGTGGGATTTGATTCTACCACAAGTAGAGTTTGCTTATAATAACTCTGTAAATAGGAGTACTGGAAAATCACCATTCCAAATTGTATACGGGAATAGCCCAAGGACTGCACCAGAGCTGAGGAAGATAGAACACGGGGAGAGGACGAGTGCTGAATCTGAGGAATTCGCTGAACATATCAAGCATCTACATGAGGAGGTTCAGGCACACATTACCAAGATGAATCAAGAGTATAAAGCTAGGGTTGATCAAAGGAGAAGAGATAAGGAATTCCAAGTAGGGGATTTAGTCATGGTGCACTTACAAAAAGAAAGATTTCCAGCCAGTACTTACAACAAGCTAAAAATGAAGAAATTTGGCCCTTGCAAAATTTTGAAGAAACATGACTCAGGAAATGCATATGAAGTGGAGCTGCCAGATGGTATTCAGATTTCTCCCATTTTCAACATTGCAGATTTAACAGAGTATCATGATGATGGTGCAGATGAGGAGCTGGTGTTAGAGCCATATCCAATTCCTGCTTCTAAGAAGGAGGAGATAGAAGACATTCTAGATCATCATGTGGGTAGGAGTACCAGAAACGGGTAGTATGAAGAGTATTTGGTCAAATGGAAAGAACGACCGATCGAGGACTCAACTTGGATTTCAACAGCTGAGGTTTCCCATTTGGGATTTCCTCTACCATTCATAAAGTGATAGGATCACTTTTCAATCTACCCTGGGTGTCTGATGCAGGAGCATCCAAAGGTATAAGGGCAATCCTGTGTCACCCAAAAAAAAAAAGTACTTAGACTTAGTTTCTATTTGATGTGTTTTCATTTTTAGATACCCATTTGGGTCAAATAAAGGTTCCAACTCTCACAGTTCAACTATCAGTGTGCTAGAAAATCCTGAAAAAATAAGAGCATGCAATTTGGCCATCATTTTGGTGACCTAGAAGGTGTGAATTGGCCAGATGAATGTAATTGTGATTTAGAGCATTTCAAAAAAAGAATCAGGTCAAAAGGCCCCACGGTTTGAAAGTTATTGCAGTTTTTTGAGTTTTGGAGACCTCCTAAGAATGCTTCAAAGTCAGGTTAGGAGCATTAAATGACCTCAAAAAGGGTCAAAAAATGGGGGATGAGAAAATCTTGTCCATTGGGCTATAGCGCGCTTTGAGAGCTTTTTGAAAATGTAAACGGTTCGTCAATCGAAGCTACAGTTCATAAGTTATGCCTCCCGAAAGTTTGGTTACCATTTCTAGATTCTTCTAGATTTGTGCCAACTTCTACCGCAGCTTTCGGAACCTTCTATTTGGTCGATGGATGCCTACTAGCACTTTCTAGAATGTACTCCTAGTCTTAACCCTTTGGGGTCTATTTAAGGAGATTTCTGGCATTGTAAAAGGCAGTTCGGAGTGGAGTTTGAGAGGAGGTACTGAAAGGAGAAATTATCTCCAGATTTATGCTATTGTAAGCCCTTAGGGAATGTTTTGAAGTTTATTTTCTCTGTACTGTTTGTACTAGCTTATTTTCTTAGTTAATACAATTTCCCTTTTCTATTGTGTCCATTCTGTTCTTGGGTTGTGTCCCGATCAGTTGATGATTCATGGGTTTTAGATTCTTGTGCTTCATTTCATGCTACACCTCATAAAGGTTATTTCATTGATTATGTCCAAGGAGATTTTGGGCTTGTTTATTTGGGGGATAATGAACCCTGTCAGATTGTTGGAAAGGGAAAAGTTAAGATTAAGTTGTAGAATGGGAATCATTGGCTACTACATGAGGTAAGACATGTTCCAAGGCTGAGTAGGAATTTAATTTTAGCAAGGCAACTTGGTGATGAGGGTTGTGTAGATGAGAGTTGTGTAGTTACTTCTAATGATAAAAATTGGAAGGTTTCAAAAGGTTCCCTTGTAGTAGCAAAAGGTGTGAAAGTAGGCACCTTATATATTTGTATAGGTCATATTGTTCCTCCTACTTTAATTGTTTAAGAGAAAAATGAATGTTCAAGAACAATTGCTACATTTGAGCAGGGAGAACAAATAGCTGCTATAAATTCTAATACAACATTGTGGCACAACAAACTTGGGCACATGAGTGAGAAAGGTATTAAAGTACTTGATTCAAAGAATGTTTTACCATGTCTGAAATGTGTTAATATGGATTTCTATGAAAGTTGTGTGTATGGAAAAAAAAAAAGAGAGTGAGTTTTGTGAAGACTAGTAAGGAAAATGAAAAGGAGAAATTAGAGCTTGTGCATACCGATGTATGGGGACTAGCTCAGATATCTTAGTGGCTCTCATTATTATGTTACATTCATTGATGATGCAACTAGGAGAGTATGGGTTTATTTCCTTAGACAAAAATTTGATGTGTTTTAAACTTTTAAGAAATGGAAATGCTTGGTTGAAAATGAGACTGGTAAGAAATTAAAATATCTCAGATCTAATAATGGTGGTGAGTATTGCAGTCATGAATTTGAAGATTATTGCTCCACTAATGGTATTTGTAGAAAAAAAAAACTATTCTAAGGACTTCATAGGAAAATGGAGTGGCTAAATGCATGAACGGGACTATAATGGAGCATGCAAGGAGCATGAGGTTGCATGTTGGGTTGCCCTTACACATGTGGGCGAAGGCTTTCAATACTGTTGTATATTTGATTAATAGAGGTCCCTCTACTCTTTTGGGTTGTGGTATTCTAGAGGAAGTATGGATTGGTAAGAAGGTGAGTTATTCTTTTCTCAAAACCTTCAGTTGTGAAGCATTTGCTCACATAGATTTTAAAAATAGAACCAAGCTAGAAGCTATGTCAAAAAAATGTGTATTTTTTGGATATGACATTAATGAATTTGGTTACAAGCTTTGGGATTTTGAAAATCATAAAATTATAAGAAGTAGGGATGTCATATTCAATGAGAAAGTGTTGTACAAAGATCTGTTGCAACAACATGAGAAGAAAGAAGATGATTGTGTAGTGTTGGATGATACTTCAAAAGATGATGTTCTAGCCATTCCTCATGATGTGCAATAATCACAACAACAAATACCACACAAACTAGTGCATGTTAGACAATCAACAAGGCAAATTAGACCTCTAGAAAGATTTTCTCCGTCTTTCTATTCAATTTTTCTTACTGATGTTGGTGAACCAAAATAATGAAGTTGTGCAGGCGGATACTAAGATTTAGTAGGAGCCTACAATGAAAGAAGAAATGGACTCTTTGTTGAAGAATAAGACATGGGATTTATGCAAGTTTCCTACAGGTTAAAGAGCTTTACAAAATAAGTGGGTTTACAGGTTAAAAGAAGAGGATGGATGTAAGAAAAGATTTAAAGCTAGGTTATTTGTAAAAGGATTTGCATAGAAAAAGGGCATTGATTTTGATGAGATATTTTCTCCTGTTGTTAAGATGACTTCTATCTGTACTATTTTAAGTATTATGGCTATTGAAGATTTGTATTTAGAGTAGCTTGATGTTAAAATAGCCTTCCTTCCTGGTGATTTGGATGAATAGATATATATGGCTTAGCCATAGGTATTTGAGCTCAAAGGTAAAGAGAACTTAGTGTGTAAATTGAAGAAAAGTTTATATGGCTTGAAGTAAGCACCTCGGCAATGGTATCTAAAATTTGATAGTTTTATGCATGAGCATGGATATAGTTTGTGTCATTTAGATCATTGTGTTTATTTTAAGAGGTTGGATGATGATAGCTACATTATTTTATGTTTATATGTTGATGATATGCTTGTAGCTGGGTCTAATATGGATCACATTAAGGGGCTGAAATACTAGTTAACACATGCATTTGCTATGAAGGATTTGGGGGCAGCAAAAAAAATCCTTGGCATGAAGATTTTTAGAGATAGGAAGAACACAAAATTGATGCTATCTCAGGCTGATTATGTTGAGAAGGTGTTGCAACATTTCTCTATGGAGAATGCTAAAGCTGTCAGCACACGTTTACTTGGTCATTTGAACTTGACTAAGGAGATGTTTCCGAAGAAACAAGAAGAGGAGGATAGGATGTCCAAGGTACCCTATGCTTCAGCTCTAGGAAGCTTGATGCATGTTATGGTATGTACAATGCTAGATATTGCGCATGTAGTAGGAATCATTAGTAGATATATGAGTCATCCAGGAATTGAGCATTGGAATGTAGTCAAATGGATTTTCAGATATTTGAGAGGAACATCTAATAAGTTTTTACACTTTGGGGGCTCTACTATTGATTTACAAGGCTATGTTGACTTAGATTTGGTAGGAGATATTGATACCAGGTACTGGTTATGTCATTACTATTAGCAGGGCAGCCGTGAGCTAGGTTTCTAGGTTACAGAAGGTTAATGCTTTATCCACTACAGAGGTAGAGTATGTTGCTGCTACAGAAGTAGCCAAGGAGATGATATGAATTTAGTTCTTCTTGGAAGAATTGGGACACCCTCAGAAGGATAATTATTTGTTTACAGATAGTCAAAGTGTCATTCATCTTGTAAAGAATCCAGATTTGCATTCAAAGACCAAAAACATACAGTTGCGATACCATTTCATTTGGTCAAGTTTGGAGGATGGCCAATTAAAGCTGGATAAGATCCATATAGATGACAATTTAGTAGATATGTTTACAAAGGTAGTAACAAGTTGAACTCCTCTTCAGCTTTGGTTGGTCTTCTAGACTAAACAAGAATAAAAGCACAACAAAGTTCAGGGTGGTTTGATCAAATGGGAGCCCCATGTGGTAATGGTATTGCTACAAGATCAGTCTCCAAGTAGGAGATTATTGTTTAGTGTGGAGTTTGATCAGTCCCCAAGTGGGAGATTGTTAGTTTGTAGTGATTGATCAGGGAAGAATTGTACATACTTCATAAATTCTTTGGGGTTCAGGGCATCGCCCCCCAAAAAAAAAATGTGGGTTGTGGTCGACATATGGCCAACATATGGCTCACATGTTGTAACCCTAAAGTGGTAAAAATACTTGTATAAGAGGGCTTAGGGTTAGGGATTGTTTCATAGTAGTGATGTGAAATTGGTTCTTGTAGTGGTATTGAGCTATAAGGGATTACAGATTGTAATTAGGTTGTAATCACTGGATCGTAATAATATTGGACTTGCTATTTGGTGGACATAGCCCAGGGATTGGGTGAACCATGTTAAATCTTAGTGTCTTGTGTTCTTTTCTATGTGATCTATTATTTTTTGTTATTGGTTATATTTGCATGTAATTGTTATTTTTGTCCATGGTTTAATCCTAACATGTTTGAGATTCAAAAGCTACATAATGTAATAGGTGGAATAAATGATAGGCGAGAATGAAGTGTGATGCAAGGTGGTAGTATTGTGATGAGACTGTGTTTACAGTAGTAGAGTGTTAACCATTGCACTAGTATGTTGGGTGGTGACTTGTTGTTGAATAACCTTATTCGGTGTTTGTAGCCTTGTTGTTGAGCACTATTGATGATATTTGTGTGTGTGTTATCTTGATTTATGTACCAATCATGTGATCGCAAGAGACCCAAGATGAAAATGCAAACTAAATGAATGCAACTATTGCTTTTATTGTAAAGAGATGCAAATTAATTGTCATCATAGAGTGTTTAATAAAAAAGTGACCAAGTACAACCACCACTAGCTCAACTATGGTGATATGAATATTGTGTTACGCTGAGAAGTACTACTAATCATGGATAATGTACATAAAAAGTATGAAAATTGATTGAAAAACAAATGTTATAGTTGCAGTAAATAAAAATAGGCACGCAAACAATCAAATGTCAGATAAAGTCCTCACCTAAGATATCATACAAAATTGGTCAAGGTACACATGACTTTCCAAACAAGAGGAGGCACTTACAAGTGGATACCAATAATGCATGAAATCAAAGAATCAAAGAAATTGAATAGTGAAAAATTAAAGGCAAACAAAGTATCATGACTTCATCCTAGTACCTCTAGTTAAGTACATCATCAAGGTACTAGAAGTGCATGACAATAGAAAAGCTAGTAATTGTAGACCAGTAGTGTCGATAAGTGCATGCAGTAGTGTAAAATTTGTTCAAACTATGGATAAAGTGGTTGTAATGGTTGGGCAACAAATTATGAGATGTGTCAATGGAAATTGGTAGCAAAATGCATAGAGTGTGTGTTGGTAGAATTTTTTTTGGTGGTAATTATGTTGCAAGAATGGTGAAAGTGTACTTGGTACGAGTGTGGTGGGAAGTAGACGCATGGTAAGGTCACTAAAGAGTGAGTCTAGGCGAGTGATGGCCATAAATAGGCGGATAACATGGGAATGGAACGAAGTAAGGTGAAGAGTAAAATGAAGTCATTAGAGTGATTGAGAAGTCTGAGCCAATGGGTAAGTGAAAGCATGTTAGGCTCACCAAATTAGTCACATCAGGAGGGTGATGCTAGCCAGGAAAGGTGGATTAAGCAAGGGCGAAGAGAAAAGCACATTCAATGAACCTCTAAGGAGCTAGTGTATCAACCCAAACTATAAGGTGAATCAAGCCAAGTGGGACGGGGGTCGACACAACCTAAAGATGTGAGGATTAGGGTAGAAGAAATGCCCTTGCCAACATTAATGATGATGTTGGGGATTGTAGTGCAACATGTGTTGCAGGTGGTATTGGATGAGGATGAGTCAATGATGCAGGCAGAGAATAGTCTACCTAAGATGATGAAGAGTATGTCTAGGGTAGAGGAGGAGCTAGGGGAGATAAAATATCCTAACAAGTCTGTAGAAAAAGCTCCAAGGAGTGTGGGAGATATTAGTGTGGATGAGGGGATGAGTGGAGCAGGTTGGTTGATTAGCCTCAGAATTCTGAGACAAGGATCAATGAAAGGGGAAGCAAGTGGTGTAAATATGGAGGAATTGTGGCTTGAGGTGAGGGTGGAGATCAATCATCAAGTGACATGGAAGAATTATGGAGAATGTTGGCTACAAAGAGAGTCCAAGTAGAGATCACCGAATCAGAAGTCAAGTTTCTGCTGGGATTGATAGAGAAGGCACAAGAAGATGGAGCATAAACAGAGGCAAGATGAATCCTAGTGGTAGTGAATACAAAGCAGGCATGAGTGCAATCACTAGGAGTGAAATTGCATGTGGAGCAATTATGTTCAGAAGGGAATGACATAGGGATGTGGGCAAAATGGTTGCAAGCTTAGAGATTGCATGAATCCCTAAAGATGGCACAAATGGGGTTGGAAAGCGTACAAAATGAGCTGGCATTGCTATGGTTGCAGTCGGAGTCATTTAGGGAGGCAATTAAAAAATTGAACTCCCTATCATTGAAACTATAGGAGCCGTTAGCATTGAGTGAGTTGAAGATGAGACAATTGTAGTAGTAGTTGGGCGAGACAAAAACAGCTGTGGAGCATTGGCGAATGACGACTGATCAAATGTAGCAGGAGCAAGATGTGGCCCAATGAGTGATCACTGTACTAGGAATAAAAAAATAGGTGGAGAATGTGTTCATGGATAATGGTGAAGGTACACTAAGAAGCTGTCTATTATATGGGACTTTATCATTAGGCATTCCTAAATGAGAACTGGTGGGAGACACAGTTTGTGGATAGGAAATTTGCACAACTATTAAATGTGTAGTTGTGTGGTGGTATGTTTTCGATTCCCATGGATATGGTGTGGATACGTAGAGGATTGATGCTAGGGGCTTCTTCATCAGGAGCTGGGTCTAAAGAAACACCATTGATTGGACACCCTGTCTTGTCACCTCCCCTAGGGAGGCAAGAATAAATGATCCACTAGAGGATATGTGAATGTAATGTTGTCATTGTTGTCATAATAGAATAAAATTTGTATTTGTTTTTGTAGCAAGAAGAAGGAAAACTGGTGGTAATGTTAATGTTTCAGATGAACATTGGTTCTATTTTTTTTTTTTTTTTTTGGAATGTATTTGGATGTTTTTAGCATTTTTAGGAATTTGTGGATGTTTTTGGAATTTTTTGGAAATATTCAAATGTTTTTGGAATTTTTGGGAATATTCAAATGTTTTTGGGATTTTGTTAAAAATGTTGGAAAGGTTTTAATCTCTATAAAAGTGGGAACACTATGATACATAGAGTAAGTAAAACCTTTACTTGTATGTAGGGAACTGAATGTCTTTGTGGGCTCATAATGATAGATGAGTATAGATTTGCATAACATTTGGAGAGCTATGATGTGTAAGGCATAATTCTGTGTATATTAATAGCCTTTACAAATGATTACAAGGCCAACATTGGGATGTTTCTCTAGGTGTGTGTTGAGACAGACACTCTCAAGGCCTATGAAAAGGTGTTTGGGGGCCCAAAAGGACACCTAGGCCTCGAGAAATATGAAATAGGGCCTTGAAAAATGCACTTTGACCCAAAAAGGTGTTTTGGGGGCCCAAAAGAACATCTGGGCCTTGAAAAAGGCAAAATAGGGTCTTGAAAAAGGTGTTTGGGCCTAAACAAGTGCTTTGAGGGTACTAAAAAGGCACTTGAGGGGTCTGAAAAAGGCGTTAGGGCCTAAAAAGGTGCTCGAGGAGCCTAAAAAAGGCATCTAGGCCTTAAAGGCACTTGAGGGGCCTAAAAAAAGTGTTTAAACCTAAAGAGGTCCTTTTAGGGGCTTGAAAAAGGTGTTTTGGGCCTAAAAGAGGCATTTGAGGGGCCTGAAAAAGGTGTCTTGGGCCTAAAGATGCACTTGATGGGCCTAAAAAAGGTGTTTAGACCTAAAAAGGCATCTCGGGGGCCTGAAAAAGGCCAAAACAGGGCCTTGGAAAAGGCATTTGGGCCTAAAAAGGCACTTTGGGGGGCTAAAGAAGGCGTTTGGGGCCTAAAAAGCCAAGGAGACCCCTACAATCTCTCAAACTTATGCTTATTCTGTGCCCCCTGTTAGGGGATGATGAAAAAATCTGGTGGATATCTGGGCCTTTTGGGATAGCATTGATATATTTGTTGGAGGGGTCTAGATCAACCGTTGCCACTGCAACATAAATAAGACTATCATTGGGAATTTTTGTTCTTGGCTAGAGGAAAGATAAGGGGCTCTACTGGATCCTCTTTCGCTATTCGTGTTGTGCCAAATTTTCCAAAGCCTAGCGAGATGTTTCAAGACATAACTACACTGCTTCTTAATGTCATTGAGGCCCTTTTTTGTTGTTTTCAGTTTTTCCTGAGGTAATGAAGCCATGAAATATGCCACAAAATATTTAATTATTTTTCAATATAGTGGGTCTCACCATTGATTTCATATAAAATTGGTCAAGGTACACATACATGTCCTGAAGGAGTAGCAATTATAGATGGACACCAATTCGACATGAAATCAATGGATCATTGGTTTGAAAAATACATCAATAAGTTATGTATAGTTGAATAGCTTATTTGAGTTGAAATAAGCCATGGTTGACTGTAATTTTGTTTTTTTTTTAAAAAAAATTTAAACTATTTTTTGCAATTATTACCTCTTTTGGAATGTTTTTGGCAAATTTTGACAACTTTTGAATATTTTTGATAAGTTTGGACAATTTTTTATTTTTTTTGATAATTTTTGACAATTTTTGAATTTTTTTGATAATTTTTGAACTTTTTTGATAATTTTTGATAATTTTTGAATTTTTTTGATAATTTTTGACAATTTTTGATAATTTTTGACAATTTTTGAATTTTTTTGATAATTCTTGACAATTTTTATATGTTTTTAATCATTTTTGACAATTTTTATTTATTTTTGATAATTTTTGACAATTTTTAGATGTCTTTGATAATTTTAAACAATTTTTGAATTTTTTTGGATAGTTTTTGACAATTTCCCAATTGGTGGGGGTGAAGCAAGGATGTGAGTGAGATTTGTTGGACTAGGGAGATAACCAAGATTGTTTGGAGGCACTTAAATAGTCAAGGAGACCAAAGTTGGTCGAAAGGGCTAAGAGTGGGCTCAAGGAGCTATATTGGAGATGATGAAGGCAAAAAGAATCTTAGGAATAGAAAAAGGATCAAATGAAATGCTAAAACGGATATTGGGAGTTATTGGTCATAGCAGATAGCTAAGAGGTGCACTGATTATCCTGCAATTCATGTCTATGGTATCTCAATACATCATCTAACTCTTTGTTTCTCCTGATCTATTGTGCTTCCCTTAGGTGCTATTATACTGACTGTCTCTGCTACTATGAGTTGCACTAGATGCTAAGGGACCATTGAACTATAACTCACAAGTGTTTCTCAATTGGGTATGTGTGAAATTAACTTGGCTGTGCTAGATAAGCCTTAAACAAGAAAAATTTGTCACAAAGATAGTTGCTCGGGTATTGTCTTGATTATTTTTCAGCTTTGAAGGACTTGTGTTGTTTAGGGAAGTCCAAAGGTGCTATCTCTCACTCCTTTTCAAACCAATCAAACCAAAGGTGGCATTTTTCACTTCTTTTGTACCAATTTTTTTTTTTGTATTTTCTGGTGTTTTTCAATTTTTTTGGTATTTTTGGTGATAATATGTTTCCTCAAAGTCTTGGACATAGAACCCTTTGAGATGGATGATGTTGATCAATTCTGCTAGATCAGCACCAACACAATCTGCAAGTCTCTAAGTACCAGTCCCAAAAGATTCTATGATAATGTAAGGACTAATTGAATTAGCCTCCCATTTTCCTTTCTTTTCCCTAGCAGCTTGATTTTTAGGTTTTTCTAAGAGGACTAGGTCACCAACCTGAAAGACAAGGGGTTTGACCTTTTTGTTGTAATGTCTGGATAATCTATTTTGATACACTTTGGGGTGTTCATTGTTGTACACTAATGTTCTTCTAATAACTCCAGCTACTCTAGATGGGCCACTTTATAGTCCTCATATGATAGGATATCACAAAGAGTAACTCTCAATGATGGAATCTCAACCTCTAAGGGAAGAATGGATTCATAACCATAAACCAAAGAGAAGGGTGTTACACCTGTAGGTGTCCTAACATTCATCTTGTAGGCCCAGACGGTAGGATTCAGCTGTAAATGCCAATCTCTACCAATATCATTGACAATTCTCTTGAGAATGTCAATAATAGTCTTGTTGGTGGCCTCTTCTTGGTCGTTGCCTTAGGGATAATAAATTGATGAGGATTGGTGTATAATGTGAAATTTCTCACATAATTTGTCAATTATTTTTTTTCTTAAAGTACATGGTGTTGTCAGTGAGAATGGCATGAGGTATTCCAAACTAATAGATGATATGGTTTAGGATGAAGGAAGATATTTTTTTTCATGTAGAGTCAGCAAGTGGTGTCGCTTCAACCCACTTGGTGAAGTATTTTGTGGCAGTAATAATCCATCTAGATGGCTCCAATTAAATCAACCCCCACTAATAAAAAGACCATGGTGTGGCTAAAGGGTTGAGTTCTTGGCCTAGCACATGAACAAGGTTACCATGGATTTGACATTTTTTGCAAGTCTTAACATTGTCGATAGAATCCTTTTCCATGGTTGGCCAAAAATAACCCATCCTGAGAATCTTCTTTGCTAATGTAAAACCACTAGAGTGTGACCCACAAATCCTTGCATGGACTTCTTGCAAAGAAACTCTCAACTCATCTTTCACAAGACATCTAAAAAAAGTACCATTAGACCCTTCCTATACATTGTATCAGCCACCAAAGTGTAGCGTGAGGTCTGTCAAATGAAATTACATTTTTGGTTATGGGAAAGGTCAGAGGGGATGGTGTTATCATAGAGGTAAGTAATGATGGGGTTATACCAGAGGGAATCAAGAGCGTCTAAATGACAAATGATAAGGGAATCAGGTTGTGTAAACATGGGTTGAACCACCTCTTGTACTAAGAACTCATACTACTCATGCTGCTTTGATAACTGAAGCAAGGAGGCCAAGGTGGCCATGACATCTGCTACTCTATTCTTGTCTCTAGGAATTTGTTTAAAAGTAAAATGAACAAAACATGCCTTAAGTGTGTCAACCATATGTTTTTAAGGCAATAAATTTTCATCCCTAGTCTGATATGTGTTGATGACTTGATTGATGATCAACTAGGAATCTCCGTAAACTTCTAGCATTGTTAGTTTCCATTCTAAAGTTAGCTTGAGGCCTAAGACCAAGGCTTCATATTCTGCCATGTTGTTGGTGCAGGGGAAAAATAGTTTGTAGGATTTGGGGATGGTAACACCTAGTGGTGTGATGAATGAAATACCAATGCCTGAACTATAGTGTGTGTAAGAACCATCAAAATAGAACTTCCAAGTTATCGACTCTATTTGAAGAAAGTGCATATCTAGAAAATTAGCTAGGATAGGATTCAAGCTCTCTATAGGCACTTCTGTCAATTGGTCAGCGATGACCTATCCTTTTATTGCTTTCCTATCGACATACTCAATATCAAATTCGCTTAGGATCATCACCCACTTGGCCAATCTACCTGTTAATGTTGTTTTGTTGAGAAGATATTTAAGGGGATCAATTTTGGAGATGAGCCTGACCTTATGTGTCAAAATATAATGGCGTAGCTTTTGGGAAGCAAAAACTATGGCCAAACATGCCTTTTCAATAAAGAAGTAATTTAACTCATAGTTGACTAGGGTGCAACTGATGTAATAAATGGCCCTTTCTTTTCCTTGGTAATTTTCTTGTGCTAAGAGGGCTCCAATTATTTGTTAGTTAGGGAAATATACAACAATAATGGTTTATGTGACACTGGAGGCAACAACACTGGCAGATTCATCAAGTAGGTTTTAAGTAAATCAAAAAATTTCTAACACTGATCATCCCATTTGAAAATTATTCCTTTGTGTAATAAGTGGGTGAAAGAAACACACTTCTCTACTAATTGGGAAATGAAATGACGAATTGATTGAAGCCTTCCTTGGAGAGAATGTAGCTAACTTAGGTTCTTCAATGGTTGCATGGTAACTATGGCCTATACCTTTTTAGGATCAAATTCTATCCCTTTGGCCAAGACAATGTATCCTAGAAGCTTGCTAGATTTGATACCAAAAGTACATTTCTTTGGATTTAACCTAACTTTGAATGCCTCTAAGCGAGTAAATATCTTTTACAAGATGGGGAGATGTTCTTCTCGAGTATGGGAATTGGCAAGGATACCATCTACATAGTCTTCCATAAAGATATGCATCATGTCATGAAAGATAGTGGTCATGACTCGTTGATAGGTGGCCCCTATGTTCATCAGCCCAACATGCATCACATTCCAACAAAGCATGCCCCATGCACAAGTAAATGTCATTTTATCTTGGTCCTCTAGAGCTATCCTAATCTGATTATACAGTGTAAATCCATCCATAAGTGAAAACAGGGAATGGTTCACTGTTAGATCTACAATGGTGTTAATGTTGGGAAGGGGGAAATCATCTTTAGGACATGCTTTGTTTACATCCCAAAAATCAATGTAGATGCGTATGTTTCCATCCTTCTTTGATATAGACACAATGTTTGATGTCCATGACATATACGCTAGGGGTTAGATGAAGTTGGTACTGACCAATTTCTCCAATTTTGCTTTGACTAGTAGAGCTACATGGGATGCATCTTCTTGAGTTTTTGTTTGACCGGCTTGACCACTGGAGAAATGGTGAGGTGATGAAAGAATAAAGTTGGGTCTAATCTTGGGATTTTTATGTAAGACCATGCAAATTTTATTTACCTCTCTACAAAGAAGCAAATGAATGCGGTTCTTTCCTCTGTGCTTAAAGATTGTGTCAAATAAATGATCCTTGGTTCTTGTTCTGCACCAGTGTTGACTTTTTCATTTGGTTTGATTAAAATGGGAAATCTTTCCTTGGAGTGCATAGGTAAGGTATCAATCATCTCATCCATGGGTGCCACAATGGGGTTTTCACTATTGGATGCATCACTTTTATTTATTTCTATTTTTTTCTCAAGATCGGCTACAACTTGGTAGTGATCCTCAAGGCTATGAACTACTTAGCCTATACCAGTACGACTAAGATGATTGATATCAGACTCAACTGCGTGTATTTCTTTGGTTCTTCATGGATGAGATGGTTTAATTGTGTTAAGGTAGACAAAGACATTGCAGTCAGTGTCAAAATGGGGGATATGGTGAGGCTCAGTTGTATCCCAACTAATGAGTTGGGGATAGACTACGGAGATTGATTCATAATAAAGAAATGGTTTTGTGGGGTTCAAAGACATAATCTCATTAGATAGCTCATATGCTATATTGGTTAGGTCTATGAAATGTGCTTCCTCTAAAGTGTCAGGAAAAGTAGAGCTTGCGAGTGGCTCATAGTAGTCATCTTCGACTTTTGCTAGAAAGAGGTCAGGAAATAGGGTTTGAAACTGGAATCCTTCAATATATTCATCATCCTTATATGATGTGGTGTGACATGTCTATTCTATAGTAGTCCATATGTTGTTTTGTTGCACTCTAACTCTTGGTGAAGTAAGATCTAGACAAGAGGTTGATCCTTGTGTAGTGAAATCACTGGATGCAAGAATGTGAACAACATCACTTTCTTTGTCATGGATGGAATATTTGGATAATGATTCAAACTCCCCCTTAGTTGAGTCATCATCATCTTCATTATTGGGGGTGTCAATGAGCAGTTCTCTTGTGTGGTGTGAACTGGGGAGAGATAGATTTACATCTATTATATCAGTTGCCTACTTGTTGTTGCCACTTCTTTCTTTCAATACCCATGCTAGAGCAGAAGAGGAAAAATCACTATGCTTGGGAAGAGACTCAACGGTGCTCTTTTCCTTGCCTTGTTCACTATACGCTACTCCTATTTTGGATTTGTTGGATAGAATCTATGCTACAAGAGGTTTGAAAATGCCTTACCCTTTCCCTAAGGAACTTTCTCTTGTATATCCCATCTTTTTCATTAGATCAAAACCTTTTCCATGTAGATGGGGGGAACATCAATATTTTGTTTACTGATTTCCTCTGCTGTGCTTGGGCATACTCCAAAAATGTGTGTGATACAGTCTACTGGTGGATGATGGTTTTCCATGAAATATTAGAGAGAGTGGGGGATCAAATAAGGAGACCAAGTACTCACCTACCCCTCTGCATTGTATTTTACACTTCCTATCAAACTCCTTCATTAACCTATTCATTTATTCATAATGTGTCAGTTTAGAGTCCTTTGATAATGATGGTGAAGGAGGGGAAGAACTTGAACAACCAACTTTCTCTTTACCCTTAGTCGATGTAGATAAGTTGTCGTTATTTTGGCTGGTAGAACATGAAGTGTTTGTTGATGTGGACCATATGATGTCATCTGTCGAGGTGCCAATGTCTTCTCTATTATGAGGAACAAGGGAATTACAATATTGTGCAAAGCTTTGGTCCCTAGGTATGGTCACCTCTTGGCCCATGTATATAAATTTAAGACATTGATGGTAAGTGGAGGGAATAACTTGCATGTCATGAATCCACAGTCTTCCTAACATGATGTTATAAGTTAATTGCAAGTCTAAGACTTCACAAATGGTTTCTTTCATAATCAGTTTCACCCTGATTGGTAGAATAACCATGCCTTTGGAGGATCTCTCCTCATCATCATAAGCTTTGATGGTGATTTTTCTCCTTGGATCAACAACATCTTCTGTATATTATAGGGATTTCACTAAATTTAGTGTGAAAATGTTGAGACCTGCCCCACCATGAACCAATTCTCTCTTAACTCTATTTTTGTGGATAAAGACTTCAATATACAGAGGAGAATTTTGTGGCTAGATGACAGATATTTTATCTTGGGCTGAAAAGGAGATGCAATGAGGAGCCACAAGATTGTTAACTATGTTTTGAAACCTACTCACATCTAGGTCATTTAGAACTAAGGCTTTGTTAAGGATTTATTTATGTTCTGGCGAGATTTTCAATAAATCAAAAATAGAGATATGAGTGAGAGTCTTAAGTAACTAGTTGACCAAGTTGTATTTAGGCAAGGAGGAACTTGTAGTTGCATGATCAAAATTTTCCACAGGTCCTGGTAAAATGACTTTAGAGGCCTGACCTCGGGTAACAACATTTGATGGTTGTTTTTTTATTTTTATCCTTAATTATGATGTCATTTATGGTGTCATCAAATCCAGAGATCATGCTGATGGTGTTATTGTATTGATGTGTGTAATTAACCTTATCATGAGGAGGTGCCTTCTGATTAGCTCTGGAGGATTCACCCTTTTCATGACACATGAAAGGGTTCTTGAATGCCGTATGGTCTTCATTGTTGCTAAGGTTATTTACTTCGATAGTTTTGTTGTTGATTAATTTTTATATGGCCCCCTTAAGGGTGAAAAAATTATTTGTTAAGTGGCCCTTGTTTTGGTGATAGGCACAAATGTGCTTGTCATTCCACCACTTAGGTTTGACTTGGGGCTCATAGGGTTTGGCCTTAGGTAGTAACAAAAGTTCATCAGCCAAGAGGGTTTGTAAAGAACACTCATAAGACACCCTGATGGGTGTATACTCCTTAGTTTATCAGAAGACTGATATCTTTGTGGGAGAGGAGCTTGATTATAAGAAAATTATTAATTAGATGTAGAGGGAGTTGTCATGTTATGTCAGTAAAATGGATGGGCATTATCTTGTCGAGGTATGTTTAGATTGGTGTTATTGACAATGGGACCCAATTGATTTAGAGGAGGTTGAGTTTGAGGTTTAACATGGTTGGCTTCAACCACCTCATCATTGGCGGTGTTCTTGTTATTGTTTCTCCACCACAATTTCTTCTTGTTAGTGGACCAAGTAGAGGAATTGTGATTATGTGTGGAATTGTTGGAGAAAACCTTACTGTCTTTAGATAATTTAATAATGTTGTTGTTTATCAAATTTTTTTCTACCTTAGCGGTGTTTTCTAAGGTGGTCTTAAAATCTTTAGGCCCTTGGAGTTGTAGCTAGTAATTCATGGGTTTTGAGAGACTATTGATGAAGATGTCTAGCTTCTCTTTGTCTAGTATGTCTCTATGATATTTGGCAAACATGTGTCTCCATCGTTGTAGGAAGACCTTGAATGATTCACTAGGAAGTTGTTTTGTGTTACACAAATTGATCACTATAACTTCCCTTTCAATGTTATAGGAATATTGTGCGATAAAAAAAGAATCCAATTGGTCAAAGGTTTAATGTTGGAGGGTAGCTTGGAGAACCATTCCATGGCTTGCCCCCCAAGGCTCTTGGGAAATAGATGCATTAGGTAAGTCATGTCATGGAAAAACTCCATACTTAGCACATAGAATCGTCTAAAGTGATTTTGTCGATTTGATGTACCAAAATATTTATCATATTTTGGTATCTACACATTTTGAGGGAAAGGTGTAAAAGTAATGCTTTTATCGAATGGTAGAGGACACACCTTTTCGAGGCTAAACTCTATGGGTTGTATTTTTCCTCTCTTCATTCTTTCCATTTATAACTATAAGTCTTGTAATTTTTGTTTGAAAATATCTAAGGGTGACTCTTCTTTGTCTCATTTCAGATTGATCACATCAAAGTCAGATGGCAATTTCGCACCTTGTTGTGCTAATGCTAGTATGTAGCATGCTTTATATTTTTCAAGTATCTTGTCCATGATATCGACAAGTTTGTGATTTTGCTGAAAATATTCAAGTTTAGTTTCAATTCTCTTTTCATACCATATGTTAGATGAACTCATTTTGGAAAAGGGTTTTGAACCTTGGTTGAACAGGGGTAACTCATGAGTAATTGCATTTGGTGAACAATATATTGGGGTAATAGGTTCAATGAGATCTAGAGGTTTCATGCATTTGATGGTTCTAATGGCTATTCTGGCACTCACCTGTATAGGTGATCATTTTTGCTTTATGGTTACACTAGTTTTGCACAGTGACATGAGAAGTGAATAGGATTCCTCTAACTTTTATGCATTTTCACAATATGAGGATTTTTTTTTACCATGATTTGTTAAGAGTAACAAGCTAGGATAGACAAGGTGTTTTGGAAATATTGATAGGATAAGTTCACTCTTGTGAAGTCAAGTAGGGAACAAATGTGTTTTTCTGAACATTTCTGAGTTGATATTCAAAATGAAGTAATGAGGGTTGTTAGATTAATAATATTGTTCATAGCTTTGCTTGTTTCAAAAATGGTTTTGGTCAATTTTTGGATTTCTCAGTCTAAAGAATATAAATGGGAAAAAGGGTATCCAAATCCATTGTTCATTTACAAATGTCGAGTATGCATATAGCCTCTATTTTAGGTTCTTTCTTAGATGCGTCACAGGATTGATTAAATACACTATTTCATTGATCATATGCACTATTTTACTGATCATATGTGCTATTTAAATGTTCAAATGCACTATTTTATCTTCCATATGCATTATTTTACAAGGCAAAAGTGCTATTTAAGGATTCAAATGTGCTATTTTGCAGTTATATGCATTATGAAAGAGTTCAAAAGTGTTACAGAATCATCCAGATGCATTTTTTGGAGTGGTAGATGCATTGTTTCAGAGTCTTTCAGTGATGTTCTAGTTTTGAACTTGGTTTCTTGTTATTAGTTTATAGTCACATTTTTCAGAAGGACTGTGATTCGAATTGGGGTTTGTTATTTAATTTTTAAAACACATCCAATCACAATGGTAGAGGCCACAATAAAATATAAAACTACATGCACCTAGAAAATGGAAGAAAGAGGGCTTCCTAACAAGGTTATCTAAAGCTGGTGATTAGTGGTTTTAGTTTTTAACCATTAATGTTTAGATTTACCTCTCCTATAATAGAGAGCTTCCCACCAATGCTAAGGAGGTTTGGCATAATCCCTTATGAGACTACTAGAGGAAGGCTATGTTTTGAATATAGGTGGCTTGTGTTCAATTAGGAATGCAAGATTGGGATGAATTCCCTCTCACTGGCCCTGTTAAGGCAACTTGGGAGTTAACCTTTCTATGGTTGAGTAATCCTACCTAGTAGAAAGCAAAAAAATGGAATTCATAAACAAGTCCAAGAATTTGATCACTTTAGGAGAGTGAGAGCATATCCCTATTGTTTTGACCTCCCAAACACAAAAAACAAATTTTTTTCAATTCCAAGCCCTTAACTACAATAGACAAAGGGGCTCCCAATTAAACTATGTGTTTGTTCTCTCCCTGTTTGATTGTTACTAACCCTCATAGAAGGTTTGGCATTCTGATAAACTCTCATGAGTTGAGAGTGTAGGCCTACTTCTGATTAGATTAGGAGGTCAAATGTACTACTTAGAGTAGGTTATGGACTTAAATAAAATGCCACAATCTAATTCATGAGGGTTTTAATCTACTTACCTATTTCAGAGCTAGCAAAGGCTAGGCACATTTTTGAGGGTCTTCATTCTTGTCATGCATTTCTAGTAGCCTAAGAATTCTTTTCAGCTTAGATGAGGTCTGCAAACAATCAAAAATTAGATCTGAACATTAGATGGGTATAGTTAATAGCTTTAGATCAGATGTATAACAAAAAACAACATATACATCACAGAAAGTAGTATATGCGCTATAAGAATCTTCAAATGTTCTATAAAAATTAGCAAATGTGCTATAACAATAAGCAAATGCACTATGAAAATGATCAAATGAGCTATAAGAAGGAGCAAATGTGCAGTAAAATGCTTCAAATGTATTAAAAGACTAAGAAAAAGTGTTAAAATAGTGTGCAAAAGTGCCACTACATCAGGGGAACAACGGATCCGATCTTTGTGAGCTTGGGAATGCCTTTGAAAGTTTTTTGATTTTGCTATGAAGCTTCTCACACACTATAAAACTTGCAAAAGATCAAATGTACACCAAATACTAGAGAAAAAGTAGATCTAGAAGAAAAATAATAATAGATCTAAAAAAAAAACATATTAGCAAGAAAACTTGAAGAATAGAGAAGCTTTAATACAAGGCCTGCGTTGGGCACCATTTTGTACATAAAATATTTGTGTATTCATGAAACCTTAATGCAGAGTTTAGATAAAATGACAAAAAACTAGACTAAACCCAAGAAATCATTATCAGAATGCAAACTCTATGAACATCCCATGTTTCTCTAACTACAAGCACTAAGAATGCTCTCATACTGACATCTCAGTGACAGTTCTAGAATGAGAAGTATGCTTAAAATGCAAATCTACCAATATATATGCAAGATCTAAGATAAAAATGCAGATTACGTGTGAGTAACAACTCTTAGAATACTATCAAAATGAACGTGCAATGAGCTAAACATGTGTTAAGATGATACTAAATAACATGAAAACAAAGCTAAAATGCTATAAAAAATGACAAAAACTTGCTAGAATAAGAATACTAATATGCTCAATATGACAACTCTAAATATGCCTATAATGTAGATGCCTAAAACTTGGGTCCTTTTGCTCTTGAATTCTCTTTCTATTTATAGGATTTTAGAAGGGGTTGTGATAAGAATTTGGGTTTTACCTTTAACTGGTGGATAAAAGTGAAATTGAAAATGTCTCATTAAAGACAAGAGGAGGAGCCCAAAAGTCTTGATTTGAGGATAAATGTGGGTTTTAGTTCAACTAAAATGTCTCATAAGAGACAAGAGGAGGAGTCCAAAAGTCTTGATTTGAGGCTAAATGTGGATTTTATTTCAACTAAAATGTCTCATAAGAGACAAGAGGAGGAGCCTAAAATTCTTGATTTGAGGCTAAATGTGCATTTCTTTTCAACTAAAATGTCTCATAAGAGACAAGAGGAGGAGCCCAAAAGTCTTGATTTGAAGCTAAATGTGCATTTCTTTTCAACTAAAATGTCTCATAAGAGATAAGAGGAGGAGTGCAAAAGTCTTGATTTGAGGCGAAATGTGCATTTCTTTTCAACTAAAATGTCTCATAAGAAACAAGAGGAGGAGCACAAAAGTCTTGATTTGAGGTGAAATGTGCATTTCTTTTCAACTAAAATGTCTCATAAGAGATAAGAGGAGGAGCTCAAAAGTTTTGATTTGAGGCTAAATGTAGATTTTTCTTTTCAACTAAAATGTCTCATAAGAGACAAGAGGAGGAGCCCAAAAGTCTTGATTTGAGGCTAAATGTGCATTTCTTTTCAACAAAAATGTCTCATAAGAGACAAGAGGAGGAGCCCAAAAGTCTTGATTTGAGGTTAAATGTGGATTTTCTCAATTCTTTATAATATAAAAGAAGATTTTCATTTTGTGAGGATAAATAGATTTATTGATTTAATAAAAGTTTCATTTATTTTCAAAAGTTTGTCTTTTTCCCTCTCCCCTTTGAATTTCATTTTATGATTTTGAATTGTTTTTCTCCTCTTTTGAAGTTGATTTAGGTCTTATTAATTTGATAGATGATTTAATTGATTAATGATTAGATGTAATCCTTAATTTGAAAGTTTGTTGTTTTCCTCTAATTTCCTCCTTATTTTGCATTGATTGATCATAATTACGTAATTCAAGTCTTTGCCAATTTTTGGATGTCTACAAAAGTCTCTCAATTTTGTTTCTGTTCTTTGGTTGATATTTTTAGGTAATTAAAGACATGATAGTTGATAGGTAGGTATTACTAATAGAACTGCTTCAATTTTTATTTCTCTTCCTGCTTTGGTTAACCATTTACCTTTACATGCTACCATATGGTTATCCATTCTTTCCAAAATTTGATCCCAGCCTTGATTCCTTTTTGCTCCTTTTTTCAGGTATATTCCTAAATACTTGTAGAGGAAGGTTCCTTTTTATATCCTAATTCATTATAGATATATATTCCTCTCTTTCTAATGGTGTATTCAAGAAGAAAATTTCTTATTTTTCAGCATTAATTTTTTTCCCCAATGCTTTTGTGTAGTTGTTTAATATTGTTTTAAAGTTTTTTACTTCTACTTTACAACTTAATCTAGCTAATATTGTGTCATCAGTGAATTGTTAATGTGTAGTGTTTATAACATTCTCTGTTACCTTCATTCCTTCAATTTTCCTTTCTAATTGTGATATTTTTACTATTCTCTTGAGGGTTTTAGCAATAATAATGAAAAGGAAAGGTGAGATAGGGTCACCTTGATGGATCCTTCTTGAGATGCTAAAGAAAATTTGTAGGGTTCCTTTAATGAGGAGAGATTTTTTTGGGGTAGAAATGCATCGATAAATGATATTAATCCATTGGTGTGAGAATCCAAATGCTTTAAGGGTTTTGTAGAGAAATCTCCAATCCACCTTATCATAAGCTTTTTGAATGTCTAGTTCTAATACCATGCATGCATCCTTGTTTTTAGATGCTAAGTGGATGGTTTCTTGAATGATTGAAATGTCATCTAGAATGGATCTTCTAGGAATAAACCATGTCTATTCCTCTCATATTAATTTAGAAGAAAAGCTTTGAGTCAATTTGCTAAAGCTTTAGATAAGATTTTATAAATTGCGTTGCAAAGAGCTATTGATCTAAAGTCACTTGGTTCTATTGCTGCACTCTTTTTAGGGATTAGAGTTATGAATGTATGGTTAATTTTTGATAGATGTGTCCCCCCATTTCTAGATGCTTCAATTACTTTCCATAGAATTTCCCCTATAATTTCCCAACATCTTTGGAAGAAGAATGCTTGGAACCCATTTGTTCCTAGTGATTTATCTAGATTAATATTAAAGAGAGTTTTTTTAATCTCTTGTAGAGAGAAAGGTTTATTGAGAGCTTTATTATCTTCTTCTGTTATAATCTTAGGAATTACTTTCAACATCTCCTCTTGTGCTACTCGGTTAGAGGATTCATAATTGTTAAGGATATCTATAAAGTAATTAACAAAAATCTCTGCAATTTTTACTAGATTGTCTACTAAATTACCCTCTATATTTTTAATTTTTGAAATATTGTTAATAGCTTTCTGTTGTATGGTTCTTGTGTGAAAGTATTTCATATTTCAATCTCCTTCTGCCAACCATTTCTCCCTAGTTGAACATTTCCTCTTTAGCTAAAATATCTTCTTGTTTTGTTAGGAGTTATTTTTCTTGGTTGAATGTTTCATAATTCATCCCCTTCTTGATAACTTCTTTATTTAATTTTTCCAACTTTTCTTCTATATCAAGTTTTTCTTTAAATATGTTGTTGAGTTATGATTTGTTCCATTTTAGAAATTTTTCTTTGACCATTTTAAGTTTGGTCATAAAGTAGAACATTTTTTTATCCTTGGACTTGTCCTTCTTGCCACCAATATTTAATATTATCCATGAAATTTATGTCTAGGAACCACATTTTTTCACATTTAAATGGGTTTCTAGTAGGTTTAGATGGTTCTATAATATCTATTTTTACTAGAAAGTGATCGGAACCTACTAGTGGTAGTATTTTTGCCTTGATTTCTCTATCTATTGTACTTAAGTCTCCTTTAAAAAAGAATTTGTCCAACCTTTCTTCTATATAGTTGAAGTCTTTTCTTCTATTATTCCATGTAAATATTCCATTTTTGGTTGGGATATCTATGAGTAAGTTCTTTTTTGCCCATTCTCTAAAGTCCATTGCTGCTCATGAAATAGTCTAAATAGCTCCATATTTTTCTTCTCTTTTTATTGTTGCAATGAAATATCCTCCAATGATGACATTATCATTCTAATGATTAATTAAAAAGGTGTTGATATCATTTCATACTGCTAATTTATCCATTGTTTGGATAGGCCCATATACATTTATCACTATGATCTTAAGGTTTTTTTTAGACTTGAGACTTTGCTTCCCATCCAATTAGAGTTTGTAGCTATTATTCTTAGTTCGGTCTTGTGGGGATTCCATAATATTTCTAGTCCATTAGAGGCTCCATTTGATTCTTTAAATTTTGAATTCCAAAAACCTAACTTCTATCCTTTATTTATTTATTTTAAATTTAGTTTCTTGGGTTAATATCAATTATGATTCAACTAATGTGAGGCTACACTTATCCAAGCATTTTTTACTAGGGGCATTTAGGCCCTTAGCATTCCATGTTGTTATTCTCATTGTTCCTTGGGAAGGATCTTCCCCTTCCCTATATGTAGTATTTCACTTATCTTAGTTCATTCGTTAACTTTCCTTGCTACCTCTCTTAGCTCTTCTAGTGATTCTCGTCCTCTTTTTAGTTTTTCTTTTCCACAATTGGGTGTTTTCAAACCTTCTCAATTCATGGATATTTGGAGGTTATCCATATTTGGCTGATCTCTATCCTTGGCTAGGGCTTTTGATACTTTTACTATATGTTCTTCTTATGTTAAAAGCTCTCTAATCATTTGATTTCTTACTATAGTTTCTTCTTTTTCTACATTCTTACGTTCTTCTCTAGTTTGCCTCACAATAGGTATATATATATAAATATTACGCTAAGAGTAATCGTTCTCGAGGCGCCTATTTTTTATTTAATTTCAAGGTAATTTTAATCAGAGTTGGGATTTATGAAAAATAGGTGCCTCGAGAATGATTACTCTTGGTGTTATATATATATATATATATATACATATATATATACATACATATATACATATATATATATATATATATATATATATATATATACATACATATATATATATATATGTATATATATATGTATATATATATATATATGTATATATATATGTATATATATATATATGTATATATGTATGTATATATATATGTATATATATATATATAAGCTAGTGGCAGTTGTGGTGCAATAGGAGAAATATTTACTTTTTATTTTTATTTTGATAAAGTTACTAGAAAATTGTTAATTAATTTTTAATTAGAGTTGTATAAAGTTACTATAAAATTATGCTTCAAAATATTTTTTTAAATTTAATATAAGGAGTTTAATTTAGATAAAAACATATATTTTATTTTAGGGATATTGTAATGTAAAATGTTATTGTCATACGTAGATATATGGTTAGGGAAAAAGTTACCATTATAGTTAATGTTAACCTTAGGGATAGAATTAGGGTTAGGGTTAGCATTAGGGTTAGGGTTTGAGCTATGGTTAAGGTTAAGAATAGAGTTATGGCTATGGTTATTGTTAGAGTTATGGTTAAGGTTCAGATTCAAGTTATGTTTATGGTTTGAGGTTAGGGTTAGAGTTATGGTCATGGTTAAGGTTAGGGTTAGAGTTATGGTTATGGTTATGATTAGGGTTAGGGTTAGGGTTATAGTAAGGCTATGGTTAGGGTTAGGGTTAGGGTTTGAGTCAAGGTTAAGGTTAGAGTTAGGGTTAGGGTTTGAGTCAAGATTAAAATTAGGGTTAGGGTTAGGATTAGAGTCCAATTATGGTAGAGTTAGATCTAGGGTTAGAGTTATGCTCATGGTTAAGGTTAGGGTTAGAGTTATGCTTATAGTTAGGGTTAGGGTTAGGGTTAGAGTCCAATTATGGTAGAGTTAGAATTAGGGTTAGAGTTAGGGGTAGAGTTATGTTTATGGTTAAAGTTAGGGTTAGAGTAATGCTCATGGTTAAGGTTAGGGTTAGAGTAATGCTCATGGTTAAGGTTAGGGTTAGAATTATCGTTATGGTTATGGTTAGGGTTATAGTAGGGATAGGGTTAGTCAGGGTTAAGGTTAGAGGTACAGTTAGGGTTAAGATTTGAGACAGGATTAAAGTTAGGGTTAGGGTTATGGTTAGAGTCCAATTATGGTAGAGTTAGATTTAGGGTTAGAGTTAGGGGTAGAGTTATGTTTATGGTTAATTTTAGTGTTAGGGTTAGGGTTAGGGTTAGAGTTAGAGTTAAGGTTAGAGTTAAGGTTAGAATTAGGGTTAGGATTAGAGTAAAGGTTAGGGTTAGGGTTAGAGTTAGACTTAGGATTAAAATTAGGGTGAGGGATAGGGTTTGAATTAGAGTTAGGGTTAGATTTAGGGTTATTGTTAGGGTTAAGGTTACAATTAGAGCTAGAGTTGGGGTGAGGGTTTGACTTAGGGTTAGCGTTAGAGATAGGGTTAGGTTTAGAATTAGAGTTAGAGTTAGGATTTGGGTTAGGGTTAGAATTAGGGTTACAAATATAGATAGGATTAGAGTTAGAGTTAGGGTTAGGGTAAGGGTAAGAATTAGGGTGAGGGTTAGAATTAGAGTTACAAATATAGTTAGGGTTAAGGTTAGGGTTAGAAAAACACTTAGGGTTAGAGTTAGAGTTAGAGTTAGAGTTAGAGTGAGGGTTAGGGTTATATTTAGGGTTAGAAATAAGGTTAGGGTTAGAATTAGGGTTAGAGTTAGGGTTAGGGTTAGTGTTAGGGTTATGGTTAGCATTAGGGTTAGCATTAGGCTTAGGGTTACAATTAGAGTTAGAGTTAAAATTAGAGGTAGTGTTAGTGTTAGTGTTAGTATAAGAGTTAGAGTTAGAGTTAGAGATAGGGTTAGAATTGGGGATAGGATTAGGGTTAGGGTTAGGGTTAGAATTAGAGTTAGAGTTAGGGTTAGGGTTAGATTTAGGGTTAGGGTCAGAGTTACCTAGTTTGATTTAGGGTTAGGGTTAGAGTTAAGTTTGGAATTAGGATTAAATTAAGGTTAGGGTTAGAGTTAGAGTTATATATAGTGTTAAGGTTAGGATAAGGGGTAGATTTAGAGTTAGAGTTAGTGTTAGGGTTGATGTTATGGTTAGGGGTACAAATAGAGTTAGAGTTAGAGGTATAGTTAGGGTTAGAATTAGGGATAGGGTTAGAATTAGATATAAAGTTAGAGTTAGAGTTAGAGTTAGAGTTAGGGTAAGAGATAGAAATAGATTTAGGGTTAGAATTAGGGTTAGAATTAAAATTAGTATTAGAGTTAGAGTTAGAGTAAGGGTTAGAATTAGTGTTAGGGTTAGGGTGAGAATTATAGTTAGAGTTATTGTTAGGGTTAGTGTTAAGATTAGAGTTATAGTTAGGGTTAGAATTAGTTTAGGGTAGGGCTAGAATTGGGATTAGGGTTAGAATTAGGATTAGAGTTAGGGATATATAGGTTAGGGTTAAGGGTAGAATTAGAGCTATAGTTAGAGTTAGAGTTGGGATTAGGGTTAGCATTAGAGTTAGGGTTACAAATGTAATTAGGGATAGAGATTGAGTTAGAGTTAGGGTTAGGGTAAGGGTAAGAATTAGTGCTAGGGCTAGAATTAAAGTTATAAATAAAGTTAGGGTTAGAATTAGGGTTAGGGTTAGGGTTAGATTTAGAGTTATGGTTTGAGCCAGAGTTAGAGTTAGAGTTATAATTAGAGTAATAAGAAGGATTAGAGATAGAGTTAGGGTCATAATTAGGGTTAGGATTAGCACACAGGATATGGATAGAGTTAGGGTTGGCATTAGGGTTAGGGTTACAATTAGTGTTAGTGTTAGTGTTAGTGTTAGTGTTAGTGTTAGGGTTAGGGTTAGGGTTAAGATTAGGGTTAGAATTAGAGTTAGAGTTAGGGATCAAGTTAGAGTTACAATTAAAGTTGGAGATAGAGTTGGAGTTAGGGTTAGATTTAGGGCTAGAGTAGGGTTAGATTTAGGGTTATAATTAGGGTTGGGGTTAGGATTAGAATTAGGGTTAGGGTTAGAGTTAGAGTTACATATAGTGTTAGGGTTAGGATTATCATTATATATAGTGTTATGGTTAGGATGAGGGGTAGGGTTCGGGTTCGGGTTAGGTTTACAATTAGAGTTAGAGTTATGGTTATAGTCAGGGTTAGAGTTAGAGTTAGTGTTAGGGTTAGAATTAGGGGTAGGGTTAGGGTCAGAGATAGAGTTGGAGTTAGAGTTAGGGTTAGAGTTAGAATATGGGTTAAAATTAGGGTTACATTTAACAAATAGGATTAGGGTTATAGTAAGGCTTAGGGTTATGGCTAGAAATAGGATTAGGGTTAGAATTAGGTATAGAGTTAGGGTTATAAAGAGTTAAGGTTAGGGTTAGGGGTAGAATTAGAGTTAGAGTTAGGGTTAGGGTTAGGGTTAGAGTTAGAGTTAGAGTTAGAATTAGAGTTAGAGTTAGGATTTGTGTTATTATTGCGGTTAAGATTATTTCTAGGTTATTAATCATATTATAGTTGATTTTAGTGCTATTATTACAGTTTACCGTAGTGTTAGGGTAATTGTCAAGATAAATTTTTATGTGGGTTAGTTCTATTATAGTGCCCATGATTAGTATTATTGTGATACAAGTTACTAACCTTTTCAATAATGTAATGCCTCTCTCTCTCTCTCTCTCTCTCTCTCTCTCTCTCTCTCTCTCTCTCTCTCTCTCTCTCTCTCTCTCCCTCCCTACTCTCTAACTACACCTAGTAATATCTCCCCCTATCTAAATACACCCTCTAATCTCTCTTTGTCTCTAGTCTCTAGATATGCCCCCTAATCCCTCTCTCTAATCTCTAGACACACCCCCTTATCTCTCTCATCTTGCTCTCTAGATACACCTCTCTCTCTCTCTCTCTAGGTACACCATCATATGACTCTCTCTCTCTCTCTCTCTATATATATATATATATATATATATATGTATATATTCACTTATAACTAGTTTCTAGTACATATAGGGTTACGTTAAGGTATATAATTTACTAAATGCTTAGTATAGTCATATATAGAGTAAGAGTTAGAGTTAGGATCCAAGGTTTACAATTTCATTTATATGACACTCGATGTTATGGTTAGGGTTAATAAGTGGTTAAATGTTACACTAAAATAAGGGACATGGTTAAGTGAAGTCTAAGATTTAGGTGTAGTGTTGAAATATTTGGAGTACAACTATGGTCAAATTTGGGATATATGTTATACAAATGACTCAAATAGTGGGAAAATTTAAATTCATGCAAGGGAAATTATAATTCCCAACACAACTATTTAGATGATGTAAAATGTGTGAAAGAATATATAAGAATCAATTTTATGGAAATTATTTCTCCATGATAATTTGAGAACATTATATATTGTTGAATTCTTAATAATGTTAATGCAATTTTTATTGCAACAATTAAGAATTGTAATCAATAAATATACCTATCATTAAGGACATTTATTTAGACTAATGATTTTCTTTCTTAATTAACATATTTAGTAGCCACATCTATTAAAGAAATATTTTGTACAACAATAAATTTATTTTTTCTTGTTCTCTTCTTCATGAAAGTTACATAGAACAATGAGGAAACAAAACTGCCAATACAACTAATTAGAAGTAAAATTTTGAAATTGGAGACAAGAATGAACCATATACCAAAAAAAAAATCTTTGTAATGGTGTAAATACATGTCACATTCTTCAATGATTAGGATTCTTTTTTGACCTTTTTTTGAACAATGATCATGAAAGATTCTTTCATCATTGAGGAAAACCCATGGACTTTTGTAGATGTGCCACACATGAATTTTTATGCATCTTTCATATGCATTACTTCAATTTCCTCAACATAGTCAATTGGAAATATTGCGTTCTCCACAACTTTAATTATAGTTGTGCACATCTCTTTAATTATTTGTAGGCATTTGTCAAACTCGATCTCAAAGAAATCATTTGAGGTCATTGAAGTAGTCAGGCTAGTATCAAATAATGTTTGATTCTCTGTTTGAGGCATCCATAACTCAAATAGTAACCTGCAAACTTATAAACAAGCATCAACATATAGAAATAATCAAAATAAAAATAATTTATAATTAACATAATTTCTTTCAGATGAATAATTTTAAAAATAACATAAATAAAAATCAAAACTATTTCAAATGAAATAGTTAGATTGTAATGCTTGAAATATGCTGTCATTGTCTTCCACTTTTCAAACATTACAAACATAAATATTAATACAATTTTAAATATCCTATGAAAAATATTGAAATAAAACACATGCTTAATCTAATTAAATAATGACAAAATATAAACTAAATATATGATTTGTTTATTTTAAATTAATCATTAAATTTAATAAAATACAAATTTTATTGATAAGGTGACCTTGCCATCCACATTAATGATAAGATTTAATTATGAAACATGAAAAATATAAATATTTTGAAACATGCAAATATAAAATTATTATGAAACATACAAATCTAAAACATGCAAACCAAAAGCATTTTGAAATATGCAAATCTAAAACTAATATGAAAGATGCAAATATTATTATAAATTGAAACATGCACATTAAAAATGTGCAAATAAAATGTATTATCAAATATCTAAATCAAATAGATTTTGAATCAATTTGAATTCTAAATCTAAATCAAACATGCCAGGCTAAACTATATGAAACTTATTGAAATTGAAATCTAAATCAAATGAGAATATTATAACTAATTTTGAAATTAAATCTACATTTAAATCTAAATACATAACTAAATCTAAATCTAAATGCAAAACTAAATTGAAAATAGAAATCTCACATGCAAAAAATTACTTCAAAACTTTAATCTACTCCTCTTCAAAAACTCTAATCTACTCCAATAATCTCCACCTCTTCCTCCCTGTAAAAACACAAAATGATAATGAAATGAGGAGCATTTGTTTTATAATCTATGAGAGACTCCTCATATCCCCCAATAGATGTCTTTTGACTTTCCATGAATTTGTTTCTAATTCCCCCACTCCCCACAAAAAAAAATCATGAATGTGCATGCAAAAATAAATTTAACAAAAAAAAAAATGTTTTATATTTAAAATTTAATGAAATTATTTCAGCCCTATTTTTTTGGGTTCTATTTTTTGGCCTTATTTTTTTGGGTCCTATTTTTTGGCTCTATTTTTTGAGTCCTATTTTTAGCCACTTTTTCCAAGCCCTATTATTTTAGCATCCATTTGGCTTCATATTATTTTGGCCAGCTATTATTTTGAAATTTTTTTACATTTTATAATCTAATAATGATAAAATATATACTAAATATATGATTCATCTACTTTGAATAAATCATTAACTTTAATAAAATATAAATTTTGTTGATATGGTGACATTGTCATCCACATAAATGATAAAATCATACTTTGAAACATGAAAATATAAATACTTTGAAACATGCAAATGTAAAACTATTATGAAACATTCAAATCTAAAACATACAAACTAAAACTATTTCTAATATGCAAATCTAAAACTAATATGAAACATGCAAATCTAAAACTAATTTGAAACATGCACTTTTAAAATATGCAAATGAAAAGTATTATAAAATATATAACTCAGAAGATTTTGAATGCAAATCTAAATCTAAATCAAACATGTAAGACTAAACTATTAAATGCAAGCATAATTTTTTTTGAATATAATTCTAAATCTAAATAGAACTAATTGAAATAGAAATAGAAATAAAAGTAGAATATTATAACTAATTTTGAATCTAAATAATCTAAATCTAAATAAAAATCTAAATAAAAAATAGAAATCTCACCAGCAAAAAAATTACTCCAAAACTTCAATCTATTGTTGTTCAAAAACTCCAATCTAATCCTCTAATAATCTCCAACTCTTCCTTCTTGCAAAAACATAAAATGAAAATGAAATGAGGAGCCTTTATTTTATAGCTTGTGAGAGACTCCTCATCTCCCTCAATAGATGTCTCTTCACACTCCACGAATTTATTTCAAATTCCCCCACTCCCCACAAAAAATAAGCATGAATCTGCATGCAAAATTATATTTAACAAAAAAAAAATCATATTGAAATTATTTCACCCCTATTTTTTAGGGGCATATTTTTTGGGCCCAATTTTTTTGGCTCCTACTTTTTTAGGCCCTATTTTTTTAGGCCTATTATTTTGGCCTCCATTTGACATCCTATTATTTCAGCCAGCTATTATTTCAAAAATACTTTTTTATTTTATTTAATATTTAATTTAATAGTTTGTAACTCCTGCCTTTTCTTTTTTATTGACAAGGAATCTTGGCATATTCCTGTGCTGGGTATTTGTGCTGCCATTATGTAGAACGCCTCTTGGCATAATAATCATGCTCTAGGCCATGCTTAGGAATAATGTATTCAATCTAAGGATTGTTTTTTCCACTATGAGGTGCATTTAATCTTGTCAACCCAGGGACATATACTTGAAATGGTCAGCACAGTATGTGCACTAGGTCTCTTAATGAGTCAGTATGCTTATGCTGCAAGAAAGTAAAATGCAAGGAAAAGAACTTACACTATTGCTGCAAGAAACTAACATACTTAACTCTTTATGAATACATGAAATACAATGAAAGACTAACAAATATTCAAACTCAGTTCATCTACTATAACTATTCTCATAGATGCTATAGGAACATTCACAAAGTATGATGCTACAGGAAGGAACTTACAACTTCTACTTGCAATACTAAAAATGCTTGGAAATAAATCTATACTATCCTAATCTTATCCACCTCCCAAGTGGCCCCCCTTGGTTGGCTTCAACTAAACTACTACACAGGATAGAAGCCAAAAACTATTTCATTATATTTTAGAAATTCATTACATGGGAACAATACATAGAATTGTAAAAAAAACTCACTGCAAAAGTTAATAGTTTGTTTTCATGAACTTTCTCCTTCTAACTAAACTAACACACTTGGTCTGATCCCTATATATAGAAGATTGACGCTTATTCTGAAACAAAAAAGTAAACAACCTAGCTATAAATCCACAGGAGAGAAAGAAGGAAAATAATAGCTCAAGGTGGGAAGAAGAGATAACGGCTCAAGGTGGGAATAATAAAGTCTAAACAATTGCTTGCCATAATAATAAATGTAGAGAATGCAGTAAGTCTTCATAGTTCCTTCATACTCACAGCCATGTCCTTTGGTACCATTATGATTTTTCTCCATCATGGCTAAACCTCAACATTCTTTTCTCCTTGAATGCTATTGGTTGTCTTCAATGTTCATCTTTGAATTCTTCTAATCATCTTCAACTTCATTGCTAATAGGTTAGTTATAATGCAAAGATAATTGCAAATAAGAATTATCAAATTAAATTCAAATATAAGAACACACATTTTGATAATTATATAAAATATTGCATCATATATATGATATTGGCAAAAGATGACATACTATCTACCCATAGGTTAATCATTGGTTTAGGTAAACATAAGTTTACAAATGTCTTGATGAAAATGAAATAGAGTATTACCAAAGTGTTTAAAAACTATCATGAAATAGAGGAAATAATTAGCCTCATCATCTGCCCCCTGGTAAACTGATGCTTTTCCTCAAACATGGCATTTCCTAGTCAGTGACTTGAATTCCCCCACTTCTACCTTTCCTTTCCTACTGCTCTTGAAGGTATAATAGAATTCTTGTGTTCTTTCCCAAACCTCCCTTCTATTGTCCTCCTGCAGCTTATCAAGTCTGTCAACATTAATGTCATATAAAGGCCATATGAGTATTAGAGGTTGCATAGTGAGTGGCTACCATAATTCTGGTCTACCCTATTTTCCTAACTTTAGATACTTTGGAGCTCAGTGAAGGGCAGCCTCCAGGTTGATGGGACTATGTGGCTCTAACCTTTTAAGTGACTCAGTTAATCTAGCCCATCTACTTCTAGCACTAGCCATGGCTCTCTGGCAAGCAAAGTAGGGAAAATTCTCATAATCAACATAGGCCTTGGTTTTGACAGTGAAGATTCTATCCCTTACTCCCTTATTCTTATCCCCATAAGTTAATCTAAACTAGTCCCTAAGAACTTCTTATAGTTTTGGCAGGGTCTCTGTCCTTTCCTTTTCTCTATAAGTATTTAGTTTCCTATCATAGTTTGCTTCATTAGACATCCAGGACATCAAAGCTCTTAAATGTATATCCCCTATATAGAGTAAAGGGTTCCATTGGGTTTTTGAAGGGATAAAAAAATTATGCACATATAATTCACAGAGAAAATTTTGTTACCAGGATGGTAGAGTCTGATATAAACCATAAAATTCTTGGACATATTTAAATTATGCATTTATATTCTTAAGGGTTAGCATAAGTTGGAATAAGAGAAATTGTTCTTTTAAAAAAAGAGCATAAATTCATGGCGGCAGTCTATAGGGAAGTGCTTGATCAACCAATTTGAGGGCATGATCAATCCTTTGTTTTTGATTTTCCAATTTCTCTTTCAAATCTATAATTTCTGCACTTAGAGATGCTATGTCTTTCTTCATTCTTTTCCTCTCCTCTTCCCATAAGGCTTTAGCAAACATATGTTGTCCAAACAACTGGAAAAGGAGTTTCTGCAGGGTAATGGAACCGCTATCTTCTTCATGGTTTCTTTTCCCTCCATAATTGTTCTACAAAATCAATAAGCAATGTTGATTTATAGGGAACTAGGGTAGTGTTTGGATAAACTTGCTTAGGAATTGTTTCATCTCTATAGCTCGAAGTACCTAGTTGGTCTGTTAGGGTATCATTTGGATTTTCATTGACTTTAACCCTACATTCCTTGTTATGGTTTTCAGGAATGTTTATAGTTTCAGGGTAAGGAGGAGAGTGATTATGAACAATTTGTATAAGGGATTCTTTAGAAAATTTTCCTCTCATTCTAGGACTTCTTCTTATAGGGGTTTCTTCTAGTATCATAGCCTTCTGCCTACCTCTTCCTTTTGGTGCCTCTGCTATAGGAGTAACTGCTACAAGATCCTTCTTAGTTCTCTTTTGCCTCACAACTGTAAGGTTTGGCTCTTCTTTTAATAGAGCAGAGATTTCTTCTTGAAATTTCTATTTTCTCTTTGCTCGGCGAGAGGTAGGTTTCTGGGTTTCTTGAATAGGTAAAGGCACAGTCTCTTGCACATTTTCTTACACATTTTCTTGTACATTTTTGGCTCCAGCCTCTTGAGTGCTTTGCTCAGTAGGTTCATTAGTGGGAACTACATTCTCCTCACTAGGCTGTTCATGAAGGGCAGCTTGGGGCTGTAAGGTTTTAGCTTGGACAAATTCTGCCCATGACATGGGAGAAACACCCCTAAGTGATCTTTCTATGAGTAATTTAATTAGGTCATGATGGGTGATGGAATTGACTTTTCCTTTTTGAGTTTCTTCCGCACTAATACACAACATATTGTACAAGAAATTGGGAATATTTATTAGATGATTATGCTTTATAGAACTGAGAAATTTAAAATGATGTGCATGCAAATATGAAAATCTTCCTTCACATATGAGGTACTTGATAATGTGCATGGCTAGCTCATTGTATGGTGGTAGAAGAGATGTTCTTTTGCAACCTTTCTTGGTAATATCCATCTAAGGATTAGTTGGTATGAAAAACTGAGCCTTGGCTGATCTTGCATCATGAGTATTGGGATAATGTTCTCCTATTGCCAGTAACCTAGTTACTCCTGCTATATGTCCTTCTATAGCAACCATCATTAAGCCCCATACATAAGCTTTTCCTTCATCAAACATCCTTGTGAATTCTATGGTTGCTTCTTCATCAAATATAGTCAAACTCAAGAAATACCCTAACCAACCACATACATTAAATCTCCTCATTGCCTCTACATCTGAGAGAAAAATGGTATGCTCCACTAGTTCTCGCCTTTGCAATTGTCCATCCATTTTTGCTTAACACTTTCACTTGTCTACACTGCTTGCACTATTTCCTCCTTACAAATTTAGGCTTGTTTTGTTGTTTAATAGACCCATTTTCACATTTCATTTGATAGATAATGAATGTCATAATGATTTGTTATGAGCAATAATATGGCTTTAATGAGAGTAAATCATGGATGTGTGTGAAAATCATCCAAAAATGAGATTCATATCACTTAAAATTTAAATACAAGTCACTTCATAGCCTGACAATAAAATCATTCAAAAATAAGGAGTACGACACCTAGACACTTGTGTACTTAAGGAGATATGAAGATTTGGAAAAATCTTTATGAATAAATAGGAATGTCATTAGGTTTTAGTAACCTTCCCTACCCCCTACAAAATATGGACAAGTGTCCACACTTGTCAGACTTAGTATGGGGTATGGAACTAACATAACGCCACCATAATATAAAGAATGCAATATTAAATATAATCAACAAAATCTATAAATTATAAATAAATTATAATTTGAAAACCTGTTAATTGATCATCACACATACCAAAAGGTGGAAGAAGTTACATTAACAGTGACAACATCCGTCAGCAAACTTGCAATGTTTATTGAAAACATTATAAACTAATGACATGGAAAGTGGGTGGGTGGAAGGTAGAGAAATGCGATGAGGTGGATGGGTGGAAAGTAAAGAAATGAGATGAAATAAGAAAGTGAATGGAGAAATTTGGAACTTTATGTGGGCATAAAGTTTTTATTATGAGCATGTATATAGAAATTAGTGTTGAAGAGTGGTAGATGGAAGGTTAACATCTTCGGCTGTAGGAAGAGTTACCTTGTTTGTATTTGAATTTGGCCATTGGAACTATTGCAGGAAGTCCTTTTTTGTTTGGGGTTGTTTATATAACTTGAGTCTGTGATCATTGACTAATAATTTAAAAGGCATTAGATCAATGGTAGTTAATCGAATAGCTCCATTATCAAAGACATGATTAATTTCATATGGACCTAGCCATCTTGTCTATAGCTTGCCTGGCATATCTTTAAATCTGGAATCATATAGTAGTGCCCAGTCACCAACTTGAAATTTTTTATTGACAATATGGGAGTCATGCTATTATTTTCTTTGTTTCTATATAATTTCAATATGTTCCAAAGTAGCTTTGCACATTTCATCCAAAGAGTTACGATGTAGAACACATTCTCTTTGTGCTATAGGAAGTTCAATGTATAACTCTAGTGCAATTCTTAAAGTTTTATGTTCAAATTCAATGGGGAGCATTGCTACTTTCTCATATAGGAGTTCAAATGGTGTGAATCCTATAGTAGTCTTCCATGTTGTTCTGTAGGCCCAAATAGCTTCTTGTAATCTATTGGTCCAATTCCTATGTTGTAAATAAACTATTTTTGTTAGAATGTTCTCTAGCTCACAATTTGTGACCTCTGCTTGTCCATTAGCTTGAGGGTGATAAGGACTTCATTTTTGGTGCCTAATGTTATATTGTTTCATCAATTTTGATATTAGATTAGAGTTGAATTGCACAACTTGGTCATTGACTAGCTCTTTGGGTACACCATAGCTAGTAAAAATTTCTTCATACAGAAATTCTACAACTTTTTCATCATGAGCATGCCTCATGGATTTGACTTCAACCCATTTTTTCAAGTAATCAGTGCACATAAGGATATAGGATTTCCCATTGGATGGAGGATCAATTGGACCAATGAAGTCCATGCCCCATTTGTCAAATGGTGTTAATGCCATCTATGGGTTAAGAGGCATTTCATCTATTCTTGTTGGTTGGCCCATCCTTTGACACTTATGTCAATATCTAAAACATGACATCAACATAATAATAATGTCAATTCAAACCATGTAACAACACCAGTCAATTTCTACTCACTGTTTCAATCCTCAGATGTTCTCGAGTCACTCACAAAAATGACTGTCGAAGATGCCATCTCATGGTCCATCATGAACCTATTCATAACACTCCAAACCCCTTTTATCTTCTCATCAATGTTGAATACAAAACATGAGATCATGATTATCATTTAAATCATACCCACAACACTCACAGGTTCACCAGGTAATTACCACTCCTTGCTTCATTCATTTTAATTACCGAACTATTTGTATTTCCAATTAGACTTTTACTGAACTAATTCAGATAAACATTGTGTTAGTGTAGTTTTTTATTTTTCCTATTTTGCTAGGTTTTTCCTACACTTTTAATAATCTCGCTTAGGTTAATAAAGCATGTCTTATTAGGTGAATGGTTGTGAGGTGTCACCTTCCTACATGTGAGCATCAATTAGCTATCTTGGGAAGATACTTTGCTATCTTTAGTCCGATAGATGGTTGCTCCTCATTGGTTGGTGTTGTCACCTCCCTCTTCCTAGCCTATATAAGCATGCTACCTGGCTTGTATTTGTATATCTCTTGTTTTTGCATCCTCTTAATGCTATTTTGCTTCCAGCATTTGCATTACTCTCTTAGAGACTAACTCTATGATGCTATTTTGATTTTGTATAATTTGCATTCATAGTTTAGATATTTATTCTTTGCACTAGTTTTCTGGGTTATTAATCTTATCAGATTCTAACATGGTATCAAAGCTTTTCTATGTGCAAGAATAGATTTTAGTTTCCTTATTTGAGAGATTCAGAGGGGGGGCTAATAAACTTTATTGTAGTTTTTTGAAAAACAAAGTATGCTCTTCTCTTGCATCTTTGGATGATCCTGAGAATTAGAAAAGTTTTGACAAAAACAGTTTTTCTCTAGGGTTTCAATTTCAAATCTGACAACCAACTTGCATATTTGGAGGTTTCAATCAGTATTGCAAGTTCCAGCATGCCATTGATGGACTTAGAAAGCTGATCCAACATTTTTATGTCATATTTTGGTTGCTGGTGTCATTTCTTGATTTTTGGAGCCATTTTTTATTGTTAAAGGCGCTTGATTTACACTACAACAACATCTTTTGTACATCAGCAAGGAAAAATCTTTCTGGGTTTTGTTCGCAGCACTGAAAAACCATCTGGGTATCTTTTAGATTTTGCACGCAATCTATATATTTTGCAAGATCTAGCGCGGAAAGCTACAACAATACCCCTCTCCGTTGGCAATTGCAGATTTGAACGCAGTTTTCAAATGTCTTGTTCTTGCTCATACGGACTCCAATTTTGATGATTCTTGTTATGAACTTGGCTATTTTTTTGTGCTCTATCCACTAGTGGAGTTCTTTTTTGATTTGCATACATGAATTCTTCAGAAATTGCAGATTTTCAACCATGACTGTGCACAGTTCTCGTTTTGGAAATTTTGGAAGATCATAACTTTCTCATAAGACCTCGTATCGAGGAGATTCTTTTTTTGAAAGTGCATGATTTTTTGAGTAGATTGTAGTGGTGCTATTTGTTTCCTTGATTATTGTGCCCAAGTTTCACTTTTAGCATATGCTCTTCATGAGGGTTTGTAATGCATTGAAATCAAGACCACTAAGTATTTCTTTCTAGTGTTATTTGTAAACGCACTAAAATAAAGCGCCAAATCATATTTATTTGGAAGGGGGTTCTTTGATTGAGTAAAAAGGGGGGGGGGGGGCATTGTCGCGGCTGGGTTCTCTTCTTTTTAGCATTTCTTTGCATTTCTTTATCATGGATCAAAAAAATATGCCCATCCTAACTCCATACAATTACTTTGAGTGGAAATCATGCATGACAATTCACTTAAAGAAAGCTGGATTAAATAGGATAACTATGGGACTTGAAATTGAACCTGCTAAAGATGAAGATAAGCCTAAGTGGTTTAACAAATGTGATGAGGCATATGGAACATTGTGTTTGTCTGTTTCTCCTGACTTGCTATTTCACATTGAGTTTTTGGATATGCCAAATGAAGTATGGACAAAGCTAAAAACACTATTTGGCACACAAGATTCAATGAGGGGTCATATGTTGGAAAATGAATTAATTAGTTTGAGTCCAGGCAATTTCAACACAATCCAAGATTTCTTCACCGAATTGAAATCACTAAGGTTGCAGTTAAAACAATGTGGAATTGAAAAGAAAGATGAACAACTGATTCTTAGTATTCTCTCTAAGCTAAGTTCAGAATATTCTGTGTTTGTCTCTACCTTCACTTGGTACTCAATTCACCATGCCATCTTTAGATGATTTTGCTGTCAATCTCACTCGAGAACAGGACAAGCTAATCCAAATGGGCACTCTTAAGTCCTCTAAGTCACATGCCTTGGCTTCCAACCAAGGCACAAAAGAACAACAAGGACAAAGTAGTAACAACAATAGTAACGACAAGAAACAAAAGAATAGCGAGGAGAAGAAGGATCAGATACCAGTTTCTTCAAAAGAAACTATTGATACACCATCTTCCAAGGGTGATAAGCCTAAGAAAGAAAAGGTCAAATGTGCCCATTGTAAAAGACCTGGTCATGATGAACATAAATGTTTGAAGAAACAACTTGATCACTTGAGATACATTCTTGAGAAGAATAATATCAGTGTTCCTGAGTCTATCAAACAAAGTTCTACTGAAGGGTCTAACAAAGAAAAAGAAAATAGCAAGGGGAAACGAAAGGGCAAGGCTCTTTTTGCAGTTGCTTCCTCACCATCCACTTGGGTTCTTGATTCAGGTACTTCACACCACATGGCTTCATCTAAGGAAGAACTTGCATCTTTGGAGCCGTGTACTATGCCTTCTATGTTGATGGGTGATAACACTCCTATTGAGGTGTGTGGGAGAGGGTCTGTTAATGTGGGGGATGGCACATTCCATGATGTTCCTTATGTATCCTCATTGTCAACTAATCTCCTATCGGTATACCAGATCACTCACACAAGTTTAGGCAAGCGGGTTGAGTTCACTCCTAGTTTAGTGGAGATATGTGAGTTACACAATGATTCTATAGCTGCAGTTGGGAGAGTAGATCATCAGTCACAACTCTATATGTTTTCTCACTTTGTTCCTGATTCTCCTTTGACTGTTTTGCTCACTCACTCTAATGATGTGAGCAGATTATGGCATGAGCAGTTTGGCCATCTTAACTTCCACTACTTGCATCAGCTTAATCAATAGAGCATGGTTACAGGGTTGCCTTCTACTTTGACATTGGAATCACTTGGAATACATGATAGATCTTCTAATGGGTCAGATTCACTTGAGCAATCTTCTACCTCCACTTCTGATGCAGAGAGTGATTCAGAGGATTCATGTCCTTCCTGTCCTAGTCATCATTCATAGGTTGATGATTCTCCTCTAGATTCTCCATCTTCTGGTCCACTTTGGGCTAGACAGACCTTGTAGTTTGCAAGTGATTGGGTTGGAGATCCATCAAACACCAAGCAGACTCATTCACAATTCCAAGATGCTCTACATATCTTCATTGCTACTGCCTCAAATCCACAGTCCTTTCATGAGGCTTCTGGTATTTTTGAGTGGGATAAAACTATGCAGGAAGAGTATAGTTCCTTGATGAGGAACCACACTTGGGATCTTGTCCATTTTCCTAAGGGAAGAAAACTTGTTCGATGTAAGTGGATCTACCGGACAAAATTTGCAAGCTTTGTTGGGGGTGTGGGATGCTTCATCTTTTGGGGGGGCCTCTTCCTCTCACTTGGAGTCCTAATTTTCTTTGGGGAGTCTATTTTCTCTCTCTTTTGGGGGAATTTTATGTACATGGGTACCTCATCAGGCTTGACTTGTCGGGACCCATTTCTACATCCACCTAAGCTTCGCTTATGGGGGGGTGTTAGTGTAGTTTTTTATTTTTCCTATTTTGCTAAGTTTTTCCTACACTTTTAATAATCTCTCTTAGGTTAATAAAGCATGTCTTATTAGGTGAATGGTTGTGAGGTGTCACCTTCCTACATGTGAGCATCAATTAGTTATCTTGGGAAGATACTTTGCTATCTTTAGTCCGATAGATGATTGCTCCTCATTGGTTGGTGTTGTCACCTCCTCCCTCTTCCTAGCCTATATAAGCATGCTACCTGGCTTGTATTTGTATATCTTTTGTTTTTGCATCCTCTTAATGCTATTTTGCTTCTAGCATTTGCATTACTCTCTTGGAGACTAACTCTATGATGCTATTTTGATTTTGTATCATTTGCATTAATAGTTTAGATATTTATTCTTTGCACTAGTTTTCTGGGTTATTAATCTTATTAGGTTCTAACACATTGAACCTTAGATATAAAATTCAATTTGTCTACTGATTAACATTTAAATGCATCAAAAAAAGATTGGTCACATTAAATAAAACTTGCCATCGAAAACTGATTCATCTTTAACAAAACCCAATACACAAATACACTAGGCACTTTAATATCATAAGCTTGTCTACAACCCAATACCATATATTGAACCAAGTTTATCAATGTCACTAGCCAAAAGGAACAAAATCAGTTCCAATACACTTTAAAACTCCTTGATACAAATCAATTCCCTTGCTATGACCACAATGCATAAATAATTTTCTTGAAATATTTTAAAATGAGATTGTTATCGATACATCAATATCGATCTTCAAAATCGAATACATAACCATTAACATTTCAAATACAATCTAAATCCAAAATTTAGTCAACTTGCATTTGCATAATAAATCATGAATTTAAGAACAGGGAATTACGAATGGAAAGGAAAGAACCAAGTGTATTGAATGGAAAATTCAATTGCTCTTTTATTATTTTGTTTCCATTACACTGTTTCTTCCTCTACCGATTCTCCACTCTTCTTCTATGCTATTCTGTATTACCATTCTCTCCTCATTCTCGATTCTACATTGTCGAGATAAAGAATTGCCAAGACCCGATAACTTCCAAAGCTATTTCACATTACTAATTTATAACTTCTATTGTGCTAACTAACTCCAAACTAATTTATAATCTAATGGAATACTAACTAGATTAATAAGGAGTCGTGGAGTTGACAATCAACTTCACAATTATGCAAAGATATTACTTATTAGCTAGGAACATTTAGACCACTATATCTACGACATTTAGACTATGAAATTTTACTCGAGACTAAGTCTCACACCCAAGTACAGCAAAATGAAATGGCTTACTAAGCCATATTATAGTGAATAATAACCATGCATAATAAAAAATCTTCAAAATGTTTTCACTTGTCGGATGCCCCTGCATTAGGTTGGCTTCAACTAAACTACTAACATAGGATAGAAGCCAAAAACTATTTCATTATATTTTAGAAATTCATTACATGGGAACAATACGTAGAACTATAAAAACAACTCACTGCAAAAGTTAACAGTTTGTTTTCATAAACTTTCTCCTTCTAACTAAACTAACACACTTGGTCCAATCCTTATATATAGAAGATCGACGCTTATTCTAAAATAGAAAAGTAAACAACCTAGCTATAAATCCGCACGAGAGAAAGAAGGAAAATAAGAACTCAAGGCAAGAAGAAGAGATAACAGTTCAAGACGGGAATAATAAAGTCTAAACAACTGCTTGCCCTAATAATAAATGCAGAGAATGCAGTAAGTCTTCATAGCTCCTCGATACTCGTAGTTGTGTCCTTTGGTACTGTTATGATTTTTCTCCATCATGGCTAAAACTCAACATTCTTTTCTCCTTGAATGCTATTGGCTATCTTCAACGTTCATCTTTGAATTCTTCCAATCATCTTCAACTTCATTGTTAATAGGTTAGTTATAATGCAGAGATAATTAAAAATAAGCATTATCAAATTAAATTCAAATATAAGAACACACATTTTGATAATTATATGAAATACTGCATCATATATATGATATTGGCAAAAGATGACATACTATCTACCCATAGGTTAATCATTGGTTTAGGTAAACATAAGTTCACAAATGTCTTGATGAAAATGAAATAGAGTATTAACAAAGTGTTTAAAAACTATCATGAAATAGAGGCAATAATTAGCCTCATCACTCTCCACTTTCTATATTTTTTCTTCTTCTTCTTCATCCTTTAGGAAAATTTCCCCTAGAATTCCAAATTCTTCCTAATTTGTGTTGCTCCCTTATTAATATTCTTGATCTTCTTTCTGAATACTTGGTTGGCTGTCAATCCGTTTGTCTTCTTTAAAAACTCTTTCTAGTTCCACTAGTACTAGAGGTTCTATAGAAATCATATTTTTCAGCCTTGTTTCTTCTTCCTTATCCAAGTCATATATATTCTTTCTATTAATCAGTGTTTGCCAAAATTTGTAGCTATTTTTCTCTTTCTTTTTCTTTTTCTTGATTATCACATTGCTCCATTGAATTGAATCTATTGTTGGTATAATTGGACTAAGATTTTGATTTTCTACTATTGTCTCTTTCTTATCTGTTAGGTTCTTTTCTTTTGACATGTGCTTTTATGGTTCCGTGAGAGTGCTCTTATCTATTTTTAACTCCTTGTTTTCTAACATACTCTGTTCCATGATTATCTTTTCTTTTGATTCTTTTGTCATTGTATCTCTTATTCTTTCTATGTTTTTTCTAATACTAATCCCATAGTTTCCTTTCCTTTGTGCTCTATGTGGTTACATTCTACTCTGATGAATTAATCTTCCAGATCATTTTGTAGGAGTAAGATCTCATGAGTGAGCCTGTTTAGATTCTTCACATTGAGTTCTATTTCTTCTATGACTTTTGAATTTCTTATCCATGCTATTCTCCCTATCTTTCTTTGATTCTTGCGTTTTCCTTTTATTTTTCCTCTGCTCTTCTTGCTCTATCTTTTTTTCCTCCTCACTATATTATTTGGGTTCTCTCTATCTTTTATATTTCTTATTTCCTTACTTCCATCTATCTTCTTCTCCCATTTTCTGATAATTTTTTAGGGCTTCTTTTAGTTTTTTCTTCATGTACACCTTTATGAAGTTTGCTGATTATTTTTATTAATTTCTCCTACATAGTGAGTGAAGTTTAAACTATACATTGATCTATTTGTTATCAATTTTTTTGTTATAGCATTGGTTTGTCCTCCTTCTATTGAAACTATGAATATGATCTTGCTTAAATTGTTATGGTTTGCTTCAAATCCGATAAGATCTTCTAGGGATTGTCCAATTCTTCTTATTATGTTAATCTCATTTAATTCTGGAGGAAAATTTGCACATTCCATCCATTTTCCTATTTGTAATTTTTGATTAATGTTATCATTATAGTTGGGTTCCCATGCTATGAATTTGATTGGGTGACCTTTATAAAAATAATTAGATATTTCTAATAGTTCATTCCTGATTCTATGATTTTAACATTGCATATATAAGGAATGATTATCAAAAGAGTACCTAAAGTTACATACCTTTGCCATGCAGATCTTCAATAAATTCCTTATCAATTTAGCTTTGTATCTTTCCAAGCCATTATAGATTGCATATGCTCCTAGATCAGAACATTCCCATCATTTTGCTTGACTACTTTAATTGCTAATAATAATTTTGTCTCTACATTCAACTAGTTTAGTTTCTATGGGATGAGGCTTTCTGGTTTCAATATGTTTGCTAAGGACAAAGCTACTTCTTCTTATGAGGGAGAATATATACAAAGGGTTTGGGGACATTTGCTACAATTTTAATCAACCTATTAGTTTGGTTTTTGAACAGAGGGGGGTTGTATTGCTTCCTTCTAATTTAGTACGGTTTGTCTCTGAGACCTTTGCAAGTCTATACATGGTTCGTGAGAGTAGAGAATACTTACGGTTGCTATCTATATTATCCTTCTCTGCTAGGGTTTCTTCAGATTTTGTGTACTTGGTCTATTTAAAGAATACTTCTTGAATCTTCAAGCACTCATCTTTTGTTTTCCTTAAAGCTGAGATATGTGTAGTAGACCCAAGTTTCTTATTTCTTTGGGTTTTTACCTTCTGCCAGTTGCCTCCATTCTATATTTCTTCACTTGATAGCTTGTTGGAAATTGCTGCATTATGAATTTTATGAAGTCGAACTAGGGCGTCAAAACTACTAGATTCTACTGATGGAGTATAATATTTTTAAGCCTTTGAATATTGAGCAAGAACATCATATCTATTCTGTGTTTCGACATTGCTTACTATCTCTTCTCTCTCTACTCTATTTTTCTATGTTCGTTTAGGGAAAAGTCCATGTCTAGAAATGCATGCCTAGGTATGAGATTTAGGGTTTTTATTTTGAATTGCTTTTTGCAAGGGCACTACTTTTTTTTGCATGCAACATCATTTTCGTTCTCTCTATCAAATACTATCGTAATAGCGATTGTTATTTTTATTAGCACACTAATAATTTTAAATTTTAAATTATAATTAAATAAATATTATTATTTATTCAATAAGCAATTATTAATATATAATTAATATTAGATAAATAAGGATAATATTATTTTTCATTAATATTAATTGTCATTGATATTTTATTTTGTTGTCATTAATATTAATTATTAATGATATTTATTAAGATTGCAAGCTACAAACATCTAATAATAATTTTTTAATTTTAATAAATATTAAATAAATCTTGATTATTAAGCCAATAGGCTTTATGTGGGAGCTTTGCTCCAAGAAATTATGTTTTTGATGGAAATGTTGTAAAACTCCTCATTTTTTCAATTTTCAATTATTTTTCTGATAAAAAATCTTTTCTTAGAAGTCTCTAAAAAATTAACTTTATTCTTCTCATACTTTCCTTTTATTATTATCAATGTTAGTGGTAAGCTTCTAAAAGCTTTATTAAACCGATAGGCTTTATGTTGGAGCTTTGCTCACATAAATTATTTTTCCAATGGAAATGTTGTAAGACTCCTTAGTTTTTCAAATTTTAAATTACTTTTCCATTAAAAAATCATTTCTTAGAAGTTTCTAAAAAAATATGTTTATTCTTCTCATACTTTCCTTTTATTATTATTAATGTTAGTAGTAAAGGTTCTAATATTTCTTTTCTTTCACGAGGTTTCTAATTTCTCTAAGTTCCCATATTTCTATAAAATGTTTTATAGGTTTTAGAATTTGCATTAGATTCTTGAATGACTTTTTCTTATGTTGTTTTCTTTTATCTTCTTGATAGTTTCAATTTTTCCCTATAAGACCATCCAAGATATGGAAGTTAGATTTGTACAATATTTGAGAAATTATTTGAAGATTTTAAAAAATAAAATTGTGTAGTTAATGAAATTGGTTTATTGTAGATGGAGCAATTGTAAGAGAATTGGGTTTGTAGCTTGTCACCCACAACCCACCTATTTTAATTTATGTTATCCATGAGAATGAGCTTAAGTGACTTTGTAGATTGGATTTCAATAATTTGGTTAATTTTCAATAAAGCTTGAATATTGTTATTGTGAACTGAAACAAGACTTACAATTTTTTTTCAGCCTGCTATGCAATAAAATAATTGTGAATAATGTTTAGGAAGATCAAAATATATTTAAAGACTACATTTAAGGTTTTCCCTATTATGTATATTATAGTTGAAAGAGAATAAATATAAGTTTACAAATTTTTAATAGTAAATACTAAAGTTGTTATATAAAAATTACATTCTCTTAAAAAAAAAAAAAATCAATTATCAACTCTTACATAAAATAAAGAAACTTTTATCTTACATTCAATAAAAAAATCATAATATGCATAAAATTTTGTTATCTTTCTCTCACTTTTATAATTACAAAACTTCTCTTTGAAACTAAAAAATTAGATTTCATTATAGAAGCTATCACTTTTAATTATATATATTAAAAGAAACTTTCTCATAAAAAACATATGAGTATTAAAATATTTAAATTAAAAATAATTTCTATTTTGACATATTTTATTATTTGTTAATTATTAATTTGTCGCATATTCGTCATAGACTCCATGGGATGTTATATTATTAAAAATAATCATTTTTTTTAACAATTTAAATTTAGTTATTTTTCAAGTTTAACTTAAAGAATGAAATAGGTATTTTTAATTATAGATAATAACTTATTTGATAAATGAAATAATATTATTTTAGTAGAATTTATATTTGTAATTTTTTATTTATTGTATTTAATTTATAATTTATAATTTTTTTTTTTTTGGTTGGTAATAAGTTTTTATATTATTTAAAATATCATTTTTACAAATTTACAACTAGGCTTCATATTATAGCCTTCCTTTGCACATACAAGTTTCATCTCTAGAGAATGACTAACTATACATAAAAACTTCTATCTATCCCCAAAACCCTCTACCTTAATAAACTAAACCCATATAAATCTTGGCAAGTAATAATTGGCCATCATCATAAACATAAAAAAAAGAAACAGAGTATCTGCCACCTATTCATCTGTAACTTTCCATTTTTCACTTACCATTCCATTGCTTGGCCTTTGCTTCTCCTCGACCACATTTCCTTCACACACTTCTTTGCTATATTCTCCCTAGTCTACCAAAACTACCCCAAAAGTTGTCTTTGTTTATCATTTAATCGATTTGATTCATTGCTTTTTTCCCTTCCATCTTCAAAAATTCCTTCAATGAACATGTTTATCCTTGTCCTTCAAAATTCAGGCAAAAAAAAAAATTAACCCAAAATGGCCAATTTTCTTTCTCCTCCTTCATCACTCTTCCATCCTCAATGATAATTTTACCCTGCCTATCCTCCTTATCCTTCTACCTCCTGCACTTCTCCTCTTTCTTGGGTGAGCAATGAAGAAGCCTCTCACCTGTTGGCCGCTCTCCTCTAGGAAGCTTCCTATTTTCACCACTAACTTAACCCATGCCAACTTTATTTTGGCTATATAACTTTCCTTATCCACCCCTCTTGACCACCACAAAAAACCTACCCTTCCAATTCTCATTCCTTTTTCATAGTTTTCATAACATTCACTATAGTCAAAGCCTTTGCACGGTCATGCCCATTCTAAAAGGGATTCCATTCCTATAATTAAATCATCTGGGAACAATTTTTTCATTACCCACTCCACCTCATCCACCAAGCTTGCAATCTCCAAGCCCCATGTCATTATTATTGCCGCTATATCCACGTTAATATTCCAATGATGGGTTGTAGTGCCTCTCCCATTTGACTTCTATAAGTCATCCTGATGGATGCAACCTTGCTGATCTTTTGTTGTGATGGGATCATGATTGTGACCCTCAGTGGTCTACACTGTCGAGGTGTTTGGATTTATGTTTCTATATCAGTTACTTTGATTATGCTTTTGACTGATCTATGAGATTATGATTTGATTTGTGGTTCACTGAGGTTTGTGCCAGTGCTTATCAGGATCAATGTGGTATCATGAGGTTGTTCTGTGATTACCTTGAGATGTGTGCAGAGATTGCACTATGTACTATTACCATGCTACACCAGAATAGGTTCCTGTAGCAGTGGGTAGTCATGTTTATGACTATGTTTTCTTATGTGTTTTAAGTGCCTTTTTAATGTTGTTTAATCAATCATTATTAAATACTTAAGTAATTAAAATGGGTTTTTCTTGTTGGATTCTTTGGTTGTGTTGCAGACATTTAACTTGTTATATTTTGATATGTGAGATATCTATTACTTATGTGATGCTTTATATTTGAGAGGACCTGAGGGTCAGAGGTTACACTTTGATTTCAGTATCATAGATATTAGACTACTATGTTGTTCAGTTGATCATATTGCATGATGATGCCATTTTGAGATGACAATGTGTTTTATGATGGTATCTAGTTATCTAGTATTTGGACATACCTCTGATTATGTCAGGTGATGGATTTAATGCTATGGTTATTAACTTCATTCCTGTGTTGTTATGCTTTATGCGAACATGAGTGATGTAAATAGATCATTTTAATATAATTAAATAAATGGTTAAATTAGGTGATTTAATGCATTTATTGCTTCGGCTATGTTATTATATGCAATTCCACTTGATCATGTTATTTTTTGTGCAAGATTTATATCCCTGACAGTGGCACATGGAGTTAGTGATTCAGCCTTTCATATTTTACCAATGTCATCCTTGTATGGTTGATGGATCCTTAATTAAATGTTTAATTTAAACCTTTCGATGATTATTATATCCGAACTCATTTGCATTATGTAATTAGACTAGTAAGCGTGTCTGTGCATTTAGAGGTTCGCATTGTCGTGAAAGTTATTAAGGAGATTTCTGTGTTTTTGAGTTTTTGGGCTTTTAAATTATTTTATTTTAATTTCTGGCAGCTTTGCCATAGATGAATTCCTATTTATAAGAATAGCCTGTTTTCATTTGGGTCGATTCGGGGTTTAACTAGGTTGGCTAGTTATTTGCCCTAATCGATTATTCACTTGAAAAGTGAATAATTATCCAAAAAGGAATTCAAATTCCTCACTTCTCACTTTTGAATTAGAAAGTTGGAGAATAAAACCCAAAATCCTCTTCATGAGGATTTATTGTTTTGTTCATTGTGGGAGCTACGGGCGTGGGATCGTCGCAAGGTTGGGCTCGTTGGATCCAGCTTGGGGAAACCTTGGATTGCTGCGATTTTTAGCTACTTTTGCGAGATATTTATTTTATGATTTAGATTCTCATTTTGCCCTTTTGGCGGTGAGGTAGGGCTTTCCTATTTTATTGTTTCTGCTCCGTTTCTGATTTTGTTTTTGGTAGCCGTTTGTTTGGAGGCTGAGAACTAGTGTTCCCCTCCGTTTTTGTATGTTAGTTCTACCCAGTTGGGCTAGTACGAACATTTCCCTATTTTTTAGGATGATGATTTAGAGTTTTAGACCATTATGCTGGCCATTTTTGCATACGATGTCCAAACTTGTTTATTTTTGGATTTTTGGAGTTTTGTGCCCAAAGGCCAAATGGGTTTTAATTTTAAAGTTTTCCAAATTTTGGAGTTTTTACCTCGTTTTGCATGCTGCCCTATTTTCTCGAGTTTTCTCAACACAATGTGGGTCGTGGACCTAGATGATCCATTTGGATATTAGTCAGACCACTTCTGCACTTTTATGTTGCATTGGGATGCATGTTGCATCCATACTCTCAACATTGTGTTCAGTTGAGTGATTTTATACCTGTTGTTATTGTTTCTTTTAGACCTTTTCTTTTGTTTCGTGAACGCTAGGATTCGTGTAGAATCCATACTCTTGGATTGAGGCCGGTGGAGTGAGTTCATGACTTTTGGTCTTGTTACATCATTAAGATCCGTGTAGAATCCATAATCTCAAATTGAGGTTAGTTGAGTGATTTCATGATGTATGATTTTATTGGCTTTGCGATTCATGTAGAATCCGTCCTTTCTGTATTGCTTTCAGTTGGGTGTTTTCTTTGCATTATGTTCTCATCCTGTCCTTGTGTTATGATCTTCATGATGGTGGTGTGTCACACATGAGTATGTGCACATACATTTTTCGGGTGACTTGCGAGGCCCGTTCTTTTGTGGTACTTCCAGAAGTTATGACCATTGGGGTTGGGATGAGAATATGCATGCCCATGGGTACTTGTCATAGGATGAGCATGGGTAGGGTAGGATAGCATATGGAGGCGGCTTCTATCTCACAACCCGACATTCATGGAACCATGGGTTGGCAGAGGAAGCTTTATATAAGTGATAACTAAAACAATGTGTGACTGGTAATAAAACTTAAGATAATAAAATGTGTGGCTTGTGCACCTTCCATCGTGAAGAGTTGCTGCCCTAGGTTGTGCGCCTTCTATTGAGAAGAGTAGCTGCCTATACTAGCTTGGGCTTTTAGATGCCAAGTGACTCTCCATGATGTCAGTGTAATGCCTCGCCCGGAGATCCTTGGAAACAAGGATGAAAACAAGCCAGAACAATTTTTTTTTTTAAACAAGTGTAAGTGCACAAGATACAACCTACACAAACCAAAAGATTGCAACGGAAGATAGAAAGATAACCAAGCACCAATGGATCTCCAAATGCCACTACCAACCAGAACACAACCACGAAAACCACAAAGACCTACCAAGCCAGAAGACATAAGATGAATCTTGGAAACTGGCTAAGTCTGAAATCTTGAAGCCCTGAAATTTGGCTAAGTCTGAATTTTTGAAGCCCTGATTTTTCCTAGAATCTACACCTTAGCTCGCAGAGGTCTGAAACCCATCTCAAATGAATCGTCGCATATATTTAAATATATCTTAAGTATAAGAAATCGTATACTTAAACGATATATTTTAAGCCCCTAACAACACTTGAGAAGCACTAGGAAGGTAAGAAAACCAAAAGGGTATCTAAAACCAACTTTCAAACTTAATTTCGACAAGCCTAACTAGGCCCTATTTTTCGCGCGAAGATAGAGCACCAGTATTTCTTCTCGCGCGAAGACTTTCACTGGCTCGCGTGAATATTCTCAATGGCTCGCGCGAGCACTTTTCATCCTCGCGTGAAGACTTTTCATCCTCGTGCGAAGACTTGAATTCTCGCGCGAAGAAATTCACGGCTCGCGCGAAGATTCTCATCCTCGCGCGAAAGAGAAGCATCCTCCCACGAAGATTTGAATTAGCATGCACTCAAAAAACACAAAAACAAGGCTAGAAAATAATGAAACAAAGTTCCTCCACACCGGGGAGTACCGGATCCACTTTTTGAGGTAAGGACACTCAAATCCAAGCTAAGAGATGGACAACTAGAAGCAAAGTCTAACCATCTAAAACAATAGCAAGGGAAGAACAGAAGGAAACATTGCAATAAACATGAAAATAACCTCTTACATATAAGCATAAATATCAAAGCAATAAACCAAATAACCAAACTAGGTACGTGGTTCCTCCCAATCATCAATGGCATCATAAGACCATCGTGGGCCCTAGCCGTCCCCCGCGCATAACATCCCAAGCCACCGAACAAATCATTGGTGCTGTCGTAATAGGGACGTCACTACTAAACATGCTACAATGTAAGTAAATAAAATCTAACATGCTAGTAGTATGCATAAGATAAAATTGTAATCAAATAACATCATCTACTACATGCTAATCATCATAATGAGAAATGCATTAAAACTAACATCGTCTAAACATAATAACATCATAATGAGAGCATAAATCACAAGAAGCATACTCCGTATACCAAAGTACCAAGTGACACACCCAGCTACAGTCGTACTAGGATAATAGACCATCTCTGTACGTCAGTCCCTAGCAGTGGTGAAGGTAGCTACGCCTCCCAACCACGTGGCACCCGTAGGTCCACACCCGCCATGCTGATGGAGGTAATGATCCAACCACAAACACACAAAAACACAACAACCATGGCTAAGACTCACGCCAAGCAGTATGATGACTGAAACCAAGACATAAACAATGCATAAACTATAGGTCCTTGTTAGACACCTCAATGGGCTTACTATGTAGGGACTAACATCATGGAGAGTCGCTTGGCATCGAAAAGCCCAAGCTAGGACTTGCGCAGATTCAACATCCCTCAACGGAAAGGCTCTTGCACCCCAAATATTTTATTATCTTAAGATTATTACCACCCAATATTTATTTAATTTTCACTTAATTAAAGCTTCCTTCGCCAACCCTCTGGGCACAATGATCACCAAGCTGCGAGGTAGAAGCCTCCTCCATATGCTACCCTACCCTACCCATGCTCATCCAACGATGAGTGCCCGTAGCCATGCAAACTCCCAACCCAACCCCAATGATCACAACTTTCAGAAGTACCACAGAAGATCGAGCCCCGTAGGTCACCCGACAATGTACATGTGTGTGGCATGCCACCATCACAGAGATCATACATAAGGACAAGATGAGAATGCAAATAGAAGTCAATCGACCGAAAAACATAATCGGGATGACGGATGCTACACACATCCCAAAGCAACGAAAGATGCAAAAGTGTTCCAACTGGTATCCAAACGGATCATCCAGGTCCACGAAGCACAATGTGCCAAGAAAACTTGAGAAAATAGGGCAGCATGCAAAACGAGGTAAAAACCCCAAATTTTGGAAAAATTCCAAAATTAAAACCCATTTGGCCTTTGGGTTCAAAAACCCCCAAAAATCCAAAAATAATTGAAAATGGACACCGTATGCAAAAACAGCTAGCATAACGGCCCAAAAACCCAAATCCCCATTTCAAAAATAGGTAAAACGTTCATACCTGACCAACCGGGCAGAACCAACAAACAAAAACGGAGGGGAACACTAGTTCTCATCCTCCTAACATATAGCTACAAGAAACGGAAGTAAAAACGGAGTAAAACCAATAAAACGGGAAGGCCCTACCTGATGGAAAAAGGGCAGAAACCGAAACCCGCACAATAAAATAATCAATCTGCCAAAACTGTTGAAATTGACGGCAAAGCAAGAACTCCCCAAGCTGAATCCAAAGAGATCAACCTTGCAAAGATCCCACGCTCATAGCTTCCAAAATGAACAAAACAAGAATCCTACAGAATAGGATTTCCAAATTGCTCTCCAAATTTCAATTTCCAAATTGTGATAAGTGATTTATGAAATCACTTTCCCAATACTTATTCACTTTTTGGGTGAATAGTCAATTCTGGAAAATAGCTAGCTGGAGTAGTTAAACTTCGAATTGACCCAAAAGAAAACAGGTTATTATCCGCAACGGGATTTCACCTAAGGAAAAGCTGCCAAAAATTAAATCTGAAAAGATTAAAACTTGAAAACCCCAAAAACATAGAAAAACACTAAACACTTTCACGAAAAATGTGAACTTCTAGATGCACAGACATACTCACTGGTCTAATCACATAATGCAAATGAGTTAGGATTTACTAATCACCGAAAGGTTTTGATCTAAACAATAACAATAAGGGTACGTTGACCATATAGGAAGGACATGGGTAAATATGAATAGCTGAATAACTAACTCCATGTGCCACTACCAGGGATATAATTCCTGCACACTAAAACACACGATCAAGTGCAATGGCAAATAATATCATAGCCGAAGCAACATGTATTAAAATACCTATTTAATCCATTTACATCACTCACATTCGCAGAAAGCGTAAAGATACAAGAATGAAGTAAATAACCATAGCATAGAATCCATCTCATAACATAGTCAACAAATAGGTCCAATACATCATATAACCAGATAATTAGTTATCATAGATCTACTATCATCTCAAAATAGCATCAACATGCAAATATGATAAACTGAATAGCATAGCAACAAAGCATCTATGGTACGAAAATCAAAATATAACATTCGACCCTTGGGTTGTCTCAAAGTATAAATATCAAAAGAGTATCAAGTATCTCTCGAATAAAAAATAGACAAGGTACAGACTACAAACACGAGAGGCACTACATCCTCCCCCACTAGCATAGGCTTAATCCTGGAAGCCAGCAAAAAGGTAGGGGTGCAATCCCCTTAGTCATGTAGCATCTTCCCAAGTCCCAGAGGCCTCATCGCTCGGGTCCCATTGGACCCTTACCTACTCTATGTCCTGACCTTGCAAGGTCAGCCTCTAGTGCTGTAGGATACGAATGGGCTCCAAAGTAAGCTGCCCGTCCGCTACCTGCAAAGCATCCCAATCAAGAACATGGGTCACATCAGGGATATACTGTCGCAAAATAGAAACATGGAAAACATCATGTATGCACGATAGGCTAGGTGGCAACGCTAGACGATAAGCAACAGGACCAATCCTCTCGAGGATCTCAAACGGTCTGACAAAACGTGGCGCCAACTTAGAGCCTTTCCCATAATGGATGGGGCTCTTCCTCGGCCACACTCTCAAAAACACCCTGTCACCAACAGAAAAGTGACGATCCAACCTATGGGCATCTGCATACTTCTTCTGCCTGTCTTGAGCAGTAACCAAATGCTCCCTAATGCGAACAACCTGCTGCTCCATATCTTGAAGCATCTCTGGACCCAAAAGAACACGGTCCTCCAAACGATCCCAACTCAAAGGGGTACGGCATGGTCTACCATACAAGGCCTGATAAGGTGACATGCCAAGAGAACTATGATAACCGTTGTTGTATGCAAACTCAACAAGGTACAAATAGTCCTCCCACTTCACCTGCCTATCCATAACATACATGTGAAGCATATCCTCCAAAACCTGATTAACTCTCTCAGTCTGACCATCAGTCTTTGGGTGATAAGCTGAACTAAAATTGAGCTGAGCGCCCAACGCATGCTGGAGAGATGTCCACAGTGCAGAAGTAAACACTGGATCTCTATCTGAAATGATATGATGAGGGATCCCATGCAAATAAACAATATCCACCATGAAAACATGCGCTACGGAAGAAGCAGTGTAGGATGCTCTCATGGGTGAAAAATGTGCTACCTTGGACAACTTGTCCACTGTCACCATGATACAATCATGTCTTTGTGATGACATAGGCAACCCTGTGATAAAATCAATAGATATCGTATCCCACTTCCACTCTGGAATGGTATGTGGCTGCAAAAGACCCGTCGGATGCTGATGCTCTGCCTTCACTCTCTAGCACTCGAGACATCTAGCAACAAAGTCAGCAACATCGCGTCTCATCCCTGCCTAGAAGTACAGCTGTTTGAGATCAGCATGCATCTTCTTGACTCCAGGATGTGCAAAATATGGTGCATGATGCGCTTCTGACAAAACTAAGGTACGAAGATCACCTGACAAGGGTACATAAATACGTCCTGAGTGTCACAATAGTCCATCGGACTCAAGCATATAACCTAAAAATCTCCCCTCAAGGGTATGTCCAGACTCAATCTCCGCCCTCACCTCCTGATACCAAGTGTCACTAGGCAAAGCCTCCAAAATATGACTTCGCAAATCCACTCCCAATGACATCGCTGATACCTCATGTCGCCTCCTACTCAAGGCATTTGCAACAACATTCTCCTTCCCTTTGATGTAATGAACATCAAAGTCATACTCACACAGGAACTCCATCCAACGACGCTGTCGTGCATTCAAGTTTGGTTGAGTAAAGATATACTGCAAGCTCCTATGATCGCTATGCAACTCAAACCTGTGTCCCAAAAGAAAATGCCTCCAACGGACAAGGGCATGCACTACGGCCGCAAGTTCCAAATCATGAGTAGGGTAGCTTAGCTCATGGTCCTTGAGTTTTCTAGACTCAAAAGAAATCACTCGACCATCCTGCATTAACACCGCACCCACACCTTCCAATGAAGCATCTGTGCAAACCATGAAATCACCTATAGGATTAGGCACTGCAAGGATTGGTGCACTAGTCAAACACTCCTTAAGAGTAACAAAAGCTGCCTCGCACTGGCCTGACCAAAAGAACTTCTTCCCTTTCCTCTGAAGAGAAGTGATGGGATGGGCTACTCGTGAAAAATCCTTCACAAAGCGACGGTAGTAACCCGCTAATCCCATGAAACTACGAACCTCTGAGACATTAGTGGGTGCCGGCCAATTCATGATAGCACAAATCTTCTTCGGATCCACTGCAATTCCATCACCAGTGATGATATGCCCCAAATACTTCACCTCTGACTGGAAGAACCCACATTTACTCAAGTTTCCATACAACTGATGGTCTCTCAAGCACTGCAATGCCTGACGCAAATGGACTTCATGCTCCTCCACAGTATTTGAGTAGATCAATATGTCATCCAAAAACACAATGACACACTGATCGAGGAACATGTGAAATACCCCATTCATCAAACTCATGAACACTGATGGTGCATTTTTCAACCCAAAAGGTACAACTGTGAACTCATAATGCCCATATCGTGTACGAAATGCTATTTGATGAATATCAGCCTCTTGGATACGAAGCTGATGGTATCTCGACTTCAGATCAATCTTTGAGAACACTCGTGCCCCCTTCATCTGATCAAACAAGTCATCTATTCTTGGCAAAGGATAACGGTTCTTCACCGTCACCTTATTCAACTGCCGGTAGTCAATGCACAAACGCAAGGAACCATCCTTCTTCTTCACAAAGATGACTGGTGCACCCCACGGGGATACACTAGGATGAATATGGCCCTTGGCCAATAATTCCTCCAACTGCAATTTGAGCTCACTCAACTCCTGAGTAGTCATGTGATAAGGAGCTCGTGAAATTGGTTCTGCTCCTAGTACAAGGTCGATCCAAAAATCAATGTCACGCTGTGGTGGCATACTTGGAATTTCATCAGGAAACACATCAGCATACTCACGAAGGAGTGGGTGATCATCAAGTGTCACTGTACGGCTCTCAGCTTCCTCGAGATCACTAAGAGACACAAGAAACAACTGACAACCCTTCCACACACTCTGCTTCAACTAATTAGCTGAGATCATACGAAGTGAGACTGGTCACTGGACTCCCAAAAGTTCCACCTGCCCACCTATGTCATCAACACATTGTACCACCTTACGATGGCAATCGATATTTTCTTGATGGGCGGCTAACCAATCCATGCCCAACACAATGTCATACGATCCTAGAGGTAAAATCCGTAAGTCCACTGTAGTGGTGAAGGTTCCCAAACTCAAAACACAACTTCTAACCAACGAGTCAACAACCACCTTAGAACCTGTGGCTAACTCAACCTGCCACCTATCAACCTGACGCATTGCCACTAGCCCACATCGCTGAACAAGAGATGGTGAAATGAAAGAATCAAAAGCACCAGAGTCAAACAAAACTGAAGTTGAAATACCATGCAACGTACCTGTAGCCTCGACTACCATACCTTGATGCTCAGCTTGACGGTTGTCAACCACTGCAAAGACTCTGTGATTCCTACCCGCATCTCCTACAGTAGGCTCAAATCTAGCTGCACCCTTACCAGGTCCTATAGATGGTTTGATCGAACAATCATATGATTTATGACCAGGTTGGCCACAAGTGTAACAATTCCCAGAAAAGTTGGGTCCTGTCCCACGACCACTCTGAGTAGCACTAGGATATGGTGCACTACCTTTGCTAGAATTCTGCTGACTGAACTGGGGAGGACGATCCTGCTGAGATTTCTGTCCTCATTTTTGAAAGTCTCCTTTCTTTCTTGAGGTACCAGAATCTTGTCCACTCTTGCTCCAAAACTTCTTCTTATTCTTACGGGAAGGACCAACCTGAGAGGGTTTTGATTGGGATTGGCCCTTGCCTGAGGACTGAGTGAACTGAGCATCCTGTCCTGAATTCCTTGCACTCTGGTTCTGGGAACTGGATCTACCACTGAAACCTCTAGCCAAATTTTCCTCTACAATCCAAGCCTTCTCTACAGCGAGGGCAAGAGTCCTAGGCTGATGCATGCGAACCTCTCCGATGATGGAATCCTTAAGGCCTCTGATAAAATGACGAGCCAAGAGTAAATCATCATTGTCATAACATGAATATTGCCTAAGTTCAAAGAATCTAATCTCGTACTGATCCACAGTCAAATTTCCTTGCTGGATTGTGTGGAACTCATCAGCATGGGCCTCTCTGAACTGAGGAGATAAGAATCTCTATCGAAACCTCTCCTCAAAGATCTCCCAGGTGAGATCTGCAACACTAATCTGAAGCTTCTTACTCTCAGTATTCCACCAAATAGATCCCTGGTCCCTCAACTGCATAATTGCACAACGAGCCCTCATGTTGGTTGAATATGGATACATGGTGAAGCAACGTTCCATGTCCAACAACCAAGTCTCAGCCTTGAGGCCACTTCCCTTACCATCAAACGGTGGTGGTCTAGAACTCTAAAGGGACTTCATGATATCCAATTTGATGGAATCCTCACTGTCTCGATCCCTACCACCTTGATGATGCCTTCTACCCCCAGGTGGTGTATGAGAACATTCCTGCTCATGCTCTTCCTCTCTATGCTCCGAATGGTGGGACTCTCCAGGATGAGATCCCTCTTCCTGATTCTGATCCTGCTGGTGCTCCTCAACACGAGGGCCCATCCGAGCAAGAATTTCCTGGAGCATTGGCATCATTGCCCCCAAGAGAGCCTGATTAGCATTGTTATTACCCTGTTCTCCCCCTCCTTCCTGTCGTTCCTCTTCATGGTGTTCATTTCCATGGTTACCACTACAGGTACCACCACGGCCACCAGGTCTACGTGCAGGAGGCATCACTGATAGGAAGCAACAAGATAATGTCAGAACAATCAAATCATAGCATAAGAGTTGGAACAATAAACCAACAAGATAACATATAATAAAACAAGATAGCAATACACAACGGAAAGCAAAACCATAGTGGAAGCATAACACAGAGATCCCAATGTTGCAACATGGGCTCTGATACCAGATGTAATGCCTCACCCGGAGATCCTTGGAAACAAGGATGAAAACATGCCAGAACAATTTTTTTTTTTAAACAAGTGTAAGTGCACAAGATACAACCTACACAAACCAAAAGATCGCAACGGAAGACAGAAAGATAACCAAGCACCAATGGATCTCCAAACGCCACTACCAACCAGAACACAACCACAAAAACCACAAAGACCTACCAAGCCAGAAGACATAAGATGAATCTTGGAAACTGGCTAAGTCTGAAATCCTGAAGCCCTGAAATTTGGCTAAGTCTGAATTTCTGAAGCCCTGATTTTTCCTAGAATCTACACATTAGCTTGCAGAGGTCTGAAACCCATCTCAAATGAATCGTCGCATATATTAAAATATATCTGTCAACTTATACTTAAATGATATATTTTAATCCCCTAACAACATCTGAGAAGCACTAGGAAGGTAAGAAAACCAAAAGGGTATCTAAAACCAACTTTCAAACTTAATTTTGACAAGCCTAACTAGCCCCTATTTTTCGCGCGAAGACAGAGCACCAGTATTTCTTCTCGCACGAAGACTTTCATTGGCTCGCACGAAGATTCTCAATGGCTCACGCGAGGACTTTTCATCCTCGCGCGAAGACTTGAATTCTCGCACAATGAAATTCATGGCTCGTGTGAATATTCTCATCCTCGCGCGAAAGAGAAGCATCCTCCCGCGAAGATTTGAATCAGCACGCACTCAAAAAACACAAAAACAAGGCTAGAAAATAACAAAACAAAGTTCCTCCACACCAGGGAGTACCGGATCCACTTTTTGAGGTAAGGACACTCAAATCCAAGCTAAGAGATGGACAACTGGAAGCAAAGTCTAACCATCTAAAACAATAGCAAGGGAAGAACAGAAGGAAACATTGCAATAAACATGAAAATAACCTCTTACATATAAGCATAAATATCAAAGCAATAAACCAAATAACCAAACTAGGTACGCGGTTCCTCCCAACCGTCAATGGCATCATAGGACCATCGTGGGCCCTAGCCATCCCCCGCGCATAACATCCCAAGCCACTGAACAAATCATTGGTGCTGTCGTAATAGGGATGTCACTACTAAACATGCTACAATGTAAGTAAATAAAATCTAACATGCTAGTAGTATGCATAAGATAAAATTGTAATCAGATAACATCATCTACTACATGCTAATCATCATAATGAGAAATCCATTAAAACTAACATTGTCTAAACATAATAACATCATAATGAGAGCATAAATCACAAGAAGCATACTCCGTATACCAAAGTACCAAGTGACACATCCAGCTACAGTCGTACTAGGACAATAGACCATCTCTGTACATCGATCCCTAGCAGTGGTGAAGGTAGCTACGCCTCCCAACCACGTGGCACCCGTAGGTCCACACCCGCCGTGCTGATGGAGATAATGATCCAACCATAAACACACAAAAACACAACAACCATGGCTAACACTCACGCCAAGCAGTATGATGACTGAAACCAAGACATAGACAATGCATAAACTATAGGTCCTGGTTAGACACCTCAATGGGCTTACTATGTAGGGACTAACATCATGGAGAGTCGCTTGGCATCGAAAAGCCCAAGCTAGGACTTGCGCAGATTCAAAATCCCTCAACGGAAAGGCTCTTGCACCCCAAATATTTTATTATCTTAAGATTATTACCACCCAATATTTATTTAATTTTCACTTAATTAAAGCTTCCTTTGCCAACCCTCTGGGCGCAATGATCACCAGGCTACGAGGTAGAAGCCCCCTCCATATGCTACCCTACCCTACCCATGCTCATCCAACGATGAGTGCCCGTAGGCATGCAAACTCCCAACCCAACCCCAATGAACACAACTTCCGAAAGTACCACGAAAGATCGAGCCTCGTAGGTCACCCGACAATGTACATGTGTGTGGCACGCCACCATCACAGAGATCATACACAAGGACAGGATGAGAATGCAAATAGAAGTCAATCGACCGAAAAACATAATCGGGATGACGGATGCTACACGCATCCCAAAGCAACGAAAGATGCAAAAGTGTTCCAACTGGTATCCAAACAGATCATCCAGGTCCATGAACCATAATGTGCCAAGAAAACCTGAGAAAACAGGGCAGCACACAAAATGAGGTAAAAACCCCAAATTTTGGAAAAATTCCAAAATTAAAACCCATTTGGCCTTTGGGTTCAAAAACCCCCAAAAATCCAAAAATAATTGAAAACGAACATCGTATGCACAAACGGCCAGCATAACGGCCCAAAAACCCAAACCCCCATTTCAAAAACAGGTAAAACGTTCATACCCGACCAACAAACAGAAACGGAGGGGAACACTAGTTCTCATCCTCCTAACATACAGCTACAAGAAACGGAAGTAAAAACGGAGTAAAACCAATAAAATGGGAAGGCCCTACCTGATGGAAAAAGGGCAGAAATCGAAACCTGCACAATAAAATAATCAATTCGCCAAAACTGCTGAAACTGATGGCAAAGCAAGAACTCCTCGAGCTGAATCCAACGAGATCAACCTCGCAAAGATCCCACGCTCACAGCTCCTAGAACAAACAAAACAAGAATCCTACAGAAGAGGATTTCCAAATTGCTCTCCAAATTTCAATTTCCAAATTGTGATAAGTGATGAAATCACTTTTCCAATACTTATTCACTTTTTGGGCGAATAGTCAATTCTAGAAAATAGCTAGCTGGAGTAGTTAAACTCCGAATTGACCTAAACGAAAATAGGTTATTATCCGCAACGGGATTTCACCTAAGGCAAAGCTACCAGAAATTAAATCTGAAAAGATTAAAACTTGAAAACCCCAAAAACATAGAAAAACACTTAACACTTTCGCGACAAATGCGAACTTCTAGATGCACATACATACTCACTGGTCTAATCACATAATGTAAATGAGTTCGTATTTACTAATCACCGAAAGGTTTTGATCTAAACAATAACAATAAGGGTATGTTGACCATATATGAACGACATGGGTAAATATGAATAGCTGAATCACTAACTCCATGTGCCACTACCAGGGATATAATTCCTGCACACTAAAACACATGATCAAGTGCAATGGCAAATAATATCATAGCCGAAGCAACATGTATTAAAATACCTATTTAATCCATTTACATCACTCACATTCGCAGAAAGCGTAAAGATACAAGAATGAAGTAAATAACCATAGCATAGAATCCATCTCATAACATAGTCAACAAATAGGTCCAATACATCATATAACCAGATAATCAGTTATCATAGATCTACTATCATCTCAAAATAGCATCAACATGCAAATATGATAAACTGAACAACATAGCAACAAAGCATCTATGGTACGAAAATCAAAATATAACATTCGACCCTCGGGTCGTCTCAAAGTATAAATATCAAAAGAGTATCAAGTATCTCTCAAATAAAAAATAGACAAGGTATAGACTACAAACACGAGAGGTACTACAGTCAGCCCTTACTTAGTAGCCTTTTGAGTGTTTGACTAGGACCTGTACTCCTTGCATTGTCTTAGGTTCTTGGTTACAACCATCATACTATCTAGCGTGAGTGTTAGCCTTTGATGTTGTGCTTTATGTGTGTTTGTGGTTGGATCCTTATCTCCATCAACACGATAGGGGTTCTACATGGTTGGGAGGCATAGCTACCTTCACCACGACTAGGGACCAATGTATAGAGATGGTCTTGTCCTAGTGCGACCGTTGCTGGATGTTTTCACTTGATGCTTCGAGTTTCAGAGTATGCTTTCTTTTGATTTATGCTTTCATTGGAATGACTTGGATATCATGTTTAGATGATGTTAGTTTATTTGATGCATTCCCATATTATAATGTTTAGCATATGATTAGATGATGTGAATTGCTGTAGTAGCATATCTATTGCTTATTGATGTTTAGCATGTGATAGGTGATGTTATCTACTATAGGATTATCTTATGCTTTTCTACTAGCATGTTAGATTTTATTATGCTTATATTGTTGCATGTTTTAGTAGTGACATCCTTATTATGATAGTACTGACGATTTGGTCAGTGGCTTGGGATGTTATGCATGGGGGATGGCTAGGACCCACGATGGTCTTATGATGCTATTGATGGTTGGGAGGAACTGCGTACTTAGTTTGGTTAAATTTTGTGCATTGTGATGTTGCTTTTGTTCACTACGATGTTTATTTTAGTATGTTCATTACTGCTATGGTTTAGATGGATAGATGTTCCTCTTTCCTTTCTGTTGATGGTCTCAAGTGTTCATTTCTCAATTTACATGGATCCGGTACTCTCCGGTGTGGAAGTTTTTATCTTTGTTTTAGCTTGTTGTTTGTCCTTAGAGTTTTCTTGCTTTTTCCCTGGGCAACCATGTGTCAACATGGTGCGATACAATATAGTGTCGCAAGCCCATTTGAGGAATGTCATACGATACTTTAAAGTATCGCACACCCTCAGAAGTATGATACACTTCCAATATCGCACACCCTTTGGAGAAGTATTGCCCAACCCCTAATTGTGTCGCCCTCCTTCTAGAGAAATGTCGCACAACATTGGTAAAGTATCACATAGTGCTGATGAAGTGTCACACAATTTTTATGAAACCTGCATGGGTGGGCAGCGAGCACTTTTCGATCCATTCCAAACTTTTTAGGGATAGTTGGGGGCACCCTCTTAGGTGTTCTTCAATCACTTAGTGGTGCAATTTCAATTTCAGTTGTGTCTTTTTCGTAGTTCATCCTTTGGGGTTTAAAATATATCAAAATATATCATTTAAGTATAAGTTGACGTCAATATACGTCAACTTATACTTAAGATATATTTTAATATATGCAACGAATCTTTTGAGATAGGTTTTAGACCTCTCGGAGATAAGATAAAGATTCTAGGAAATTTTAGGGCTTCAAAAATCAAGACTTAGCCAATTTTTAGGGCTTCAAGATTTCAAGCTTAGCCAGATTTCTAGTTTTTGCATTCTACCCCAACTTGGTGTTTTGTTGATGAGTGGTCATTTCTTGAGCCCTCATCATGTGCGTAGTCATTGTTGGTGTTGTTTGTGTGTCTCAGTTTGGTAGTGGTATTCGAAGATTCATTGGTTGTTGAGATTGTGGTGAAGTCTTCCATTGCAATCATTGTGATCCCTATATGATGTGGTCATGTTCATTCATACTTGTAAAAAAAATAATTCTTGGCTTGTATTTCATCCTTGTTTGCAAGGATCTCCGGGCAGGGCATTACATGGGTAAAGTTTTCAAATAACTCTCCAGCTATCTCCTTAATAGCTTCCAGTACTCCTGGCATTGAGCATTTGACCAACAATTTCAACCTCTTGTCTTGCACTGGTCCAAACAAAGCCTTCTATTGTTTGCTAGTCCTAAAGGTAAAGATCACCTCCATTTTCCTTTCAATTCATTCACTATCACTTCTTTATATTATGGTTCAAGTGGTTAGAATAGATTATCTCCCATTACTATATATTGCTTCCCAACTGCATTCACACTAAAAGAAAACATCCCATCACCATCTGCATATGTCAAGAGAACCCTTTTTCCACCTCTTGTCATGATGAAGACCTTTATTATCGATTTTCCATATCTCTTCCTCAGTTTTCTGATAGTTCTTTACGACGTCAGTCATCATTCCATCATCTCTCCAAATCATTCAGCCAGTCTTAAAAAGGTCACCATTTAAGCAATGCAAAAAAACCTCTTTGTTCAAAACTTGCCAATGGTTACAAATTTCAAAAATTGGCATCCCATCATCTATTAAACCTATTTCCCATTTTGAAAGAACATCCACATCCCTATTTGCTTATCTAAAATCATGACATATTTGAAACTCCTCAAAACCATTTAACTCTTCCATAATAGACATTAACAAATTTCTTAAGTGTCATGTGTGAATTGAGTTATTACTCACCGCCTACACAACCACCATTGAATACCCTTCTATTTTTTTTCCCCACATCATTTTATGCATTTTGATGCTAAAAAAGTTGCTTGGAATTTTGCTTCATTACTTGTCCCATCCTACAACCTTAATGCTCCATAAGCCACTATCTCCCCTAAATAGTTCTTAATGATGTATCCTACACCTGATTTCCCTGGATTTCTTTTATAAGCCCCATCAAAATTTACTTTTAACCAACTTTTTTTAGGAGCTACCCACCTTTCATTCTCCCTTTTCTTGATTTTATAAATTGCTTTTCCTATAGCTCTTGCCTTTCCTAATTTAATCCCTGGCCACAATTCTGAATTGCCCTATCATAGTTCATGAACACACTATTTGATAATTTTTTCTAAAGACTACTACATTCATCACTTCTTAAATATAATGATCAATTTTCTTGAGAAGTTGATCAATTGTCTCTGATTTATCTTGAAAAATCCTTCTATTTCTTTCCTTCCAAACCTTCCATATTATAATTGAGGGACTTACTTTCCAAATGCATTCCGAATAATTTCTTCTTCTTCCTCTCAACCATGAAATGAAGAAATACTTTAGAGAGGGGCTCCATGGTCCAACCCAACCCAATTTTCCCTGAAGGAAACTCCAACACTTTGTTGCTATGTCACAATTTAACAATAAATGATTAGCATTCTCCTCTTCTTTTCTACACATCACACATTTTGTAGGGCCCTGAAAACCAAATCTTTGTCTTCTCTCCCTTGCTAGGATTCTACCTTGTATTGTTAGCCATGCAAAAGTTCTAGCCTTTGGTAGAATTTATTTACTCCAACATAAATCTCTAGCTTCAAAATATTCCTCCTCCTTAGTGTCTAATATTTCATATCCAAGCTTAATTAAAAATTTATTTGAAGCTATTGCACACCAGTTAATCTTATATTATTAATTATGCAAACCTTTCTTCTCTTAAAGCTCTCCCTTAGAGATCATTGTTATCCTTTAGATAGGCCCTCCACTCTCCAATCTTTCCTCATCCATTTTTTCCCAAATACCCCTTTAATTTCCTCCATGGGTGAACCCACAATAATGGGTTCCACTTTAGTGGGACGAACAAAAATGAAAAAAATTGCAAAATGAGAAATTGAGTTTACCATATGTTTGCGCGAACACACTTATTGTGTTCGCGTGAACTTTTTTTTTAATCATGTTCGTGCAAACATATTTCGTATGTTCGCGCAAATATATGTGATAAATATGTTCGCGCAAACATGATTTGCATGTTCGCGCGAACATATGTTGACGCGAACATGGTAAACGTGTTCGCGCGAACACCATGTTCGCGCGAACACCATGTTCGCATGAACATGCAAAATCACAAAATTTTAACCTTTTTTTCATTTTTTTTTTGCTCTTTTGACTGCCATAATTGCAGGAGAATGATCTCCTACTGTAAAATAAAAAATGTCAAAATGTGCTGCTCGGAGCAAGCTTTCCAATGACTATAATTTTATTACATAATTTAATCATTAAGACTTGCAAATATGAGTTTAACTCATTATAGGTTCATTACCAATTGAACATCAACCGACTTTGACACCTCGGGAAAATTAGTAAATTAGGTCAAATTTTTTTGAAAAATATGGAGGCACTGGCTTATTGAGATACCTTTCTATTAAAAAAAAAAAAGAATGGTTTATGATAAATTGACTTCAAATTATCTGTGTCAAACGGAACGTATGTTTGAATTACGGTTCATGTCACTTCAAAACTTTATAAACTATACAATATTCAATCAAAATAAATCAAACCAAATGCATCCTCTGGATATTGATGTTACAAATCTAATGTCGAAAGAATTACTTCATTATCATTTCTAAAAAAAAAGTTATGTGTGTCAAACAAACTGTCACTTTTTAAAATATTGAATTTTATTATATACCACTTTTCGGAGGAGATAAAAAATATTGACATAAATAATTTTTTTTTTTAGATTAAAAAATATGGTTACAAAGTAGAAACAAAGTACTCAAAATCACTAGTTTATGTCATCTTGAAATTATTTATAGTTTTGGAGATATAGTCACTTGAACGTGACGTTTGTTGCAAAAATATTGATTTCAGTGTCAAAATTGGTCAAAAAGTGGAACCCATTATTGTGGGATCACCCCCATATAATTTCTCACATTCTTGCCCCACAAATCACATATTTTTTTTATAATATCTCTATCCCCTATTTCCTCATCTAAAGATTTGTTTCCATTCCATGAATCCTCCCAAAACTTTTCCCTATTACCATTTCCTATGACCCATGAAATATGGTCTGTAATGACATGCCTGCAAGATAGAATAAAGTTCCATATTGAAAAACCCCTAATTAAAATTTGAATGGTTAAAATCCTTATATTCTTATTAGAATCCAAATATTTAGCTTTAAGAATCCTTATCCACAATTGCTCTGCATCATTTGCCATCTACCACACAAACTTAGCCCCTAAAGCTGTATTCATTATGTTCCAATCTTTAATTCCCGCCCTCCAAACTTTTTAGGCCTACATATTTTTTCCCACTTCAGTAAAGGCCACTTTTTCTCCTCTCTCACCCCACTCCAAAAAAAATTCTTATCTACCTTTCCATTGGATTAATCACCTTCTTCAAAATTTTTAAACACATCATTGAGAAAATAGGTATTCCTAAAACCACGAATTTTAGCATCAAAATCCTTCTTGCTCAAGTCAACCACTTACCTTTCCAACCTTCCATCTTCCTTAGACATTTTTCTGTCAATCCCTTCCACACCTCACTTTTATTATGCCCTTGGAATAAAGGGATTCCCAAATACTTACTTGGAAGAATTCTCTACCTTATATTTAGAATTCTTCCAATAGTTGTTCTTCTATAAAGAGGGGTGTTAAAAAAGGAAATTTCAGACTTCAAGCCCAATTTATCTTTTGTCTTGATACTTTTCCATAAATTTCTAAAGTTTTTTTCATAATTTTAGCTTCCTACTCCAAAGCTTCACCTGTGAAAAAGGTGTCATCCACAAATTGCAACTGTGAGATTGGGTCCACTCCCCTTGCCACTTTTACCCCTTTTCATAGGCCTCTAACCTTTCTTTCTTTGATTATCCTCCCTAATACTTCAGCCAAAATTATAAATAGGAAAGAAGATAAAGGGTCACCTTGCCTAGTCCCTTTTTCTAATTCAAAAAAACCTTGGGGACTACCATTAACCAACACTGAAAACCTTATAGAGGTTAAACATCCCTTTATCTATCTAATCGATTCCTCCTTAAAACCAATTTTTTTCAGAACTTTGAACCAAAAAACTCTATTTACCTCATCATAAGCTCTTTTAATATCCAACTTTACCATCATTTTGCTAAGTTTGTTTGTTCTGACTGAGTGGACCATCTCATGGGCTATAATCACCCCTTCAAAAATTGACCTCCCTAGAGTGAAACCACTTTGTTCCTCTGATATTACATCATTTAGTACCTCTTTAAGCCTATTGGAAACTACCTTTGAGATGATTTTATACACAGTATTACATAAAGAAATTGGCCTAAAATCCTCAAAGGAGTTACATTCATCCCTTTTTGGAACTAAGACAATACAAATGTTATTCAAATCTTTTAGAAAAAACCCTCGTCTTCTTGATTCCTCGACCAACTCACACATTTCCTCTTCTATACACTCCCAAATGAGTCTAAAGAAACTTCTTGTAAAACCATCAGGCCTTAGACTCCTCTCTTTTCCCAGACCCCATAACACTTTTTTCACTTCCTCTTTATAGAATACAACATTTAATCTTGCATTTTGCTCATCTATAATGCATTTTTGAATGCACTCTAGAACATCCTCATCTAAAGCCACCTCCTCATCCTCCGCTCTACCTCTATCTTTAAAAAAATCTACTATTGCTTTCTTTATTAAGATTGGGTCACAAATCACCTCACCTTCACCATTCTTAATTGAATTTTATTATTATTGTGGGCTCTTCTAATTTTAACTAAATCATGGAAAAACTTTGTGTTCCTATCCCCTTCTTTCAACCACATTTCTCTTGATTTCTGCCTTCAAAACACTTCTTATTTTTGCAAGGTCTCAACATAGTCTTTTTATAGCCTTTTTTCTTCTCTAAAATCATCCTCATTCATCCCGTCGTGAATTATTTTTTCATTCAAGGTTTTAAGTTCTGCTTCCAAATCATCTTTTCTCTTAAAAATGTTTTCGAAAGATTCTCTATTCCACACCTTCAATTTTTCTTTTATATACTAAAGCTTCTTAAAGATTTTTAAGGCCATGTTTCCTTCCCACTCCATTGCTTCCCTACACCAATTTTCAACCATCTACTTAAAACTGTCCACCCTCCTCCACATAGCTTCAAATTTGAAAGGGCATCGATTAGGAGTGAGTTCTTCCTATATTCTTAGACTAATAGGGAAGTGGTCTGATCCATGAATAGGAAAAATATCAACTTTCACAAACCAATCAACTTTTGTCCAATCACCTCCTAAAAGGAACCTATCCAAATTTTCAACAATATTTACAAACCCTTGCCTTTTGTTATTCATGTTGTCCTATATTTTGTCACTACAAAATGTAGGTAATAGTACGAAACTTTTTCAAGCTTAGTTTCACATTTCTTTGAGTTGAGTTCATTATTTAATTAGTTAATATTGATCAACCAATCAGTACCAATTGATATAATGAATCCTTTTACTAAAAGCCTTCATCAAGTCTTTTTTGTTTTGCTTTCTATCAAGCCTTTGCTTATTATGAAATCTTCATAGTCTATTCTTTGCTTTTGATTTTGCATTTGCTTTTTTTTCATCCTTTGGTTTTACTCATGTCATGTCTTTCATTTTTCTCTTCGATTCAATCTAACCTAGAGGTCAATTGGAGTTGTCAGTCAAGAGTTATGTCCATTTTAGTGCCTCAAAAGTGGACATTTTAGGTGCAACAACACAAATTAAAAATATGATGATATATTTTCAAATTGACATTCACTTTTTGAAAAATATAACATTATATTCACTTTTTGTTATGTTTTTAAGTTACTTTTACTTTAAATTTCTAACTTAAAGTGATTATAGTGCACTTTATGTTATAATTTTTAGTTGAGTTATTTTTTAATTTTTCACTTAAAGTAACTATGTAACTATCTAGTTTTAGTTTTATTTTTTATTTTAAAAATCAAATGATTATTTAATGTTACTTTAAAATGATGTTTATGCATTATATTTCATAATATGATTAATAAATGTTTTAAACCCATTTTGTAACATTTTTATAATTTTAAGAGAATTAAATGACTTAAAGTCCTCATAAGTGGATATTTTATATGCAATTACAAGTAAAATTTTATCAAAAGTGGACTTTTTACATGCCATTGCATATGAAGTTTACTTTTGTGGACCTTTTTGATGTCATTACATCAAAAGTTCACCATAAGTGGACCTTTTTAATGTTATTGTCCATGAAAAGTGGAGTTTTCATGCTTATGCATCTAAAGGGTGAGTTGCATTTTAAAATATGCATTCCCTTCTAAAAGGTCCTATTTTAAAATATGCATTGCACCCAAAAAGGTCCTATTTTCACTTGATGCATATTTTAAAATATGCTATGCATCCTAAAAGGTCTGATTTGGAAGAAAAACATGTTTTAAAATATGCTATGCATCCCACAAGTCCAATTTTGAAAGGAAAATATGCATTTGACCTCCAAAAACTCAATTTTGCACATAATTTGGATTTTCTTGATGAAATTGGATGAAATCTTCTCCATTCAAGATGTTTTTCCTTGGTAATGAATTTCTTCGCATCAAGAATGGATTTAACATGTTGAAAGTTGTTTTTGGAGCTCAATCCTAGGGCATGTTTTTGAAGAAAAACTCTAAATACCTCCATTTTTGCTCATAACTTGAGGTTTACTCAATGGATTTGCATGAGATATTTTCCAATAGGGTCATTTTTGCTTGGCAATGGATTTTTTAACATAAAAAATGGATTTATCTTGCTAAAATAACATTTTTTCAAACTCTCTCCAAAGACACATTTTTGGAAAAATCTTCAAATAAATCCATTTTGAGTGATTTAAATTACATTTTTGCAAGGAAAAGAGGAGTTTTGACATCTTCAATCATTTGCAATACATCTTGGCTCACATTTTTGCACTTAGAAGCCAAAAACAAATTCATTTTATGCCTTTAATGAATCACGTTTTTACTAAATATGCCTAGAAAGTTGGGATTTTTATTCACTTTTTTGCATTTTGGAGTCACTTTTTTGCATTTGGATCCATGTATATCTATTTGGGGAAGTCATTTTTGCATTCACAAGTCAAAAATGACTCAAAAACATGCTTTTTTGGTCACTTTTTTGCAAAAACGACTTAAATTTTTGCATTGAAAAGTTTTTTTTAAATTTTCAAAAAACTTAACAAATGGCATGTTTTTGAAAGAAAACTCCAAATACCTCCATTTTTGCTCATAACTTGAGTTTTACTCAATGGATTTGCATGAGATTTTCTCCGATAGGGTGATTGTTTCTTGACAATGGATTTATATTGCTAAAAACATTTTTCCAAACTCTCTCCAAGGGCATGCTTTTGGAAAAATCTTTAAATGAATCTATTTTGAGTGATTTAAATCATGTTTTTGCAAAGAAAAGAGAAATTTTGACATCTTCAATTATTTGCAATACATCTTGGCCCACATTATTGCACTCAGAAGTGAAAAACAAAATTCGTTTCACGCCTTTAATGAATCACGTTTTTGCTAAAAATGCCTAGAAAATTGAGATTTTTATCCACTTTTTTGCATTATGGAGTCACTTTTTTGCATTTGGATCCATATATATCCATTTGGGAAAATTGTTTTTGCATTCACAAGTCAAAAATGATTAAAAAATATGCATTTTTTGGCCATGTTTTTGCAAAAATGGTCCAAATTTTTGCATTGAAAAATCTTGTTTTTGTTCAAAAAAATCAAAAGATAGCATTTCAGCCCATACATTTGGATCAAGAGGGGTCATTTTTGAGTTTTAATGTGTGCTCTTGCCTTTGGAGACCACGTTTTTAGCATTCTCATATCAAATTCAACCATTGAATGTCCATTACATGCAAGTGCGAAAAAAGTCAAAAAGTTGTTTGAAAATATGGATTTGAAGGAGAATTGGTCTTCAAGTCTATAAAACTTGCTATTTTGGCTCTTTATCCTTCATTTTTGGCACTTAATCTTCATGTAAATGGACTCTTTCTTTCTTGCTATTTAATTTGTGCTTATCATGTTATTTCCATGCATATTTTAACTTGAAATTGCACATTTGTCCATATATATACCATGAAAAGTGCATTTTACCTTTTAAAATGATGAAAACTCTCATTTTCACACTTTTGAAATTTCCCCAAACTCCAAACTCAAATTTTCATGTTGAAGTGGCTTCTTTGTTGACATGTTTGAGTCTTTTGCCAAAGGCATGTGTTTGTTTTATGCTTTGTGCTTTGTGCTTTGTGCTTGCTTGCTAAGTTTCTCCACTTTGGAGAAGTTACAAGTTATTTTTCAAGAACTTGTTTTTGCTTCACTTCATGCAAAAGCATCATCATGTTTCACTTCTATTTTCCATGTCACAACACTTCACATCTCATTCGACAAATGTGATTACATGTTTTCCATCTCCTTCCCCATCTGCACATGCATGTAATCCCATTTTCTACTTTCATTTTCATTCTTGCCTCTCCATATGCATTCACGTCTCCATGAGCAAATGCATGTTTTTCCACTTCTCATGTCATTACATGTTTTGCATCTCTTCCATTTGCACTTAAATGTAAAAGCTCTTCTACCATCTACATGCACATGTCATCTCACTTTTCATTTCTTATTACATGTTGCATTTACATGTAATCCATTTTCCATGCAATAACGTCTTGAAATAAAAAATTTCCATTTGCATGCATTCCCATGCACCAAGCACTTTACTTAAAAAAAGAGAGAGGTAAAGGTGCTGATGGAAAGTTTTTTTGAGTTTACATCCAAACATCGTTAAGAACGTTTTCAAAGTGTCAAAGACTCCAATTTATACTGATCTACAAAGGAGAGTTTACAACAACTTGAGCAAGAAAAGTTACATTACATCAAGTTTTCAAATGACAACAAATAATTAATTAAAGTCAAAGGTTATCAAAAGATGCAACATCATGGTTATCAAGATGAATGCAGCAGTAGAAAGTACTAGAACTTCTAATCCTATAATCATCCGAGATTGCATTGTCAAGTACAAGGTCCTTTATGATTGTTTCCTTCTCTTCTATCTTCTTCTTCTTTCATGTTTGTAGTTGGATTGGATGCATTGCATGAAGATGTGTAATTACATGTAATGCGAGTTACATGTGTATGTAAAAGATATAATGCAAGTTTCATGTGCAGTTGCATGAAATCCTATATTTTCTCTTGTAGTTAGACTAGGTTAAAGTTGGTTGACTTGCTCCTACTTTTTCCTCCACCTTTTTCTCAACTCCTGTGCCTATATAAAGTAGTGTCCTCTCATTGTAAAAATCATCTTTTATTGTATGCAAGAAAACTCTACCATATTTGTGTAGGCATAACTTTGATTGTGTAGTATGAATTTGAGAGAAAAGTGAATAAAAGAAGCAATTGGATTCGAAGCTTTGATTGGAAACAATTGTGATAGAGAAAATTAGTAGCTTTGACTATAATTTGTGCTGATTTTCTTGATTCATGTTATTATTGTGTGTTCAATAAAAGAGCATAGTGATTTATGAAGTAATCAGAGCCAAAGCATTGATTGGGAGCAGTTGTGGAAATATATAACTAGAAGCTTTGTCTGTAGCTTATACTTCTTTCTTAATTCACAAAAAAGTTAAATATTCTTACTTTTAGGAGTCTTTGTGCCCTAATTGTAAAACTTTTCATATAGAAATACAACGAAACTTAGAGCCAAATCGGTATATTTTTAGCTAGCCTTTGAGTTAGTGAAGGTTTATTGGTATCACTGTTTCTAGCTCTTGATAGAAGTGTAGTTAGAGATTCACCCTACCCATTATTCACTCCAAAAGTAAGTGGATTCTTTCTTGAAAGATAAGAAGAAAGGATATTGGTAATACCCATTTTATAAAACCTCTCAAATTCTTACTTACCCTAAGTTGATCTAAGGAACAGTGAGAAGAGGGAGCCTTCCCTTTAAGGTAGGAGAGACTTTGTCTCACATGCTGTGGCTAGTCATCCTATTTTGTGATTGAATTTTACCCAAAATTGTTAGTTGCAAAATATCCATCCAACAGTTTTTTGGCAACTCTACTAGGGATACGACACACATTTGAGAGCCTCATGCTTTTATTTGAGGCATATCTGTGTCCTTTTTCATTGTAATTGTTTCATGCAATTAGCAAGGACATGTAAATGACCCAAGGTCCTTGGGGAAATGCTTTTGGACCGTTGAATCTAGCTCCACTTTTACATGATCTTCCTGATGGCTCACAAAAGAACTTTCCCAAATTTTTTGGTGATGAACAACATTTTGATGAGCATATTGCTACTTTCTACATTGCATGCAGTGTTCATGCTATTGAATACGAGGAGGTGTCTGTTAGCTTGTTCGTGGGAACTCTACAAGGTGTGGTTGCTGATTAGTTTTACCATTTATCACCATGTATTATCACAAACTGGGCTACCCTCATAGCCAAGTTTGAAAAAGGTTCAAGCCTTCTGAAGATGCTTATGCATTATTGGCCCAACTTACTTAGCTAGAGAAGTCATCTCCCATGCCTATGTGTGAATTTGTTGCTCATTTCAACAAATTGACACAAAGAATTCTAGTTTCTGCTCAACCTACAACTACTAATTTTAAGTGTTTTTTTTGTCAATGCTCAAATTCCTAAAGTTGGTTTTCTATTAAGGAGAGAAGCCCCATCTGCTCTTGGAGCTGCACATGCATTGGCAATTGATATTAAAGATGATCTTATTCTTGCTGGGGAAATAAGAATTGAAGCAAGTGAATTTGAAGAAAGTCAACATTCTTTTAATTTACCTTCTTCTAGCATAAGGATAGATCTTGCAGTGTAGAGATTAGCAAATGAGATACTTGCCCTCAAAAAGAAAATAGCTCAAGGCATGTTCTTTGTTCCTCATGAAGATGTATCAAGGAGGCCTCTTCCAACTATTCCTCATAGTTCTATTGTTGAGAATCAACAAAATTTATCTTCACCATCTAAGAAGCTTGCAATTCAAGCACCATTAGCAAAGGCAATAGTGACACATCCTGAATTTGAAGCTAGCGATCTTGCTATTCTCTTCCAAGAAAAGGAAGAAGACACAACTAGTGACTCTCATATCTGGTGTATGCAGTCTTAGAATGCCTGTGATGAAAAGATGAGTATGGAAAAAAATTCTTCCAAGGTTCAAGATGGTTATGTCATAAAAGTTGACATGCAAGCAAGTTCAAAGCAAGTTGCAAATGATATGTTTGTGTTTCAACGTCATGAACTTGGAAACACTTTGCATAAATGTTCTACCCTGAAGCTTGAGAAATAATTTCTCATAAACAATAAAGACTTTCACAAGTCAAATGTTTCTGAAGAGTAGGTTGATCTATGTAGTGCAGGCATGTCATCACTAAAATCACATGAGCAAGGTTTTCTTGATCATCCTAAGGTGTCAATGATTAATGAACCAGTCAAGAAAGTTGCACTTGGCAAGAAAAATTCAAAATTTGTTTGATCAAGGGAATGTCCAATCCAACATCTTTCTTGGTTGGAGGCTAATAGAAAGCTAGAGATTCCACATGTACATGAACATGAAAATACTATCAAAGAAGATGTCAAAGAAGAGTGTTCAGTTCTTGAGGAGTCGTTTCAATTCATGGACCTTTATTGGAGCAACAATACACATGATTCATCTCAACAGGGTTAATTTTTCCATCTCTTCCAAGAGGTGTTACATCAGGCTTTGACATTATTACTCCAGTTGTTCATGTTCCATCTCTATGAAGTTGCATGTGAACATGCAACGTACTGCAAGCTACTGAAAAAAGGTAGCTATTTTGTTGAACTCGTAAATGTTTTCATCTAAAATTTACATTTTTGGCTAGTTTTCCTTTGTTTTCAATAAGTGCGCTTTCACATTTTTGTTTTATTAGATTTGCTTCATTTTAGTCGCTTTAGATTTTTTTTTTTCAGTTGCCTGACTCTATAGCCCAATGGAGTGGATAAAGGCACTTAGAGAACTTGATTCTATGTCACTCTTTGTTTCCAAGAATAAATGAGTTATATTTCCTAGATAGAGCCAACTGTTGTCTTGCATTTTGTCACCACAAAATGTGAGTAACAATACGAAACTTTTTCAAGCTTAGTTTCACATTTCTCTGAGTTGAGTTTGTTATTTAATTAGCTAGTATTGATTAACTGATCAGTACCAATTGATATAATGAATCCTTTTACTAAAGGCCTTCATCAAGTCTTTTTTGTTTTTCTTTTTGTCAAGCCTTTGCTTGATTTATGAAGTCTTCACAATCCGTTCTTTGTTTTTAATTTTGCATTTACTTGTTTTTAGTCCTTTGGCTTTGCTCATATCATGTCTTTCATTTTTCCCTTCGATTCAGTCTAACCTAGAGGTCAATTAGAATTGTTAGTCAAGAGTTATGTCTGTTTTAGTGCTTCAAAAGTGGACATTTTAGGTGCAACAACACTAAATAAAAATATGATATATTTTTAAATTGACATTCAATTTTTTAAAAATATAACATTATATTCACTTTTTGTTATGTTTTTAAGTTACTTTTACGTTAAATTTATAACTTAAAGTGATTATAGTGCATTTTATGTTATAATTTTAAGTTGAGTTACTTTTTAATTTTTCACTTAAAGTAACTATGTAACTATGTAGTTTCAGTTTTAATTTTTGGTTTTAAAAATCAAATGATTATTTAAATGTTACTTTAAATGATATTTATGTATTATATTTCATAATATGGTTAATAAATATTGTTTTTGACCCATTTTGTAACATTTTTATAATTTTAAGAGAATTAAATGACTTAAAGTCCTCATAAGTGGATATTTTATATGCAATTACATATAAAAATTCATCTAAAGTGGAATGTTTACATGCCATTGCATATAAAGTTTACTTTGGTGGACCTTTTTGATGTCATTACATCAAAAGTTCACCATAAGTGGACCTTTTTGATGTTGTGACATGAAAAGTAGAGTTTTCATGCTTATACATCTAAAGGGTGAGTTGCATTTTAAAATATGCATCCCCTCTAAAAGGTCCGATTTTCACTTGGAAGCACATTTTAAAATATGCATTGCACCCAAAAAGGTCCTATTTTCACTTGATGCATATTTTAAAATATGCCATGCATTCCAAAAGGTTTGATTTGGAAAAAAAGCATGTTTTAAAATATGCTATGCATTCCAAAAAGTTTGATTTTGAAAGGAAAACATGCATTTGGCCTACAAAAACCCGATTTTGCTCATAATTTGAGATTTTCTTGATGAAATTGGATGAAATCTTCTCCATTCATGATGTTTTTCCTTGGCAATGAATTTCTTTGCATCAAGAATGGATTTAACATGCTGAAAATTATTTTTGGAGCTCAATCCTAGGGCATGTTTTTGAAGGAAAACTCAAAATACCTCCATTTTTGCTCATAACTTGAGTTTTACTCAATGGATTTGCATGAGATTTTCTCTAATAGGGTCATTTTTTCTTGGCATTGGATTTATCTTGCTAAAAACATTTTTCCAAACTCTCTCCAAGGGCATGTTTTTGGAAAAATCTTCAAACGAATCTATTTTGAGTGATTTAAATCACGCTTTTGCAAGGAAAAGAGGAGTTTTGACATCTTCAATCATTTGCAATACATCTTGGCTCACATTATTGCACTTAGAAGTGAAAAAAAAAGTCGTTTCATGCCTTTAATGAATCACGTTTTTGCTAAAAACACTTATAAAATTGAGATTTTTATCCACTTTTTTGCATTTTGGAGTCGCTTTTTTGCATTTGGATCCATATATATCCATTCGGGGAAGTTGCTTTTGCATTCACAACTCAAAAATGACTCAAAAATATGCATATTTTGGCCATGTTTTTGCAAAAACGGCCCAAATTTTTGCATTGAAAAGTCTTGTTTTTGTTCAAAAAAATCAAAAGATAGCATTTCAGCCCATACATTTGGATCAAGAGGGGTCATTTTTGAGTTTTAATGCATGCTCTTGCCTTTGGAGACCATGTTTTTGGCCTTCTCATGTCAAATTCAACCATTGAATGTCCATAACATGCAAGTGCGAAAAAAGTCAAAAAGTTGTTTGAAAATCTGAATTTGAAGGAGATTTGGTTTCAAGTCTATAGAACTTGTTATTTTGGCTCTTTATCCTTCATTTTTGGCACTTAATCTTCATGCAAGTGGACTCTTTTTTTTTTGCTATTTAATTTGTGTTTATCTTTCTATTTCCATGCATATTTTAACTTGAAATTGCACATTTGTCCATATATATGCCATGAAAAGTGCATTTTGCCTTTAAAAATGATGAAAACTCTCATTTTCACACTTTTGAAATTTTTCCAAACTCCAAATTCAAATTTTCATGTTGAAGTGGCTTCTTTGTTGACATGTTTGAGTCTTTTTCCAAAGGCATGTGTTTTTTTTGCGCTTGTTTTTGTGATCTATGCTTGCTTGCCAGTTTTCTCCACTTTGGAGAAGTTACAAGTTCTTTTCCAAGAACTTATTTTTGCTTCACTTCATGCAAAAGCATCATCATGTTTCAGTTCCATTTTCCATGTCACAACACTTCACATCTCATCCGACAAATGTGATTACATGTTTTCCATCTCATTCACCATCTGCACATGCATGTAATCCCATTTTTCACTTCTATTTTCATTCTTGCCTCTCCATATGCATTCACATGTCCATGAGAAAATACATGTTTTTCCACTTCCCGTGTCATTACATGCTTTGCATCTCTTCCATTTGCACTTAAATGTAAAAGCTCGTCCACCATCCACATTCGCATATCATCTCACTTTTTATTCCTCATTACATTTTTCATTTACATGTAATGCATTTTCTATGGAATAACATCCTGAAATCAACAATCTCCATTTGCACACATTCCCATGCACTAAGCACTTTACTTCAAAAAAAGAGAGAGGTAAAGGTGCTGACGGAAAGTTGTTCAGAGTTTACATCCAAACATTGTCAAGAAGGTTTTAAAGTGTCAAAGACTCCAGTTTGTGTTGATCTACAAAAGAGAGTTCATGACAACTTGAGCAAGAGAAGTTGCATTACATCAAATTTTCAAATGACAACGAAAAATCCATCAAAGTCAGAGGTTATCAAAAGATGCAGCATCATGGTTATCAAGATGAATGGAGCAATACAAAGTATAGGAACTTTTGATCTTGTGATCATCCAGGATTGCATCGTCAAGTACAAGGCCCTTTAGGATTGTTTCCTTTCTTCCGTCTTCTTCTTATTTCATGTTTTTAGTTGGACAAGATGCATTGCATGAAGATGTGTAATTACATGTAATGAGAGTTACATGTGTATGTAAAAGATATAATGCAAGTTGCATGTGTAGTTGCATGTAACCCTATATTTTCTCCTGTAGTTAGATTAGGTCAAAGTTGGTTGAGTTGCTCCCACTTTTTCGTCCACCTTTTTCTCAACTCTTGTGCCTATATAAAGTAGTGCCCCCTTCTTGTAAAATTCATATTTTGTTGTATGCAAGAAAACCCTACAACATTTGTGTAAGCATAACTTTGATTGTGTAGTATGAGTTTAGGAGAAAAGTGAATAAAAGAAGTGATTGGATTTGAAGCTTTGAATGGAAACAATTGTGATAGAGAAAATTAGAAGCTTTGACTATAATTTGTGCCTATTGTCTTGATTTATGTTATTATTATGTGTTCAATAAAAGAGCATAGTAATTTAAGAAGCAATCAGAGCTGAAGCTTTATCTGGGAGTGATTGTGGAAATATATTGTTAGAAGCTTTGTCTGTAGCTTATACTTCTTTCTTAATTTGCAAAATAGTTAAGTATTCTTACTTTTAGGAGTCTTTGTGCCCTAATTGTAAAGCTTTTCATATAGAAATACAATCGGACTTAGAGCTAAATCGATACATTTTTAGCTAGCCTTTAAGTTAGTGAAGGCTTATCAGTATCGCTGTTTCTAGCTCTAGATAGAAGTGTAGTTAGAGATTCACCCTACCCATTACTCCTTCCACAAGTGGATTCTTTCTTGAAAGATAAGAAGAAAGGATATTGGTAACACCCATTTTATAAAATCTCTCAACTTCTTGCTTACATTGAGTTGATCCAAGGAATGGTGAGAAGGGGGACCCTTTCCTTTAAGGTAGGAGAGACTTTGTCTCACATGTTGTGGCTAGTCATCCTATTTTGTGACTGGATTTTATCCAAAATTTTCAGTTGCAAAATATCCACCCAACAGTTCCATGTAAATTCCCCCTATTTAAAGGAGATATTGATAAGTCCATTTTTCATAACAAAGGTCGAGAAGTCCTCCTATGTAGTTTACCTCCAACCAATTACCTCCTGTTTTTTCTTCTGGGCATAAAATAACATTGAAATATCCCCCTACTATAGTGATTTCATCTTGTAAGGTTTCCATCATTTCTGTTAGTGTTTTACAGAGTTCTCTTTCTCTCTTCTCTGAATTGGGCCATAAACATTAAGGACATTGAATTCATAACCTAATTATTTTGAAGAGACTTTTAACCACTGTCAATTGCTGCCCATCTGCATTACTATTCCATTCACAGACTCCTTGTTTCATAATAGACACATTCCTCCTAAGGCTCCCTCAACAGCCACCCATTCACTTTTGCATCTAAATAACTTTCTCCTCATTCCCTCTACATCATCCAACTTTATCTTTGTTTCTTGCATGAACACTGTATCTAGTTTTGCTTGATCCAGGCCTCTCTTGATCAAGTACATTTTGTCAGGGGCATTGCAACCCCTAACATTCTATGAAAGGATCTTCATCCCTTCTGGGAGGGGTTCTTTCTCATTCCCATTTTTAGTTTACTTTGACCTCTAGCACTTCCTGCTATCTGGATCAATGCATTGATTGTTCTTCTTCCCCCTTTTTGGCTATCCCCGATAATTACTTTATGTTTTTTACTTTCTAATTTCTCAATAGTTTATTTTTCTTTAAGAATCATATTTTCCTCCATCCTAAAGAAATCATCACCATTGTCTACATCTCTATCTTCTTGCTCCTCATTTAGACTCTCCTCCGAGATTGATTCCCCTGATCTTCCTTTTAGGTTTCTTATTGGCGAGATTTCAAAATCCTTAAAAAACTCTCCAGTCCCCCCCTCCATTTCACCATCTTGCCTAGTCATATATCCTTCATTCTCCTCCCATTCCCTTTGTGATTCTTCTAGCCTTTCTAACACCATTACTATTTGGCATCCTTCCTCCTGGGGTTTTTGAGTTTCCTCTACTTCCCTATTGACCCTTATATCATTTTCTTCTTCAATTCTGTCTTCCACCCTTTCCTCCCTTTCATCCCTTAGCCTTGGTTCCCTCCTTATATCGACAGTCTCAATCCCCAACTTCCTCTACAAGTCTTCATCCCTCTTCTTTTCATTTTGTGGTGGTTTTTTAGATCCCTCACTACTTTCTGTATCAAAGACCTTTTCTAGACCCGCCTCCATAATCTCACTTTCCTCAGGTTCACTATCTAGGCTGTTGTTTGCTCTTGTTTTTAATATCATAACATTCTCTATTTCTACATTATCCCTTTTCCATAGATTTTCACTCTTCCCTTTCTCAATTTCTTTGATCTTAGCTATCTCTATAACCCTTTGGAGCAACCTTTCCTCTTCTTTTTCCTTATTATGTCCTTCTTGTTTACAACTTTCAGAGTCATGTTTCTCACATAGGCAAAACTCATAGACCTTTAACCCTTCTTCTAGAGACACCATCTATCTCCAAACTACCCCATCAATGAAGATCTCATTTAGTTCTAGGATTGGATGGCTATCATTCTACATTATACATATTCTTGGGAACATTTGTAGAGTTTTTCTTGTCCACCATTTTTACTGCCTTAATAAATGTTCCTAGCTTGTTTCCAATCACTTTGTAACATTGTTCTTGCCAATATTCCTGAGGCAAATTTTTCAACCCTATCCATAGAAGGAGTTCCTTTATTACCTCCTTTATTGGATCACAATTTATGGTCCACTTCTTCATATAAAACCCATATCCATCCATAAAATAAGGGCCATTATTCAAGATCCAATCCCTATCTTGTGCTATATCAATTGTCACCATACAAAAACCATTTTCAAGAGTTTTAGAGTCTTTCACTTCACCCCATTCCTCATCACACCATTTTTTAACCTTCTCTATTTCTAGCTTTGGACCTCCCCACTTTAGTAATAATGGATTTTTCTCCAAATAGTCACTCCTTCCCTTTATCAAACTACTATCTAGCACAACTTTCTCCACCATGCATCTAGTCCACTACTGATCCTTGCTCATTTGCTTCTCTTGGGTTTCCACTACCTATGGTTTTCATGATTTTCTTTTCTATATTTTCAAAAACCACTTTCCTGCCTAGATTCACAGATGTGAATCTTTGCATTAGGTGTCTTCTCCATCCATTTTCATTCTGCCTTTCTCTTCCATTGAGCCATTTCTCTTTTTTGGAACATAATCTAGAAAATTAAATTCTAGTACACTTTATTTTGTTCAAAAGTATGTAAATGTGTAAATTCGAAAAAAAATGTAAATAGATCATTTTAAAAATGTATAGAAATTAATATTTTTTAAAAACTATTTTAATTATTATAATTTTTATCATTTATCATTTATCATTTATATTTTGGATTATATATTGTTCTAGAGCTTTTAATAATTATATAAAGAATTTTTATAATTAAAAAATTACAATAGTCTTTATGTGCTATGTTTATTCTTTAATGTCCCCGCTACCTTTCATATTATCTATTAAATCAAAGTATTTTTGAGTATTATTTTTTTAATTTCAATTTTTATTTTCATATCTTAAACTTTGCATTTGAATTTTATCTTTTTTTTGTCATATAATATTATTATGTTTTAATAATCTTAAACCCACCACTTGATTCATAGTGGGCCATGTATACCATTTTAAGCTAATAATAGCCATAACAACAATAATTAATCTTAATATTAGAATTAAGCTTATAATTATAGTGATAATTTTAATTACAATTCTCTTAAAAAATGAGTATAATATTTGTTGTATATGAAGTTTTTATAATTTAAACAAATATCACTATTTTAAATTTTGATTAAACAATCTACAATGTACTCTATTGTTATTTTTTATTTTATGTTGATTCGTATATTTTCCTTTAATATTCTATTTTAGATTTTAGTAAAATCTTAAGATCATTTATTAAAAAATAAATATTTTAATTAATTTGGAAATATATTTTTATGAGATTAATTTTATTGATTTGTGTATCTTTTATTGCATATAATTTATATTAATATTACTTTTTATTTTGAATATTTTGTTTACATTCCTATTTCATCTCATTTTCTCTTCTTTCTTGGTTCTTATTTCATGTATTTTAATATTTTAGTGGATTTTTTTTAGTATTATAATTATATTTAATTATTTTAGTTGATTTAATTATATATTTCCTATTAGATATAACTTATAGTGATTTTAGTTTTAGATTTTTTTTGTATAATATTATTGATCTGTTTTTTTTGCAATCTCCTATCAGCTTAGTGTTGCATGCTCAAAAGCATGCAACTGCTAGTATTTACAATATTATTGGAAGTTTTTACTTTTAATAAAATTCAAAAAAGTCCTCTTTGCAATGAAACCCTCAAAATAATTTGGTTTATTTCTTACATTTTGTTATTTATGTACTTGCCAATCATCAAAACTAGGGTTTCTTTATAGAAAATTTTTCTACATATTTTAAAGATTTTACAAAGGATTGAAGTGATTTAAAAAAGGATCTTCAAAGAGTGCACAAAATTTTCTACAAAGACATGGATCTATATAGGTATGGTCCTTTTGTAGCCTCTTTATGTTTTTGCATTAACTAAATTATTTATAAATTTTTTTTTTTACATATTGAGCAATTTCTTTACTAAACATAACATTTATGTCCCAAATATGTAAACTAGCTTATAAAATTTATGTCATAATTTATTGGAATTGTGATAAATGGTAAGATGGTTAAGTATAGAATTAGTTTTTAACATGAGGGCTCAATTTGGCTTGATGTTTTTAGGAGACTTAGGGTTGGAAATTATTGATGGAATGTTAGGATTAGAGTTAAATTTAGTTTAATTTAAAGTTAGGTTTAATGTTATATTACAATTTGGTTAAAAGTTTAAATTAAATTAAATTAAATATATTTATTTTAATATTCTTAAATGGATAGTAGAAAAAGTAGTTGTCAGTGTCATGTTAGTTATACCATCATACTAAGAATATGTAATCTTTGAAAGGCATGCATGTATCTCATATTCTGAATAACTTGTTTCAAGAATAGGTAATAGTGACAATTATGAGAAAGCCAATATTAAGTATCTATATAATTATATAATTTAGGGTGGTAATTCTTACAAATTAATTTTGTATTCCATATCCTCACACTCATTGTCATTTCAAATCATTGTCTCAATAATACAAAAATTAATAATCAAAATATTTCACCATACTAATATCATGACATGCTAATTATTACTAATGAATTATTCCTCTCTAAAATCTATGATATAAATACTCAAAATATTTCACCATACTAATATCATGACATGCTAATTATTACTAATGAATTATTCCTCTCTATGATACATATATTTTTCCATTTATGTTCTAATCATATTGATTTACTTTCAAAGAAATTACAAAAGATTATTAATAATAGAAAAAAAAATTAATTAAAATAAAACTTTAAAATTAAGAATTTATTATGAGTGTAAATATGAAAAAATCTCATAATCTTACTTTATTTATGTATTTGTAATAGTCAAATGAAATATTTCTGTATTTTTGTGAACAAAATTTTTTCACTGAGTCAGGTATGTAACTGTAGAGATATATAATATTTTTTAAACAAAAATATTAATTTGAACAGTCAGTTGCACGTCAATTTTTTTCAAAAGTTGCAAAAGTTTACATTGATGAATGCTTCCACTGTAGAAAGTCTCTCGACTTAATTAGACCACAAATCTAACCTTCTTTGCTTTCAGCTATGGATTTTAATGGTTGCATTCCACAATCCTCACATGACTTTTACTATTAGATTCTTAGTCGTGGCTAGGGTTTATTTTATAAAGTATTAAATCATGGTAGTTTTAGATTTAACTATAGCTTAACTATTACACTCTTTGTTGTGGCTAGGGTTTATTTTATAAAGTATTAAATCATAGCAGTTTTATATTTAAACTATAGCTTATGTGTTTTGAGGTTACATTTTGTATAATTTTTTATTAAATTAATAAGTCTTCCTTCATGGTGGTTGCTTGATGTTTTAAAATCAAATTTTCAAGCTATGAGTGATTGGATATAAAAACTCTTGCTAAGATAGAAAACTCTTTATATCTTTCATATGAAAAATGATAAAGACATTGGTAACTTCTATCTTTCGTACTTTTGAAATAAAATCAAGATGAGAATTTTAGAATCAATTCTTATGAAAAAAATAAATTATCATTCTAGAAGAAGTACCATTGATGTTTCTCACTTGTATTATAACATTAATTTATTATTTTTATGCTTAGTGGAGTGTTGCATTATATAGTGATTAATTTGGTTTAATACCCAATTGAAATGTTTACATACTTATTAATCAATATGAATTGCAAATGTAAATTTGTGCCACTAAATTTTTATACTATTTTACTTATTAATAATATGTATATATATATATATATATATATATATATATATATATATATATAACAACATTTATTATCCTTTTCCTTGCATAAAATAAGGTCACTATTATATTTTAATTTTCTTATAAATTAATGATCTAATATTACAATTATCTAATTTTTATGTTACATTTCATAATCGTATCATTTTCAATTATTAATATTAGAAAAATGATTTTAAAAATTTTAATATAAGATTACTAATATACAATAATAAGAAAGTAAAATAAAATCTCATTATGAAACATGTTGATTTATATACTTACTATTTTATGAGACATATTATAGAGAAATAGTTTCTATTTTTTTAAACAAATAAAGCAAAATCTCCTTAGAATATGAAAATGATTCTGTAATAACTTTTTAATTATTTTATAAATAAATTAAAATCTTACTTATTTTGTAAAGATAATAATGCAATATAGTTACATTCCAGATAAAGCAAGATCTCCTTAGAATATAAAAATGATTCTATAATAAGTTTCTAATTATTTTATAAATAAATTAAAATCTTACTTATTTTGTAAAGATAATAATGCAATATAGTTACATTCCAAATAAAGCAAGATCTCCTTAGAATATAAAAATGATTTCTAATTATTTTATAAATAAATTAAAATCTTACTTATTTTGTAAAGATAATAATGCAATATAGTTACATTCCATTTGTATAACAGAAACATCTTATCAACATACAAATAATTCTTAAACTTTTACTGATTTATCTCTTAAGGTTGAGCATATATACTTTCAAAATATTTAAATTTAATATATAAATAATTTGTAAGGTATATTGAATATCATTTATTGATTAATGAATTCTTCTTAACAGTTATAGAAGACAATCAACATTTAAGAACTGTCTGGGCAGAAGTACTGAGCTTTACTACTCTGTAAATGCAGATGGTAGATTTCTAAATGCAAACGATTCTCTCTTCCCTACGAAAAGCAACAAGATTTTCCATCCCTGATAGTGTTATTAGAAATTCACGATTGTGCGAGCCCTCTCATATCTGAATTCATATATTTCTTTGCAATAGTTTTCCTTTTATTTGAATTCATAGATTTCTTTGCAATGGTTATCCTTCTATATTTCACCCACGTTGCATTACTGTTACTATGATGATTCTGTCGTAGATTTATTTTTGTTATGACAACATCATCTTATTTGGAAAAAAATAGTTCCAGAAGGTTTCATGTACTACAACGTTTCTCACCTAAAAGTCATCATGTGAACGTTTTGTTCATGGTATATTTGTGAAACCTTTGATAATATTCTTACACCAATCAATTCCACAACTAGTTTGAATTTGAATAGTTAATCAGAGCTAAATTATTTCTTTAATTCTTCATTCATTAGTGAATGTACAATGCAGTTAGCTCTATTACCCTGAGTTAAGATTCAGCCAGGGTGGATTTCTGACAGTCAGCTCAATCAGAACAATCTTATCTGATTATTCCAACTCAATAAGGGACATCAGGTTGTTGTTACAACATAGCGAAGAAATGATAATAAAACAAATTCCATGAGTTGCATCTTTGTGGTTGTCATGAGGATAAACGTGTTTATGTAGGGACAACCAAAAATCTGATAAATGCTTGGTTGATCAGACGTGAATGTTTTCTAATGACGTTTTAAAGATGATTTGAATCAATGGCTTTTTGGACAGGGCATAAAGAGTAAGTAAGATGGTTGCTAATAAGATGGAATTGCAGGGCCTAATAAAGAAGAATCATGTTTGCTCAGGGTCAAATGCTTTTGATATTGACAACTATGATAGTACCAACTCTGATTGATAGTAAGTCACTATCATCATGGGAACTGAATAATAACCATAACCATATTATCAAGTACCTATAGTATTGCAATTCTGTTGTAAACAACCAGTCCAACATTACTGGAATATCTTATCAATATTTGTATAATATACTTTGCTGACAGGATAACCTTTATCAGGATACGATGTTGTTCAATATCTATTATGGTGTTTTCCTATTTGAGAGATTATCCTTGGGTTTTTTATCTCTTTCAAAACCACAGGTTGCTCTGTGAGGAGAAGGAGAAGCCACCCCTAATCACTTTCGAGGGAAGGGAGACAGGTCACTCACTTCTCTACGAGGTTTTGACACAACAAGATTTAAACCTTCGAATAGTAGTCATGCCTATCCTAGCAATGAATACAGAAAAACATAAGGTTAACATTCCTTTCTAAATCAATTTTACGTTCTGTTTGAGTGACATTTATTTTCCAATGTGTCTTATTATTATTATGGTTGTATTTGTGCTTGGGGGAAGTAGATGAGAGGTTGCAAAAGAAAATCTACATATTTGGAACCATGTTCCTGCCTTTCAACTCGCAGCAGAACTGCAGTGCAAGTTTGGTAAGTTTTTGAGTTGAGGCTCATTTGGCAGGGAAAGTACTCATTGTATATTATCACTATTAATGTTTTGTTTGAAAGGATAGGTTTCACAGATAAAATTAGAGAATGAATAGGCAGCATCATTTTTATTGGTAGATACCATTGGAGAAGCCTCCCTAACTCAGCCCTCTCCTCCTAGCATATTCTTATGGTATGATTAGGAAAAAAATATCATGGGCTCAGCTAATTGATGACCAGAGATGATGTTGCCTTCTTCCTTGATGCATGCATCTTTGAGTCATTTTGTCAAATAGTTCACATGCCTTTATTCCACAACAATACTATTAACAGTTTGTGACATGAGTCCTTCAAAACATTTACTACTTCCAATATATCAAAACATAAATGTTTGTACTCTTGGTTAAAGCATTGTTTCTTGGTAGAGAAATCTACAATATGCATTTGCTTTGTTTTCCAATAAGGTTGAATACAAGAAGGAAGCTACCAATACATGGAGTTAGATTATGTGGTTGTAGATGATATTGGGTGATCTTCAATTTGAACAAACAACATTGTCCTCACTATTTAGAGATAAAGATGTGAAAACCCAATCTATCATTGCAAAAATTATGTATATTGAAGTTCAATACTATTAAATTTGTAGCTCTTCCATAAAGAGACACCTATCTTTATTGTTATAGTTATAAGGAGTATCTTGCTGAGTTACTGAATGGTTAAGAGGTAATGTTGGGATTATTTGGTTCAAATGCAGGGTTAATAGACGTAAATGTACATTTTATGAAATAAAAAGGAAAATTTCTAGTTTGTGTTAAGTAAAATAGGTAACTTGCTTCACCCATAAGTTTTGTGGTGTTTGTCTATTTGTTAAACTAGTTGACTTGCCTAATTATATACATCGACACTATCAAATGTAATATTATAACATTTTTAATCAGTATAATATCATAATATTGAGGATTTATTAAAATAAAGATCATAAAAATTAAGAAATAAAACCTAAAAATTAGACATATAGTAAAGGTTTAGATTGTAAATCACTAAGATTTTTTTTTCCAAATCTATATGTGTAGATCATGTTACCATACCACTAGTTTCAATAATCTCATTTATATATCACATGAACAATAGCTTGGTCTAATGGGATAAACTAGTGTGACATGTGCATTTAGTTTAATTCACATCTCAAAATTCTTGTGCTTGTCCAGTGTTAAAAGTTATAAATATTCATAGTTAATCTTATATTTTGTATTGGTTTTGTTGTAATATATTGATTTCCTATCTTGATTTTAATGTGCTTTCCAATGAAACAAAAAGAAACTTTGTGTTTGATCAAATGCTCTAGCCTAGAAGAATGTTTATAGCTCACGTTGTTTCTTTTTAATGATAGGGTATTGATTGTTTCCTATAGAAAGTTGAATGTTATCTATGGAGGACTACAATAAGAAAATTGAGAAACTAAAGTAGGAGATGGATGATGCAACTCACAGAGAAGATAACATCAAGTAAGACATCAGTGCTCTAGCACAAAGATATGCAATTGTTGACTATGCCAAATAATATAGGATATTGTTTCTTAACATTTGGCAATGAATCTATCTATTAAAGTGAGTGGAGGAATTCTTTAGTTATTTGCATACATATATTTGAGAAACATTTCCCATATTATTATAGAAAGGAATATTGGATCTTATATTCAAGTTATTTTAATTTTAAGGCAACTCGTATTCATTATAAAGTAGAAGAAACACTAAGAATTTAATGATTATCAAAATGGGTATTGATATCAAGAAGTGGGCTTGGACTAACTAGGAGTTTTACATCATCTATGGCCCCAGTTTATGCATTTCCTTGTGAACATGCCTTTCATGTGCAATGTTTCATTGGTATGTGATAAAGAATGTAGATCCAACTGAAGTAAGCATTTTCAATATAAAAAATTGTGTGCATATTCCTCCCTAAAAATTAAATCAAATTTCACACTACAAAAGCATTGAAATAAAAAAATAAATCTCATAATAATAGTTGTTTATCCTATCATGCAATGTGTAGAAATTTGTTCATGCATTTATGCAATATGTGTGACCAAGCTACCTTTACTTAACATGTACACAATATATTGTTGAATGTTTAGCAGAACACAAAACATATCCTAGTTGGTAACCACTCTTTTCTAAGTTGCTAAGAAAAAAAAACTTATGTCTATATTTTATATTATGCTCAAATAATTATACATAAATTATAAATGTGAAAGAAATGATAAAATTTTATAATCATCACACATTGAGTATAAAAATAAAGCTATTGTAATTATTGTGATATTAATATTAGGATTCAACTATGTAGCTTTTAAGTTAAACTCATTGACACACGTTTCATGTGTAGTAATTCACAAGAACCCATTTCTCATGAGAATGGATGGAACAAGTAACACATTGTATTTAGGTGATGAAACATAGGTAAATGAGTTTGACTAAAAAACTAGAGTTGAATCTTACTAACAATATCACAATTTTAGCATAGCTACTTATGATTTTTTAAGGTCAATAATTTGGATTATACTCTCTCTTAGGTACAAATGTTCTTCACTTATTTTGTTTGTCTCTAGTAGAATATTGGAATGACATAGAATACATGTTATGTTTATTAGTTAAAGGGTACTAGCTCAATGGAAGAGCACCTACTTTATAAGTAGGAGGATGGTGCAGGTTCGATTCCATCATTCCCTTATATGAATAAATTAATGATAAAATAGGTACCTAACAAATGGTTAAATAAATTTCCAAATCAATTATTAAATACATTACCACATAAACTACCAAATAAATTACCTAATCAACTATCAAATCAACTACCAATTGAACTACCAATAAGCGAATAAATAAATGATCAAATAAACTACCAAATACACTACCAAATAAATGATCAAATAAACTATTAAATAAATGACCAAATACACAACCAATTAACAACAATATATGATCAAATCAATCACTATAATAGTTTAGTCATAAACTTGGTTGCAAGATAAATGTCTAGCAATAAACTACCAATGGTCATGTGATCAAAATTAGTCACGTATCTACATTTTTTAGTGGTTACTTAGTCATATATTAATGTTTTTGTACTCATGGTGCTCTTCATGCTCATTCTCATGCTCATCTTGATCTTGTGAGTAGATTAGGATGTCATAAAAAGAACACTATCAAAAGCTGATCAAGAAATTTGTGGAATACCACATTCATAAGACTCATAAACATCGCTAGGGAATTTATGAGACCAAATGGTACCACTGTGAACTCATAGTGTCCATATCTTGTCTAAAATGTTGTTTTTTGGATATCACTCTCCACAATCCTTGATTGGTGGTATCCAAACTTCAAATAAATCTTGAATAATACAGAAGTACCTTGTAACTAATCAAAAAGATCATCAATATGTTCTTTATAGTGATTTTATTCAACTGTCTATAATCTATGCATAATTGAAAAGATTTATACTTCTTCACAAATATAACTAGTGTGCCCCATCTACTAGGATAGGTGTAGCCCTTCTCAAGGAGCACCTCCAACTGGATCTTAAGATCAATAAGCTCATTAGTAGTCATCCTATAGGGTACCCTCAAAACTGGTATGACTATAGGAACTGGATCAATATGAAAATCCACAGCTCTAGGAGGAGGCATACCAAGTAGCTCTAAACTAGGAAACACATATGCAAACTCCTAAAGAATAGGATGATCACCAAGTGATGATTCCTTCTCCTCCTCTTCCTTTGATCTATCATTAATAGTGATGGAAAATAGTTGACATCCTTTCTACATGTCCCTCTTAAGCTGCATAGTGGAAATCATGCAAAAGGATATAGGTCTCTGAATCCCAAATATCACTATAGGGGGTCCCATGATCATCAATGCATTCAATCCTGTTGTGTCAACAATCCAACTTAGCTTTGTGGTTGCAAAGCCAATCCATACCAATAACTATCCCATAAGAACCAAGAGGTGTTATGTGTAGGTCTACGATGGTGGTGTTATCACCAATTTGAGATAGATATTTTTGGACTAAAGATTCAACTAACACTCTAGCCCCTGAAGCTAACTCAGCATACCAATTGAGCTCTTGCCTACCTGCCACTAACCCACAGTGTTCCACAATTAATGGAGATATAAAAGGATTAGTAGCTCCTAAATTGAAAAGAATAGTACTACATCAAATCATACTTTTGGCCTCTATGACCATGGCTTGATGCCTAGCTTGCAATTATCAACTACTACAAAGACCTTGTGGGCTCTCCCCATATCCCCTATTGTAGGCTTAGATGCTACCATATGATTAATACCCATCCTCTATCCCTATGGCCAATCTTTAGCTAAATGCTCGAAACCACCAAATGTATAACATAGGCCTTGTGCCTAAAAATGTACTCCATATGGTATTGGGTACTAATGACCACCTATCTTTTTAGATCTACTAAACTCGCCCTTATTGAGCTACTATGTGTCTGTTGGAGGTGTAGATGAAACCTGTGAGAAATGATCTCTCCCGGGGCCCTATGGCTACCACTATTTGGGCTTGGTACCCTGATGACCCTATGATGGCCTCTATTTTTGGTTATGTTGAGATTGATGGGGAGGGGCCTTTTGAGCCCCTAATATATGTCTAGGGTCCCCCTTCCAATGGGATTTATGTTCTCCAAATGAATGTTTTAAAAGGGGTTTTTTTTCTGAAACTGATCTTTAATTCTTGTGCTCTACCATGAATCTACCCATAATTCCATTTGAATGACTTCATAGAGTGTCCCTAGGGAGGTTATGTGTACCTTTTTCACCAGAGAAGAATTCAATCCCTTAATGAATTGGTAGACTTGTAACTTATCATCCCTTATATACTCAAAATAAGGTAGAAGCTTTAGGAACTTAATCTTATACTATACAACTGAGAGTCCTTCGTGTCAGAGATCATGAAACTTGTCAACATGATGTTGTTTGTAGTGTTCTTACATATATCCTTCTCAAAACCTTTCCAAGAAGGTTTCCCACATGAGGGTGTTCATGAAAACTTCTCCCTTACACTCTTCCTTCTTCCACCAAGTGGTGACACCATCTCTCAAAAAATGGATTTCAACACGTGTCTTTAAGTTACTTCCATATGGATTTAATACAAAGAACCACTCTAAACTCATAAACCAAGACTCAGATACTATTCCATCGCTAGATCCATAAAAAATTGTGGCTTTATTCAAAGTAACTTTTTAATCTCATCCCCAATATCACATGGTGCCCTCTGAACTCTTTCTAGTGCTATAACAAGTGGTGGCTCTAGCATATACACTGAAACCTCATGCTCTACCTGCTCCTCTATCTGACTAGAGGGAAGAATCTTGGTCCTCTCTCTGAATGAGGCCCTATGCTCAACTAAAACATGTTTCTCTACTTGTTGAACTATTGGAGGAAGCCTCTTATAAGGTTCTAAAGAGAATTTAATATTTTTTGATTTGGGTTAGCTACTCGGGTGGAGGTCCCTCATCTCCTCTCGATACCTCAACCTCTTGTTTTGTATTTTCTTGTGTTGAGGCACTGGGTCTAGCACCTTACCCATGTCTACATACTTGTCTCCTAGTGGAAGAAATCCTAAAAATTCAACACAAAGTTTGAGTGAAACATGGTGGTATAAAAAGGCTCCTAGAGTTCAAACTAGGCTCTTATACCATAATGTTGTGTCCAAAATAAAGGCAAAATAAACCATTTAAAAAAAATACCATTTTCACTACACTAATAGTTGATATATTTTCTAAATGATGATTTGTAGGTTCATAGATTAGGTTGTGAGAGCCAACCTTAAATAATATTTATTAAATTAATTTAATTAATACCCCAAATCAAAAGTTGTCTCACAAATACTAAAGTTAAATACTTTCTTACCTTCTATTTCTTCAATGTCTTAAATATAACCCCCTTAATTTTAAAACCCATTGAGTAGATTTATTTATCAAAAACCCATTCTAACATTAAATTAATAATAAGGTAAGCCAAATATAAATACATACTTAGTTGAATATGTTAAATATGTGATTTAAATAAATACCTTATTTCTAATATCCTATTTAGCTAAATATTACTAGATTTTCATAAAGGCTATAGTTTATAATTATAACACTATTAAAAAAAACTTTACAGTAAAAAGAGTTAAAAACTTTAACACTTATAAAAAACTTAAATTTTCAATAAAAGTCTCTTTGAAATGAATTTAATTCAATAATAGAACTCAATTAAACTAAAAGTCAAGTTCTTTATTTAAATTTAAAAGCTAAAAGAAAGAACTAAATCAAATCTAAAACTCATTATTATATATCATTTAGATACTTTCTAAATAAAAAAGTCAAACTTAAAAGTAAAAATAATCATAAAATTAAATTAATTGTCACAAAAAGCTACTTTCCCACTTACACTAGTACATTTGGGGGTAATTTTTGATGACTGGCCAATTTGGCTTGTCAAATTCCTTTTTTTAAAACGTTGATCCTAATAACATTAAAATTTCAATGATAGTTAAGTTTGGCGTCAAACTTTTGATTGGTTGGGGATATAAACAAAAAAAAAAAAAAAAAAAAAACTTCATTTCATATCACACAAAAAAGTGTGGGTGGGAGGCTTCAGGCATGACCAATTAAGATATTTTCAGTGCCATCAAGGTAAGGTTGATGGATTCATTTTCATTATCCATGTCCTCTTCTGTTTGGCACTTGCTTTCAAGGTAAGGTCTCGTCATCTTCTATTTGCTTACTTAATTTCAACATAATGGTTGAAGGTATTTTTCATTTTTGTTGTAAGGGTTATGTTGGCTCCCGATTTAACAAAATTTGAACAATCAAGTATGCAAGGAAAAATTGCATCTATGGGCAGCTATCTCCAATAATGAACACAATTCACCAAGAACCTAAGCCAACTATAAGGCTACACTCCTTCTACACTTCAAGCTCTGCAAAACCTAAGCGAGTGAACCTTTTAGGATCCAATTATGTGACTAGTGCAATGAGCATAATCAGAATCCATAATAGCAAATGAAAACCCCTAAATCTTCTATACTTAACCAAGAATCACAAGCATGAAATAGCTAAGAACATGATTCATGAAACTAGCAAGAAAAGTGCAACTTAAACATTGAATAACTTTCAACATAAAAGGGAAAATTGATTTAATATGTTGATATCAGCAATACCCAGGTATGAGCAACTAAACTGAATGATCCTACAACTGATCAGTGTCTTATCTATTGGGCAATTACATTAATTACAACCATACATCTTCTAGAAATCTGTGACATAATTCCTACATCAAGATCCCTGATCTATCTTTCACCTTGTGAATAGACATTTGCATCAATATGAATCCCATACTTAGACTATCCTTTCATGAAATTTGAAAACCTTGTGATAAACATCAAGCAATTACATGGCTCTTTGATCCACAAGCAAGTCATTTCAACCACATGCACTTCTGAACAAAATGCAACCTAGTTTATGCTCTTTGTTCACAAACTAGAAGAAATTATAGATCCACAAACAGGAGACATGATTCAAACTGAATTTAAATCCCTTTACTGTTCTTTATTTGTTTTCCTTGAAACCAAATACATGAAAGATGTATAGAAATGACTTAGAAATCACCTAACAAATCTGAACTATCTGCATAAAACTTAAATGCTGCTCAATACAAGAGAAATGTTGGGTGTGTAATTTTCATAGCCTGAGCAGAGCTCCTAGAACTGAAAATTGAAAACCAACCAACAACCACCTTTTCAGAGGAAAAGAAAGAATATATATGAAGAGGGCAATTCCCGGATTGAATATGTAATTGACATGTGTATCCTCAGAATTCCCTCTCTTTGCCATGAAAAGACTCTCTCTAATCTCTCTCTTCAACTGGTGAATCAAATCCTTAACCAATTTGGCTATCAAAAGCATAAAGTATCTCAGAAACTTAATGGAATAATAACCACTTTTGATGCTAGATTTTAAATCACGATTAAGCCAAAAATTAGTTAAAAGGCCTCCAAAATGCAATACAATCTTCTCAAAATCATTTTTTCCACATTTTGGCCTCAAATAGTCTCCATAACTTCCCTCTAACCAATTCTGATACTCCTTGACAAATTTTTCCCACTGTGCTGAGAATGCCTCAAGAATCACAAATTGACTTACAATTCAAACCAGTGAATACTTGTGCACAATCTAACTTCATATTTGGAAAATTTAGATTCTCCCAGTTCCAACGGTATATTGGAGTGCATATTTTTCCCACTAGAAACCCCCAAAATGCCTATTTGAAAAATACTCCCCTGGCAGAAGGTTTAGGTCTGCAACTTTTTTTAAATTTTAAATTTTGAAAAATTTAAAATGTTCCAATGTTTGAACTTTAGAAAGAGGCCTTTTTTGATTTAAAATGATCTGACGTGCACTTTTTAGGAAAGATATTAAATTTTTTTAATCTTCTCAAACACTTTATATTTTTCCCTTATGCCTCCATCCGGGTCAACAAGCTTTGATCATCTTTTTGCCATGTGGCAACCTCTGATTGGTCGACCTCAACTTGCCACCTCATGGCCTTGTGGCGCTCATTCACTATTCCACTTTGCTTAACAATCGAGCACTTCTATGAAACAGGGATGCACTGGCCGTTCGATCCACCACGTGGTGCAATCTTATGCACTTGGCTGAGGTTCCTTGTTTTGGCACCACCTCACTTCAAGAATCCCCTGACAGATGCCACATGTCATGCTTTAATTGGCCCACTACCACATCATCATTTGCCCTAACCTGGTGCCACATGGCGCTCACCTACTATCCTATTTTTCTTAACGATTGAGCACTTTGATCAAGTGGGAATGTGCCTACCGCTCATCTCGCTATGTGTCATCATCTTGTTGCATCTGGATTTTGGGTGCCACATCATCGCAGTTGCATTTTCATTTAAAATTTTGAATTTGTTTCCTTCAGCTAACGTCATCTCTAGGGACCCTCCATGTGATCCTGTAGCTTTGCCTTTCAAAAAGGCCCTTGCTTATTTCATTTTACCTTTTGCATAGAAGTATATTTAAAGTGAAAAACACACACCCACTTATCAATGTGGAATAAAGAAATCCATGCGAATGATGCCTTCTTGTGTAACACCAAAAATCCTCAGAATCGCTACTTGACTTCTTTTTGTTTGTTGTGTGAGTTGGTTTTAGATTGGTGGCTGGGTCTGCTGCTTGGATTTCATTTAATGCATGTTGATCTTTTCAAGATGGCTCCCCTTGTAAATATAGCTCACACAGGCTCTTTTTAATGCTGTGAGCTTCTCATGCTTTTAACGATGGCTTGCCTTTGATCATGTGCTTCCCTGCAAAACGTGAATCATCCTTTGTCTGCTTGTTCAATGGCATATTCTGCCCTTCATTTGCTAGCTTTTTGTTGGCTTTCCCTGTGTGTGGAGCTTGGTGCGAATGGTTTTTTGTTCTTTGTTCTTGTTTCCACAGGATGGGTGCCCCTATTCCATATGTGTTTGCCTTCCCCTACTCACATGGATTTCTTGATTTCACTGATCACATGGATCTCCCTTTATACTAACGTGAGTTTCATCTCACTGTTAGTAGCTTCTAATTTGGCTGTGTGAACATCCCTTGGTTCTGCGCCTTCATTCTAATGTTGCAGGTATTGCCTTGACTTGTCCTTTTTTATGCGCGATCTCATTCTAATGTGTGGAGGTCCTTTTTGTTTGACTGTGTTCTGTTACTTGTTCTTGGCGTGGAGTTTTTACTTTGGCTAGCGGCTCTTCATTTATTGCATATGCGTGGATGGCTCTGCCTTTTATAAGCCATGGGAGATTTTTCTTTTAAATTGCCCTGTTCTCCTTTTCTACTGGTCACGACTTCTTGCTAGCTCTCTATTTTATTTTAGCCATGGCTAGCTTCTATTGCAATCAACGCTTTATACATGCGTGAGTTTTGACTTTGCTTGGTTGGACACTAGTCCTCTGAAGTGTTGTATCTAGTTACTTCCCCCCAATGCTCAAAAAAGAATAATGTTGATACTTATTAGCATATGGTAATGTTTGCCAACATTCCTTCTACTAGACTTTGAACTCATTGCAAGGAGGAAGAAAAATAAGCTTTGATTCAGCATTGTTTGGATCAAAGGTCTCCATTTCAAAGACTTTGGCCATATAAATCCAGGGAACAATACTCTCTGTCATATATTTTTTCACAAAAGATGCCTCAATTAAATCTAAGTATGAACTATGCTTCTCAAAATACAAGCGGCCATCTCATGGACAGATCAAGGTACTGGTTCCATGGATGGTAACCCATTTTAGAGTGACAAATATATTTAAAACTTCATGACAAACAATTGGCCTCAAAATGCATTCATTCATCCTCGTACAGTATTCTGATTTTTAAATGGTGATTAGTGCATAAGAAATTCATCTTTAAAGACTATCATCATTATAGAATATCATAAAACTTCACAGTATTTTTGTCAATCTAATGGAATCAGTCGAGCCCCACGTGGGTCCGGATAAATTTTTTTTTTGTTTGTTTCTGAACAACTGAATTCTCAGACTGATCCATTGACGTTTTAATATTCACCAGAATTGATTTCGAGCACTAATTGATCATTAGAATCCCATTTTATCATTTTTTGTCAATTGTCAAATTTGCGCTAGGAGGTCCTTTGACTGGCCTTAAAAACTGATCCAAACCTCTGACCGGGCTCTGAAACTTGGCACACTAACTCTCTGTTCCACATGCTTTCACATTGTCGAATCTCGTCTCATGAGAAATTTGAGGTCAAAAGATATTCGCTGTCAAAGTTAACCTCTCAGAACTACCCGCAAATAAATATGTCAGAAAACCATAAATTGGGTTCGGATTTGGCTTTGAAAATTGGGGAAACTGACACTTGGGAAGATGAAACTTGGAGCGTTGGTTCTCTGTCATGAGGATAATATGGATCTATGATCTGGGCTCATGATGAATAACAGGGCAAAAATGGCAGATGGTCAAAGTGGGCTACTTGGATTTTGCAGATTTAAATGGCAAGAAATTAATTTTTGCAAATGGAATGGACCTAGAAAAGTGTGCATATGGATTCGTCATGATTTGAAACTTAGCACACTTAAACTATTTTTAGAGAAAAAAATAGTGGTACAATTCATTCGATCTAGGAAATCATGGCTCTAAAGTTATGACATCATGAACAAGGGTTCCAACAAATCTGCAAATGTTGACACCAGTAAAAAGATTGAAATTGCATTTGGAATCATGTTTGAAAACTAATCAAACGGATTCATCATGAGCTAAAACTTGAAACATAACAAGTCTCTAACATTTACAATGCAATGCAAAAGGAATTTTAGCATTTTGGTCAATTGGGTCAAAGTTATAGCTTGTCAAATAGGGCTTCCCAGAATTGTGCAATGTGCATCAGCATGAAAACAGTAAACTGCCAACTTTGAGGGATTCAAAACCTAGTCAAACGAATTTGAAATGACTCAAAATTTGAAACATAGGCTCTCAAGTATGGACACTAGACACTCCCAAAGCAAAAAATCACAAAACATTACTGGGTGCAAGATATTCATTTGCAAACATGGCCTCTTGTCATTGTTTGACACTAAGGTGAAAATGCAGATTTGACACATGCTCAAAATGGGACTTCACGAATTGGCTCAAAATGTCAATTTATCATCATGGAACATTTAGAAAAACTGAATGGAAGGTGTTAGAATCATTAAACACCTCTTAGGCCTCAAAGGTACAGCCAGGTACATATGCATCAAAAAGCATTTATGGAGCTTGATTTTCTCAATGGTACTCAAAATTGGGGCTTTGATTTTGAGTCCCAACAGGTTCAAGGTAATTTTTGTTTGCAACTTGCTTAATTTTAGGGTAAGGATCATGGTGATTCAGATATTGTTCATATTGCCCAATTTCTCAATTGGATTCTGTAAAGACCTAGCCATTTAAGATTTTTAAGTGTTTACTGAACCAAAAAAGTGCCCTTGACTATGATAACAAAATGGGTCTATGCCTTCATGGTATAGAACAAAGCCATATTCTCTACACAAGACTCTAAATGGTTGTCATGTAATGTTATTTTTGTCACTGGTTCCCTCGACTCTGTTACTTTGGTGAAGACCAAAATGTTAGAAAATAGAAAGAATTAAAAATGCAAATCAAGAACATAATAATGAAATTAAAGGCAATATTGAATGAGCAAATATGATAAACCTAGGATACAAGACCTCATAAATGTCTAAAATACACTTGATATTGTAGTTGCACTTGGACTTGGACGTCTTACACCTTTTAATATTCATTTGCGACTTTCTTTTGCATCTTCACTATATCGGAAAGTATTAATTGATTGAACCTATTAGACTATAGAGATTGGTGGTGATGATGATGATGATGATGATGATGACGACAATGACAATATGATGATGATGATGATAGTCATAGTGACAATCATGATGTTGACAATGGTCATTCTGACGATTTGGATGATGATGGTGATAATGATGTTCATGATGATGAGATGGATGAAGAAGATGATCAATGAAAATGTATTAGGTGTTGATTACTTATAGTATGTTTTTTGTAGAGACAACCAATTGAAAAATATACAATGTTATGTTTTTGGCGATGTATGCATATTGTTCATGTTATGTTCTATGCATAATTGGTAGCATCAATATCATGTAATTTGTAACTAACTTAAGAAAAATGATTTACTCATGCAGGAAACTATACCCCTTGAATGAGGATCATGCAAAATAACATGGATTGAGAGGTATAAGTTTATTACATGTTTGCTTTGTCTTTAACTTTGACATTAACTTTAGGAAAAATTCATCAATATTAGCCTTATTTTATATCTTGATATTTCATTCCTTCAACTATATCTCATTTGATGGGCCCCAGGTACCACCAAATAGGTATCTGTCAACTTTGTTTTCCTCAAGTGAGGGAAACATAGGAATAAAAGAGGACAGTGAGACATGTAGTAGGTCTATGAAAGAGAGACAAACTAGAGGGCAAGAGATTAGAAGAAAATTCAATAAATGCATGGAATTTTTCCTTTCTTAAGGGGGGTCTGTTGGATACAATTGTTCAATTGTGTGTTGTCTTTGATGTTACACAAATGTCATATAAGTCATCAGACAAAGTCTACCAAGCTCAGATGGTCAGCAAGGCAAAACACAGAGCCTACCGAGCTTTCAAGGTTAAACAAGAAATTTAGTTGTTACCGAGCTTTCAAGGTTAAACAATAAATTTAGTTGTTACTGAGCTTTCAAGGTTAAACAAGAAATTTAGTTGTTACCAACCTCACTCAGTCATCAAAGGGAAATATGGCAGATTTAATTCTTACCGAGCTCTCATGGACAACAAAGTTCTTATTGAGTTAACTTGGTAGCCAAAGGATTTTGCAGATGTTGCAATGTTAACCGAGTCAAGATGGTTAACTTAGGAAATTATTTCTAGAAGCAGTATTTACCGAGTAGGGTCAGCCAATGAAGGATTTCATTGACTTATGAAATAACGTTTATTTTTTTAAAGTAATATTTGTAGCCAACTGATGTATGGTTTATTGATAAATGTAACTTATGAATGAGTTGACTTGATAATCTAAATGGAATATATGAGAAGTCAAGTTGTGAATTCTAAGTGCAAGAGATGGATTTGATGTAATATGAATGAGAAGGATGACTGATTATTGTGAAAGAAAATTTTGAAGGATGATCAGAGATCATTGAGGAGCAACAAAGATATATTTGATCGAAAAGGATCTAATAAGTGCAAAATAGAGATCTGTTGCATCCTATTCAAGTCAATTTATTGTTACTTTCTAATCATTGTAGCAGTGATTTCAAATCTCTTAACAGAGTTGGTTTAACAACCATTTTGTAAATCCTCTAACAAGGTGACAGTTCAGTTGAATTGTTCTAAAGACCTCTAACAAGGCCACTTCTAACAGGGTGATAAAATCCTCTAACAGGATCACACCTAACAGTGTGTATTGTAACTTTTAATAGGGTTGGCTCCTAAAAGGGCTCACTTTAGAAGAGTGAAAATTGGTAACTAGTTACTTGGTGGTTTTTCCATATTGGGTTTCCACGTTAAATTTGGTGTCTCATGTGTTCATTTTATTTACAATTGCATGTATGAATGCTTGAAGATCAGTAACAAGTTAATTTACCGAGTTACAACATTTTTTTAATGTTTACCAAGTATCAATAGTAACTAGTTATTTAAGACATCTAAGGGATCTGTGGATTAGTTTTTGTAGTAACTGATTCACACCCCCCCTCTCAGTTACTCCATCTATAATCCCAACAATTGGTATCAGAGCTCTTGGTGCTTTTAGGAAAAGATTTCAAAGATCTAAGCTAAAGATTAGGATGTCTTACAAGAGGGAAATTACAAGACTTAACAGGGACAAGTTCTCAGCATGGCAAGGATTGATGAGACTTCATCTGGCTTCTATTGGTGATTCAGGACTGAAGTATCTTGATGAAAAATATGTAAAACCTACTAGTACATTATCTATCAATGATATTACTGAAAAGAAGACTCACAACAATATGATGATAGATATAGCATCTGCTTTGAGTTATGAAAAATTTGATGACATCAAGGATTTCAAAATTGCATTTGAAATATGGAACAAGCTAAAAGAGATCTATGGAGGAGATGATAATGTGAGAAGAGCCAAAGTAGAAAGTTTGAGAGGAAAATTTGATCAAATGAGGATGAGAGAGGATGAAAACATTGCAAAATATGTTGAAAGAATTAAAGCATGTGTTAGTGCAATTAAAGCATCTGGAGGAGATATCAAAGAGGAGATAGCTATAAGTAAATTTCTTAGAACTCTACTTCCTATTTATGCAATTAGAGTCTCTGCAATTCAAGAAAGAAGATGTGAAGCAAATCATAAGATAAATTTAGAGGCCATAGTTGGAAGATTGACTGCATTTAAGCTAGATAACTATGATAATTATGTTCCATCTGCCAAGAACATTGAGTCAACATTTGAAGCCAAGCTTTCACTCAAAGAAAAAGGCAAGAAGATAAAAGATCCTCAATCAGATAGTGATGAAGAATCAAAATAGAGTTTAGACAATGATCTTGAGGTGATTGAAGCTCTACTAGGAAGGAAATATTCAAAAGGAAAAGGGAAATACAAAGGTAAGGTTCCTCTAATCTATTTTTCTTGTGAAGAAATTGGACATATTACTGCTAGGTGCCCAAATAAGTAGAACAAGAATGAGAAGAAAGGTCACAAATGTAATGACAAGAAAGACTTCAAATCATTCAAGGATAAAGGTAAGAAAACATGTTTCATGGCTAAAGATTCTAATGATTCTGATGATGAAGAAGAAGATGAAATTGTTTACAAAGCTGTAAAATATGAGTCTGATAATGATGAAGAAATGACACTCATTTCTCATATGAGAAGAAATGATACATGGATTATAGATAGTTGTTTTTCTCATCACATGATTGGTGATAAAACTAAGTTTGAACATTTTGAAGACTATGATGGTGGCAGTGTAAGATTTGGTAACAATGAACCTTGTTGTATAAAAGGAAAAGGAAGAATCTCATTGACTAGGGAACTTGTATGTGATAATGCATATTGGGTAGAAGGACTAAAGAAAAATCTATTGAGTGTGGCACAACTACTCAATAATGGATCTAAAGTAGAATTCATGCATGGAAAAGCAAGACTTCTAGATGGAAAAGGTAAACTGATTGGATTAGGCACTCAAATAAAAGGTAACTTATTTTATCTTGAACTTGGTGAATGTTCATGTGTTATTGCTCAAATTGAAGAAAGTTGGTTATGGAATAGGAGGTTATGTCATATAAGATTTGAAAACTTGATAAAAATCAATAAATTCAGGAAAGTAAGAGGCATTCTTCACATAAAAAAACCTGAGGTTGGTCTATGCAAGAATTGTCAAATTGGCAAAATGGGAAAGACTAGCTTTAAAAGCAAGAACTATCAGTCTAAAGAAATTCTAGAAATTGTGCATACTTATTTGTGTGGACCTATTGGCATTGAAAGTTATACTGGTGAAAAAAATTCATTCTTTTTGTTGATGATTATTCAAGAATGATGACTGTCATGTACCTGAGAGAGAAATCAAAAGCATTTGAAAATTTCAAATGGTATTTCGCCAGAGTAGAAAAGGAAATAGGAAAAAGACTAAAATGCTTAAGGTCTGACAAAGGTAGTGAATTCATTTCACATGAGTTCAGTAACTTTTGCATTGAAAGGGGAATCAAAAGATAGGTTTCAGCACCTGGAACTCCTGAACAAAATGGAATAACAGAAAGAAGAAACATATCTATCATGGACTGTGCAAGAACCTTAATGATTGAGAAAAACATTGCTATCAAATACTAGAAGGAAGCTATTAACATTGTAGTTCATACCTTGAACTGAGTACAGCTGAAAAAAGGACTCTTTCAAAACCCTCTAACCCAATGTAAGTTACCTAAAAGTATTTGGAAGCAAATGTTACATTTTGAAAGAATCTAGAAAAGGTAAATTTGATGTAAAAGGTGATGAAGGAATATTTTTGGGATACTCTTGCAAAAGTAAAGCATATAGATGTTTGAATTTATCTACTCACAAAGTCATAGAAAGTGCACATGTGAAAGTTGATGAGTTTGCAGAAAGAACTGAAGAAGAAAGGAAAAGGGAAGCTGAAGATTATAGGAGATTTGTTTACATTGAACCTGATACAATGCCAAATACACCTGTCAATTAGGAATCTTCAACTCCTGAGTCTTCAGTAACCAAGTCGCAGGAAGCTCAAACTGAGCTAATACCTACCGAGTTGCAAGAACTTGAGTTGCAAATAGAAGCTACCAAATCAACATCTACTGAGCCCAAACAACCAGAATCAGAACCAGAAGTTGAAGCACAAAAGGATAACAATGCAAGTCACTTAAAAGGCAAGGATCCTATGTTAGCCAAGTATGTCAGGAAGCTTCATGCACCAGATTAGATCATTGGAGATAAATCAGAAGGAACAATGACAAGAAGTAAGTTGAAAAGCACTTGTTTACTTACTGATTTTGAACTTAGAAATGTCAAAGATGCACTAGACAATGAAATTTGGATTGAAGCTATGAATGAAGAGATAGAACAAATAGAGAAAAAAAAAACATGGACTCTTGTACCTAGACCCAAAGACAAGAATGTGATTGGAACTAAGTGGGTATTAAAAAACAAGTTAAATGAAGATGGTAAGGTGTCAAGGAAAAAAGCTAGACTGGTATGCAAAGGATACTCTAGAGAAGAAGGTGTAGACTATGTAGAAAAATTTTCTCCTATTGCAAGATTGGAAGGTGTCAGAACCTTACTACAATATGCTACATACAAAGGATTTAAACTTTATCAGATGGATGTCAAGTCAACATTTCTTAATGGCATATTGGATGAAGAGGCTTACATTGAACAACCTAAAGGTTTTGTTGATCTAGACAAAAAGGACATGGTCTGCACATTGCATAAAGAATTTTATGGTCTAAAACAAGCACCTAGAGCATGGTATGAAGGACTACATAACTATCTTATTCAGATTGATTTTCAAAGAACTAATGACAATAGTAGTTTGTACATAAAGGAAGGACCAGATAATAAGATTATTTTGGCAGAAATATTTGTAGATGATACTTTGTTCATAGGAAATGATGATCTTTGCAAAAAAATTTCAAAAAAAATGAACAAAGAATTTGAAATGTCAATGTTTGGAGAAATCAAATTCTTTGTTGGTCTTCAAATTCATTAGAGTAAGAATGGTATCTACATCACTCAATATAAATACATCAAGGAGATACTAAAAAAGTTTGGTATGGAAGACTACAAACTAGAACTCCTATGTGTACTAGATTAAAACTTACTAAGGATGATGAATCAAAGGAAGTAGATCAAACATTGTGTAGATCTACAATTGGAAAATTGCAATATGTAGTGCACACAAGACCAGACATTACTCTTGCAGTAAGAATTGTAGCAAGATTCTCAACAAAACCAAAAGAAAATCACATGATGGCAATCAAAAGGATCATGAGATACTTAAAAGGAATTGAAGATTATGGATTATGGTATAAACTTGGAGGAAATCTGGATTTAAAAGTGTTCCCTAATGTAGATTGAGCAGGGAATGTTGATGAAAGAAAGATTACAAGTGGAGGAGCTTTCTTTCTTGGAAAGAGGTTGGTTTCTTGGACAAGTAAAAAGTAGAATTGTACATCCCAGTCCACAACATAGGCTGAATATGTTGCAGCAGTAGTAAACTACTCAAACATTGTGTGGTTTAAACAATTATTGGAAGGTATGAAGCAAGAAATCAAAGAACTTGTTGTTATTTTTTGTGACAACACAAGTGCAATTAACAATTTCAAGAATCTAGTGATGCATTCAAAGACCAAGCATATTGCTATAAAGTATCACTTTGTTAGAGAATTGGTACAAGAAAAGGAAAACAAATTGGAATATGTCCATACAAAGGAAAAAATTGCTGACATATTCACAAAGCCTTTACCTAAGGATGCATTCTTGTATCTAAGAGGTAAGTTAGGGGTCATTCCCCTATCTCAAGCTCACTAGAATACAATTTTAGTGATGCATCAATAGGAACAGAATTGAAGATCTATTAATTGATGCAGCAAAGCAATGAAGACATTGCATATGAATTAGTACATCAGGTACAATGCTATTCATTTGATTTTTGTTTTCTTTGGCATGTGTTGTCAAAGAGGGAGAGTATACTGTCATATCTTTCTAAAATTTGCAAAAATAATAAGAGTTTTTGTAAGAGACAGAGATTATTATGAAAGAGGGAGATTACTGTATTTGAAGAATAGGGTGAAGTATTCTGTCAGTAAAGACCTATTTTCAAATTTCATTCTGCTATGACATGTTGTGTTTCCATCAATGCCAAAGAGGGAGATTGTTGGATACAATTGTTCAATTGTGCATTGTCTTTGATGTTACACAAATGTCATATTAGTCATCAAATAGAGTCTACTAAGCTCAGATGGTCAGCAAGGAAAAAAGCAAAGCCTACTGAGTTTTCAAGGTTAAACAAAAAAATTAGTTGTTACTAAGCTTTCAAGGTTATACAAGAAATTTAGTTGTTACTGAGCTTTCAAGGTTAAACAAGAAATTTAGTTGTTATCGAGCTCACTCAGTCATGAAAGGGAAATATGGAAGAAATAGTTCTTACCGAGCTCTCATGGACAGTGAAGGAATTTAGTTCTTACCAAGTTAACTCAAAAACCAAAGGATTTTGTAGATGTTTCAATGTTAACTAAGTCAAGATGGTTAACTTAGGAAATTATTTCTAGAAGCAATATTTATCGAGTAGGGTCAGCCAATGAAGGATTTCATTGACTTATGAAATAACGTTTATTTGTTTAAAGTAATATTTGTAGCTGACTGATGTATGGTTTATTGATAAATGTAACTTATGAATGAGCCAACTTGATAATCTAAATGGTATATATGAGAAGTCAAGTTGTGAATTCTAAGTGCAAGGGATGGATTTGATGTAATATGAATGAGAAGGAAGACTAATTATTGTGAAAGAAAATGTTGAAGGATGATAAGAGATCATTAAGGAGTAGCAAAGATATATTTGATTGAAAAAGATCTAATAAGTGCAGAATAGAGATCTATTTCATCCTATTCAGGTCAACTCATTGTTACTTTCTAATCATTGTAGTAGTGATTTTAAATCTCTTAATAGAGTTGGTTTAATAGCCATTTTGTAAATGCTCTAACAAGGTGACAGTTTAGTTGTATTGTTCTAAATACCTCTCACAAGGCCACTTCTAATAGGGTGATTAAATCCTCTAATAGGGTCACACCTAACAGTGTGTATTGTATCCTTTAACAGGGTTGGCTCCTAACAGGGCTCACTTCAGAAGAGTAAAAATTGGTAACTAGTTAATTGGTGGTTTTTCCCATATTAGGTTTCCACGTTAAATCTGGTGTCTCACGTGTTCATTTTATTTACAATTGCATACATGAATGCGTGAAGATTAGTAACAAGTTAATTTACCGAGTTACAACATTTTGTTTTATGTTTACCAAGTATCAGCAGTAATTAGTTATTTAAGACATCTAAGGGATCTGTGGGTTAGTTTTTTTAGTAACTGATTCACCCCCCCCCCCCCCCCCCACCATCTATAATACCAACAAGGTCATGTTCTTATGATGATGAGACAAAGGGTGACATCAAGGTTCCCTTGAGGTACACACATCTTGAGAAAGAATGGGTGCCCAAAGAATTACTCCAAACTAACACTATTTTTGTGTTAATGAGAGGATATATTGCATAGCTCCATCATCAGCACATGGTTTGGGCCTATTTTCAATGGATTTGGGCCAAAAGCAACAGGCAACATTGTAGGTTTTAAAAATAGTACACATCTTGGGTCAACTAATAAGCAACCTAATTGCATTTTTAAGTCACGTAAGGGAAATCGTTACAAATAAGTTTAGGGGAAGAGTTGCTAATAGATTACAATTTGAATCACATAGATACAAAGAATGTTACTATCATGGGACTTGCAAATACTGTATATGTAGAATTTAAACTAATTACTTCCAATTAGAACTATAATATACAATATACCATTTTAATAATATATATTTTTTCTAAGTGGACTATTCCTTTGATTATGCTAATGTTTTTATATATTCTTTGTCACAAGGTGACATGGTCAAGCCATCAGATGGCAAAGGCAGGGATGTTGCTCCCACCCCTTCTCTAGTGTGGTTAAATCTTCTGTATAAAAATTAATGCAATTATAATTTTACAAAATGTCATATTACTATGTTACTTTCATGAAGGTTTTGGACTTGTTTAGATTATTTTACTAATTTTTTTTATCACAATTTGATCCATAGGGAAAGGGAAAGGAAAAAATTGGACAACAACAATTACTTGCTAATATGATAGCCACTGTATTATGTGGCAATGACATCACATATAGTAGTGACCCTGTTCGCTTGTGTAAAAAGACCCTGAAGAATGTCAATCTACAAATTCTTGGTCTTATGATGGATCCACATCAATAGAAGAAAAAGAGGCCACAAGAAATGAATTATGCCATAGAGCATACTATCTAGAAGTAAGCAACAGTGAGTCTTTTTCTAGGATGATAGTTCAATAAAGCTTTATGTTTTATACTAATTTATGGATCATGAACCACAATATGTATGTTTTGTTACAAGATTTTTTGAAACCACACCAAGTTCTTCTACTTGATGAGGGTACTTGTGTCTGTCCTACAAGTATGTGATTTCAATTCTCAATCACCAAAAGAGACATTATTTTGTTCATGACTATTATTGATAGTTTTATATATTACTACTATCATGTTCACCCTTCTCCTTTAGTTAAACACTTGTATTCATTCTTTGAAACTTAAGATTGATATAATCCACCATCCATACTCTATAGTTGATACTCATTCCTAATATGTTATCTTAGCTATATGTGGAAAACTCATATATCTTTTCTAATTATAATTGTTGAACATTTATGATGATATAGTCTTAAATGTATATCCTCTTGACTAATTCCATGTCTATGAGCTTGTGATGATATCATTTTGATATCTATGTTGTACATAATAATTGGTCTAAAAATTTCTATCGTTGTCTCTGATATGATTCCATTCTCATTGTCATAAAATAAGCCTTTGAAACTTTCTATATATGTCTTTGATATCTCTATTGCTCCTTATTGATAATGTCCTTGATGTATTGTATCATTTTATTAAAATGTGGGAAATAGGTACAAATAACTTACAAAAATCAATTACAAGAGACATCTTTCCTTAAAGTCTCAAATAACACTTAAAATTAATAATGATTGATGTAAGAAAAATAGTCTATGGTACCACCTTTAAATGATTGTTCTTATGTTATACAATTGATATGTATATGACAACAATGCCACTACTATCTCTGATTAAACAATTAGGTATATGTAAGATGATTTTGGTTTATATATCTGCACTTAGTCTAATGCAAAAATGTTAAAATTATCTCTATTGTTTTTGATATGATTGATAACAATTATGCAAGGATGATCTTTAATTTGAACTATGCAACTAATGAGATTGGTAGTTGTCTTTGATATGATAGTGTAAGTAAGCTAAAATCTATTCCTACTCTTACTATAATTACTATAGCCCATAGTGATGCCTTTTCTATTCTTCATATGTTGATGAAAACTTACAAGTGTTCTCAATGATGCTATCACTATGTCTGATTTTGATACTTAAACATATACAATTATCTTTCAAACATTGATTATTATGATATGATGATCTACTAGTCCTAAAACATTTCTATAGGACTGGTTCTACTTATAGTGGTATAACGCTTACCCTCGACTTGATAATATTTATTTGTAATGACTCATGGGTGGAGAGTTTCTCTCGATAGTGATGCAATTATTATTTATTATTTATTATTAAATTCTATTAGATGAAAATAGGGGAAATGATAAATACATTGTATATATATGATTTTTTTTAGGTGTTGATGATTTCCATATGCCTACTTCCATGAGGCCGATCAACACTCCAAGATTTTTGACTGTAGGATCGACAACAAGGAGCATGTAAACATCCACACTTTTTGCAATTAGAGATGGTAAATCCTTGTTTTGCTACACTTTTTTATGTGTTAAATATGATAATATTTGTACTTTATTGTTCATTTGATTATATTATGACATTGATTAACTTTTTATGTGATAGGCACACCTTGTCATGTTGATGATAGAACTGATACTAGTACTGCTGATAATTTACCAGCCTTTCCTAGAGTAGCCCATGTTACTTGTACTAGATCATTGGAGGCATCATTGTTGATGGCCATGAAAGATATGTCTCCCTTAAAATTTCCTAAGCTTCTAGGTACTTTAAAATTATAATTATTTAGAGTGTGATTGTTGTTTACTTATTCATAACTCATTTTCAACTAATGATGTAGTGATGATTTTGTAGGAAACAATCTTTTTTATGAAACTTTTTATGATTTAACATTAAAGATATTTGGGCCCACATTATGTAAAAGGTACATAGCTTGATATAATGGGTTGTTACATTTCCGTTCATCCTTGAACTAATTTTTTATCTAACAATTTTTTTTTTTGTTAAAAGCTTGACTGAGCAAGCCCCTAAATTAAAAGATCATCTCATAAAAACTATGGAAGATTTCTTTGGTCAAAATATTTTGAATAGATCCCAACTTCTAAATAAAGCTTGCAAACATCTAAAGACTATATGAGAGACCAGTACAGAAGGGCTCTAAAGCTCAACCCAAAGTATGTGTCCTCATATTGTACTGCCACAGCTGGAGTGAAAAGAAATCATTGAAGATACAAAAGAGAAGAGCTAAGGGATAAAGGAATTAACCCACCACCTTAAAAAAATAGGTATGTGTCTCATAAACTTTAGTCTCTCATCTATTCCATCTTTCCAAGAGAATCTTCAACATCTCATGAATGCATACCAACCTTCAAACACACATGCACACCATAACAAGCCTTTGTCACATTTTTTTTTCAAGAATGCTGATTCACTATTTTTGCTTGCAACAACACTTAACATGTTGATTTGTGGTCAACACTTCTCAAGGAGCAATGGTTGTGAAATGATTTTAGTTAAAAATAGAACTCTATTAAACTAAAAGTCAAGTTCTTTATTTTAAATTTAAAAGCCACAAGTAAGAATGAAATTAAACTTAAAACTCATTGATATAAATCATTTAGATACTTTTTAAATAAAAGAATCAAACTTCAAAGTAAAAAAAATCACAAACTTAAATTATTTGTCACAAATGCTTTATAACATAACTCCTTATACAATAAATCAGTTTTCACACAAAAAATTAATTTAAAAAATATGTGTAAATAGATGATTATTAAAATTATTTTAACAAAAGTCATGCCTTTACTTTTAAATTTAGAAGTCTAATATTCTCTCCTACTCAATTTCTATAATAACCTAATTCAGGTTCCTAATACCTTATGAGATTCTTTACCATTTCTTCATTTTCTTTTATCCTATTTTTTCAACTCTCTCCTAAACCTAATTCAAAATCAGGGTTAGGGTTAGAGATATTCTCTTCTAATGATTTCCTAGGGTTTTAATTTGGTATTTTTTTTTCTATTGCAAGATTTTTTTGTTGCTCTTGTAGGTTAATGATATTAAGATCTACATGGCTGTCGTGAAGTGTTTGTGTTAACTCTTTTTTTGAATTTCAATCTATTCTTTTATTTTTCTATATTGTTTTGATTTAAACTCTCTCTTTTATGGTCTTGTTACTAAATTTTTGCAGGCCAGATTTGGTAAAATGATGATGTTAATATAAATTATAAAAGAAGATAAGGGGTTTAAGTAAAACTACAGGCCTAGTTCCCTTCTATTTTTATGTGAAATTGTTGTAGGTTCTTTATTCTATTGTTTTCCTTTTCTTCTTCATGTTGTAGCTTCTAAGTTTCACTTGTACTGATCTTTGTAGAAATCTAGTCCATTTTGATGAATTTGCAGGCCAAAACAAACTAGAATAGCTCTGCATGGCTGGCGGTCTCAACATGGCAATAATGTCAAATAGTGTTGGGTGTTGAGTAGGGTGATGTGTCTTTTTTCTTTATGCACCCAAATGGGAAGGAGAGAAAAATGTGTAGGGATCTATTGTGTATAGACATAGATGCATTGTCGTAGGGGGGATTGTTAGGGCTTGGCCCACATCCAAAATATCCATTCCTTTTTATAAGGAACATCAAACTAGACCCTTCAAGATTTATATTATACAAAAGTTTCATCTTTTAAAATATAATATTCATTTAAAAAAAATATTTTTGCACTAGTGAAATTATCTATTATATATTAATCAATGACCAGAGTATGATCCTATTGGGTAGTTGAAATAAAAATCTATTTAAATCTTTATGTCCTCATAGTAGAAATTATGAATTTATTTTTGGTTTAGTACTTTCTCCACTCACATTATGTATGTTTATATATTTGTAAATATATTATTTTGGATCTCTTATGATAAATATTTAGTTTATTAGTTTAATCATTATATTTTCTTGTTTATTAGATTGTGTATCTATATTAGAGGAATAACCATCAACAAGTTCATGGGAGTTTTAATGTTCATCTTAGTTTTTTTGTCTATTTAATTCCATAGGATAATGTCTAACATATTTATAGAGAACTCTATTCATATAAATATTTTCTATTTTATTCTATAACATCATTAAGTAAGAAAACATAAAGCATACAAAAAAGTATGTTTTAGATTTTTTTTTTAAAATAAGAAATATATTCATGCTTTTTTGAAACTAAGAGGGATCCACATTTTAAATAAAACATGTAAGAGTGATGTATTCTAGTTTCCATCTTAAAAAAATATTCAAACTTTTGGGACTAGGAGTGACTCATATTGAGAAACAAAACATAATAGTAATAGTTTGCTTGGAAAAATCATGTAGAACTAACCTTACATGTACCTTTTAATAAAATTCTTATTTGAGATAATATATTGATTAAATATTGATATCACAATTTTCATGATACTTTAAACTTTCAAATTTGTAAATAAACTTGTTTGTTTGTAACATGATTTAGATAAGTTCAATTATTAAATTAAAACACCTAATAGCTAAATCTTTGCATTCTTCATTTTATCTAGGAGGCTTTAAGTAAAATATCTAGTAATATTTTCTTAACATATCAATTCTCTTACAATATAAGACAAGAGGGTAGCAATCTTTACCTTTTCATTTTATTTTTTCACAATGAATAATCAAATCTTTAGTAATAGAAATATACTATTTAAAATAGAAACAGAAAACAAAAGAAATAAAACTTCTTCTTTCATTTCATCATAACAAAAGAAATAAAACTTCTTCTTTCATTTCATCATAGGGAATAAACTTGCACATACTTTTTTTGACTTTTATTTTAAAAACCATGGGTACTAAAGCCAAGTTTTTTTAATAGCAATACATTTTATTCATTTCTTTTAAAATATATAGCTCAAAGAAATATATACATAATATTTTTCTTTTAATGGCAACAAGCCCCCATTTTTAAAAGAAAGACTGAACTTTTGCTTTAACAAATCTTGCAAGGTAAACTAAAAGTGCCCAATAATGAGAGACTCTCCCATATCATATTACAACAAGACATGTGTATCTTAACAAGGAGCAACATTAATAGAAAAAACATTTCACCCTTAGTTTTTAAAAATATTTCCATATAATGTGCAATAAAATTAGAAATACTATGCCATGGAAGCTCACATCCCATCCTAGGCCTTTACAAGGCCACCCTTGAGCTAGGAGAACTATATACCAAACTAGGGTATCAAAATCATATCACAACACAATAATAACACAAAAACTTGTGAATTATACAATATAACACATAAACTCCCATTTACCCAAGGCTTCACTATGACCTTCAATGGTCTACAATGGGGTGGAGAGGGACATCACAAAGAGGAGAAGCCACAATTATCAATAAGAACTATTTCCATTATAAGGAAAATAAAATACATATTTTCTCATTCATATCAACCCTTAAACCCTTATGACCTCCAAATAAGGCTTTCCTTAAAGCTCCCCTTATGCCCCCCATATACAAAGTGGCACAAGGAGCCCATACTTCTTTCTGACATCCCTCTCCTCCATGAGGAGAGACTCTACACTAAAAAGAGTATCCTCCCCTCACCCCCAAGTCCAAGGAATACATATGCCTTGATATAACCAAATGGAAATCTATATAGAAATGATACTAGCACCCTACATTTCATACAACATCTTCACAAAACATACATACTAAAAAACACAATTACTACACTATTAATGACTAGAACATAAAAATGGAAGATAGGTGATGAAGAGCTCCCTCCCAATCCCTTCAAAAAGCTCTTACTCCTAAGCTTGTCTCTAAAATTGGAGAGTGGGGAATGAGTTAACCAATAATGGAGGAACCCCCTAAAAGGGCTCTACACATTTCCCATAACCCTCTTAGTGGAAGTGTGGGCTCCCATGGGTCCCTCTTCCCAAGTCCTTAAAATTTATATGTTTGGAAACTAAAAAAGGTACTCAAGAAAGGGGGAAAAGGCCTTTAGCACAAAATTCGAAGGTTTCCCACCTAAGGTCATGCTTCTAGAAGTTGATTTTAATCTATCTTGAAAGAACAACTTTTGGAAGGCCTCCCAAGTCAACTAACTGTTGTCTTATGGTTAAAATTGACCCTTACCAATAGGTATAACAATTGGTCTTGCTAAAAGAGGCCTAACTCAACCCTAGGTACTCATATGAACCTCCAAAAATCCTCCTAAAACTTACATACTAATTTCAGGAGATTAGACACATCTTAGGGTGTTAGCATGAATGTCAATGCTATCACTATGTGGAAGCATTTTAGAACATTGATATGATGTATTCATGATTATGTTTGTCATTGATGACAACATAGTAGTGAGTTTGTGAAGACTGACAGAGCAGTAGACTGTGATCTTTGTATTAAGAACAATACATTAGTCATCTATTGATGCACAGTGTCCAAAGTATACTACAATATATGTTTGTTACAAGGGTAAGTGCATGAAACCTGAACTGATAGTATACAAAAAATATTATTGATCTATAGAGAACTATATGGAAACTAAGTATTAGGAAAGAAGTTAATATTATGTGATTTTTGTAGCTCATCACAAATATAATGAAAGGTTGCACAATTAACTGGAGATAGTAAAATGGCTAGTGATGACATTAGAGAATGTGCATGTACAGAAGTCACACGAGTAAAAGTCTGCTTATGAATGTGAGCCAACAACACTAATTAAATGTGTATTCATTTAATTGATGTATTATAATTAAGTGGGAAGTTGACTCAAGGATTTATTATTTGGCATGGGATAAAGGAAATAAATTTTCCATGTTTAAGATAAGAGACTTGTGAACTATTGAGAAAGCATAGTGCTAAAGAAGCAGAGTGATTTACCTATGCATGTAAGTGACCTTAAGGGTTATTATTATTGAGAACTAAGTTCTAGATCTGATTGCATGGTTTAAAGGAGAATTCTAACATACTGGACAATGGAAGAAGTAAAATCTTGTTTCACATCTATTATTTTGAAAGTAATAGTATTGAGGTCAATTAGACAGTAGGTTCATTGATCTGATCTTGAAGCTATTAGAATAGTGGGTTCAACTATCTTACACAACTCCTAACAAGGTTGGCACAACTCCTAATAGGGTTGGGATCTCCTAATAGGGATTCAAAGTCTCCTAACATGGACTTTTTGTACTAAATATTGTAATAGACTCCTAACTGGGTCCATCCTCTAAAAAGGAATATTTATATTAGTACATCATCTTGTGGGCATAATTCCCACCAGGGTTTTCCTTTTGATCAATGGTTTCCCTAGTCAACATATTTGGTGTAATTGTTTATGTGCATCTTTGTATGGTTGTTGTTTACTTTTGTTGAATGGTTAAGTTTGTTTAAAGAGGATAAATGCTTTAACTATTGGATAACTAATTCACCCCCCCCACCCGTCTCAGTTATCTTGGTGGACTATTGTTTCTAACATAGGATTCTCTACCTAGACGAGTCACATGAGATGTCTAGTAGGTTTCTATTGTTAAGGTAGGGTTCACATGTTTCCTAAGTAGACATGTCATACACAGAACACATGTTCAAAGTGACATTAGAATTACACATCACAACACACATGACATTGTCCTAGGATTTGCACATTTTCAAATAACAAATAATAATTGCACTCATGCAACAACACATTTATGAATACAACATTATTACAAATGAGGTTTTGTCTCTCAATGGATGCAACCTTGGCTAACTATTTCATGTAAGTTTAGTTCTAGTTCTTTGAATAAATTCTTTTGATTTTCCTATACATCTCAATGCAAAAGTTAGTGGCCCAAGATATCTCATGTGTATATACATAACAATGTGCAAGATTCATAACATCGTATAATTCAAAAAATACTATACAACTTGTTATCTCACTTTAACATTTTCCAATATACAATATCATAATTAATCCACATAAAACCATAATTGTATTATATTAATTACAATTACCATTAACATAAGCATCTCATGTAAAAAATACATTTACCACAAGTCATATCCATCTCAATTCATTTAATCACAATGAAATTCTCTATCATTATCATCATGAGATAAACATCAAAAGTCAAGAAGGTAACCATATCATTAATGTATCTAGAAAATCAACATGCATGGCAATAATGTCATCATGAGAAGTACCACATCCTACATTATCAAATCCTAATAAAATAGTCTAAACTAGAATCATAGCGTAGAAAATGCTAAAACTAAAATGAGAGTCTATCAATTCTATGATGGCTTGGGGTAGGGCTTCACACTTTGATTGCTCTGAGTTAGTAATTGTAATTACTTTCATGATGATATCATATGATGTGTCTTTGGATGATGTTTATTTTATCTTCATAATTGTGATCTTCTTGTGTTCGAATATATTATTTATATTTGGAATTTATTATTATACATATCCAATACTTCCATGTGTATGGTGCATGTCTATTTTACATTTCTATTTGACGTGTCTAATGTGGTTGAGGGAGAGAGTCATAGTCACCTACTAGTTGAGATCTACATGATGCACCACTCCCCACCATTTCCTATTTAGTTTAGATATAAATCACATGTACATGCTCATCTTTTATGCAGGTTTATAGCTATTGGCCATCAACTTGTCTAAATTGTGACAATGAGTGTGCCTTATTGCAACAACTCAATGATAAGAATGGGGAGATAATACTTAGATTCAATCCCAGCCATAGCCTAATTACTTTTCCTAACAAACTGGACATGTATCTAACTTCCTACCCATTTTAAACCTATGAGTTTATCTTTATGTGTGTTATTTAATTTAGGGTTTTTGTTGGTTTTGGTAAAGTTACTAATATATTATTTTGGCTATGTGATTTACTTTGTAAATGATTTAATTATAATACTTGGACTAATCATATATTATTGATAATTATTAAATGTTATTTGATTAAAAATAAAATATTAAAATATGAAAATTTATTTAAATAATTAGAGATTAATTAAATATGTGTTTTAATTTAAAAGTATAAATTGGAAAATTAGTTAACGAATAATTAAAATATTAAAGATTTCATACTATTTATTAAAATTATTTAATTAACAATAATAAAAATTAGAGTTTTTAAAAAAAATTTGATCAGTATGAGGCCTAAGCCAAGATTAATTATTATGTATTATAATTAGATATAATTATTTATTAAGCTTGAGTAGACTTGAACCCAAGACCTTCATGATACTTTTTTATTATGATCCAAATACTTTTTCCTTCCTTTATGATTCTTCTCTACTTCCCTATTTATACAATACCCTTCTTTATTTGGTAGCTTCCATTCCTTGTTTGTGAACTTTTGAAAATGTTTGCATACACTTGTTCTTGGCCAAGATCGTTGTTAGAGTTTACTCTATTTAATAATTGATATATAGATTAAGAGAAAAATAAATCCATGTAATCTTATTTATTTTTATTCAATAAAATATAAAAAATACATAACAAAGGAAATTAGTACATCGATGTCTTAGTGTTTGAAATAATTTCTATCGTGCAAAAATTACTAAGCTGGACAATCTCCAGCTCTAGATACAAATAATTCAGTTAATTGGTTTTATTCTTATGTCTGAATAAGGGCAACCTTGGGAGATATTCAAAGTATGATGCTTCCCCACATTGATATTATGCAAAAGAGAATTGAATATGCAAAGACACTAATCAAAGATACAAACATTTCAGTGGTAGAGCATATGATGGAGTTGTTAGTTGAGCTTCAGATAGAACTGCACATCTTAAAGGTATTGCAAGATAATTGGGATAAGACTATGTCTTTAATTTTGAAGGTGTGTTGTGATTTCCTCTCTCATTTTGGCATTACCTTGTAAATTTTGGCATTTGTAACAAAAACAAGGGGAAATTTATATAGAGAGGAGGAAATATGATTATATGAACAAAAGGGGGGAAAATGTACAGAATAAGAATTGTATAGAAGATATGTAAAAATAATATTAAAAAAAAAAATTGAAAAATAAAAAATAGATAGTTGTAACCAAGTTGTAGAGTCTTTAGTTCAAACCAAGTTGTAGAACATAGCACATGCAAAGGGGGAGTTTGACTGAAAGATTTTGATTAAAGATTTTGTGTATGACAAGTGTTTTTTGTCACTAATTCCAAAGGGGGATATTGTTGACCCTATGTCAAGACATATTGTTAATTAGTGCCAAAAAACTTAGTCATAATGGGAAGTCAATTAATAATGCAATTGAGCTTTCCCTCAGACATCAAGCATCGGTATAGCCTGAGTTACCAAGTAGATGACTATTAACTAAGCTCTAGTATGAACTAAATTAGAAGTGTTAACCGAGCTCTATAAACTGAGTAACTGAGAACTCCCAGTTTCAAAATGAGAATCAAGAAGGAAAAAGTAGTGTCAACCAACTCACCAATGTTTGTCAAGTGACTAATGTGGTTGAGCATCCAACATCAACTGAGTGGATAGAGTTGCCTGAGTATTTGCATACCACTCGAGCAAGCTATTGGACCCAAGTCTCAGCATTGAGCCAACTTGGTAATTGTTTAAGAAACTATTGTAGTTGACCTAATATAATGTTACTATTTGGATAGGTATATATGAAGGAAATATTGTATCATCCAAATAATCATAAAAATATATTATTCATTATCACAAGAGAATGTGGATAATAGAAGAGTAGATTGATTGGGAGGCTACCAAGAAGTACAAAGGCAAAGAGAGTCTCATCTATCGCAATCAGTGATCATTATATTATTAAAAGGATCTTCATCAGAAAATAAAGTTGCAAAGAAGAGATCAAATTGTTGATTCATCCTAATAGGTGTATCAATCTCAAATCCTCTAACTAGGTGGACCTAATAGTCCTTACAGAATCTCTTAATTGAGTGCATACTTCATTGTATTATAGAAATACTTTCACAAGGTGGACCTAGTAGTCCTACTTACTCTTAGACGTGTAGATCACTACAAGTGATCAATTGTAAGTCCTAATAGGCCAACTTTATTACTATAGTAGTGAAGCATTGTGGGTGTCATTCCCACCCCAATTTTACCTTCTCCTTGGAGGGTTTTTGAGTTACCAATTATTGTGTCAAAGTGTTATGGTGTTGTTTCTTTTATTGCTTTGTGATCCATGTATGCAAGTAGATTATATAATCTAATAAAGTTGGATTAAGGCAAAAAAGGTTTAAGTTGTTCCTGATTCATCCCCCTCTTAGTCACTCTATCATCATTACATTTCCAACAATTGGTATCAGAGCAAGATTCTCTTGTCAGAAGTTTAGCAGCTTGAGAGTAAAGATCAAAGGAAATGGAAGTGTACAAACTAGAGAAAGTCATTAAGAATGAAAAGCTAGATTTACATGTGGCCATGGAATAAATCAAGAAATTGAAGGATAAACTCTCTCAATACTTGAAAAGAATAAAAGAGTTAGCAAGACAGATGAATGATAATCTATACACAGAAGAAAGAATTGAAGACATTTTTTAGAGAATGAAGTTTAGAAGAAGAAGATGTAGCAATAGAAGATCTACTCCGAAGGAACCTCATTCTGTAAGAAGTCAGGAAATTGAAAAGAGAACACAAGATTCATTCAATTAGGATATGTGAAGTAATGGAACAAAAGAATAAAGCTGAAAATGAAAAAGGTATGGAAGATGAAGATAAAATATTACTCAACATGAGAATAGAAGAAAAGGACAATGAGATCCATCAGCTATCACTACATCAAGAAAATATGATAAATCATCTTAATGGTGCAAATCAAGAAGTCATCAATCTAATGAAAAAAAATGATCTTAGAGAAGAAAAGGAAACCAATGAAAGAATGATGAGATCATAAGAAAATATGAATTAGTTGACTAAACTATCTCAGAAAAGAAACAAAGGCAAAATAGGATTGGGTTACACTAAACAAGGAGAATCATCACAACAAGGAGCTCAAAAGAACAAAAGGCCTACATGCAACCACTATGGAAAGATAGGACACCCATCAAAAAAATGCTAGAGTAATGGAAAGTCAAAGTTCAATGGAAATTGTTATAGTTGCAACAAGCCTGGACACAAAGCAAATGAATGTAAAGATAAACCAAAGTTTGAAGAAAAGTGCTTTACATGCAACAAGAAAGGTCATGAATACTCTATGCACAGAACAAAGTAATGGAACATTAGACCAAGACCATGAGCATTTATCAATTAAGATTACAATACATGGTATATATGTTATCTATGTAGAGAATATGAACATAATGGAGCAAACTATGCAAGGACTCACTTCAAGAAAATGAATCCTATGAAAAGATGTTAAGTTTGCAAAGAAATCGGTCATTTGGAAAGAAATTTCTTAAACTGAGCTAGTGCAAATACTAATGAAGAAAATAAAGGCAAGACTAAAATTGATGAGATCAAGTCTCAAAGCAATCAACAATGGGTAAGGAAAAATATGGAAAGCTCAAGTCAAAACTTTGAAGTAAGTATGCAAGGAGAACACTAGAGTTGTTAATAAATATAAGATCCTACATCAATTCTAGACAAGTAAGCAAGCAAGTCCAAATCAACATATCAGATGCACTAGGACAAGTGGAAGAATCATTTCTTAATTGAGTCAAATCTCTATTATAACCAAGATGTTAGACATTATCGAGTTATTCTTCAGGAATAACTATGTAAGGTTGTATTCTATGAATCAATTGAGTCATATGACTTAATTGAGAGAAGTTGGGTTGATAGCTAGTTCTAACCAAACTTCACTATGTATAGTTCATGTTGAGCTTGAGTTTTAAGACCTAACCAAGTTATTTCACCTACCTTAGTATATAGATTTATGAGGCCCTAAAAGGGGAAATTTTTATAAAAGGTGAAAGTGAGGGTTTATTATTTTATTATGAATTTAGAGAGAAAATTTTGCTGGAGTTTAAGCTTCCTCAAATTTTGAAGAGAGGAAAGAAAAGGATGGAGAAATTTGCCAAGAAAGATGCCCCTCTTATTCTTACTGAAGGAAAAGGTGATAATACAAAAGAGGTAGATGGCCCTCCAAAGAATAAAGGCATGACACCATTAAGAAAGTCTACTAGGTCACCTACACCTATGATCATTGCCACTAAGCCAAGGAAGTCACTAAGGAGATTGAGGCTTTATGATGATGATGAAAAAATTCCAATCATCTCACTAAAGAAGTCCCCACCAAATTTTGAATATAGGTTGAAATTATTAAGGGAAGGAGGTGGAATGACTAATTTGAAATTTCTTAGATACAAATCTAGAAATAAAGAGGAGCAGAAATAGATTGAAGATGCATTGGTGGAGAAGATGATGAAATGGAAATATGACCGCAATGAACTCAAAGGGAAAGCTCCTGAAGCCCTATTGAATGTTATTTCTCACCAACGATCAAATGTTATCAAAACTAAGGAGGACATCAGAGAACAAACTCTAAAGAAACTAATGCCAAACCTCTCTAAGAAGGAAATAAAGGAGGCAATGTCAAAATATGAAAACAAACAAACACCTAGATTCAAATCATTTTAGATTATGTCAAATAAAGTTGAGGATGTTGTACAGTCTACATCCAATATATGGAAAAAAACATTTTTAATCTACATGATAAGAAGGAAGAGGAAGATTTTCCAGAGGTTCAAACCGTTGAAGAATAAAATCCTGAATCAATTCCAATAGAAGTCATGTCATCTCTTCCAAACTCTATAAGAAAAGATGTTGTCCCATCCAACTCCAAGTTAATCAAGGTCACTCCCAAGTTGTAGTCTACCGAGTTGAACATAGTTCAACCTATTAGAAAGGCCAAGGCTATTAACATGTCAATTCCTAATACAACCAATAGTCTTATAGAACCATAAGAGGTGGTTAAGCCATCTCACAAATCTTGTGATAGATGTTGGCCCACTACCAACACAATTGAGAAATGATGAGAAGGAAGAAAAAGAAAAAGAAAAAGAAATTATACCTTCACCGAGTGTAGATAAGGCAAAAGAGGAGAAATAAAATCCTTCATCCACCCTAGTAGTAACTAAGAAACATGCTCTAACTACTCCTAGGGCAAGAATAACCAAGTAACAACCTATCAAGGATGAGGGCATAGTTGAAAAAGAAGATAAAGAAGACAAGCTTCAACTAACCAATGAAGAAAAGAGTGATGAAGGAAAAGGGAAAGAAATTATACCTTCATCAACTATCAAGGTCAAAGGAAAAGAAAATAATATTGAGGATATTGACCTAGATGAAGAGATTGTGATCTATCCAATCTCTCTATTGAGAAAATGGAGATAATGGGTGAACTTTGGAAGAAAATATCCAAGCAACAGAAGGTAAGAGTAGAAGGAGATATAAGAAAAGTCCTTGAGGACATTAAAGATATATTTTTGGATGCATTTTCTATAGAGGTAAATGAAAAATTCCCCATCATTGAACAATTACTTGAAATTGTACAAAAGTTAAATGAAGACAAAAAACTTTTTGAAAAGGCAGAAAGGAAGTTTGAAAATAAAGCTCTAGAAAATGTAGCATAGAAAATTGTCATTGACCAAGTAGAGTTGTGCACTCTTATTGCTACATTGGAGAATATTGTATCACTATTTGTAAAATTAATTGAAACAAAAAAATTTACCAAGGAAATCAAGGATAAATTGGCTAAGATTGATATGGACTTGAAGGCTGGTGCTATTTAGTTGGCACTTAACCCAAGTTCCATCTCAACTCATTTTGAAAAAGTCTAATTTTTGATAGATCTATAGGAATAATTGTTAAGGGAAGATACTAGAATGAGGGAAACCTTGACAAAAATTAAGATTATGATGCTTCCCCACATGGATATTATATAGAAGATAATTGATCATGCAAAGACACTAGTCAAAGACACAAACCTTTCAATGGAATAGCATATGATGGAGTTGTTAGCCAAGCTTTAGATAGAACTTTACATCTTAAAGGTATTGAAAGATAATTGGGATAAGACTATGCATTTAATTTTAAGGTGCATAATTATTTCCTCTCTCATTTTGGCATTACCCTTTAAATTTTGGAATTTGTAACAAAAATAAGGGGGAAATGTAAATAGAGGAGGAAATATACTTATATGAACAAAAGTGGGGAAAATGTGCAGAATAAGAATTGTATAGAAGATATGTAAAAATAAGATAAACAGAAATAATTTTGAAAAATGAAAAATAGATAGTTGTAACCAAGTTATAGAACAAAGCACATGTAAAGTGGGAGTTTCACTGGAAGATTTTGATTAAATATTTTGTGTATGACAAGTTTTTTTCCCACTAATTCCAAAGGGGGAGATTGTTGACCCTATGTCAAGACATATTGTTAATTAGTTCCAAAACACTTAGTCATCATGGGAAGTTAGTTAGTACTACGATTGAGCTTTCCCTCAAACATCAAGCATCAATATAGCCCAACCTACCAAGAAGATGGGTGTTAACTGAGCTCCAATATTAACTGAATTAGCAGTGTCAACCAAGCTTTGTAAAATAAGTAGCTAAGCACTCCCAGTTTTAGAGTGAGAATCAAGTAAGAAAAAGTAGTGTGAACCGAGCCATCAATGTTTATTGAGTGATCAATGTAAACTAAGCATCCAATATCAATTGAGTAGATATAGTTGCCTGAGTATCTGCATATCACTCGAGTAAGCTATTGGGCCCAAGTATCAGCATTGAGTTGACCTGGTAATTATTTTTGAAACTATTGTAGCAGACCTAATGTAAAGTTACTATTTGGATAGGTATATATGAAGGAAATCTTGTTTCATCCAAATAATTATAAAAATATATTATTCATTATCATAAGCGAATGTGGATAATGGAAGAGTAGATTGATTAGGAGGCTACTAAGAAGTACAAAGGCAAAGTAGAGACTCATCTATCACAGTCGGGTGATCATTATACTATTCAAAGGATCTTCATTAGCAAACAAAGTAACAAAGCATAGATCAACCTACTGATTCATCCTAACAGGTGTATCAGTCTCAAATCCTCTAACCAAGTAGACCTAACAATCCTTGCAGAATCTCTTAATCAAGTGCATACTTCATTGTATTGTAGAAATTATTTCACAAGGTGGACCTAGCAGTCCTACTTACTCTAAACTAAGTAGATCACTAGAAGTGATCAATTGTAAACCCGAACAAGCTAACTTTATTATTGCAGTAGTGAAGCATTGTTGGTGTCATTCCCACCCCAATTTTACCTCCTCCTTGAAGGGTTTCTTTGTTACCAAATATTGTGTCAAAGTGTTATGGTGTTGTTTCTTTTATTACTTTATGTTCCATGCATGCAATTAGAATAGATAATCTAATAAAGTGGGATTAAGAGAAATAAGTTTTAAATGGTTCTTGATTCATCCCCTCTCTCAGTCACTTAGTCATCATTATGTTTCCAACATAGATCATATTCAAGTTTAGAATTAAGAATCTAGTTTGGGGTCTCTATTTTTATTAACATATTTAAGAAAATTTATGAATCATCTTCAATAACTAATTTATTAATACTTATCTCTCTACTTAAGTTAAGCCTTCAATTAGGGCCTCCAATCTTGCTAAGTTATTAGACATCACTCCTAAGGGCTTGACACATTTCATTATGCATGGTCTGTTATCTGAACAAATAATACATCCTAAACTTACTAGTCCTAGATTTCCCCTAGAGGCCCCTTCAAAATTTAACTTTGACCATCTTGCAAGAGTAGGTTCCCATTTACATTCTTTCCTAGTGATCTTGTTGGATTTTGTGTATGTCATTTGTAGATTAGTTAGGTAAAACCAATTTTTATGCATTTCTACATCTTAGTCTAAAAAAGAACCTTCCTCCATAGATAAGTTGATGAGATTATTGTTAGCTACCTTTATAATACATGCCTACAATTTATTAAGAAAGAATGTTGGATCCATCCTTTCATTAAAAAAAATTCTTCTATTCCTTTCTTTCCATAATTTCCATAGGAGTATATGGAAGGGGTTATTTTCCTAAAATTACTATAAACCTTAGAAAATCCATGTTTAGGCTAACTTCTTAAGAAAATTAATAAATTTTCATGGAATATTGTTTGCTAATTTAATTTCTTACATAACAAATACCAATAATTCTAAACAAAGGGACACTCATAAAGAAATTTTTTTGATGATTCATATTCTTTTTCTCATAATGGGCATCTTGGTGGTCCCTCAAAACCCATCTTGGTAAACCTATTTGTTGTTAGAATTCTCCTTTGGAAAGAACCCTAAAGGAAAATACCTACTTGTGGAAGGCATGTTGGGTCCCAACACAGATTAAGAGGGATGTCAATCTTATCCCATTATTGGAAATTTATTATCTTTTCACACTCTAGTTTGACTTTATAGTTTTTGTAATGCCTACCCCTAGTTGACTTTTTATGTCATATTGCCAAACTCTTTTAGGCATGTTTTATGATTAGCAGTACTTGGTTACTAGATTTGATTTAGATATTATTTCATAATCAATTTATATATGTGATGAGTTAGTTATTTCATATGTTCATGATTATTTTGATGATGATATATGTATGTTCATACAATGATTTCATTTATCTCATGATGATAATTAGATGTGTGAATTATATGCAGTTCTAGGTTACTTACCCCATACTTGCATGTGTATGGTGCAAGTGTTGCAATTTAAGAAACAACATTAGAATAGTTATATTAATATAAATAAAGTATCACCATATAGATATTACAAAAACTATGTTTTTGCACAAAAAACTATGATATTTCAATATCAGTCAGTAAATGATATTGTAGAAATTAATATCTATTGAAACTCTATCTCATGTCCAATATCCCTTAACATTGTATCAAAGCCTAACTAATAGAGATCAAATAAAGATAGTAAATTTTAATTAAAATTTTATACTTACATCCATTCAAAAGTGTGATCATGGTGAACAATGCAAGACTCAAGGATAGACTTGAAGGCACACAATTTCATTATCACAAATAATTCAAATAATGATATTTCTTTGAGAACTTGAACTGGAATCATAAGTGGAAATAAAAAAATTGATGTCTGATAATGATCTAGATAAAACAATATGGAAAAGGCATAACAATAAAGCCATGAAAAGTATTATTGATGTTATAAAGGATCATATCCTTCCAACTATATCAAAATTAACAATTGCATATGACATGTTCCTGAGTATTCAAAATACATATGAGATCAATAATACAAGTAGATTTCTTACTTTGAAACAAGAACTTCTGCATATCAACATGAATAAAGGAGAAATAATTAAATTTTATTTTATGAGAGTTTTATTATTGCAAGATCAACTTTCAACTATTGGAAATAATATAGATGATTTTGAATTATCCCTACTAACGATTAAAGGGTTACCAACTACTTGGGAATCCTTTATTCAAGATATTAGTGCATGACATACACTACCAAAATTTTATCCTCTTAAGAATGACTACACTTAGGAAGAATCAAGACTAATTACAAGATGAATTAGTCAAAATAAAGAGGGAGAAATTAACGCCCTCCATACTAAATAAATAAATAAAGGAAAGAAAATTAATTTCAAATGGAAAAGAGGGAAGAATATCAAATCTATTAAAATAGATATTTTTCTAAAATACAATGCTATAAGTGTGATACGTTTGGACACACTCATAGGTATTACCCAGAAAGGAAGAAAGATAAAGCCTCTATAGCTAAAGTTAATTTAGCAAAAAATTCACTATTCTTCTTAGCCTTATCAAGTGAATTAAAATCAAATAAGAATACTTGGATAATTGATAGAAAATCATCTCAACACATAATCAGTTTCAAAGACCAATTTGAAACTTTTGAAGGGCACTCAACTAAGGAAGTCACAATATGGGATAACTGCACCTATCAAATGAAAGGAATTGGGACATGTTCAATTCAATTAAAAGCTAGAATTACTCTATAGTTGAAAGATTTTGTATTTGTACTAGACATCAAATGAGATGTGGTCTCTACTTCTAGCCTAGAAAATTAAGGATATCATGTTACTTTTTTGGAAGCTAAATTTCTATCATGGCTTAAAATTTCTAAAATAAAAAATGAAACCTCTATAAGATTTAGAGATGGAAGTTTATATAAAATATGCAATTCTCAAAATCATGTACTAAATCATGAAGTTTCCAAAACTAATGAATTTTTGCATAGAAGGTTAGGACACCTCCATTTTCATGCCCTGCCCTCTATAGAAAAAATTGTGAGAAGGTTACCAAATCTACAATCTAGAAATATTAGATCTTGAAAAGGATGTGCCTTAGGAAAGAACTCCAAAGGATCATTTTCACATCATGAACATAAAAATAAATTTTTCCTAGAAATTATTCACACTGATTTGTGTGGCCCAATGTTAGTTCCCTCATTAGGGGGATTATTGTACTAAGGAATATTTGTTGATGACTACTCTAGAAAAACCTAGAATTTTTTTCTAAAACTTGAAATAAATAAAATAGTATTCAAAATTAAAGAATTTAAAGCATTAGTCAAAAATTAGTCTAGGAAGAAAATTAAAACTCTAAGATCTGACAATGGTGGTGAATAAATTTCTTTAAAAATTATAGAATTTTGCACTTCTATTGGGATTAAAAGGGAGTATACAATACCTTATGATCCTCAAAAAAGTGGAGTAGCATAAATAGAAAAAAAAAAAACCATCATTGAAGCCACCAAAGCTATGATGCATGATCAAAATCTTCACACCCCATTTTGGGTTGAAGCCTCAAATATGACAATATACATTAAAAATAGATGTCCTCATTCTATTTTAGAAAAAATAATACCTAAAAAATCCTTGATTGGAAACAAACCAAATTTAAGTCCCCTAAGAATTTTTGGTTGTCATATGTATCTTCATCTTCCTAAAGAAAAGAGGTCCAAACTAGAATGCTCTAGAAGCAAGGCATATTTGTTGGTTATAGTGAATCCTTTAAAGCCTATAGATTTTATATCCTATGATAAAGAAATATTGAAATTAGAAGAGATGTTAAAGTTGAAGAAGATGTTGCATATAAAAATTCTTCAAAAATTGAAGAATCAAATGATGAACCAACTATAGAATTAGATGAAAAATATACTATTGAAATTTAAAGGAAGAATTGTTCAGAATATCATGAACCTTTATCATATAATTATTAAAATATGGAAATCCCTAACAAGAAGAAAAGACCACTATGGGAAAGAAAAATGATTGAAGAAAATAATGTAGCCCCTAATGAAACCTTTAGAGAAAATAAGAAAACAAGAAGTCACTCTTTCTATGTTACACTTATTACCGAGCTCATCAAATATCAACTAATGTTGAAGAGGCCTTATCATGCCAATCCTAGAAAGAGCTATATTATTGAGGAATCTGTATTGAAAAATTATGTCTAGAATGTTGTACCTAGACTTAAGGATAAAAAATTTGTCTCCTCAAAATGGCTATTCAAAATCAAACATACACCACATGGTTGTATTGAAAAACACAAAGCCATATTTGTTTCCAGAGGGTCCTCTCAAGGGTGGAATTTATTATGAAGAAAAATTTGCCTCTATTCTCAATATACCTCTTTAAGAACCAAATTGCCATTGCAACACCCAAAGGATGGAAGATACATCAAAAGGAAGTAAATACCACTTTTCTAAATGGTGTTATTAATGAAGAGGTATATCCATGAAAATAATTCCTATTTGTGTAAATTGAAGAAATCTCTCTATGACCTTAAACAAGCCCCAAGGGCATGGTATGAAAGGATAGACACTTACCTTACCAAACTAGGATACTCCAAAAATGACACAGATCCAAAAATATACTTCAAATTATTAAATGGTTACATTTTAATACCTATTATATATGTTGATGACTTACTAATAATAGGGGAAGATCATCTTGTTACAAAATTCAAACAGGATCTTGCATCTGAATTTGATATAAAAGATTTGACTCTTCACTAGTTTCTAGGTCTAGAAGTGTGGAAAAGGGAGAACTATAATTTACTAAGTCAATGAAAATACACTATAGAAATACTCACAAAATTTGGGATGATGGACTATAAACCATTATCCATATTGATGGTGAAAAACCTTCACAAGCTTAAAAATGATGAAATTGAATCTGAACCTATAGATCCCACATACTATAAAGAAATAATTGGATCACTAATGTATATGGTGAATAGTCATCCTAATATTTACTATCCAAAAAATGCATTGAGTCAATTCATGTGTGAACCTGAGATAACCCATCTCATGGAAGCTAAATACATTCTATGATACTTGAATAGAACCATTGGACTTGGTCTTAAATATGACAATGCTAAAATTCAACTTCAAGGGCATTCAGATTCAAACTAGGATGATAGTTCCATCAACCATAAAATTACTTCAGATTGTTGTTTCAATTTTGGATCTGATATGATATATTGGTTTAGCAAGAATTAGTTAGTAGTATCTCAAATTATTACTAAAGTTGAATGCATAGCCACATTTATGGGAGCTTGAGAACTAGTATGGCTAACAAAGTTGTTGGTTGGACTATTTGGGAAGTCATTGAATCTCATAGTTATACACTATGATAATCAAAGCCACATCAAATTTATTAAATCTATTTTTTCATAAAAAATCCAAGCACATAGAATTTCCTACCACTACATCAAATGTGTGGTAGATAGGAATGTATGAAGAGAAAAATGTGAACATATTTACCAAACCTATTGCAAAGTTGAAAGTGGAGTACTTTAGAGGTAAACATGGTAAGAATAATATGTAATCCTAATTCTTGAGATTGACTCTCAATCATGTTTAAATTGAATACATATTCATTTATATTTTAAATGTTAAAAGAGTTACAATGTTGCATATGTGGATAATGTCATGAAAGGTGACAATCTTAGAAATAGTTTGACTTGCTATCATGAAAGACTTATTATTTTTTTTGTTTTGGAATGTGCCAAAAATCTTGTTAGTACATTTTTGAGTTCTTGTTATATTATCATGATAGACTATATTAAATTATTGTATTGGAATGTGTCCGAGATCATGATAACTAACATATCATGATAGAATACATTAAGTTGATGTCCCAACTTATGTCAAAGATAGTGATACTTGTCATGATGCAAACTATATTGTTTTCCATAAGATAAAGATTGGTATATGATAAGACCACATTCAATTATTATCCTAGAGTGTGTTATAAATCAAATAACTCATCTCCTTCTAGGATATGATTTAATTTAACATTCTTGTTGATATGCATCCATGTATTGATGCTAGTAATCATGTCAAAAGAATATGAGATTGATTAATACCTCCTAAATAATACTATGAATTTTAATTACCATATTGTGAGATGGTTGTGTTGGTTATATCCTCCCTTACTAAGAGAGAGTGTTGAGAATGTAGCATCATTTAGATATATTTATGATTGGCACAACCATATGTATGTATGTATGTATGTATGTATGTGTATATATAAATATATATGTATGTATATGTATATGTATATCTATGTATGTGTGTGTGTGTATATATATATATATGTATATATATATATCTATGTATATGTATACGTATATATATATCTATGTACATATGTATATGTATATATATATATATCTATGTATATGTATATATATATGTATATATATATATATGTATATATATATATATATATCTATGTATATGTATATATATATGTATGTATATGTATATATATATGTATATATATGTATATATATATATATCTATGTATATATATACATAGATATACATAGATATATATACATATATATATATATATATATGTATACATACACACACACACACACACACACACATATTTCAATGTGATTGATTATGTTCATATTTCTTATCTTTCAAATACTATATCAAAATTCATTATTACTATTAATCAAACCCATGCCCTACATTGGCACCCTTGTCATGTGTTATGATAATTGTTGGTCAAATGTTGTGTGAACACTATTATTATTGATCAAAGGGTGTATTAGTATTGACACATTATCTATCATGATTTTATTTTCATCATGCTATATAAAATATCTCCTATGCTTATTAAGGAAAGGATCTTGTGTTATCTTGGTCAACTTTCACATGGGGTCATGACCTTATGTGGCCCAAGACACACAGTGTCATAACCTTGTATGGAGGGTGACTATTCAAATATATATTTATATACAAGGATGATTTCTTGTGGAAAATTATTAATAAAAATGAACATTGTATTAACTTCATTCATTGTCCAATACATATGCAATTTAAGAAACAAGATCAACAAATTTATATTAATGTAAAGAATGTCTCACATATACATATTGCATAAATTATGTCATTTTAGAAAAAGTTAAGATATTTCAATTGTGTGGCCTCAACCTATCCGTCATAGTATAGATGACATATTTGCATTATGATACTTCTAATTTGATGTTTTGATATACTTTAGAGACTATAGGGTTATGTTATTTTAATAGCTACATTTTGATGATCTACACTTATGTCTGCACATTAACATGTAAATGATATATTTAATGATTTCATTCATGTTCTAATCCTTTTGCACTTGCTTTTACAAAAAATGAATACAAAAAATGCTTGTAATGTGAAATTGTAATGTTTAAGTGGAAATTAGAGTTAAAGGATAGATGGTGATATGCATTAGGACCTAATTCACATGCCAAGGGAATCAATAGTCATGGATTCAATATTTCATTACTATGATAGAAAATAGATCATAAAGTTATTTAGAATATTAATTTGATCATGTTAAGTAAATTTTAATGTTGATAGGAAGAATTTGATATTTTAATGTTTTGAAAGTTCTATGTGAAAATGATTATAAAAAGCAAGTTAATTGGAAATGATGAAGTATGAAACCTTAATGTTTTGATGTGATAATGATTTATTGCACATATAAACATATTGCTTACATGATTTTCTTGGAAAACTAATGCTCAAGTTTAGTGTGTAGGAATTTAACCATGGGATTTGACAAGGAACCAAGGCTCAAGCCCATGTGAACATGACATAGCCAAGGTTGAATTGGTGGAAAAGATTCAAACCTTGTTGTAAAGTGTTTTTATTCATAAAAATGAATTATATGTGTGTGTAATAGTTTAATTCATGTATTATTTGAGACAAGTCTCTTTTAATGTAATGTGTTGTTTTTGTGTGTCACTTGACACTTGTGTTGTCCATGTGTTGATGACTTGTCATTTAGGGTTTTAGGAAAAAGTTACTTAACCTAGACCTAACCCAATGTAGTACCCAAGTTAACCCCTTACAGTAGAGTGTTAAGAGAAGTCTCCATCAAGGGAAATTACAATTCCAACTTCCCAATAAATTTTAGGGATCAAAAAGTGGTCCAAGGGGGTTACATGATATTAGTATGGTTTGGGGGGTCTAAATTTAACCTTTAGTAGGCCTAGATGACCTTGGGAACCCTCCAAAAAAGTCACTTTCAAAGAATATTGAAATTGGAGTGTCATGTGAATTCTTCCATGCTCTCTTAGTTAGTCAAGGTTAAATTTTTAGAAGGGGACAATGGCGTATGAAAAATTGGCTCGTGTTATGAACATTTTTAGATAGTGGGGGTTTTGGGATCCTTTTTAGATGACTTGGGATGAAATTAGTGGATTACCTACCCACTATCTAATTTTAGAGACTCTAAGGGTTTAGAAGCTTGGAGGGAGCTCTTCTACAACATTTCAGATCCATTTTGCAAAAGGATTCCATTTTGAAGTTGAATCATGGTATTGCATTCACGAGCACGTAGGAAGTGAGAATTCTATTGTAAGAAAAATGTGTAGCATCATCTTCTATCATGTTGTATTGTGATGAGTATGAAGCTTGTATTCTCATTGTTTTCTTGCTTTTTTTCCTTAATTTTGTGCATGAGTGTTGTTATGGGTGTGAGGGCTTCACTCACCCTTTGGGAAGGGAAGAGAAGTCTTGGGTGAAGGTCTTAGTTTGGCTTGACAATATAGTTGAGAACCTTGGAGTATGGGATCCATGGTATGCAATAATCACTCATATCTTGCTTGGGTGTGATAAGGGAAGTATGGTGGAGATGAGGAATTTTATGGAATATGGGCTCCAAGGAAGCTATAGCTGATGGTAGTATGTTTGGAGAATGGTTGTAAAAGCCTCAAAAGGGCATGGAATTTGCTGATTTGTGAAAGCATGTGATTTCTACAACTATCAGAATTAATGGATGTTAGGAGTAGGAAAGTGAGTAGTTAGTGTTATGTTAGTTAGTAGTATAGTATTATAAGTAGAATGAGTAATAGATTTATTCATTTGTTAATTATTAATTAGTAGCATTTTGGTAATGATTATTAGTTAGTAGGATTTTAGTTATTGCTTAATTTGCTAGTTATTAGATTTGTCTAATTTACTTGAGATTTATATTAAGTGCTAGTAATAGAAAAGTGGTGTGATAACCCATCTAAGTGATTTTAATTTATAATTAGTGTAGGTTAGTTATTGTTATATTGATATAAGTAATTTCCATAGTAAAGGAAATAGTATAACAATGTAGTTAAATTAGTTAGTAGGTTATGTAATTAGTTATAATTCAAGGATATGTTAGTAGAATAGTATTTAGTATAGTATGAAAATTAGTTGTGGTATAATCTACAAATTTTATTTAATAATATAATTATGTTTAAATAGCATGTTCATGATACTACCTTAGTTTATTTGATAATTTAAGCTAAATTTCAACAAAAGAGTTTAATGTTAGTTTAAATAAATATTTTATACATTGTCATTCACTTAAGAGCGGTTAGTTTTATTAAATGCATTCAATGAAATGACGATTTGAATACTTGATTTTATGGAAACTTTTAGAGTAGTTATTTTATACTAAGAGAAATAAGATAAATACATGAAGGTCATTTTAGTGCAAGTTCATTATTTAGAAGAAATTGATTAGATATATACAGTTTTATTAAATATCACCAAAATTAAAAGTAATTAGAAGAAGTCTTAATTAAGGGAAGAGTGGTAAAGAATTCAAATTTTATGTATAGATAACTTAGCTTAGTGGAGATCAATCTAATAGTAAGGGGTTAGTTTGTGTATCACCTAATCTTGTAGTGCCATATTGAATACTAACTAATAAATGAAAGCATTCACACAACTAAATAGTTAACACTTATGATAGGACCAAAGTTATCACCAACAAGGAATGCAAACCAAGAATGGTAGGCTCCTTATGGTATAACCTATGGTGATGTAGATGTGTCCCTGATGGATGGAGATGTATGCTAACATTGTGCTCAAGCTTCCAAAGGATGGAGGGTTTTTACCAAGTGTGTATATGGATGAGAGTTTCAATAATGGAGGTATAGATGGATTTCAACATTATGATGATATTTTGGTAGTTTTTAGGCTCTCAAAATAGCATTATAAGTTTACATAAAAGTGGTTTTTTGGATTGTGAGAGGGAAGGACTTTATTTATAGGCTAAAGGGGTAGTAAAATGGAGGGTCAAGATGCAAGAATGGAAGAATGGTGAGGGAGGTTTAAGATGCTTTCAAAGGGAAGCACATGGATTGTGCTTGTTTAGAGCCAATAAGAGAGTGACACTTGTCACAAGGAGGATGAGTGTGAGAGGATGGGATAAGGGTTGGTCAAGGAGAGTAATGAGAGAGGTTGAGTGTGTAAGGGACATGTAAGAGACATAAAGAGGGATATAAGAGGAATTAATGACATGTCAGAGCCATTAATGCTCTTGGAAAGGGTGGAAGAGGATAAGGGAGACTTGTTGACTTTGGCTTGGGCTAGCAAATCCTAACCCTTGCTTAAAGTTGTACACATGTTTAGGAGGAGAATTAGACTTAGTTTAGTAAGGGGCTTAGGGGGAAAGTGGCTTATCTTTGATAGGATGGGTTAGTTAGGTGGCTAAGTGAGGTTAGTATGGGTGAATGGGTTGGATTAGGGATAAAGGTAGATCTTAGGGAGGCTTTAGGGGTTTGGATATTTTATTAAATGATTTATTTAATAAAATGGGGATATGAGATTAAATTAAATATATTTGAGAATTTATTTAATTTAATAGAGGAATAGGGATTTAACTGATAATTTGATTTTGGGTTATCATTTAGACTAAATTAATTAACTAGGGGATGACAACTAATTAATTAAATAATAAATATTTAATCAATAATGTCCTAGGAGATGACTAAATATGATTATCTAGTGGTGTAATCAGATTTAGGCATCTAAATTTTGCCCCTCTTTAACATATTGTTGGAACAACACTATTTCAAAGAAGTTCTAATATAAATGACACAAAGAAGACCTTTTTTAAAGCAACATGGTTGACCCAATTTCAAGTAGAAGAGGAGAGAATGGACTGTGTGATGCCCCCTCAAGAAGGTGGTAGACAAAGAACACAAGGCTTGATGACTTCTTGAAAAAATCACTGTGAGTTAGGGTGAGTAGGAGGACCTAGAAGAATGAAAAAGGGGTGGAAAGGGGAATAAAAGGAAAAAAGAAATTAGGCTAGGGGAAAAGTAGGATGCTAGAGGAAGCTAAAAGAAAGAGTATATATATAGGGCATTTGAGGGGTTCTATAAGGGGCATGAGGGGGACAAGGAAGGGTCATTTTCTTTCATATGAATGAGGAGATATAGTTGTTGGGAGCTCTAATTTGGACAATACAATGACTATGCTTGGATGACCAAAGCATCGAGTGGATGTGGTATGACAAGTGTGGGTGCAAAAAACACTAGATAAATCAATAGGTTCAAAAAATCAACTATTTAGTTATTATTTTAGAGCATTTTTAGCATTCTTAGTGTTGGGATTAAAAATTGCAAGGTCAATTTTGAGTGCCATTGAGAAATTCAAGCCCCATAAACATTTTTTGATGCATGTGTACCTAGCTGTACCTTTGAGCCTTGTGAAGTGTTCAATGTTTCTAACACCTTTCATTCAGTGCATCTACTTGTTTCATGAAGTTATTTTGTCATTTCGAGTCATTTCGTGAAGCTCTATTTTATGCAATCTCCAAATCTGCATTTTTCACCTAAGTGTCAAACAACAATAGGAGGCTGTGTTTGCATTAGAACATCTTTAACCTAGAAATATTTCATAACTCACCACTTTGGGAGTATCTAGTGTCTATACCTAAGAGCCTATGTTTTAGATTTTGAATCATTTTGAATCCATTTGGTTAGGTTTTGAATCCTTCAAAGTTGGTAGTTTATTGTTTTCATGATGATGCACATTGCACATAATTCTGGGAAGCCCTATTTGACTTGTTATAAGTTTTCAAATGCAACAAATCCATTTGATCAGTTTTCAAACACAATTCCAAATGGAATTTCTAACTTTTTATTGGTGTTAGCATATGCAAATTTGTTGGAACCCCTTTTTTGATGTTTTAACTTGAAATCTATGATAGGTGAGATGAAATGGATTGTACCACTATATTGTACTCCAAAAATACTTCAAGTATGCCAATTTTCACATCTTGACAAATTCATCCTCACACTTTTCCAGGTCAATTCCATTTGCAAAAATTGTTTTTCTACCATTGTTTCAATCTGCAAAATCTGAATAGCCTGCGTTGACTACTTGCCAAATGCGTCCAATTATTCGTCATGAACAAAAATCCTAGATTCATACTTTCCTCATGACAATGAACTAATGCCTCATTTTTCATCTTTCCAAGTGTCAATTTTCCAAGTTTTTGAAGCCAAATCTGAAAGCAATTTATGGTTTTCTGACATGTTTTCTTGCATGCAGTTTTGAAAGGTCAACTTTGATGGTCAATATCTTTTGACCCTAAATTCTTCATGAGATGAGATTTGACAGGGTGAAAGTATGTGGAACAGAGAATTAGTGGATCAGATTTTAGAGCCTAGTTAGGTGTTCAGATCAATTTTTAAGGCTAATCAAAGGACCTTCTGGTGCAAAAGTGATAGGATGCAAAAAAGGATAAAATCAGTTTCAAATGTTGATTCAGTGTTTGAATTTGTTTCAAATTAGTATCGGGTAGTCAGTGGGCTAGTTATAAGATTCAATTGTTTGGAAACAAAATTTTTTTTAGTTGAACCCACTTTGGGGCTCGACTAAATTCATCAGAATGATATGGTGTATCTCGCCCTAGATGCCACAAGTGAAACTGATGAAAACTTCCTAAGATCCAATGCCAATTCAACATTTTTTTCTTCTTCTTCTTGGAATTTTAGATTAGGCATGGTGTAGTCAACATGATAATAGGGAATGGGTTACAAAATGTATCAAGATCATGTGTTCTATATGCTTAACAAAAGCTCTTTGTTCTTAGAGTTGATCTTGATTCAACACATAGTTTTCTATAGCCATCATAAATATTCATTTATTTGCTCAACCCAACTAGCAAATCTTTGAATGACAAAGCAGTGAAATGAGAAGATTGAGACACTTTATTCAATGAATATGTCTCAAGATTGAGAGCAACAATGAGTGATTGATTGTGGCTTCCAATGTCCACATCCATAGCCATAGGAAGATTATTTTGTACTGGAGTACCCAATGTGGAAATAATGAGAGTTTTATCTATGTTATCCTCCTCCATGGCTAGATTGAGCAACTACTCAAAGGCGACATGATTAAGAAAGAACCTCCACACATAAGTCTAAGGAAGGAGCTTGCACAAGAAAAATTCATGTCACATTATATCTTTGAAAAAAGTATAGCTATGATTTATGCTATGGAGGCCCATGCTAAGCAAACAGGGGCCGATCACACTAAGAGGAGTAGGTAGAAGCCATCAACAGAGAAACCAATAGCCAAGACAATTAGAAAATGCCTCATGTTGATCATCAAAGGCAAGGAAAAGCTGTAGTCTGAAACACCCCATGCAGGAGGAAATAAAAAAGGGGAGCACACATTCAAGAAATGAGGATAAAAAGAAAGGAAGCCATTATAGGGTAGAGTATGCACACAAGGGAGCTTAGGAAAACATCATGCAAAGAGTAGCCCACATGTAGAATAGAGAAGCTCCTCAATGAAGAGTGGCAGAACATAGAAGAGTATATGCATAAAGAAAAGAAGTCGTAAGCATCCAATATCTGATCAAGGGAAGATGAAGCCATCAAAAATAAAAAGGAGTCCCACAACATGCTTGCGTGAAGGTATCAAGAGGAACTCACGCCAATAAAGAGGTAGTCTACATGCATATGAGAAGACCTTGCATAATCAAAGGAAGAAACACACATATAAGAGAGGCCTCACATAATAAAGAAGTGGTAAAAAACCAAGGCAAAGACGTTCAACACCAAGGGAGGATAGAGCAACATGTGAAGGAAGATGCCCATACATAGAGAACAGAGGATGTCCATGGCAAAAAGGACAGTCAAAGATAAAGATGAGCATCTGAGAATGAAAGGGGACATCCATGTATGGTAAAGAAAAAATATAGCAATGAAGAAGAGCTACTTAAGAAATAGAAAATCACCTCCTTTATAGGCGTCAAGCACTTCTCCCACACAAAACCAAGCATTTGTCTCCATCTGATTACTCATTTAGCAGTAGGGCCTTCATGAAAAATAAAGAACAACCCCATAGGCAAGGTCACAACAAACAAAAGAAAAAAAAGGAAGGCTATGGCTAACATTTTGTCCCATATTCCTTGTGATATCATATCTCTAAGTCTTTAAATACAAGGTGACTCAATAAGCATTGTGTCTTAAGAGACAAGGTCTTTTGTGAAGACAAAGCTTGTAGAGGGGCCCCACCTTTTAGTCAACTTGGACGTGATATTTGGTGATGTAAGCAAAATTTTGACCGAAGATGTAGAGATGTTGATGTGGTAGAGATGGCACCAAATCACGCTATGTGTCCACATCATGTGGACAATGCAAGCTTGCAAGATGAAAATGTTTGAGATTTAGATTATGCGAGTATGTGGGATTGCACCACGTGTCAATGGGTCCCTGCTGGTCGTGAGGTGACATCAAAAGAAAAAGTTCAAGATGGATTCATAGGATGCTGCCACATGGTAGATTTAACAGTGTACACATCCCCACAAGATAGAAGTGCTTGAAAGTTAAATAATGTAGGTAAGAAGATGTCATATCCAAACTGTGGGGCAAAAACACACAATTTTTTTTTTAATTATAATTAAAATGCTCTAAGTTTTAATATGATTGCTTGAAAGAGAAGTGAAGGTTCACTACAATTCATCTAAGGTTTAACCAAGAGAAGGAAAAAAATTGTTTAAAAATTTAAACTCTTGGTATCAAATTGTTATCAACACTTGTGCATTATTTAATTAACAATAAACTTAACTTTTTTCAAACTGGTTTCAAAATGAAGTAAAGATAAGTCAAACTCTTTGAATCTTTTGAATTCAAAAGAACTTACTAATTAATGTGATGATACATTCATAATTAAACATTATTTAGAAGTTATTCAAATCACATTTTTATTTAAATCTATAAATCATTAAAACATTTCTAAACTTTAAAGTAACTAACTACTAAAATCAACGTCAGTCAAAACTATTAATTAAGCTTTAAGTAATCTTTATTTTAAATTATTTGGGTTCAAACAGATTAACTAAGCATCATAACGGTTATACTGACTAATCTTTTCTAAGGTCTAACGACATTAATAACTAATACTAATCTCTAACTAATAAAATTACTAACTCAAAAAGAAACTAATTTATACTAATTTATACTATTGAAACCAACACTACTATACAACTTTATAACATACTAATTTAATTTCTTACGTAAATTAATAAAAAATCTAATTTAATTAAATTAATAACTAACTACACTTACTTTTTACAAAAATCTAAAATAACAACTACTTTAAAATAAATACATTTTTAAATATAAAACATACTAAAGACTAACTAACATAACATAACTTAAATAATAAACTAACCTACCTACTAACTATCCCACCCCTAAGCTACCCCTACACCCTACTCTCACTTGACAGCTCAGCTCCCGCCCCCACATACCCTTGCACTTCCCAAAGTGCGCTTCCCAAACATTGCGCTTGGGATAGCGCACTGACAAGGGAGGTACTGATGACGCCTCCCCTCCAACACATGGCCTAGACTCCCATGTGAGTGCTAGGAAGAAAATATGGTGGGGAGAATGTATTAAAACATTTTGCCTCCAACAAAAAGTAAAGTGAGGGGGATGGGGGATGGGACATGGGGGCAGGGTGACATCACCCCTCCCCCTGATCATTTTGACTTGCCAAACAAACTTTTTTTTTTTTTTTAAACCTTTTTAAATATAGTTTCAGATCTGACGTCCACCAAGGAAGATGGAAAAGCATTGATTACATAAAGTTTTATGGGTAGCAATATAGATATTTAGTTTTAAATTATATTATACACATTTTTTTCTAATATCATTATCAATTTAGTTTTAATTTTCAAGTTTTTACAATTGATTTAAAAGAGAATTTACAATTGATTTCAAAGGGCAATTAAATTGTTTTCCCCATACAAAAGACAGAGAGTTTTTACTCTCTTGAAACTCATTTTTAACAAAAAATTTCTAAGTAAGGTTTACAAGGCAATGTATATTTTTTTTTCAAGGGGTATTTTTTTTTTAATAGATTTAAAACATTGATACAATAGTTTGTGTCACATTAACACCATAGTTAGTTGATCTCCTATACAACTTGAATTGAAATATGTCAACCTTAGCCATTATTTTATTTCCTTAACATAATTTTCATTTTTGAACATATAAGGAAAACTGATAAGTTTTTCTTAATTAAACCATCATCTTATTTCTAATTTTCATCCATCTAATTGAAAATTTTACGATTAAATCACACAATAAGCAATATTACTCAATCACCATTTTATTGGCAAACCTGATTAAAAGGCTCAGCCAGGAAAGAACCAGGAAGAAAACTCAGCGTCGTAGCCATTACAAAAAAGTTTGAAAAAAACTAATTACATAGGGTATCAATCCCAAATTACAACAATTTAATTGAATTTTCTTCATGACCCTCATCAAGGGATTCATAACAATTTCTGCAACACATTTCTAGAACCATGGAGGGAACAAAATCTGATCAGGTGACAACAAGCATGACCAAGAAACAATTCAAATATGCATATTCATACAAGGTTTTCACAATAGGATTCACAATGAATCAAAACTAGGGAAAGGTGGATTTTTCCAACTGGAGATGTCAGACACAACACCAAACCAGGTGCCCAATCGGGGCTATAAATCAAGAACTTATGTTCTTTCATTCTTACATGCCAAAACTCATACGTGGTTTGTGCTGACAAGTAGGGTCCCATAACACCCTACCCTCTCTCCCTCTTCTCGTCCTGAGAAGAGACTCTACACTGTTGGAGTCCAACTAAAAGGACCTTTCCCGAAATTGGCCACTTCTACCCTCTCCAAGGGTGAGTAATGCCAAAACACCCATACAAGAAAACTTCAAAATTTAAATAGAAACATGGAAGAAAAGCATTCAAGAACATGGTTTTCAAATCTTTCCAACATACCCACAAACATACAAACATCCAAATAGCAACACCATAGCAAAGCATGAAACAAGCATGAAAAACTGAACAAGGGAGATGAAATTCCTACCTTCACAAAGAGGTAATGGAAAATGAATAAGTTTGAGTAGAGTCTTTCCCTTCCTTGCTTCAATCTTCCATGACTCCTCTCTAAATGTAGAGATTGGGTAACAACCTCCACTACTCCAAGAAGGGCCTCTAAATAAGCCTCAAACTCAAGCACCAAAAGGATCAACAACTTCTCCCACCCACCTACAAATCTAGAAGCTCCTAACTCAACCCATACTATGGTTAACCACTAGGTGGAGGTGAGGTGAGACAACTCACGGTAGCCATAGTCAATTTTCGCACAAAGGCAAAAAGAGACTTTTTTGAGTGACCTCAAAAGTCAATAAAAGGGGCTTAGGGGTTGGAAAAGACCCCCAACCCATACCCATACCCCTTGGGTATAAATATTTCATGTTTTAAAGCCTTAGGAATAGGTTTGGAACCAAACAAAAGCTAAGAAATAAATAGGACCATCTAACAACTCTAACAAAGTAGATTAAGCAATAATCTAGATTAGGGATGACTAAACTTGATTAAGAACCAAATTAGCAAACTAACACTAACTTAATCTGACTTAGGTCCAAAGGTTACACAGCTAACCCTAACTAGCACGATGAAGAACATAAACAATTCACAAGTGTCAAGTGACACTAAAAGAACACAGTTACAAACATTAACATTTACTAATCACAGAAAGATACATACATACATCTCACAATTAAAATACTTGAATTACGAACAACAAGGTTTCCAAAATTAGCACATAGAGATCAGTTTTGTTCCTCCGTCAATTTTCTCGGCTAAAATATCTGCACACTCATTGCACACATCAGTAGTCCCGTAAAATCACATGTACATATATATACATACATACATACATACATACATACATAAATACATACATACATACATACATACATACATACATACATACATACATACATACATATATATATATATATATATACGTATCAAAAATTCAAATAAATCGAAACATACATCAATCAGGGTTTCTTTCATCCTACTTATATCCTTAGTCATAAAGATTCCAAAATCAATGTGTTAATCCTACATTTACTGATTTCATCAACATACATATACATAAAACATTAAATGACAAACTCAAATATCTGAAAGTAACATCACACAACATAAAATAATATAATATGTTCAAGTATCTGATAATGTCTCAACATCTCGAGTTGTGAGTATCAAAATAATAAAGTAACAACTAAGGCTACGAAGGGTTGGGGCAAGGCCTCACAGCGGATGCAAAGCTCCATTTAGATGATGACATGGTAGATGCAAGTTTCAAGCCAATCAATAGATGACATGTGGCACTTGTTGGCAGTGATCAACCAATCATGAAGCACCATGTGTCACCCGGTCAAACAAAAAATATAAAATGTTAGAAAAGATCAATTTTTTAATATATTTCCTCAAAAAGGCACGTTCAAAGTTTTAAATTTAAATGGGCCTTTTTCTAAAGTTTGAAATTTAGAACAATTTATTTTTTTGAAAAATTTAAAATATCAAAGTTGCAGACCTAAGTCTTCTACCAGAGGGATAATTTTCAAACTAGGATTCTAGCGGTTCTTGGTAAGAAAAATATACAATGTTATATATCACCAAAATCGGGAGAAACTAATTTTTTTGATTAAGAAGTTAGTTTTTGCACAAGAAGCAGTCTATTTGAGCTATAGGAGGTTTTCTCCCTATTTTCCAAGTTGCAACTATGTTCAGGTTACGAAGTTTAGAATTGATTTTTGGCATGGAAATGACCTAAATATGTGTAAAAGACAATGAAAATGTAGTTGGGATTGAATTAATCAAGGTTTTATCAGCATACTTGATGCATATTAGATATTTTGGCAAACAAAAGGGATTTTCATCATTAAATAGGATATTTTTACAAGTTTGTTACAAAGTAATGATGTAAACAAAATCAGATCAAAATGGTAGAAAGATGAAAGAGGTTTTCAATAGAGAAGATGGAATTCCAAGTGGACACATGTCATTTTGAGATCAGATCTGGGAATTCATCTTGGTCTATATCTTTCTTTCTTTCATCCATTGTAGGGGTTCCAATTTTTTCACTATGAGACCATTGTTGGTTGGAATTTTTAGTCTTTCTGTGAGACCACTTTGTGGATCCAAATCTATGATTCCACCTTTATTCTTTAGCATAATTCTCTTGTATGAACATAATTAGGAAGGATAATATAGATAGTTCAGATCTATTACATTTTTCTATGTTTTCATTTCATGCATATGAGTGTATTATTTTAAATAAATTAATACAAAGAACAACAGGTTGAGTTTCATCTTGAATCTTGTCTCCTTTCTCAGTGAGCTTCAATGTTTTGCAATCTTTAAACAAAGAGCCTAGGTCATAGTTGCAGTCCCTTAAAGTTGTATGTTGTTTCATTACTACTTATAACTTAAGGCTGTAGGGGAATCAACAAGATTGCAAGTTTACTAATGAGGATATCAGGTAAGAATGAGGTTTAGGTTGAACATAGATGTCTATTTACAAGGTGAATGGATAGATTAGATATTTGAAGATATGAATAGGCATTAGATATCCATATGTATGTATTTGATTCATGGATTTTCCCAATGGATTAAGCACTGGTCAGCTATAGGATCATTAGTTCTTACTATTGCATATTTGAGGATTTGTTGAATTCAACTTTATTAATCAAATGTTCTTTCCCTTTCATGTTGAAGAACCTAAATAGAATGCCCTCACTCAGCTTATGAAGTTCATAGATTTGCATCTAGCTATTGTAGATCTATGTTATTGCATGAGTCTTAGGAGATATAAGAGTTGTTATCTACATTGTTAGATTCAAGAGTATGTTTTGCACTGGTACCATATTGATTGAATCTAAGGTCCACCTGCCTAGGTTTTCTAGAGCCTAAAGTAGAAGAAGGGTCTAGCCTTATAGTTGGACTAGTGTCTAAAGTGATGTGATGAAGATGGGAGTTAGTTGCCCCTAGATGTGCCATATTCTCATCAAGGTAATTGGAAACCTACAACATTTTCAAACACCAACAAAATGGCAACTCAAATGGGGAGATAAGAAGGCAATACATTTTTTTAAAAGGACAAGAATCTTTGGTGTTAATTGAATATCTCAATCCTATTTTTAGTATGGTTTTGACCATTCGAGTCACCAACAAAATGGTGAATCTTCTAGGGACTGTATTGAATCTAAATGGTAGGCAAACCTTGAGAATTTGAAAGAAGTAGATTCAATATAGCATGAGAAGTGCATGAAAGAGTTGTAGGAGTAAATTCTTTGATGTTTTTTTCCAATTTTCTTACTTAAATATCATGAACCCCAATGATGCTTTGTTTAGGACAACAATATATTTGAAGGATTGAGTACAGATTGTGTTGCTACTAAGTTTTATGACTCAATCACTTCAGTCAGTTTGGTTTTCAAAATACTACTGTAAATTCAAATTCAAAATTGTTTTAAAGAGTTTTCTCTCTTTGAAGTTTTTAAACATTTGCACATCCTATAAATTGAAATTTCAATTCAGATTTTTCATGTTATGAATCATGTTTTAAAAATCTTTCTCACAATTGTGAGTGGCGACTCTCTTAAAGATCTTTGTACCGTGTAGATCGGTTAATATATAAATGTTTTCAAAGAGTTTTCAGCTTGGTAATTTAGATCTGAAAATTAAGTTTTAGACAAGAAGAGAGATACATGAATTTTTGACCATTGAGTTTTAAAGTGTTGATTGATTTGCTATCATAAGAAATTTGAATTGTTAAAGTGAATCACAATAGTGATTTCATTTTTTTCTCCTCAAGGAGATGGTGGCTCTATAAGGATTCAACTAGTGGTGTAAAGGAATTTCTGTCTTGCATCTATGCTAAATCAGAAGATCAAAGTTTAGCATCAACATTTGCGGTATTTTGATTTTCATGTTTCTTTTCATGAAGGTCAAGTGTTTAAAAGGGTTGCCTCAATTTAGTTATTTTTAGCACTAGATAGAAGAGGTAGAAGTTTTACTTTATGATGGAGTCAGATCTCAAATTAGAGATTAGTTTGCCAAATTTTGAAATTTAGAAACTGTGAGTAATAACATTGTTATGTTGAATAAAATGATTTACAAAAGGATTATCAATCTTATAAGAATTGAAGTAGGAAGTACTCAAGGTTTAAGTGCCAAAAAATGTTATTTAAGATGTCTTTTCATTATTGACCTGAGGAATCTTCCTTGCCTAATGTTTTCCTTGGTGTACTAGTGTCTGATTCAATGAATTCTCCAGCACCTATAAGATTACAAAGAATCTTACAAATTGAAAGATTCATTGAAGAGATGGAAGATGATGATTATAGATTTCATGTTATTTCTTCTAATGATAATGAATGTGCTGAAAGCTAAGGTAGCAATGAATGATTATATAAAGGTGATTTGTCTTCTAAGTGTGAAGAGAAGGATTTAAATGTTAATGAATCGAGTGATAGTAATCAGCATGAGGAAGATGGATATGATAAAGAAAATAAATTTTATTATAGTAAATATGAAGTTGATGAAAGTTATAACAATAGTAGATCTAGTGGTTGCCATGATAAGAAAGAATGTCATAATAATGTTGATTTTTCATATTGTTACACTAATGATCTTGTTGTTGTAAGTTCTTCATGTTATTCAGATGATAATGATAGTTGGGAGAAGATTTGTTAGGAAATCTTCTTGAGCTTCGATGAAATCTCAGATTTGTTGGCTTGTGATTTTGAAAAGCATGTAAGTGTTTCTAAGGATCTCCATATTTTCTCTCATAACACTTTCTCATTCAGTCAAATTGATTCTCCAAAGTTTGATGTGGAAAAAGAGGTAGAATTTGAACAATCTTTATTAGACTTTAGAGGTGTATATAATAGTACCTCAAATGTTTTTGCACATGAAGATTTGTTGGATGATGGGCATATTAGTGAAGGGAAGTTTAATGCTATTTCAGATTGTTTTCATGCTAGTTATGTTGCAATATGTTTTGATTTTTCATGTGATGAAGAGGAAAATAATAAAAGTTGTTAATGAGATTAGAGATTCTCTGTATATACTGATAAGTCTTCTAAAGATAAGTTCAAGATCCATTCTAACATTCAATTAGATGAAGAAAATGATTGTAATTAGCATATCTTAGATCAGTACTTTCAAAATGAGTTCTCGAGCTTGGTAACTAATCAATTGTTTGAAGAATGTAAAGAGGTTTCAGTGAAATATAAATATGATGTGATGAATGACATGACTACAAGTAGGCAACAATCATATTTCACATACTCTTTGTAGCTGGAGACACAAGGTAAGTTACAAGCTTTTGGTATATGCAACTTGGTGAATGGTGTAGAATATGAAGTTTTTGTGTTTTCGATCAGCATGCATGAATTATTATTAGACTTTGATTCTCAGTTTAGACCATGTGATTGTGAGCATGCTGATTTATTTTCTCATAATGAGCATAAGGTAAAGGCTAATTCTGATGTATATATGTACTATGAGAATGATGACAGTTATTTTGTTTTGCCTCATTAGCTGAGTGAAGGTATTTTTTAAAATGGAAAAACAAATGAAAGTGAAATTTGGAGCTTACGTCAGCAAAATGCAAATGAAAATTAGGTTTTTGATAGAGGTAAAGGTTGTGAGAAAGTTTGATGGACGGGGGTCATTGTGTGTACATAGTAGTGGTAGTTGTTGTTTGCTTTCAATAAAACTATTCAAGAAATTTTTTTGAAGTTTTGGGAGTAGTCTGCTTCTTCCAGAGATCTGAATCCTTGCCATGCCCACAAGGGATATGCATCCCCAAACAAAACCACTATTGGGACTAAAAATTCATGGTCAATTTTGTGTACCATTGAGAAATTCAAGCTTCATAAATGCTTTTTGATGCATGTGTATCCGACTCCATGTGAGGTGTTCAATGTTTCTAACACCTTTCATTTAGTGCATCTACTTATTTCATGAAGTTATTTTTTCATTCCGAGTCATTTTGTGAAGCCCTATTTTAAGCAATCTCCAAATCTACATTTTTCACTTAAGTGTCAAACAGCAACAAGAGCTTGTGTTTGCATTTGAACATCTTTAACCCAAAACTGTTTCATAACTCACCACTTTGGGAGTATCTAGTGTCTATACTTGAGAGCCTATGTTTCAGATTTTGAGTCATTTTGAATCCATTTGATTAGGTTTTGAATCCTTTAAAGTTGGTAGTTTACTATTTTCATGTTGATGCACATTGCACATAATTCTGGGAAGCCTTGTTTGACTTGTTATAACTTTCACCTAGTTGAATAAAATGCTAAAATTCCTTTTGAATTTCATTTTAGGGGTTAGAGACTTGTCTTTTTTCAAGTTTGAACTCATGACGAATCTATTTGATCAATTTTCAAACGCAATTCCAAATGGAATTTCTAACTTTTTACTGGTATTAACACATGCAGATTTGTTGGAACCCTTGTTTGTGATGTTATAACTTGAAATCCATGATAGGTGAGATTGAATGGATTGTACCACTATATTTTCTTTTGAAAATACTTCAAGTGTGCCAATTTTCACATCTTGACGAATCCATTTGCACACTTTTCTAGGTCAATTTAATTTGCAATAATTTATTTTCTACCATTATTTCAATCTTCAAAATTTGAATAGGCTACTTTAACCGCTTGTCAAATGTGTCCAGTTATTTTTCATGAGCCCAAATCCCTAATTCATACTCTCATCATGACAGTGAACCAACACCCCATTTTTCATCTTCCCAAGTGTCAATTTGCCCAATATTTGAAGCTGAATCCAAATGCAATTTATGGTTTTCTGACATGTTTTCTTGCAGGCAATTTTTAAAGGTCAACGTTGACGGTCAATATCTTTTGACCTCGAATCTGTCATGAGAAAAAATTTGACAAGGTGAAAGTATGTAAACAGAGAATCAGTGGATCAGATTTTAGCACCCAGTTAGGTGTTCAGATTAGTTTTTAAGGCCAGTCAAAGGACCTCCTGGCACAAAAGTGACAGGTTGTAAAAAAGGATAAAATGAGTTTCAAAGGAACAAGTTCAAGATGGATTCACAAGATGTCGCCACATGGAAAATCAAATAGTGTGCACATCCCCTCAAGATAGAAGTGATTGAAAGTTAAATAATGTGGATAAGCGAGATGCTAACACGTGTCAGCAAGCTTTGCTTAGATGATGATGTGGTAGATGCAAGTTCTAAGCCAATCAATAGATGACATGTGGCACTTGTTGGCAGTGGTCAACCGATCACAAAGTGCCATGTGTTTCCTAATTAAAAGATGGTTGACCCCAAAATTGAAGGCACGGGAAAAATATAAAATGTTTGGAAAGATCAAATTTTTAATATATTTCCTCAAAAAGTCACGTTCAAAGTTTTAAATTTAAATGGGCCTTTTTCTAAAGTTTGAACTTTAGAACAATTTAATTTTTTGAAAAATTTAAAATATCAAAGTTGCAGATCTGAGTCTTCTACCAAAGGGGTGATTTTCAAACTATGATTCTAGAGGTTCCTGGTCAATAAAACATTTGATGTTATATATCACCAAAATTGAGAGAAACTAAATTTTCTAATTAAGAAGTTAGTTTTTGCATAGAAAGCAGTCTATTTTGAGCTATAGGAGGTTTTTTCCTAGATTTCCAACTTGCAACTATATTCAGATGACGAAGTTCAATACTGATTTTTGGCATGGAAATGACCTAAATATGTGTAAAAGATAATGAAAATGTAGTTGGGGTCAAATTTAACCACTTTCAAGTCAATTGAATCAAGGTTTTATCAACATTCTTGATGCATATCAAATATTTTGGCAAACAAAAGGGATTTTCATCATTGAATAGGAGATTTTTACAATTTTCTTACAAAGTAATGATGAAAACAAAATTAGATCAAAATGGTAGAAAGGTGAAAGAGGTTTTCAACAGTAGAAAATGGAATTCCAAGTGGAAACATGTCATTCTAAGATCAGATCCAGGAATTCATCTTGGTCTATATCTTTCTTTCTTTCATCCATTGTAGGGGTTCCAATTTTTTCACTGTGAGACCATTGTTGGTTGGAATTTTTAGTCTTTCTATGAGACTACTTTGTGGATCCAGATTGGTGATTCCACCTTCTTTCTTTAGCATAATTCTCTTGTATGAACAACATTAGGAAGGATAATACAAATAGTTTAGATATATTAAATTTTTCTATGTTTTCATTTCATGCATATGAATGTATTATTTCAAAGAAATTAATACAAAGAATAGCACGTTGAGTTCCATCTTAAATCTTGTCTCCTTTCTTAGTGAGCTTGAAGTTTATGATCTTTGAACAAAGAGCTTAGGTCATAGTTGTAGTCCCTTAAGGTTGTATGTTATTTCATTGTTGCTTATAACTCAAGAGGTTATGTAAATGCTTCAGGGGAATCAACAGGGTTGCAAGTTTACTGATGAGGATATCAGGTAAGAATGAGTTTTAGGTTGAACATAGATGTCTATTTACAAGGTGAATGGATAGATCAAATATCTAAAGATACGAATAGCTATTAGATATCCATATGTATGCATTTGATTCATGGATTTGTCCAATGGATTAGGAACTGGTCAGCTACAGGATCATTAGTTCTTACTGCTACATATTTGAGGTTTTTCTAAATTCAACTTTATTAATCAAATGTTATTTCCCTTTCATGTTGAAGAACCTAAATAGAATGACCTCACTCAGCTTATGAAGTTCATAGATCTGCATCTAGCTACTGTAGATCTTTTTTATTGCATGAGTATTAGTAGATATAAGGGTTGCTATCTGCATTGTTAGATTTAGGAGTATGTTTTGCACTGGTACCATATTAATTGAATCTGAGGCCCACCTACCTAGGTTTTGTAGAGCCTAAAGTAGAAGAAGGGTCTAGCCTTATAGTTGGCCCAGTGTTTGAAGTGATGTGTTGAAGATGGGAGTTAGTTGCCCCTAGATGTGTCATATTCTCATCGAGGTAATTGGAAACGTACAATGTTTTCAAACACCAACACTTAGAATGGAAAAAATTTGATCCCACAGACATGGGTCTAGTAGGATCACTAGCGGGATTAGCAGGATTGTGATCCCATGAAAATGGCTTAGGGTAGGGTAAAAGAGAGGCTAAGAAAACACATTTTATGAGATTGCAAATTTGGGTAGAAATTTTTTGTTAGAGTGAGGCTAGGGTAGCGGGATCATGATCTCGCTAGAAAAAATGCACTTTTCCTAGTGGGGACATGATCTTGCTACAAGAAATTTTTTAATGCAAGAATGTGGTAGGGGTTGACTAGGAGGGTAAGTCAAACACAGTACCATAGTAAGATGTGTTGACATGATCATTAAGGTTAAGTCACACAAGAACGTCCCTATAGGGACATAAGTTTAGGTCTGAGGTAGGTCAAAGGGTCAAATAATGATCTTGGGGGAACCTATTTTAGCAAGATCACAAGTTTCATAGGTCTGGGAGAATGCATTGGTGGGAATGCAATTAGGGTGTTTAGCAAGTTAATGTGTCAAACAATGATCTTGCAAGAACTTGTTTCAATAGGATTGTGAATTTCAAAAGCTCATAGGAATGCATTGGTAGGAGTGGGGGAAAAGGGAAAGAGATGTAGTTAAAGGATGGATTGGGTAGAGGGATGGGGGGTTTATGAGAATTAATATGAAAACAAAAACTAACATGTGACTAGTTTTTGTGTAGTGGTCTCTAGATGTGTTGGTGTCACATGAGCAGTGGGTGGCTGTACTACATGCTAGAGAGTAGCTTACACTAGTAGACTAGGTGAGGGTAGATGACATTAGCCTAGGGTATCTAGCAAGACTACTCCACACATGTATCTATATGGCAATGGTGATTGTCTTTTGTGAGCAGTGGCATAGTGAGACTAGGACATTTCACTTGCCAATAGGGGAGATGATAGTTACATTGGAGGATGTGTACATGATCTTTAGATTACCTATGCAAGGGACACCAATGACGGTGACTAGGGAGATGACGGGGGAGGTAGTAGTGTAGAGGCTGGTGAGGCCAAGAGTAGAACACCAGATCCACCAAGGGTAGTTCTCTTTGGATGAGCATTTGGATCAGGTAGCTGTAGAGAGGTAGATCTATTTTTATGTATGTGGTCTAGTATTGGGGTATATTGCCCCAGATATAGGTGGGATAGATGTCACTTTGGCATTGATACTAGTGATCATGAGGATAGTGGATGTGGGAGTACTAACAACTTGGGGGTCTCTGATGCTAGCAAAGTTATATTAGGATCTGCATCAGATTGTCTATTAGGAAGTGGGATGGTAGGGGAGGAGCATAAGATTCCCTACATCACCAAAGGTTTGGGCATGAGAGCACATTGTGACATTCAGGCTGATTGGATGGAGGGATAGGCAAGCAGAGGAGCTAATGGCTTATAGCTAGGGAGAGCACTTAACCTATCATCATACAGAAGTTGTGGACTACTGGCAAGTCTAGATAGATGAGATTAGGGAAGTGGTATGGAGACCATATATGGGGTTGGGGCCATGGGCAGAGGAGGTGCAATATCTTCCATACACCATATTACCATGCTTCATTTTTGGATGGTGGGAGTACATAGTTGAGCAATACCATTTGGATAGGGCCTTGCGGTAGTTTGGATGGGTTCAAGTGGCTCCAGGGGAGCCAAACTAGTATTAGTGGGTGACACATGAGCCAATGTTGATTTATGGGCTAGTACTATAAAGAGATGGGTTAATTTAGGCATAATAGAAGCTATCACCATAACAATGGGATTGATTTGGCAAAGTGGCAGATGCAGGCTCCACATAGGAGTACCAAGACTAGTTCTAGTGGCCGAGGCTAGTAGGTCAAGCACAAGTGAATAGGGTGTTAGTGGTGGTAGGGGAGATAGCCCAAGCAACCAGACATGACAAGTATGTGGTGAGAGGGTTGTGACAGTGGGCCGAGGTGGTGACATAGGAGGAGGGGTCAGTGAGGTAGAGGTAGAGAGGAGATAGGTACGATGAGAGAGGGGCACAGTTGGAGAGAGGAGAGGAGAGGCCAACAATGGAGAGGAGACCACAATGGGAGGAGGAGTAGAGGCCATAGAGGCTAGTAGGTGGAGGATATGGGGGTGGCTCTTTAGTAGGGCAAGGGGATGATGGATGGGTGGCCTCATACACATCCCTGCAGTAGACCCATGAGGTAGTTAGCCAGCTACTATAGAATACATAGCAAGAGAGGGACCAACTCAAGATAGAGTAGGAGTAGCTAAGATAGGAGAGTGATGTAGTGAGGGGAGAGGTAGAGAGAGTAGGGGTAGAGGTGGGTACACCTCTATTGGAGGGAAGTCGGTAGGAGGGTAGGTTAGATGTGGTGAGCTTGGAGAGGAAGGCAATATAGGTGAGGTTAGATACCATGTAGCAGGAGTAGGATAGACTGGTAGTGGAGGTGGTGACCCTGAGAGCACAAGTGGTAGTCAGTGGAGGGATGGTGGAGCTGAGGAGGTTGCAGGGAGAGGTGGAGGCATTTAAAGAGAGAGTAGGGTTTTATCAAGGGAGGTATCATGCAATAGTTCCAATGGATCAGATAGAGCACTATAGATGGTCGACATGGTTGAGGATAGGTGGAACCCACACCAAGATGCAAGGAGGAGGGGAGGAAAGTGGATGGAGTATTGCAGGCTTATAGATGATAGGCAAGTCTCAACACATAGGACATAGCCATAGGACAGGGTAGAGCTAGAGATAAGATAGGGGGATGAGTGGGAGGAGGGATGAGGTGGAGAGCTTGAGTACGAGAGGAGGATGGATGAGGCCACCACCTCCACCACTCGTACTGCCAGGAGTGGAGAGGGACACCTATGAGTCCCATGATGAGGAGGCGACAGATGAAGGTGATCAGTGATATGCTAGTTATACTTGTTATTATTTTTTGAATGTATGGGTAGATGTATTTTTGTGAACATAGACTCAATGTATTTATATGTACGATATGGATACTGGATATCTAGACTATGATGGACTTTGGTATTTTTGCAGGGGGTGATTTATTCATTTATTCTTTGTGGATGATATATAGATTAGATCATTCTTTGGGGTGGAATATGGATGTATGGACTTATGATGTCATGATTATGTTTATGATGTGGATGTTTATATATGTTTAGATGTAGATGAGAGACTGATGTGTTTATATGTAGGATGTGATGTGTTATGAGAGATATGATATTGTTGATAGTTTGTGATGCAAGATATGATGTGTTAGGAGAGATATGATATTGCTGACAATTTGTGATGCATGATATGATGTGCTTTGATGATGAGATTTATTTGGATAGTGCTGATATATTTGTGATGTAGGATATGATGTGCTTTGATGACAAGATTTGTTTTGATAGTGTTGGATATGTTGTGATTTTTGATGATGGGATTTTTTTTGGTAGATTGTTTTTATGATGATGTTTAGGATAACTAGGAAAATAATTAAGAATGAACCTAAAAAATGAGGATGGATGCAATGCATTTGGACTTGTGAAAAAGATAAATGGAAATAAATGGGTATAAAAAACATGACCTAAGAGATGAAATATAAAAAAATGGGAGAAAGATGAATGCAAACCTAGGATGATGAGTACATTAAAAAGAAACTTTGAACTACGATAAAAAGATGATAAAATGAACATAAACTAGGATAATGACTTATGATTTAAATGAACACAAACTAAGATAAAATGAATGTGAGATTTATGATGATGGCACATAACTAAAATGAACACAAAAAATGGGATAACGAAACTCAAAGTTATGGTGAGAACATATGATAAGTGACTAAAGATTATGATGATGAAACATGAGAAGTATATCTAACATGTGATGAATGAACTAAATCTATGATGGGGAAATGTGATAAGATAAATCCAAATTATGACAAGGGTAAATGAACACAATCTATGATAATATAACATGGTAAATAAATTGAACACTAGGATGCTAGGAGATAACAAATAGACATAATCAATGATGGAAAGAATAAGATACAAGAAAATTTATGATGGTGGGATAGGATTAAAAAAAGTCAAACTAGGATAGTGATCTATGATAAAGAATGAACATAAGATAGAGGAGATACTAACTCTTAAGAATATGATGTTGGAAAAATGATTGACCAACAAACTCATAGTTAGGAACATAGGGAATAGGATAGATGACCTTAGGGCTAGGATATTGAACTATGTTAAAGAACATAATTGATGGTTGAGGATAAGGAAATTGAATTAAAAGATTCTGATGATGGAAGATTCAAAGGGTGAGAAAGATAGGTGATTTAAAGGAAGAGAGTAGTTTAGGCAAGGGAAAAAAGGAGAAGGGTTGTAAGGGGGTTTAGGGATGATGATTGGTTATGCTAGGAAAGGGAAGTAGAGTGATAGGAAAATAGATGTCAGTTGTAGGAGAATGGTACAACATATCACTAATCGGTCATGACCTTGGTCACGGGGTAGGAACAATATGCACAACTTTAAAAAAGACATCTATAGAGGATTAAATAGGATATTAGGATGAGGGGAAAGGTGAGGTCATGGGGGATAAGATTTGTTAGAGGAGGCTAAGAAAACTTGTAGGAGGGGGTGAGTACGGATGTTCATAGGGGTGATATGAACATGTAATTCTTCATATGGGATAAAATAGTGAGAATGAGGGGATATGCTAGAAGCTTGAGAGTGGGGTACTTTGTAAAGAAGTGCCACCATATAATGTGAGCACTTTATTTGATATAGGAATATTAGGGATCTATCAAGGTTACTAGGAAAGTCAAGGCCTTTTCCCCAATATTACATAGGACTAACTCAAACAAGCACACAAGGATTGCCCCAGCATCACACATGAGTTCTAGAGAAATTAGCCAAATGATGCTAGGTGATCCACAAGAAAATGATACTTCCCAACTACATCATGTGATCATAAATGAAAACATGTTTGTAATATGCAAGGGTGATATCCGACTGACTCACAAGTAGAAAAAGACCATGGTCAAAACCATGCTTTTGATTTGCCCTAGTCAAAGTATGCCATGATATGGAAGACCATGGTGACCATGAGGAGGGAACTATTAAATCACCTAGAGATGACCCACTAAAATATACAACAAAAAAAAACCAAAATTAGAAGAAAGAATAAAATCCATGATAAATTCACCTTTACCAAATAGATCACAATAATCAGATACTAATGGACAAAGTTAGGTACAAGGAAGGAAGTATCCTATAAGGATTTAGTGATAGTATGTTTAAGATGGTGGAAAAATTGGCAATGATACTTTCCAATAGATGACTAGCTAGTGACATAGGGTTTCATTGTAAGACTCAAAAAATGTACAAGCATCACTATACAATGGGTGGATGACTCAAAAACATATGATAGAATATAGTAGTGGGTATGTGTATGAAGGGGGAAAGCTCAAGATGAGGAGATAGCATTGATGTAATATAGTTATTGTTACATGAGTATAGTACATAAAGGACTACCATTGTTACAAGGATATAATATATAGGGTACTATTGTTGTTACAAGGATATGATATATAGGGTACTACTATTGTTATAAGGATATGATACATAGGAATGGTACAAAGGATAAGCTATGTTGGATAGGAGACATGTGGTAGAATACAAGGATAAAATACACTAAATATGATACATGTGGTAAAGTACAAGGATAGGATACATTAAGTATGATACATGTGGTAGAGTACAAGGTTAGGATACACTGAGTATGATACACATGATAGAGTACAAGGATAGGATAGATATATGAACTAAAAATATAATATAGGATCTAGGTAGGGTGTTCAAACTAATGGATGCTAAAAGGAAATGTCGTGAGTTATTTTGGGAGTGTGAAGGTGGAACTACGGAGAACACCTTGGAAAATGGGAAGGTGGGCAATGAGGTGTAAAGGGGTGATGGGGGAAATCTATGTCATTGATAGATAATAAAAAGGCTAAGTACACTTGGCACCTAATTACTAGGTTTTCACCAGGGTATCTATCCATGGTGCTTAAATTGCCAAGTTTTCACCATTGGATGCTTGTTTTTCTTGACTTAAATTTTTAATACTAGGGATTTTTTGGCATAGAATTTCTTGAGGTAAATGATGTTGGTGGGACCATTCAAGGCTTCACCTTCAAGTGTGGATTGCTGATAGACCCCTAAACCAAAATAGGTTGTGACCACATAAGGACCAAGCCAAATGGGCTCAAACTTTCCTTTCTTTTCTCAGTCAACTTGTATCTTCATGTTTTCTTTGAGGACCATGTCTCCCTCTTGAAATTGGTGCAGATGGACCTTCCTATTGAAGTTGTGCTTGAGGCAATTCTGGTAGACCATGAGGTGGTCATGGGCATGTTGCCTTTTTTCATCAAGTAAGTCGAGCTGGGTAAGCCTAGCCACTTTGTAATCCTCATCTAATATCTGGCCCCACAAAGAAATGCAAAGGGATGAGAGTTCAACCTTAATAGGTAATACTACTTTAGCACCATAAACTAGGAAGTATGGGGTTATACCTGTGGATGTATGGAACAAGGTGTGGTAGGCCAATAGGGTGGGGTTGATCTATAAATGCCAATCACAACTAGAATCATTGACAACTTTCTTTAGGATTTTGAGTAGGGTTTTATGAGTTGCCTCCACCTAACTATTACTTCTGGTAAGTATGGGCTAGAAAAATGGTGATGATATGAAGGGAAGTGCATAATTCCTCCATGGTTAGTAAAAATGGTAGCTAGGATGTTGAAGTGTCATATGATATGATATAGGATGAATTTGGACACATGAACTCCTGTGGCAGTGACAAGGGGGACTACTTCCACCCACTTAGTGAAATAAGCAATAGTGGTGATTATCTACTTGTGTCCTTCTGAAGAAAGAGGTGCAATAACACCAACAAGGTTAAACCCCCAACATGAAAATGGCCATGGTGACATAATAGGTTGTAGATCTTGAGTTGGCGCTTAGATCAAATTAGCATGTTGTTGACAGGGTAGACACCATTTCACAAAGTCACATGCATCATGCTTTAGAGTAGGCAAATAATACCCAACCCGAAGGATTTGTTTAGCTAGGACAATTACACTCATCTAAGCACTACAAAGTCTAGCATGTACCTTTTTGAGAGCCATTGTAGCCTCATTTTGGTCTAAACATCAAGAGAGAGTACCATGATAACCACAAAAATATAGCATATGGGTGATGATAGTATAATGGGAGGCTCTATGAATAAGGTTCTAGCATTGGGTTCATGTGAGATGGGGAGATATGATACCATTTTGTAGGTAAGCATAAATTTTGTGGTACCATGGGGATTGGGAACCAACCAAGATGCATACCTATGTTGACTCATCATTCTCGTATGTGGGCTCATGTAGCTGCTCAACTAAGAATTCATATTGTGTAGCCTCTCATGGTATTTCCAAAAGTGAACCAATAGTGGCCATGGCATCAGCTGCCTTGTTTTGCAATCGAGGTATCTGTATGAACTAGATTTGAATAAAATGCTCCCTCAATTGGTCGACCAACTCCTTGTAAGGTAGCAACTTTTCATCCTTGGTCTAATATTCATCCAAGGCCTATTTGACAATAAGTTGTGAATCTTCGTAGACTTGTAGCTCTGTGATATTCCATTCAATCATGATTTTGAGCCCTGCAATAAGGGCCTCATACTCTAAGATGTTTTTGGTACACTAGAATTGTAGTTTAAAGGATTTATGAATTTAATCTCCTTTAGGGGTGAGCAAGAGTATGCCGGCACTGGAGCCATGGAATGTGTAGGATCCATCAAAGTACAATTTTTAGGAGGTTGTTCCTTTATTAAGCAGAGGTGCTCATTTGGAAATTTCATAATGAGGGTGTGATTTGTAACGAAAGGTGCATCTGCCAAGTGATCTACTATAGCTTGTCCTTTAAGATCCTTTCAATCAACTTATTAGATATTGAATTTGTTAAGAAGCATGACCCATTTAGCTAGATACCCTATGAGCACCGTGTGTGACAACATATATTTTAAAGGATCAATTTTGGATATGAGTTGTACACTATGGCTTAACATGTAATGTCAAAACTTCTAAGTGGAAAATACCATAGGTAAGAAAGCCTTTTTCATTGGTCTATAATTGAGCTCATATCCCACTAGAGTATGACTAATTTAGTAAATAGCTCTTTCTCTACCTGCACCATCAAGTTGTGCTAGAAGAGCACCTAGTGTTGTTGGGGTAGCTGTGATGTAGAGTATTAGCTGATGGCCTACAACTAGAGGAACCAATATAGGTGGATTAGCCAAGTATTTCTTGATTAGTTTGAAGTTGCATTGGCAAATGGGGCCCCACCAAAAATCTTGATCCTTTTTGAGTAAATGTGTAAATAGTAAGCACTTGTCAACGAGTTGTCAGATGAATCGTCTGACTAATTGTATCTTCTCTTGAAGAGAGAAAAGCTATCTGAGTGTCTTAGGAGGAGCCATATTCATGATTTCCTTGACCTTCTTAGGATCAATCTCAATTCCATGCTATGATACAATGAATCCTAGGAGCTTTCCCAAGGTAACACCAAAGACACATTTCTTAGGGTTGAGCATGAGACAATATTTAGCCAATTGATCAAACACCTCCTCAAGATGAGACAAGTGATCAAGGGTATTAAGAGATTTGACTAAAATATCATCCATGTAATCCTCCAGGGTCATATGGATAAGGTCATGGAAGATGACCATCATGGCATGCTGATAAGTTGCCCTGCTATTCTTTAACCCAAATGGCATCATGTTGTAATAGAATGTCCCTCAAGGGGTGGTAAATTTTTTCTTATGCCAATTTTCCTCTACTATTTGAATCTGATTGTATCTAGAGAAACCACCCATGAGCAATAAGATCTCATGATCTATGGTGAGATCAATAATCATGTTTATATTTGGCAAAGGGAAATTTTCCTTCAGGCAAGCCTTGTTGAGATCTTTGAAGCCTATGCAAATCCTAATATCACTAGAAGGTTTTGTAATGGGCACCATATTAGAGATCCATTTGAAATAGTCAATTGGGTGAATGATCTTTTCCTCTAGTAGTTTTTCTAGCTTTATTTTAACCAATAAAGCAACTTTGGTGTGCATCTTTCAGAGCTTTTTCTTGACAGGCCTAGCCTGATCTACAACCAAATGATGTACTACTAGCATGGGGTCCAACACCAACATGTCTTGATAAGACCATGAAAAGTGACCAACATTCTCATGTAGGACTTCAATGATAATTTTTGCTTGTTCAAGTGGTGGAGATGTTGTAATGTATCTGATCTTTGGTTCTTCGGTCAGATAGATATTGACCAGTCTAGTTTTTGCTATCAAGACTGATGAAATGGTAAGCCTATGATCCTATGGGGGGAGGATGAAATATCCATCTTCAAGTGCCTCTAAGAGTTTTTCACCATCAAATGCATCCTTTACTTTCTTTTCATTTATTCATTCATACAATGGTGCTTCAGAGGAGTTTTCACCAAAGGATGTTTTGGCTTTCCTTTTTTGCTTTTTTGTTTCATTTTTTAGTTCAATTTTGCAACTAAAAATTTCCTCCTCCCCAAAGTAACCTACTGGATCTAGTTTGTAGACATATTTTGATGTTGGTGGTGACCATTTATGTGGTATTTCTACCCCCATGAATTGAAGGAGTGTGTGCAATGTAGAGAATTTGTCAACATGGATAACACTTGGTTGGTTCCAATCAATGAGTTTGAGGTGAGAGAGTGGTAATTCTATGAGATTTAGGGATAATTGGTAGAGCATAAAGGCTCCTAGGATAATTTCATCAAGGAATATATCATTGTATGCTTTCTTTTCTACTTCCTCAAGGATGTCTTTGACCTTGATGGGACTATTTTGGATGTTTGTGAAGGCATGGCCTTCTTTTTTAGTGCCCCCAATTATGGGGAGTCCATAGCCTAAGCCCTTCTTTTTCTTTTCTTTGTACACATCTACAGGCTACCTAACACCTGACTCCAGATGGCCTAGACCATCTCCTTGATAATCCCATTGCTCAGTAGCAAGGTGATGTGTCCATGGGTACTTTTGTTTGAAGTGATCAAGAAGTTCTTTACTTTTTGGAGGTGGCTATTTGTATAGCCATGTACTAATGTCTAGAATAGTTTCCTCTTCATTGAGGATACCATTGGTAGGAAATATTGTAGGTTCTAGTTGTTTGATCTGAGGGGTCATATCTGATCTTGACCCTTGATGTGTCAGGTGCCTCTGAGTATGTGGATCAAGTGGTAGAGCACTGACAAAAAAAGCATCTATGGGACTATATTCACCAAAGCCTTGGTATTTGATCTTAACTTTGGAAAGAGTGGAGGCTAAAATGGTATCTAGATTGTGGAAGGTGCCAGAGCAACTAGTTGCAATAAGAAAAGGGTTTAGGATTTGCATGAATGGTTACCTTAGTACCATTATGCAAAAATTTGATGCACTAATGGTATGTGGATGGAACAGCCTTCATGGCATGAATCCAACGTCAACCAAAGAGGATGTTATGTGGAAGGTTAAGATCAACTATCTAACAAACTATTTCTTGTGTAGCTACCAACTCTAAGAGGGAGCAAGATGATTCCTTCATTAGTGCACTCTAAGTTGTCATATGCTTTGATGGTAATTACCTCATTAAGGATATCTACCTCAGTGTATCCTACTTGTTTGATGAATTTTAAGTTACATGGATTTAAAATTGATCCATTATCTATCATGACCTATTTGACCACAAAGTCAAAAACCATGATAGCTTTGCGAAGTGGAAGTATATGATCAGGTTCAACTACTAGGATGTCAGAAGTTTTGAAGGATAGTACACATGATGCAATAAGGTGGCTAACCAAGTTGTGGAACTCAGTGGAATTTATGTCAATGGGGATGCATGACTCATCGAGAGTACTATCAAGGATCTCTTAATAAAGTAGGCTTGTTTATAATAGATCTAGAATGGAAATTTGGGCTAGCATGTTTCCAAGGTGTTCCAAGATATTATATTGTGGTCCTAATGGGGTGATCCTAATGAAGGTTCCATTGATGGAGGTGGCCTTGATGGTGTAAATGTAGATGGGCCATCTATATTGAGTCAAGCTAGTCAAGTGGTAACTACATGTTGGGAATATAGGCCTTTGATATTGATAACATTGATAGATGGTTTAACTTGTGATATGCAGCTGATAAGGTTTCCATAGTCCAAGTATACCTAGGTATAATTTTGAGACTTGTCTCAATTATCACTTTTTTTATTTTGAGCATTGTTGGGTTTGTTGACAGGAGTTTTTGTGGGTGTTTTCCCTATGTTTGTGTTATGAGGAGGAAAAGCATTTTGATATATCATTAACCCTACATTGGGTAAGGCTTGTGCTCTCACTATGATCTCTTTTTGGTCAATAAGGTCTTGGACATAGTCCTTGAGTTGCATTCACTTGAGGGTGGTATACCCTTTGACATGATGGAATTTTTAAAACTCATTATCCTTGTACTAGGATACTCTAGACTGATTGGGTTCCAAGGGTTGTGTTTTTGCATGTCTAATAAGATTATCCTTGGCTAATTTCTAAAATATCACATCAAGAGGCTCCCACAATGGGGTGTATACATGGGGTTGTCTCTAAACATGTGGTTTAGGTCCAGTTGAAAGTTTGATAGCATTAGTCTGATTTTGATGGCTGGGTACTTTGACATTGTGTGGTTTGTTTTGCATAGGAGGTTGTTGATAGATTAGCAGTTGTTGTTGGTAAGGTTGTTGTTGAAAAAATGTGGTAGGTATGTTGGCTGCTACCCCAATGATATGAACATGTTGGGTGTTAGTGACACCATCAGTCACTATGTTCTTATTTTTATTCCTATACTATAGTTTTTCATTGCTTGGGCCTCAATCCTAGGTGTTTTCTTTGTAAATTTTGATGACACAATCTTTGATGAGCTCCTACTCGAGTCCCATCCCTTTTTACTTAATGTCCTTGTATTTTTGTAAATAGTTCATAACCATATGATGGGAAAGACTAGGATATTCATTGTTTATGAACATTTTGACAAGGTGACATTCTGGGATGGTACATGAGATCCTAGTTGTGAGGGTTTTGCAACATTGTAAGTATTCTGCAAGGCTTTCTCCTCCTTTTTGCTTGGTATGAACTAGGTCTACTACAAATAACTTGGTCTTGATAAGATGAGCATATTGAGCTACAACGGCTTTAGAAAGATCAGCAAAGGTTTTAATGGTACCCTAGGGTATATGACAAAATCATTCAAGGGCTAGTCCCCCTAAGCTTTTTGGAAAAGTTGCATGAGGAATACATCATTATAGGCCACTTCTTGGCAATACATATAGAATTATTTGACATGTGTGACTGGATCACTTTTCCCTCTAAATTTATCAAACTTGGGGATCTCAAAGTGCTTAAGAAAAGGTGTCATCATGATGGTTTTGTCAAATAGATATGGGCAACCATATCAAATTTAAAAGTTTTGGAGTCTGTCCCATCTTTGAGGACTTTGAGAGAATTTTTCATCTCTTCCCATTTAGAGTTTATAGGTGGGGTAGTAGGTACCCTTAGTCCAGGAGCCCCTAGTGTGGGATATGTAGCAGATCTTGGAGGTTGATATGGGAAACCCTGACTGCCATATGGTGGTTGTGAAAAAATAGTTTGCACAACTAGTGGGATAAATGCTATGGGTTGTTGGAATGTAGTTTGTGCATACTACTACATGTATTTGGAAGACTATTGATGGGGAGTGTAAGTATGAGGTTGTTTCCCTACTAGATAATTCTACATGAATACCTGGGCATACTGCTAGCATGATGATTGTGGCTAAAAAATTTGGTAATGTCGGCAATACCTAGGCCATGCTTTGGGAATGTATACTATTGGTATTTGAAATTACTAAACAACAAAATGCTCAACACTAAAGTGATAATACTCACATAACCTAAGTATTAGTCACTTCCTATTAATAATTATATGTGCAAACCACTTGGACCCAACTTCAACAAAACCAAGGATGGTTTTCTACTCTTTAGGCTTTGCAAAACCAAGGTGGGTATACCTAAAGGATGATTCAAATGCAAACTATTGTATGAAAATTATCTTAGTTTCATTCTGATTCTCATCTTCTATCTTCAAACACATACATAGTTTATCCATTTCTTAACATTCTCTGATTCATACACATCCCTCATAAGTAGATTTGGTCACAATTCTCCTTAAGTTTATAGATATTTCAAGAAGTAGCAGCTACCTAAGACTCAGAAAAAAGTATAAATGAGTGTTGACCAGCATTTATGACTTTGAACAAAATGGAATGAAAATAATTTTGAATTTTAAAAGATTTGAGATGTAGTGGTAGAATTTACTTTCACTTGCTTCTGATTTATGTTACCAATGCCTTATCCATTGGGAAAAAGGTTAACTATTGGTAGGAAATCTAATTCAAATAGCTTGTAAATGAATTTATCAATTGCAATCACCCATTCCCATTCTTATGAAATATCCCTTTCAAAAACTCATGAATTCTACTGATCTACTGAAGCATTTATATAATTCCTTGAATTAAAAGCAACCATAGAACCAATATACAACCCATCCAAACTGCATTCTCAATTGAACCTTATTCAAATAACCTCAAAATTTTAAAAAAACTCATGAAATGGAGATAGAAATTGGTGACACAAAAATAGTGTAAATACCCCTTTGTATTATCCTTTTATATGACTAATACAATAACCAATAGAGATTCAATTAAAAGCCCAAAATATCTTGCTGATTTTGTCATTTCTATTTATCATCAGAGAGTATACAATTGAAAATAAACTCAAAAATCTACATACAACTAGATTGACTATACTTTTCTTGAAATTTCAAAAATACACAAGCCTTCAGACCCTCACTTTGCCTTGAAAACTCATTTGTATAAGCATGATTTGCAACAAGCAAAGGGAAAATGTGATTGATAGGTGTCCTTTTACAACAAGGAATACAAAAAACTTTTAAAATATCCTTCACACCTTAACTCAAAAAGGAAAAACAAAAATAGTTGAAGATGATAGCTGGAGCATCAAATCTTTAATTTTGTTTTTTTCTTCAACTGCCCATTGTTGGTAAAGCCTTTATTTCTACAATTGCTTCCCACACAATAACTTCCCTTTTTGTTGGCCACTCACTTGTCTTGACTACTGCTAATTCACCAACAGATTTTTGCCACCTAGCATCTGTGATCACTTTACCCTTTATTATGAACCTATTCATTTCAGTTTCAATGAGTTCATTAAAAAAAAACTCATCAGTGCCACCTTCAAAAATGGATGCCACTTGTGGCAAGTTTACAATATGGTCAAAATAATTAGACCATTCATTCAAATCCATTATTTGGTTATCATAATTGAGAATAGAAAGAAATAAAAAATAAAATCCATTGGTCAACACTTTCATCTTATTATGAATTGTTTCCAATTTCCTTATAAAGAACTGTAACAAATCCTTCACCTTATCCATGCCCTCTTTAATAGCAATGACCTTATCTGGAAGGTCTGGCTTCTTATCTAACAATGGTATTAATCTATCAAAAAATTGCATGTAAGGTCCCCATTGTTGGAAAATTGGATCAAGCCAACCTAATGGTTCTTTGCATATTTGTTCTGCAACTTGCAAGTTGGTGAATGCATTATATGCATCTTAAGATATTCTCTTCAAGATGCTTATCCTGTGACTCAAGATATTCATCATCAAACCCTTCTTTGTTGCATTATTAGATTGGGGAGCTTCAACTTCCACATTTACCACATGCACTGGCATTGTTACCCCTATGGGTATATCTTTTGTTTGGGCCTCTGCTTCAACAGTGTGCCTCACTTCTTCCACATTTCCCTATGTATGTTCTACCTCTACTATAGTTTTGAGTTGGCCTTTTAGGGATGCAATTTCCTCTTCTAGGATTTAAATTTTCCCTTCCAACTCTTCTATTCTTTAATTTTACACATAGCTTGTCTTAAGCTTTTCCTGATACAATTTCCTAACATCAAAACATTCATTATAAGCAGTAGCAGGCCTGTCTTATATTTGATCCACCTTTGCCTAATTCATGAGTGCAAAGTGTTTAACTAGGATAGAGATCTCTTTTTATAGTGGTATTTTCTAGTGTCCAAACAATCATATTTCCCTAAGTTGTCTCCTCTATGTGCATCATTTTAGGCTTCTTGGTGTCACGGGCAACACTCCATACAATTAAGGTCTTTGTGTTTATGCTAAAACCTGACCCTCTCTTCAAGCCTTCGTTGCTACTAGCTTCATAACTGATTGCCTTGTCTTGCCTTCTAATTTAGGTAAGTACAAAGGCTCTTTCAATGTCCCAATTTGGTACCAAGATCATACCACTCTTGTGTACCAACTCACTAGCTTCTACAGGGTCATTGTTTCACTGTATGGATCATTTGCCAGTAGTTTCTCAACTAGTTCTTGGTTCTTAGGATCTTCTCCTAGCCTAAGGCTCAAAGTGAGCTCATTTTCCTTTATTTTATACAAAAAAATTTTAAATTATGATGATTTAATAAAATCATCATCCTCCATGAATTTTTTAGATTAGATGAGTCTATCATCCAATCTGGAAGCTGCAATTTGTAGATCATTTAAGGCCCTTCCTACCTTTGTCACCCTTTGATGTAAGTAATTTTGCCTAATATTAGCAAAATACTAATCATTTTTTGGCATAATTTGCAAGGCTCTACTCACCACCCTCTCTGGGATGTGCATGGTTTTCTATCTTTTATTCCCTTTTTGCACCCATGTGGAAGATGATGGCTAGTCCTCCTCAACATCAAGCTCTAATTGAACATTAGGCTCAGGGAAGTCTCTATTCACCATTGCCTCCTCTCCCTCTAGCTCATTTGGAATTTGAGCCATGATATGGTCAAAATTTTCTACCATTTTTCTCAAATTGCAAGGATAATGGATATCAGTGTAAAAACCCTTGAAATTAGGGTTAGTCCTTTTGAAGGCATCCTCCACTTTTTTGATTTCACAATACTTTCTTAGAAACTCATTAGCCTCTTTCATTGCTACTATGTTAGTAGTCAAATATTTTATAGGGATTGGTTTTCTGGGAGGTAGAATGTAACCCTTGGTGGCTTTGACCTCATTTATTATATAGTTTTCTGGGTCACACATTCTATAAGGTCAAGTAGCAAACTTATACTGACCTAGATATTTGCTTAGTTCTTTAGATGCATTCTTCCCAATTACAAAATATTCTCCCTTAAAACTTCTACAAACAAATGTTGGTTTGTGTAGGGAAGGAGGAAACATCTCTTTATTCATTAGTAAAAATTACCAAAACAATTTAATAATAGCTAACCTAGGAGGAAGATATTTAGGTAATAGATGAGGGGGTTGTGGGCATGCATAAACTCTCATCAAAGTACATTCCTTAAACAAAAATATGTCACCCCAATTATGATGTAATTTCACTTTATCATCCAAATAGGAAGGTCTAAGTAATGTTCTCAAAACATTGGGGGCCCTAAAGAAGGTATGATCTACCATCCTCATGATAATAGAACTAAACAAATTGAAAAATATATTTTCATTTGAATAGTGAAAGTTATCATCCCAAATATGAGTACATAGTTGCATAGGTAACTCACCAAACTCATCAGAAGTTTGATTGATGAAGTCCTGACTGATGTAACCAATGTTATTATACAAGATCAGGTGCATCAACAATGAATAATGATGAAATTTGAAGTCCTTCATCTCTCCTTTCTTGGCATTGACTATTTGGTGGTGCATTCTATCCATGATGAATCCCACATTATCATATTCTTTATTGTGGAAAGGGTCTTGTATGTCACATGCCATCAGAAATAATGAACCATAGACACAATCCTCTATCCCATCAGTTCCTAGAACCTTATGTAATCCATACACTATATTTTTGAAGTAGTTTTTGAATGTGCTCAATGGTAAGTGATCCTCTACTTTCTTTGGAGTTGGTCCTACCTTCTTGACATTGTAAGGGATGTGGGGTAGCATCACATTGTTCATATAATAAGTCTTATTCCTCCCAAATTTTCCCTATAAAACTTCAATGTCTATGGGCACATCCATCTATCCCTCCAAACCAAAAGCTTCTATGAAAGAAGTCTTGTCAAGTGTGCATAGAATACTCCCATTATGCCTGTGGAATAACCTTGTAACTAGATTATAAGAATTTATCAGTGCTTTCAACAAGTCCACATCAATAAATAAATTTGGGAATATCAATTTTGCCATGTTCTTGTTCCATGGGTTGCATACTAGTATGTTTTCAATTTAGTTTTGGTAAAAATATAGAAACACATTAAAACCATCAATCCTAGGGCATTTTGCATCTCTACACAGGAAGTAAGGGTCTTTGAAAACATGGTCATTTGCTAAAATTGTGTTGGATGACCCTGGAAGAATTTTTAACCAATCCTCTATGTTCTTGTTTGGCTTTCTAACCCTTGACTTCTTCTATGTTTTTACTGCACCCTTCTTCTTTTTTCCTTCAGATGTAACCTCTATGATATCATCACCCTCATCTTCAACTTCTACTTCTTCCATAGGAACCTCTTCAACTTCCATGTCAACCATTTTTTCTACAAACTTGCAACTCAACCCTTGCAACAAAAGCACAGAAACTCACAAAACTATGGACACCTTTGAACTTTCAGAACAGAAACACAACTTCTTTGAAATGGAAAATACTCTAATCATTCAATCAAATCTTTATGGTTTAATCATGCAATCTACCAACTTTTTTAATAGATTCTGCATGGATGAGCTTTAAAACCATTCTCTTAGGGTGTTAGCAAAGAATATAAACCATGTAATTAGATCCTAGAGTACTTTTTAGCTTTTTATTTTACTTGGCCATAGTGAATTTGTCCTTTTTTCTTAACTATCATGACACTTCAGCCACTCTTTTTTTTCAAAATTGGTCTTCCTCTTATACGATGAGTCAAAAACTCTTCAATCTTCATAACCTTGAAGATACAACTAGCAAACCTTTATGTATGTCTGATGATGCTTCAAAAAACTCCAACTATAGAAGCGTTAGGGTTCCTTAAGCATAGCTTTGAAATTCCTTTTATGCTCTTATGAAGCCCCTTATAGCATAAGATCTCAAACCCCTTCAACAAATCCTTATGTATTTACGCTTCAACACATCTTGTACTCACATAAAGAATTTGTTACAATTTTCATTTGACCTTTTATGCTCATATGCACACATAGCACCAAAGCCCTTTAAAACTTTCTTTATACTATCATGCTCACTTCAATTGTTGAAGCATCTTAATGCTTTGCAAATTCATCCTCTAATCATATGTTTGGAGTTTTCCTCATGCCATCATAATGCATTTTTCCTTTTCTTTATTCTCCCTTACACCCACGTGGGTTACCTCATTCTTTGTAGCATCAGGAAGCCTTTATAATCCATCTCCCACTCTTACATTTCACCCTCTTTGTGCCAGTGTAAAACACTCATTTTCCCTATCTTTCTTTTACGCTCATACACTTAGACCAATCTCGTAACCATAGACAAAGGAATGCAACAACTCTTTGTTCATACTATATCCATGCAATCATAAGGATGTAATGAGAATATTTTTATTTTCAACAAATCAATGACCCAAATTATATCTCACAAAAATAGAAAAGGAACATCACTATTGATTTAAGCACATGCAAAATGAATAATTTAAGTCATCTTCCACATAGTTCGAGCCCATCTAATATGTATGATGTGTCATCACTTGATTTGTTCTCCTCAAGGCCCAAGTGGCAACTTAATAGGTCCCACACAACATGTTCTTCCTTATAACATTTCTTTATGATTAATCACAAGTCAAAGCAATGAAGGCACATAAAACAAAATTAAACCTTACTTCACTCTTACGAGTCTTCTTTGTGCATAGAATTGTAAAACCTTTTAATATCCTCATGAGACATCCTTTACACCGTCACAGGCCTTTACACTCTTATGCTATTCAATGAAATGTAAGTGCATGAACCAAAGTGATCCACCATTCTACTCATCCACTCAATTCATTACTCGTATCCCTATAAAATAATATATGGTCACTATTAAAAACATATTATGCTCATATGCTCAAAAGGAAAATGTATGACTAGAAATACATGAATGAATTGCTTTTTCTTATATGGTTTAACTTATCACTGTGGAATTGTAAGAAAACTTATAAAGAAAAAAAATCTTTTACACCTCTCTGGCTGAGGATCAATCATATAAATAGAAGACCCCAAAGTGGACTACTCTACAATTATGAGATACACAACTGTATACCTATAAACCATGAACTCTTTTATGCCCTTAAACCAATTAGGAGAATGTAACCATAGAAATAGGAACACGGAAGCACTTCACTCTTATGCGAAGTCCAAACATTGTAAGACCTTAATAGAGAGAAACCTAGGCATTTTACAAACCCTTTCAAAAATTTGAAAATAACCTAAGGTTTTAACACACTTTGGGTATTTTACTGACTATGTTGATGAAAATCCTTGAGAATTCAATAAAATTCAAGCAACATATAAACTAGGGCATGACTAGGGTAACACAAAATTTTGAAAAATTATAAGAATAGAAACCCTAGCCTATAGGACACAAGGATTACATGAATTTTTCACACATATTTTGAAATTTCTCTACACTGTGAAAAATCAAACCATCAGTGGCTCTATCTAGGGATGATAGACTACCTGAGTTTATGCAAGAATTTGGAATCTATGGTAGAGAAGACCACATACTTGATACAACAATGACAACTTCTTCAAAGAGCACAAAAAAAAAACAACAGAAAAAAAAGGAACTAGACTATACAGAGACACTTACAAGGATTTACAAAATATACATAATGTACAAGGACACGAAACACCCTAAAACTACTATTCATGGAAAATAGATACTTTTAGGAAAAGTACCTCTTCAAGAATTGTCCATGAATTAGCAATTCAAGAATATCTCCAGTTAAATCCCTCAAAAAATATGAGTCTTCACCATTTGTATCACAAATGTTGTATGGGCCAAGCTAGATTGGGTCAAATTTACCATGCTTTCCTTTATCTTCCATTCTAGCATTCCACATCAATACCATACACCTATTTCAAATTTCCTCTCAATAGCCCTTTTCTCATATAAGTTCTTCATCTGTGATTGTAACTTGGCATTTTGAATAGAAGACTCTCTCCTTATTTCTTCTAATTGCAAGATATCATCCCTTCTGAGCTGCATCTCATCAATGATATCATCTTCATAAAGTTGAACAAATTTATACATTTCCTTTAGGTTATTCTGTAGAAGTTTGGCTTGTATTCCATAAACCAAATCAAATGGAGCACATCCAATGGCCTTTTTCATAGTAAACCTATCAGCCCATAGAGCTAATGGCAATTTTGAATCCCAAGCCTTCTTATTTTCTCCTAAAATCCTCTTGATAATTTTCAATATACTTTTATTGCTTGATTTTGCCTGACCATTTCCCTAGGGATGATATGGTGATGAGGAGTATTCTATAATGTTGTACTTTTTAAAAAATTCATATATTCCTTAGATCTGAAACACATAGCATTATTAGTTACAATCTTCTATGGGCACCCAAACTTAGTCACAATATTGTTTAAAATGAAATTAGTCACTACTTTACTTGTTGCATTCTTAGTAGGAATTGCCTCAACCCACTTAGTGAAATAATCAGTAGCCACCAGGATCCAAGAATGTCCACCATTGGACTTATTTGAAATCTTACCAATGAAATCAATTCCCCATTGTTGAAATGGTGCCTGCACTTCAATAGGTCTTAATGGTAAATTCCCAAAAAAAATTAAGTTTCCACCAAACCTTTGACAACCATCACATATTTTAACAAACTCATGAGCATCTCTGAAAAGTGTTGGCCAACAAAAACCAGCCCTAAGAACTTTATGAGTAGTAGTTTTGGCCATATAATGACCACCACATACACCCTCATGCATATCTCTTAAGATCCTTTTAGACTCAATTTCATCTACACATTTTAAAAGGACTCCTTCCACATTTTTCACCACAATTGACCTTGCACTATAACATACCTTATTGCTTGCAACTTCAAAGATCTTTTCTAGTTGTCTATTAACTCTGATGGAGATTTCATATTTTTCAAGTAATAGATCACATCTCTATACCAATCAAAGGTATTCATATCACAAAGATTATCCCTACAACTATCAAGTTGGTTGATTTGGTTTGCCTCTAAATTGGCTTTTGCCATCAGTTTGGCCAAGCCTTGATCCCTTTACCAGTTTGGTGATCTAAACATCAATATTAAATTCTTGTATTCTATTAATCCATCTACATCTTCTAACAAACACCTCTTGCTATGAAAAGATATCTTTTACAGTAGTGGTAGGGACAAATGTAATAACAATAGATCCCATTAGGTAACACATAAAAGTCTTTACACCTTTCACTAGTGCATATGCCTATTTTTCTTTTATATCATAATTGAGTTCTACTGCCTGCAAAGATTTGCTAAAAAATGCAATGGGATACTCATAACCTTCTTGATTTTTCTATAACAGTACTAAACAATAGTGTGAAATGAAGCAAAAGAAAATATATGCATTGGCTTATCATAATTAGGTGCTCTAAGAATAGGAGCATCCTTGATAGCTTGCTTGATCTTCTGGAATACAATGCTAGGCTCACCATCCCATTTTATCTCAGATCCTTTCTTTAACATTCTTGATATAGGCCTACTAATCTCTGCAAAGTTAGTCATAAATCTTTTGAGAAAGTTAATCTATCCAAAAAATGATTGAATCCCTTTAACACTTTTGGGTTTTTGAATTTTTTCTATTGCTTCTACCCTTTTAGGGTCAATCCTCACTCCATGCTTACCAACTAGATGCCCTAAAAAATTTCCTTCAGTAACACAAAAATTACATTTCCATGGATTTAAAGAGATACCATACTTAAAATCTCTGATAAATACCTTTTCTAGATGTATGTAATGACCATTCTCATCCTTGAAATAAGCAGTTAGGTCATCCTAATATACAACAAAATTTTTATCAATAATATTAGCAAAAGCCACATCCATAGCCCTTTGAAAAGTAGCCCCAACATTAGTAAGCCCAAAAGACATCCTGACATACACATAAGCACCCCATGGAGTAGTAAAAGTAGTCTTAAATTGTTCTGATTCCTTGAAAACCACTTTATTATAACCTAAAAATCCATCCATCATAGACATAAGTTCAGAACCAGTGACTCGTTGCAACATGGCTTCCATATTTGACAATCCATAATTATCCTTTAATGAAGATATATTAAGATTTTTGAAATCAACACATAACCTTATTTCTCCATTTTTCTCCTAATAGGGACTAAATTAGACACCTAAGAGGAATGTCTAATAGGCTTTATGATCCCTACATCTCTTAGCTTGATTAATTTCTCTTACATTTTGGGAGCCAAAGTTGGATTTATTGGTCTTTGTTTCTGCATAAAAGGTTTAGCATCTGGTTACAAAGGGATTTCATGTTGAAAAAGATCTTCCCTATAACCTTTTAAGTCATCATATGACCATGCAAACACATTTCTATATTTCCTTAACAAATCTATCAAGTCTTGCCTAATTTTAGGAGGCAATTTCTTACCAATATATACCTTTTTAGGTGTTTCCTCAATTCCCAAATTTACCTCCTCCAGATCTTTAGCATCATACTTATTGCCATCAACTTGTGACCTATCTTGGTTGTCAAAAATAGTTTCTAAAACAACTAGAACCTTTGGGGTTTTGTTTGTCTTCAACTACACAACTTCCTACCAAAAATAGTATCTTTCCTATCTATATTCCCTACATAGGTTGCATAATCAATCTCTTTCCTTGACAACATATTTTCATGATTCAAAAATCTCAGAATGTCTTTGTCATCTTCAAATACTCACCAATTTTGGACATTATCAGGAACAAAGGGCCTAGTTTGAGTCTCAATTTTAGATATACCAGCAAATGTAATGTCATCGGGCTTTATTGGTACATTTTCTAGCAAGTCTATCATTTTTCTATGAGTCCTATCTTTCCAAACTATCCCAAATGCATCAAAATATTCAACCATATCCCACACAACATTTTTGTATTATTTTAATCTCTTATTTTTTGACACATAAACATTCCTTACTTGGGATACAACTAACTCAGAATCTCCTATAACATGTAAACATTTTATTCCATGCTTGTGAGCCAATCTAAGTCCTAACAACAAAGTCTCATATTCTGCTATGTTGTTAGTACAAGGGAAACTCAATGTAAAAGAAAATTTGTATGTTACCCCAATAGGAGGAATCAATAAAATACCTGCACCTACTCTATCTTTGTAGAAAGCAACATCAAAGAACATGGTCCATAAATCTCCTTTTTTTTTTGTGTCAACTTCTACTTCCATCTGAGATTTATGCTTACCTTTCTTCAAATTTAGAACCTCAACTCAAAATGCATTGATAGTTGTATCTACAAAGTTTGTCGTATCATCCTCTATTTCTGCTTATATCATATATATCCTCTTAGGTTCTCTATTTGTTTTTACTAGATTCTCATCAATGTTAAAAGTAGCAAATGATAGATCACATTGTAAACTTCCTCTCATGGAAGCACTCCACTTTTTAGATAATAACATACCATACTAGGGTAGAATATCAACAACCAACACACTCATAGTAAGTTCTTTGTCTAGACAGGCTATCAATCTATAGGGTAAGACATTGATAGTGCCTATACTATCACTTCTCTTTTATCCATAGCACAACATCTTCCTTGAGTAGTATCAACCTTCAAACCTAATTCCTTCATTATCTCAAAAGGCATAACAGTATTGGAAGCACCATAATCAATCATGCAATTTTTCAATGTTTTACCATTCACTAAGATACTCAAGAAAAATGGCTCTACACTTCCTAAACATTCATTTATAGAGCTATCCAAGAACATATGAAAAATTTGAGACACAACTACTTCAGGTTCTTTGTCTTTAATCTTTTTTTTATTTCCTTCCTTAGGATAATGATTTTCATTACAATCTTGACTTACCCTTATATCAATATTTCCCAACCATTCTATGGCTTTATTTCGGTTTTCAAGGATCCTTAATAGTTTAGACAAAGGAACCTTAACAATGATCTGTGATAACATAGTAAGCATATCTATAGAAGAATCTTAGGGATTATCAATAACCATGTTCCTCTTCTCATGATTTTTATCAAAATAATTCATAATACCTTCATAATTCTTGTCATTTATAGTTATCACTTTTGATACCTTTTCATCTAATTTCTTGGGAGCATTATTCGAGAACTCCAAATCCTTAGGATTGCCCCCCTTCTTTGGTTCCCACTTTTTATTTGCAAATTTAACCTTCACAGTAGGGACTTCTTTAGGTTTCATAATCTCCCACTTTTTATAATAAGTTCCTTTTATGAAGATACTAGCTACCTTATCATTTCCATCTCTCTGAGCCATGTTTCTAGTATGAACTTGAGCTATCATACTAGCAATAATTTGATCAATTTATTCCCTAGAAGGCTTCCTTAATGTCACTTCTTCCCTGGCATTTACCATATTACACACATTGTCTTCAACATCACTCTCATCATAAAATACTTTCTATTGCATGCCATTCTAAAATTGTCTTTACTCATTTACATCGCTCACATAATCTTCACAATTAGAATAATGTGATTCAAACATATTACATCCTACATCATCATTGTTTTCTTCATGTTCATAACATTTTTCTACTATAGTTTGATTTCCTGGGAATGACAAGGCTACTACACAAGATTTAGGAGAATGGGGTAATTGACACACAAAGAACCATGTAGGCTTAGCAGTGAACTAAGGATCATCTACTAAATTTATAGAGTTATTTTATAGAGGGTCAGGATTCACCTTGTTGTTATTATTTTTAAGGGGTGGAACATTAGGCTGGCCATCCTTCTAGGTAGCGTTGTAGGGAAACTTTTCAACCTATTTTGTCTATTAAAATTTGATTGATAAGGGATCCTATTGTCAGTGGGATTCCTATCATTCTTTATCTGAGGAAGATTTAGACTCTTTATAGCATTTAGAACTTAACTTATCTCACTAGGCTCTTGCTTTTTTCCACCTACACTTTTGTGATCTTCCTTTCTACTTCCCTTATTCCCAAACAACCTAGAATCATCTCTTTTTCTTTCTAATCTCCCTAAAATCCTCAAATTATTTTCACTTTTTATAATAAGTTCCTTTTATGAAGATACTAGCTACCTTATCATTTCCATCTCTTTGAGCCATGTTTCTAGTATGAACTTGAGCTATCATACTGGCAATAATTTGATCAATTTCTTCCCTAGAAGGCTTCCTTAATGTCACTTCTTCCCTGGCATTTACCATATTACACACATTGTCTTCAACATCACTCTCATCATATAATACTTACTATTGCATGCCATTCTAAAATTGTCTTTACTCATTTACATCGCTCACATAATCTTCACAATCAGAATAATGTGATTCAAACATATTACATCCTACATCGTCATTGTTTTCTTCATGTTCATGACATTTTTCTACTATAGTTTGATTTCCTGGGAATGACAAGGCTACTACACAAGATTTAGGAGGATGGGATAATTGACACACAAAGAACCATGTAGGCTTAGCAGTGAACTAAGGATCATCTACTAAATTTATAGAGTTATTTTATAGAGGGTCAAGATTCACCTTGTTGTTATTGTTTTTAAGGGGTGGAACATTAGGCTGGCCATCCTTCTAGGTAGCGTTGTAGGGAAATTTTTCAACCTATTTTGTCTATTAAAATTTGATTGATATGGGATCCTATTGTCAGTGGGATTCCTATCATTCTTTATCTGAGGAAGATTTAGACTCTTTATAGCATTTAGAACTTAACTTATCTCACTAGGCTCTTGCTTTTTTCCACCTACACTTTTGTGATCTTCCTTTCTAATTCCCTTATTCCCAAACAACCTAGAATCATCTCTTTTTCTTTCTAATCTCCCTAAAATCCTCAAATTATTTTCACTTTTTATAATAAGTTCCTTTTATGAAGATACTAGCTACCTTATCATTTCCATCTCTCTGAGCCATGTTTCTAGTATGAACTTGAGCTATCATACTAGCAATAATTTGATCAATTTCTTCCCTAGAAGGCTTCCTTAATGTCACTTCTTCCCTGGCATTTACCATATTACACACATTGTCTTCAACATCACTCTCATCATAAAATACTTGCTATTGCATGCCATTCTAAAATTGTCTTTACTCATTTACATCGCTGACATAATCTTCACAATCAGAATAATGTGATTCAAACATATTACATCCTATATCATCATTGTTTTCTTCATGTTCATGACATTTTTCTACTATAGTTTGATTTCCTGGGAATGACAAGGCTACTACACAAGATTTAGGAGAATGGGGTAATTGACACACAAAGAACCATGTAGGCTTAGCAGTGAACTAAGGATCATCTACTAAATTTATAGAGTTATTTTATAGAGGGTCGGGATTCACCTTGTTGTTATTGTTTTTAAGGGGTGGAACATTAGGCTGGCCATCCTTCTAGGTAGCGTTGTAGGGAAAATTTTCAACCTATTTTGTCTATTAAAATTTGATTGATAAGGGATCCTATTGTCAGTGGGATTCCTATCATTCTTTATCTGAGGAAGATTTAGACTCTTTATAGCATTTAGAACTTAACTTATCTCACTAGGCTCTTGCTTTTTTCCACCTACACTTTTGTGATCTTCCTTTCTGCTTCCCTTATTTCCAAACAACCTAGAATCATCTCTTTTTCTTTCTAATCTCCCTAAAATCCTCAAATTACTTTCTACATTTATTACAATTGTAAAAGCATTTCTTAAAGTCTTGGGTTCCTTATCCCTAAGCTGGTATGACATTTTTCAAACAAAAGCATTTAGATAAGTGATCAGACATACCTTGTCATCAATTTGCATGGCTTGCATTAGCTTGTACATCCTCTTTTGAAATCTAGTATTGAATTTAGTGAGAGACTCATTAGGTAATCGCTTAATATTATTGAATTCACCCAAAATGTAGCTCTATTTTTTCTTGTCACCATACTACTCTTTGAAACAATATTCAATATCTTTCCAATCCATAATGGATAATTCAAGAAGTCTCTTGAACCACTCTCTAGCATCTTTAGTTAATGACTAAACAAATAACTTCAATATAAAATCTTCAGCTTCAACCTCATAATCACTCATCATATCCAAAACACTCCTTAAATGATCCTCACAAGTGATAGCATTGTTCCTAGCAAACTTAGGCAACCTTTTTCTCATTTCTTGTGGGATGGGGTCAGGGAAACTAGGAATACCCTCAAAGCGTATCTGCCTATAACCTTCTAATTGAATAGGTCTCCTTTGTAGATCAATGTTTGAGGTATTAACAACATTTCTTTCATTGTTGTTAAAAGTATTACTAGTACCAGTGTCTATAGTAGATTTATTAAGATCCACTTTTTGTGATGAAGAAGAAAAGAAATAGGCAAACAACTTAACAACATTTTGATTTGCAATATTTGATCTATCATTATCTTCAATAATAAATGTAGATTTCTTCTTAGCATTCTCTAGATACTTAATCTTGTTATTCATCTTAGCTATGGTTGCCTCATTCTTTGCAATTTCCAATTTCTTAGCCAAAGCATCCTTCTCCTTCCTCCTTTTCTCCAACTCAATATCAGAAGGGGACAAAGAGTCATGGATATGAATGAACTTTTTTGGTTCATTGATCCTAATACCAACTTCCTTTTGTTTTCCATTACCTTGAACATCAACAACATGTTCTACATCCCTTTTAACTTCTAAGGTCTTATAACTCTTGATCTATTGTACCATAGGACCCTCTTGGTTTGTATCTAAGCCTTTTAACAATTTTTTCTCTTGTAATTTAAGCTATTAAACTTGACCCACTATTTTAGGTGCCAAGCACTAGCTGCTATCTCATTCTTCTTCTTCAAGGTAGAAATTCACCTAAATAATTCTTTCTTTTCTTCATAAGCTTTCATGATCTTTTCTGCCCTTTCCTTTTGAAATTTCCTATCAATAGCCTCTTGCTCAGTGGGCTACATTCTCAAGATTTCATTCTCATTAGGGTCAGGAATGGTAAACTTAGAAAGGTCTTCTCATCATTGAAACTCTCAGGTTCTAAATGTTTAGGTCTTACTCTTTTAGAAGAGTAATTTGACATGAAAGGGTTCGTACTAGGTTGGAAAAGATTATTAGTATTCCTATCATCCAGACTAAGCACATGTGGTTGCATAACTTTCTCTTGACTTATCATCTCAATCATATTATAGAAATCATCATCAAATAAACCTAGATGAGATCTAGGACCCTTAGAGAAGGGTTCATTTTCAATAGTAGAAAGGTAAGTATTATCTTTCCTTGCCATTTGCTCCTAGGAATGATTTCATGTCTACATCTAATCTCCTTTCATAGCCCAATTATATCTTCCCCTACGAGGAAGATCAGTTTGTAATTTAATTTTGTGGTTTTTTCTTCACATTTTCCTATGTATTCTTCTTATTTGTCATGATTTGAAACAAAAAAATTCTAAATATTGACACTGGTTAAAAGCTTCTGAGTCACCACCCACCCTATCAGAATGGGAACAATTACTGAATGAATGAAAATTGCTTTACTAACGATCTTAGGAAAAATGCATGTAACCCCCAAATCCACAAGAAACTTCATGTGAAATGCCTACCTCAGACTCTACCCAAGGGAGACATAGATCTTAGATGGTATACTATTTTATGACAACACTAAGTGTAGTCCCCAGTAGAGTTGCCATTTTGTTGGTGTTTGAAACTACTGAACAACAAAATGCTTAACACCAAAGTGATAATACTCACATAACCTAAGAATTAGCCACTTCTTATTAACAATTATATGTGCAAACCACTTGGACCCAACTTCAACAAAGCCAAGGATGGTTTTCTACTCTTTAGGCTTTGCAAAACCAAGGTGGGTGTACTTGGAGGATGATTCAAATGAAAACTATTGTATGAAAATTATCTTAGTTTCATTCTGATTCTCATCTTCTATCCTTAAACACATACATAGTTTATCCATTTCTTGACATTCTCTAATTCATAAACATCCCTCATAAGCAAATTTGGTCACAATTCTCCTTAAGTTTACAAATATTTCTAGAGGTAGTAGCTACCTAAGACTCAGAAACAAGATATAAACAAGTGTTGACCAGTATTTATGACTTTGAACAAAATGGAATGAAAATGATTATGAATTTTAAAAGATTTGAGATGTAGTGGTAGAATTTACTCTCACTTGCTTCTGATTTATGTGACCAGTTCCTTATCCATTGGCAAAAGGATAACTATTGTTAGGAAATCTAATTCAAATAGCTTGTAAATGAATTTATCAATTGCAATCACCCATTCCCATTCTTATGAAATATCCCTTTCATAAACTCATGAATTCTACTGATCTACTAAAGCATTTATATAATTTCTTGAATTAAAAGCAATAATGGAACCAATATACAACCCATATAGACTGCATTCAATCAATTAAACCTTATTCGAATGACCTCAAAATAAACAAACTCATAAAATGGAGATAGAAATTGGTGACATAGAAATAGTGTAAATACCCCATCGTATTATCCTTTTAGATGACTAATACAATAGCCAATAGAGATTCAATTAAAAGTCTAGAATATTTTGTTGATTCTATCATTTCTATATATCATTAGAGAGTATACAATTGAAAATAAACTCAAAAACCTACATACAACTATAAGCATGAGTTGCAACAAGAAAATGAAAAATGTGATCGACATGTGTCCTTTTACAACTAGGAATACAACAAACTTTCAAATTATCCTTGACACCTTAACTCAAAAAGGAAAAACAAAATAGTTTCAGATGATAGCTGGAGCATCAAATCTTTAATTTTGTCTTTTTCTTCAACTGCCCCCTATTGGTAAAACCTTTATTTTTGCAATTGCTTCCCAAACAATAACTTCCCTTTTTGTTGGCTGCTCGCATGTCTTAATTGCTGCTAATTCACCAACAAATTTCTGCCACTTAGCATCTATGGTCACTTTTCCCTCTATTATGAACCTATTCACTTTAGTTTCAATTTTAAATAGAGTATCAATGAGCTCATTAAAAACAAACTCATCAGTGTCACCTTCAAAAATGGATGCCACCTGTGGCAAGCTTACAATATGGTCAAAAGAATTATACCATTCATTCAAATCTTTTATTTGGTTATCAGAATTGAGAACAAAAAGAAATAAGGAATAAAATCCATTGGTCAATACTTTCATCTTATTCTAAATTGTTGCCAATTTCTCTATAAAGAACTGTGAAAAATCCTTCACTTTATCCATACCCTCTTTAATAGTAATAACCTTATCAGGAAGGTCTAGCTTCTTAGCTAACAATGGTATTAATCTATCAAAAAACTGCATGTAAGGTCCCCATTATTGGAGAATTGGATCAAGCCAACCTAATGTTTCTTTTCATATTTGTTCTATAGCTTGCAAGTTGGTGAATGCATTATATGCATCTTGAGATATTCTCTTCAAGATGCTTATCCTGTGACTTAACATATTCATCATCACATCTTTCTTTTTTGCATTATCAAATTGGGGAGCTTTAGTTTCCACATTTACCACATGCATTGGCATTGTTACCCCTATGGGTATATCTTCTATTTGGGCCTCTGCTTCAATAGTGTGCCTCACTTCTTCCACATTTCCCTTTACATGCTCTGCCTTTGCTACAATTTTGAGTTGGTCATTTAGGGATGCAATTTCCTCTTCTAGGCTTTGAATTTTCTCCTCCAACTCTTTTATTCTTTGTTTTTACACATAGCTCATCTTGAGCTCTTCCTCATACAATTTCCTAACATCTAAACATTCATTATAAGTAGCAACAAGCCTATCCTCAATTTGATCCACCTTTGCCTCATTCATGAGTACAAAGCATTTAACTAGTCTAGAGATCTCTTTTCTAGTGGTATTGTCTAGTGTCCAATTAATCATATTTCCTTGAGCTATCTCCTCTATGTCCATCATTTTAGGCTTCATGGTGTTAGGGGTAACACTCCATACAGCTAAGGTCTTTGTATCTATGCTAAAACTTGACCCTCTCTTCAAGCCTTTAGTACTACTGGCTTCATAACTGATTTCCTTGTCTTGCCTTCTAATTTGGTCAAGTACAAAGGCTCTTTCAATGTCCCCATTTGGCACCAAGATCATACCACTCCTGTGCACCAACTCCTTGACTTCTACAGGGGTCATTGTTTCAATGTTTGGATCATATGCTAGCAATTTTTCAAAGAGTTCCTAGTTCTTCTCAAGGTCTTCTCCTAGCCTAAGGCTCAAAGTGAGCTCATTTTGCTTTATTTTATACAAAAAAAAATTTAAATGATGATTTAATAAAATCATCATCCTCCATGAATTTTTTAGATTGGACGAGTCTATCATCCAATCTAGAAGCTGCAATTTGTAGATCATTTGAGGCCCTTCTTTCCTTTGTCGCCCTTTGATGTAAGTAATTTTTCCTGATATAAGTAAAACAATGATCATTTTATAGCATAATTTGCAAGGCTCTACTCAAAACCATCTCTGGGATGTGCATGGTTGATGCAGGAGCATCTTGGGCTGCCTTGTTATCCTGCTCATTTTTGTTCATTCTGCAAATTGGTGCCTAGCAATCCTTCATGTTCCTAGCAATTCCTTCATGTGCCTAGCAGTTCCTTCATGTGCCTAGCAATCTAGTTCCTTCATGTGCCTAGCACTCTAGTTCCTTCATGTGACTAGCAGTCCAGTTCCTTCATGTGCCTAGGAGTTCCTTCATGTGCCTAGTAGTCCTTCATGTACTGAGTTACCTAGTATGCTGAGTGACTCTTCATGTGCCAAGTTACCTAGTGTATGCTGAGTGTTTCTTCAAGTGCCAAGTTACCTAGTGTATGTTGAGTGTTTCTTCATGTGTTGAGTTACCCATTATATGCCAAGTGTTAGTATTTGGACGTGATTTCTGTGACCTAACTTGTTGGATTTATTTTTGATCACAACCTTTAAGTTAAGATATTTTCTTGGGATTTTTCCAAACCATTGTTGGGTCTGCCCTTTTCTTATGTAATTTTCTAGAATAATCCATAAGCCATTTTAGCAAGTATATATAGAGTGTTTAGGCTTAGAGTTAGGAAAGTTTTTGGGAGAGTAGATTGGAAAGTAGAAAATAAAGTGTGAATTTGCAGTTGGATTTTGAATGTGAATGTATTTGTAATTGGTTGTAACCTAGAAGGCCCTATAGCTGGGCATGTATGAAGATGTTTTGATGAATCAATAAAAGTATTTCACTCTTCTTCCTCTTTTGGTTAATGTTCCTTATGTTTCTTCTATTGTGTTAACTCTTGTAGGGTGGTTTGGATAGCTGGGTGAGCCTTTGGCCCTAGTTATTTGTCCCTTCACCTATGTTAGTTGGTATATGGTTTGGATAGTTGGGTCAGCCTTTGGCCCTAGTTATTCATCCCTTTTCCTATGTTAGTTGGTATCAGAGCTTGAGTTTCATCCTTATGGAGATTGAATCATGTAGAAACCTAACTTGGATTTGGTTGTAGGGTGGTAGATCTATGGATTTGACCTATAACTTGGAGAGGGTTATGATCTTGTAGGAACCTAATTTGTAAAGATAGTTCGTAGTAGAAGAAATGCTAATGATGCTATATTGGATCAATTGAGATAAATTGCAGCTAGATTAGATGTTGTATAGATAGCCCAGAGGAGAGGAGCACATCTTGATGATGTAAGTGATGATGAAGCAGTAGCACCAAACCATAATCTAGAACCTAAAGAAGATCAAGACGAGGAAAGATTGTTACAAGTGTTGTCTAGGAAAAATTTGAAGACTATTGTAGAAGTTGTTCCTTATGATGGAAAATTGGGTACCAATTTTTTTTTGGATTGGATCTCTAATATGGAGAAGTTCTTTGAGTATGAAAATACTCCTGATAATAGAAAGGTGAAGATTTCAATCACTAGGTTGCAATTTTCATCACTATGGTGGGAGAATTTGCAAACTAATAAACAAAGGAGAGAAAAAGAGAAGATCAAAACTTGGCCAAAGATAGTGAACAAGGTAAAAAAAAAATTTCTCCCTGCTGATTACCAAGTTAGCTTGTTGAGAAAGATGCAAAATTGAAACAAAAGGACATGACTATGACAGAATATACTGAGAAATTCTATAGATTGGGTATCTAGACATCTGAATTATGATGTTGAGAAAATTGCAAGGTACATTAATGGATTAAGATGTGGAATACAAGCTGAAATAAGTTTTGTGAAGTTGGAAAGTGTGGAAGAAACATACCAATATGCCTTGAAGGTTGAGGAGATCTTGACAAAGAAGCATGAACAAAGACAAAGAGGTAGAGGTGGCAAATTCCAGAGAGGAAAAGGTAGATCATATGGTAAAGGTGGTAGATCTAATCACTAATACATTTGGCATCGATTTGTGATGGCTATGTGTCACAATTATGACAGCAATGTGTAGCCACTACGACAGTAATAGACGTCATTTTTTTTTAGTCATAAATTATGATGTCTATCCTATGCCGTCGCAATTACGACTCCTATTCATCGCTGTGAAATCACTTTATTGTGACATCAACCCATCGCAATGCTTGTGCCAAACGTCACAATCATGACATCCAGCACAAGCATTGTAATAGGGTCATGTAGCAGTGATGCCAACTACCATCACCATGCTTGTTGAGGACGTCGCAATTGTGACATCTACTACAAGCATTACGACAGGGTCACTATGGTGGCGATGCCAACTACCATCACCATGCTTTTTGTACATGTTGTAATTGCGACATCTGCCACAAGCATTGCGATAGGGTCACTGTGGCAGCGATGCCAATTGTCATTGCCATGCCTGTTGAGGATGTTGCAATTGTGACATCCCCCACAAGCATTGTGATGGGGTCACTGTGGTGGCAACGCCAACTATTGTCTCCGCCACAGTGACCTCGTCGCAATGCCAGTTCATCGTGAAAACTAGGAATAGAGCCTAATGTTTCAGACGATGATTTTAACTAATCAACTACTCAAAGTTTTAAAAGCAATGGGAAGGGAACAAGGTCTCGAATATTATTTATTAGTTTTCTATCACTCTTGCACATTTGAGATTTTGACAAAGTTTAATTTCTATTCAATACATAAGATATGCTGCTATTATATCAAGGCAACATCCTTTATTTAATGTTCCACCTCTAGCAATGAGTTTAAAAGAAATATCCATTATTACCTTCATTACTAACCACTCAGATTACATATAGCTAAATGAAAAATACTAAAATTCAAACTTGGAACAGTTAGCTGAAAAAATTGACCCACTAGAATTCCACGCAATATGTAACCTGTGGACCACATTTTTTTGTTTGACAATTCTGCATTCAGCTTGCTGCTTTAGCAACAAACATATTTGCAAGTTTGACAAGTAGAAATATATCTCCATTTCTCACATTTATTTGATGAATTTCAGAGGTATAAGGAAATATTGGCTGCAGGGATCTAACGTTGAATCATTGAAAAAGTTTGAAGTAATGGATCTTTTCATGATATTTTGACTTCATTATCAACTTTCTGCAGTGTTTGCCATATTTTTTGAATGGTTGCTAGCAATGTGATTTTTCCTTTGTTTTATAGGTTTTGCCCCAACATTGGTTTGGCATTGAGCTTGACAAAAAACTCTATCTTGCATTGTGCTATAGTTTCTCTTGATTTTTTCTCATGAATGAATTCCCTTTACTAGCAATCTTGGCTTTTCTATTTGAAAGTGATTGAAAAGGATTGCTCTGTCGATAGGAATATTTTCCATAAGAGTCATCTATGCCATCTTCATCCTGTACTTGTTTAACCTTTTTCCTTCTACCATGATCATATTCTTCATCCCTGCATAAACCACACAAGATTATGGAAACACAACAACATAGACATAGATAATTGATTATTGTCCATAGAAACACTTTATGCATGAATAGACTGCTATGTCAAGTCCCATGATGCAATTGTATTTGTACAAAGATAACCTACCATTCATCTAAGACATAACCAACATGGTTTGCATGTTTGTCCATAGTTCTTCTACTTTTTACCAAGCCATCATCAATACTATCCCAACATGGAATTGCACAATAGCCATAGTAAACCATCGTCAAAAAAGATTAAATACCCAACACATAAATAGAGGATGAACATTGAGCTTAATTGAGCTACATTGCATAGAATAAAATAAAATTGTGACTATACCTGCTGGCCCATGTAATCTAGCCTTTAGAAAAGATGGTTCAAAATCTTTTATAGATAGAGCCCCATCTTGTTGGCATGTTTCTCCTCTGTCTGTAAACCTATTATTTGACTAACGGGGAGTAGACAATTTTTTCTCCATGCTAATTTTAGAGTCTTGCTCAACATCAGAATATTGTCTAGCTTTACTTAAACCAAGTCTGCCAGGAACTTCTCTTTGTTTCATTAGCTTAGTACCATTTCCACTAGAAAGCTACCTGTTTACAAGGGGCATTAGAGTATCAAAAAATTTAGCAATGTTACATCCATTGTGAACCACAATAGTTGTAATTTCTAATATCTCAGTTTGCTGCACAAAAACATAGAGAGCAGACAAGTTTTTCTCTGTGCTAATGTTAGAGTCTTGCTCAACATAAAAATATTGTCTAGCTTTACTTAAACCAAGTCTGCCAAGAACTTCTCTTTGTTTCTTTACCATTTCCACTAGAAAGCTGCCTATTTACAAGAGGCATCAGAGTATCACAATATTTAGCAATGTTACACCCATTCTAAACCACACCAGATGTAATTTTAGATGTCTTGGTTTGCTGCACAGAAACACAACCATTTATTTTGTTTGCTAGACCCTTTCCATGGGATTGTTGTGGATACTTAGAAGTGACTAAACATGCAAAACTTTTCATTGCTGGATACTCTTTTCTAGAACACATTTTTGCAGAGCATTTCGGCTTAAGAAAAATGTCAGCCTTCTTAAGCTGTAACTTCGTGCATTTCTTCCTTTCATTGGATTGTTTCTTCCTCAAAATATGCATTGCTCTTAGAAGAAAATGCCTCCTGAAAGACAATGCTTGTAAAAAATGAGGACATGGAAGATGCTTGATAAGCTTCAATCTATTTCTACTAATGAGGTAGTGGTTTTCCTCATGGTGTTTTTGGTAAATTTGGCTGGAAATACATTTAGTTTCTTGACTATATTTCTACAACCTATGTGGATGCATAGCTTTTACACATGACCCATTCATTTCCCTTCCCTTATAGAGAAAAGTACCATTTTTGCCTCCCTGCCAAAAGGGACATATAAAGATTCATTAGGACTAAAAGCAATTTTCTCAAAAACAAACATATATATTGCAGCATTAATACAAAAAACAAGCACCTAAAATAAGGAACCATCTTCCAAGGATAGGAGCTTAGGAGCCTCACTCTCATTATCTATAGAATTGTGGACCACACTACCATTCTCTAGATGTTCACCAGCTACAAGTTTACTATTTGAATCATTTTTTGGAAGTTTAGTAGCATGATGCCGAGTAATAATACCTGTCAAACCATTTGTAGAATTCTTGACATTCTCATGACTGTTACCATTAATTTTTGAATAAGCTTCAGAATTTCTACCAATATAGTTCTCATTATCATTGCTCACATCAAAATTTTGAGAATGTCTAACAACCATATCATTAAAATTACCCACAGAATTAGTTCCCTTTATTTCAAATTCTTGCTTCTTAACATTATTACTAGACCCATTTGATGTGCATCCATTACTTATGGTATGACTTGAGAAGACATTATTTGTTTGAATACCATTGGTTCTTCGAGGCACCATCTATAATGTAGCATCATGATCTGCTGATGATCTAGATTTACTACATGACTGGCCAAAACTTGTGTTCTTTTCTAGACTTTCTAAAATGAAATTGACATTTGACAAATTTTCTACCTGATAGGGTATCTTGTTTACACCTACAACTCTAAAAGAGATTGCTATCATTTGGAAAGAATGCATGTTTTCTGTCACCTGGGGGGCATGTGAATCTTGTAAGTGGTTTTCCTTTGGATGTCCAATGTTCAATGACACCCTCTTCTTTAGTTTAGAGCCATTATACTAAGATTCAGACCCACCTGCTATTTGAATGCTAGTTTTCTTATCTCGTATATAGAATAGCATGTAAGCTTTCTGGGAAAGCACAATTTTCTGACTAACTGAATAGACCTAGAGTACAAAATGTCATAAGAATAACTTCAATTAGTCTAAGAAGCTTTAGTATAATTAGTGTTACCATATAAAGAAAAGGTTCTACATAAAATTGTAGTTCTTTTGTGTATTCTGTTATACACAAATTATAATGAGCTTGCTCCACAAAATTAAACATGTCTTCACAACTATAGCAAATGTATACCCAATTATCATCTAAAGCATGCAAAATGCCTATGGATGAATGAATAAAGCAAAAATAATGACCAAAATGTGTGCTCCAGCCATCATGAACAAGAACACCATAAAGAGTGTACTTAAAATTGACCTCCTATGATTGATCAATAGACAAAGAAACTAGAATATCATTCAAATGTGCACAATTTATTAAAAAACCAGTAGATATTACAAAAACTATATTATTAGATTCCACTAAAAATGTGATCCACTGGAAAATAATATTGTAAGGGCTACTTAAATAAGAACTGCTAACAAATGGTTTGAGATCCAACATACAACCAAGGTCTACTTTTTTGTCAATTTTTCCTCCAAATCCAACTACACTGAAGTGCTTGAGATGAATTGCAAGAACATGTGGTGCTTTATCAATTTTGAGTTGGTTTAGAGCCTTCACTTTTACTTTGCATCATTCACATTGATATCTTTTCACAACCCCCATCTAACTACTCCACTGCCATGTAACGGGATAATGCTTTCAACAAGGAATCTACTCGAATGATCTCTAGGCTCAAATCTAAGAAAGGATCAAATTTATTTGAGCAATAAGAACAATGTGTGCACTTCACCTACAAGCCAAGTTGAAGCAATTGTTTAATGAATAAAATACTTTTCTAAGACTATAACCTAGAGTTCCCAGCATAAAAATAATTTTGAAAGGTTTAAGTGACTCAAAAAATCCCATTTATGAAATGAACAGTAAATCTTGGAGGTGTCTATAAGACCCTCTCTATTCCCTTGCTAATATTAAAAAAGATGATGTTTAGATATGAATAACTTCTTCTGATATCTTCTTACATTCACTCATCCTTGTTAACAAAGTATGGAAAATTTTGAAAATATAAACAACTAAAAATCACAACTTGACTTATGAGTCGGCCACCAAATATTTTATGTACTAGACTCTTCTCATAAGCAACATGTGATTCAATTAAACAATATAGATAAATATACTAATACTGGTGAAAGACAAAAGCCAGACAACAACAGAATAAAGTACACTATGTAACACAACTATTAAAAGTATTACATATGGCATTCTCGCTAAGAATAATAATAAATAAATGTGAAAAAACCATAGGAGGCAGTGCAACTTCAATTGTAAACCACATAATCTAGATTGTCAAATAGACCTGCATGTGACATCTGGTATAACAATGTATACATTGAGAAGAATGAAGCATCTCTCACCATACAAGGAAGAACTCTTTATGAAGAAAAATATTAAAACAATGAATTATATTATGTACTGAATGATCAATCAAGATTCTATGAACAAAGAGGCATCTTAAAAAACCATGAGAAAAGTAAATAAATAGCAACAAATGCAAAAAAAAAAAAAGAGTACGTACAAAAATAACTCAAGAGAACAAAAAGATAACAAGACACTACAACAAAATACAATCTTAACTACAAAGACCATAGCCATTCCATTTGCACACATTGACACAGTGTAGCAAACATGTAATTAGAATGTAGTTACTTGGTTTTAAAATGGGAAAATTTTGGCATAACCTATGGGAACTAATAAAATCATATAATAGATTAAAAAAACTATGTAGAATCCTTTGGGGAGAGCTTGGAGATCTGGTTGCTAATTGTTTGGGATGAAGATCTGAGGTTTTGAAGACAAGGAATCCTTTGTTGAGGCCTTGGAGTTGAATTATCCTCCTTGAGTGTTCCAAAGTGGTGATTCCAAGTTGGATAGATCTTGGATTGAAGGTGGTTTTTGAGGTTTCTGTATGAAGAAGAATTGATAGTAGGTATGGTGGTCATCATGGCTGAGGATACAAAGCACAATCAGGGGTACCAAATGTTCAAGACACAATGCAAATGTAAAGGTAAAATTTGTAAGGTTATTGTTTCAAGTGGTTCATTTACAAATCTTGTTTCATTTGAGATGGTTAACAAATTGAATCTACCAAGAATAGCACATGTTAGGCCTTACAAAGCACAAGGATTGGATGTTGGATGTTGTGTTGATGTGAAGGAGCAAGCTTATGTTCCCTTCACCATTAGATCATATAACAATGTTTTACTATGTGACATTGTACCTTTGAGTGGTGGTCATATCATTTTAGGAAGGGCTTGGAAAGTTGAGAAGAGATCCCTACATGATGGTAGAAAGAACATCTACACTTTCACAAATAATGGAGAGAAGATGGTATTAACACCATTGGAGGAGTATGAGACAACTTGGAAGGTGTCACCGAGCATTGGCATCTTTGAGAGGGAAAGGTTCCTAAGAAAAGAGGAACATGGTGAAGCAATGGAAGATGTTTTGATCAAGAAGGATGATGCTTTAAAGCAAATAGCTAATGAGAATGAGGTTGAGGAAAAGAACCTAGAAAAGGATGATATGAAGACAAGTTGTCCATTTGGAGGAAAAATAACAAATGAGCAGTAGTCAAGTGTTGAAGAGCAAGGAGAACCTAACACCAAAAAGGTTCAAAAGGTTGTAGCAGAGGTAAAGAGAAAGGATGCTGATGAAGATAGAAAAAGATCAGGTCTTGAAGGGCTTGAGGGAAAGGAGATGATTGGAACAAAGATGAAAAGTACAAATGCTGATGTAAATAGCAAAGAAACAAGGCTTGGAGAAGCATATATGATATTGATTGGTTCTATATGGTGTCCATTGAAAGTTGGACAAAGAAAATTCACAAAGAAAATGATGACTGAATCAGATAGAACAGCCACCAACTAGGAGTTGGTATACCAAGGCAAATGGCAAGGGTGTGAAGACATGTTGCAAACAGCAGTAGAGGTCTCAAGGTGCAAAGAGACTAAGGATGAGAAGACAATGGAGATGAAGAGCCAAGGGAAGGCTAAACAAGGTGATTATATTCCAAGCATGGAGAAGTATGAAAATATGAGTTATTTTTGGTTTGTTATTCTAATTTTTTTGTAGGCATATGAGAAGATGATGGATATTCCTAGTGTGGGGAAGATAGCAATAATTGGTAAGAGTTATGTTCTAGAAGGAGCTTGTTATTGCTTCTTGTTTCTACCCATTGTTAGTATCTTATTGAGCTTCACTTTGTTTCAAGAATAGTTTAATATTCTCTACTAAATAGGGCCAACCACATGAAGGTGGAAGCTCATTTGACCCCACCCCCCTCCCCCTAACATCACTCTACATTCCCCGTTAACATCTAACATTCATTCATTCTTTCAACCATTAATAAAATGTAACATTCAATCAATATCACATGATAACATTCATTAACACATTAGATTCGTTAACATGCAACATTCATCAATATTCTGCATTAACACATAATTCATGAACATTCATTAGCACATAATTAAATTCATTGAGACATAAAATTTAGTCATTATCAATTAAGGTATGTAGATGACAATAATTTCTTTTTTTTCTTTCTATTTCTTTTTTCTATGTAAGCTCTAAGAGGAGCATCAGTGTCATCATCAATTCCACCCTCATTAGTTGTTCTATTTTCTTTTCTTGATGATCTCAAATTCCTATGCTGTTGTAAAGGGGGGTCCTCTACAACAACAAATAAAAGAGTTAAACTAAAAATAATTTATTACAATTGTTGCAAGTATTTAATTATTTTAAATAACATAACTGTGGTACTCTTTACTTGATCTGACCACATCATTTTGTCTGGACTCAATGTCAACATGCTCATGAACATCAACCCCTCAATCCTCTATAGCTTCTATACAAAATGTTACGTTAATCCAAACACCAATTGCAATTACATATAAAAAAATTAATAGCAAATGTATACCTCCACCACTGGGATGCACATCATGTGAACCTTCAAGATCCATAGATTATGTAGAAGGATTGTCAGGCTGCATTCCAACATCCTACTCATTGTTATCATTTCTTGCTTAAAACAGATATACTCACTTTATATTGGAACTTAACATCAAATAGACTAATTGGTAAAGTATTCAATTTGAAATAAATTTCATTTAGCTTATTTACCTGTGGCTCAGATGCATCATTATTAGAACCTTCCACATTGATTTTAGCTCATAGCTGTTCAGCCAAGGCTCTATAGCCTTGTTGGAAGCTAATTCTCTTATCCTCTTCTGTGAGGCATCTCTTGAACTCTGAGCCCTGCATTTTTGCATGGTATAGTGAATTTTACTTGCATTGTTTCATCAACCAATGGAGGGTAGTTGAAATATCAAAAGGAAATGGTAAATAGTTAGTAGGGTCTCCAACCCTTGTTACACCTTATTTTGGTCATGTTGGAGTTGTTCTCAACTGTCTTTGGTGTTTGGGAGTCCTAGAGGATCCAATTGCACTCTTGGTTGGGTGTGTAGAATAAAGGTCAAGTGCTACAATCTGCCCTATGACTGGTAACAAAAATTTTTCCTTAGACCTTATTTATTTTGGGTTGTTTTGATGTTTGTTTTGGTTTCCATTTATGTTAGAGGGTTGGAGTTGTCCAAAACACTTGGTGTCAAGGTTGGGTGTATGAGGCCTTGAATGGTACAAGGGAGAAGTAACTAGTATGTAGCCTTATGTGATGAGTTGGGTCCATGAATTAAAGGAGTAGTTGTAATAGCAGATTAGTTCCTTGTTTGAAGGTGAATCAAGCCTTGAATGTTCTTGTGGAGAACAGAGGATTGGGGTGATAACTTGAATTGCTTAGTTTTTCCAAGGTGCTAGGAGTTTTTTGGTGCTTCCAAAGCATGTTACTCTGCATCATATATTGGTGTGGAGGAACACTGATATCCAAGTTGAGGATCAGGAGCATAGACAAGCTAGTCTATCCTAGCATTTCCCATCACATTATATAAAAAATTTGATACAATTTTTCATTTACTAATACTTACAACTCTTGCTTGAAGTTTTGAAAAACCACCAGAGCCGAGCTTGTGTGTCCCATGCTTTTCTAGTCTTGCCTTTGTTGCCTTTGATGTGTCAAGCAATCTATGAAAAGTTTGAAATATGTTAGATAGTATAAATATAGAGGTTAATTAGTACATAATTAGATTCTCAATAGTATCACATACTTTGTTATACTCTCCACTAGTGTAATATTATTTTTCTTGTCAACTTTATACTTTCCATCCAAAATCAGAGCCTGCCACTCAGCCTCAAGAACATAGGGTGGATGCTCATACCTGGGGTTATCCCATAAATTTTTTCTATACTGGTCCCTAATATACTTCAAACATAAACCAACTTTTTCAAGGAGCTTGTTTCTCTCGAATGCATGAGGTCCAAAGAGTTGGGTCATGCTCTCTATAAGATCATCCTTCAATGGTTTGTCTTGGTTATTCCACCTTTTAAGTAAAAAAAACATGTTAGACTCATAAATGAAGTGAAGCTACCTTTAATATAGTTCAAGAAATGGATGAAAAGGAAAACTATTCTAGCAATGATTTTGGGGTTTTAGTTAGGATATGATGTTCCACCAGGTACGCAGGGTGGGCCCAAATATTCGCAAACACTCATCACCAAGTTTTCTCCAAAAAACATCATTCCCTACAAAACAGTCATGGGATCATTAGTCAATGAAGAGTGATCAAAAACTAAATTACTATTATATCACTATAGAATAATAATAAATTTAAAGTACCTGGAACTTTGGCTACTTTTAATGGAATGCCTTCATTTTCGCTGACGATCAATATGACATCCTTCACCATTCCTGTACTAGGAACATAGAAACATCTAGGAAATGATGTTGTAGCTCCTATTGCAAAAATTTTCATAAGTCTTTGTCACGAAGTATAAAAGAACAAATGATAATTGATGTTAAAAAGTTGTAAAAAAAAAATTGTTTGTTGCTATCATAAGAGAGAAAAAGAGGGATTTGTGTACCAGTAGATGGTGCAATAGTCGATGCCTATAAGCTGCATGTTATTGAATCAGCAATCAGAAAGAGATTTGTGGTTGTCCTGGATGGAGGCGGTGTCATCATAGGATTCAATTGATTTGAAGTTGAAGAATAAAATTGTTAGAGCATGCATAAATATAGAACGTGTGGACTAGCATGGACAAGATTGTTCGAGCATGTATTGTCAATGATTATGATCATTCCTATATATATTCAGTGGAAAACACAAGTGGGGAATGGAACATGTGATCTACTTGAACCACCTGCAGCAACCTCATCATGGGAACGGGGCTCAAAATTATGCAAAAAACTCTATAAAGACAACACATCCATATTTTAATTAATGCCATAAAAGAGCATAACATAAAAACCATTATTGAACTCTTGTTATAATTTAAAAATTTATTAATACTCACTTTTAAGGTTTTAGAGGTGTGCAACAATTTAGATCCCCTATCTTTTATTTCATGAGTAGTAGGCTTTATGGTTGCCAAACGTATAATTTCTCTGCCAATTTTCTTTAGCAACTTTTTAATCGAACCGATCGGGTCATCGGTCTCTACTAAATCAATATAGAAAGGGTCCTCCTTAGGGGGGGGCTATTGATCAAGGACTATAGGTTCATTTCCCTCCCTCTGACCACTAGCCCTCTGTGACAACAATAGTATTAGTATTATCAAAATTACTCCAAAACAATGAAGAAAACAACATTAAAAAAATAACATTTTTCTTCTATCTAATTTGCACAATTACAATGAGTTTTACCTGCTCATATGTAGATAAGCTGGGAACATCGCCAACATCCCCTCCGGGCGATTGCTCCATATTGTGCCCCTGTGTCAAAGATCAAGTATAAAAATGTTAGCCAAAAATTTATTGAGTAAATGGTATGTTGGAGTCATTGATTAGAAGTTGGTTTAATAATATGTACCGCCCCCATGATAGTAGCCTCATTTGTATCTATGTGGTTCAAATTGTAATCAATAAGAAACTCTTCCCCTACACGTATTGATTTTATCGCATAGATGAATACACAATTTCCCTCGTACGCCTCAAATAAGCAATTGGGTTGCTTTATAGTTGACCCAGGTCATGTACTATTTATAAAACCCGCAATATTCCCTATTTCTTTTGGCCTTCCATCAATGTATATAGCCACACTTTTACTTTGATTATTGTCTTGCTGTTGTATATAATTTTTCGAGAGGGCATACCTATGCATACTTTTTTTATATTGAACAATATGCATCCAACTTTTGTAATCGTAACATGGTCCAACATACTCCATCAATTCAAAAACTTTTTTGTAAGACACCTTTATGCCGTCCATAGAAAATAGGCCCAAACCATGTAATGATGATGGTGCTATGCGATATATCCTCTCGTTAACACAAAAATTAGTTTTTATTGGAGGAAGTTCCTTGGGTACCCAATGTTTCTTTAGATGTTGGTACCTCAAGGGCACCTCAATGTTGCCTTCTGTCTCATCATCATAAGAACATGACCCCCCTTGAGCAAGGAAAAATTTCATGCATTTATTGAATTTCTTTCTAGTCCTTTGACCTCTAGTTAATCTCCCTATTCTAGATAAACTGCATGTCTCACTTTCCTCTTCTATTCCTATATTTTCCTCACTGGAGGAAGACACTTTTGAAAAATACCTATTCGCTAGTACCTGTAAATGGGAGAGATCTTAAAATACATCAATCTTACTATTTATAAGTGTATTAAATAGACTATCTATAAGGAGTATTGACTTATATCTGTCGATCCATGAGACTGTGTGGGATGCTCCTGAAAGGGGTTCAGTTTCCTGCAAATGTAATTCAATTATCGTGAGCATAATCACATCCATCATAAGCATCACATTAAAATTAAAAAAATTAAAAGGTACACAATATAACACTTAAATTAGGCTCACATTATAAGCCTACTAGGGAAGTAGGCCTAGTGAAGGGCTAAAACTGGTTTTTTGTATTAGCTGATGAGTTGAGGGCTTAGTCACCTTGGGGGCATGCTATTTGAATTTTTTTGATGTGTGTGGAGTGGAGGAAACACCTATTTAAGGTGATCTCAAATTTGGTTCCTATTGAGGCATTGTGAGCATTTGATAGTTTGTTGATTAGATTGCTTGGATGAATCCATTGGATGGATTGAGGGACATTCATGGGATTATTACAAAGATGTAGAAACTAAGGTGGCATAATCATTTGGTGTGCACTCTAATAGGTTATTGAGTTGGCTTGGATCAAGGAGAGGGATCTTATGAAGATGCTTGGTTGGTGTTGTGAGAATACTATGTAAGTCCCTCTTGTTATGAATGATTGCAAGTCCACCTAGGGTCTCTGTATCACCTATAGAGGTAGAATTATTAGCCAACAAATTGGGTAAGCACTTATATTATGTTTTCCCTATGAATTTTATTCTAGGTACAACTCCCTTTTATAGATATTTAATGAATTCCCTTTTCTAAACTAAACACTTACAAATGCTTTTGACCTGAAAGAAAATAAGGCTCAATACATTCACACATCAATATGTGTTTTAAATAGTTTTATTTAATCAATTTAGATTAATAGTTAATTTAGATTAGTAGTATTCTATTTGTAGTTGAAACTTGTAGCTTTTAAATAGATAATGAATAAAATATGTAACCATATATATAAGACAAATATATTTCTATCAAGAAATGAATATTAAATAGATTAAGGATTGATGGCATACCTCTAAATTTCATCATCATCATCCTCGTCGTCATCATCATCATCATCTTCATCATCATCCTCGTCATCATCATCATCATCATCATCATCATCATCCTCACCATCATCATTGTCGTCATTGTCGTCATTGTCATCGTCATCGTCATCATCAACATCAACATCATCTTCATGATCATCATCAGTAGTAGCATCATTGTCATCATCATCTTCTTCTTCTTCATGAAAATTTGTGTCAGGAACATCATCTAATAACTGTCGATCGTGATCACCATCTACATCATCTTTTGCTTCTTCGGTATCTTCTTCTTCCATCGCATTATACTTTATTGGCCTTCCTCTCAGTTCATGTCTAACAACAAATGACCAACCTAGTTTATGTGGAACCTCTAAGTAAAATACCTGCTCACATTGGCTTGGAAGAACATAGGGCTCATCCCCAACTGGCTCAAATGACCTTGTATTAACCATTGTAAATCCATTATCATGTTCAATAACAGTTCTATTAGGATCATTTGGATTAATTCGTAACCTATACCATTTGATAACGAAGAGTACTAATTTGAAGAAACTAAAGTCACACTCAAGTATATCATCCAAAATTCCATAGTATCAATTTTTAGACTCTTGAGGATGTAAGTCATTTCTAGATGAAATATTAGTCACTTGAAAGACTGCAGTTATTCCTAAATCACAAGTTTTCTTCGTGTCATCCAACACTTTGACACAAAATTTTTGACCATTACAAAACATAGCCTTGTGGTGTTTAACCTACAATAATATGTGAAACATGTCAAAATTATTGTATCATGAGTTGATAAACATATAGGTGCTTAATAAATTTTTACGTACCTAGAAATCTCTTAAATCACGTGCTAAATCTATTTCCCTTTGCGTAACATTGGAATCTCCACTACGATGAGCTTCTTTAACCAATGAAGATACACCTTCCCATGTTAATGTCCAACTTGAATGTTGACATTGTTCAATCCATACCATCATCCAATCAAGATTGTTTGCAATATACAAATGTAGTGCATCCCACTCTCGAGCACCTGTACAAAAAAAAAAATAGACAACTTACAACTAATTTACTTTGAAGATTAAGAAATAATTTATTACAATAACATTTTATAATTTATTACCTCTCACTTTCCTCAATGTACCTTTCCCCATCAAGTACTCCCCTTCTAATTGTTTAAAAGGCTCGAGATCCCAAATGCGATCTACATGGATATTTGATGCAAACTTAGGAAGATATTCAGTAATGTACACCATAGTCTGGTATACCATATATCCCTCTACCATAGAACCCTCAGGATGTGCTCTTTCTTGAACCAAATCCTTCAATGATTTCAAGTACCTCTCAACCATCCACATTGACCTAGTGTGTACAGGTCCACACAATTCAATCTCCTCAACTAGGTGTATGAGGTAGTGTTCCTGTGCATTGAAAAAAGTTGGAGGTAGACACTTTTGCATTTGACACAGTAAATGAGGAATTATTCTCTTCCAATAGTTTATATCTTCTTTATGGATTTCTTTAGATGACAACCACCTACATTAAGAGATTCAAGTCACAAAAAATATATAGATACGAGACTTTACAAAATAATAAACAATAGATTACATAGCAAGAAAAAAAAATCATGAATATAATAAATATATACAACAAATTGAACATATATTATTGCTTACCTCATGTATTTTCCAATATCGTATATCACTTGTTTGATGTTATTGTTGAAGGGCTCTGGGAGAGATAGAGGAAGCACGTATTGTAGTAATTATAAACCAATCATTTCATTATTTTCTAACATAACATAACGAATAGTACACATAGTTTATGAATATATTGTAAATACAAAAGAACATAACTTACCTTGATGAAAGTATGCCAATCATTCATTTTGAGCCCTAGCCCAAATTCATTTTTTTTTTATATGAGATTGTTTATATTCGCAGCAAATCCTATGGGAAATCAAATTTTTTGTATGACTTCTTTTATGGCATCACTTTGCTGCTCTATTAATAACCAAGGAAGGGCACTTATATTAATCTGATCTCTATTTCTATTTGAGTGAATAAAATTCTTCAATGCAAGATTGGATTCATGAATGTCATTACAAATTTTGACAATTTTTTCTTTATCATGCCTTCCATCTAATATTTTCAACAATGTCTCTATTATATTCTTCCCAATATGCATATTATCAAACAAATGCACAATTTGTAAGTGCTCATAGTAGGACAACCTGCTAAATTGTCTGGGATAGCTTTTTAGTCCCTTTGGAAGGGTGTCAATACTGCCTTGATGACCTTCACGATCATCAATTACACAATTAGTAAACAAAAATCACAATATAAATATATAAATTACAAACATAAACCATTAGGTGGAACAATATTACCTCGACAATTATTCTATTATATTCCAACTTCTATAGGTGAGGTGTCATTCTTCATGGCTTTGATGTAGTCTCTTCTTTCCCATTGAAAAGATGTTTTTTCGTACTTCGATACTTATGATTCCTGTGGAGGAAGTGTCTACACTCATCAAACACTTGCTTTCCTAAACTTTTTGAATGACAAGATTTCATCTTTGGACCACAAACTGGACATGCAAATTTTCCCTTTGTTTGAAGACCTACAAGATAATGATATAATTGGATTATTAAATATGTTGATTTTTATAATTAGAATTATTGTGCACAACTTGAATTCACTATAACATACCACAAAAATGTGTTAGCCCTAGGGCATCATGTATTGTCCATGCAAGTATTGCATGGAATTAAAATTGTCTTTGTCTTATTGGTCTAGACATGTCATACATAGTGACACTGTTCCATAACACCACCAACTCGTCGATAAGAGGCTCAATATATACATTCATATCTTTAACTTGAGATTTACCTACTTGAATGAATAGTAACATTACATAATTATTGTGATCATTTTACTGCAAGATTTGTAAGTACATGTAAATTAATAACTATCAAATGATAAGATACCTGGAAAAATCATTGCCAACATAATGTGCTCCCTCTTTATTGACATCCACGGAGGAATGTTATTTTTGATAACAAATATAAGCCACACCGAGTAAAGAGATCTCATCTCTCCAAATGGATTGACACCGTCCACTACCAATGAAAGCCTAAGATTACGAGGTTCTTCTTTGAAGTGTTGCCACTTTTCCTCTATGTGCATAAATGTTGAACCATCCGTAGGGATTCGAATAATGTCATTTTGACTTCTATTGCGTGCATGATAATCCATAAATTGAGCCAAGCTACTAGACCTAAATAATTGTCACATCCGTGGAATAATGGGGATGTAACAAAGAACCTTTTGAGGCACCTTTTTTGTTAGTCGATCTATTTTATATCTACTCGTATGACATACAGGGCATTGTGTTGCAAATTTATGTTCTTTATAATATATAATATGATCATTGGGACAAGTATGTATTGCTTCATACTCCATTCCAATATCTTTCATAACAATAGATAATTCTTGATATCAGCGAGGTAGAATATTTGATGGTGGTAACAGAAACTCGCCTATCAATCTACAACAAAAAATATAAGTTGTTAATATAAAAAATATTAGTGGTACATTATTCACCCTTTGTTAACTATAAAAACATATATGACATACCTTAACATACGTGACATTGTTATGTTGGATAAACCATTCATAACCTTCAAGTTCAACAACAACAATACAATAGAGAGAAGAGTTGTTTGGGAGTCTTTGTATAGGGGCTCATATGCCTTCTCAAGTAGAGGTACATCAAGGCTATCATCATCATCATGATCAAATATGCTTGGACTAAATGTGTCATGGATTAATGTATTTATACCATCATCTTCAATTATTTTTTCTGGCGCATGATTGTCATCTTCCATGGGAACATTATCTTCACCTTGGATATTCGCACCTCCATGTCCCTCCACTTCAAAAACCATATTCTTCAGATTGTTGTGGTTCATATCATGTACTTCCTTGGGGAGATCAACCTATATAAAATTGATTAACATAAATAAACCATGATCATCAACTAACCATCAAGTGATTTCATATGTATATAAATTTTTAAAATGATATGATGAAAAACTTACCAGTGGATGATAGTCATGCCCCCCTTCAATGTGACCATTCTCCCTACAATGTCTCTTAACTATTTTGATTAGCAGTCTTCTACGATTTAAGCCCTTACAAATTTTGCAAGGACAATAAAATTTTCCATCACCTTTTCTTTTCAAGTTAGACCACAATCTATCAATTGTCTCCCTATTTTGTTCTTCACTTATATTATCTGACATTATCGTTCTTTGCAGGAAGCAAAAATTAGGCTATGAAAACTTTGGTCTACAACTTTCACAAACTAAGAAAAATTGTTGAAAGTACACAAATCTTCTTAGACCTAGCTAAATACTTTAATATTTTAAAAATTCTTTCTTTGACTTTATTCCTAAGACATTTAACGCAATCACCTTTTATAACTTTCAGTCAATTGCTCTAGGCAAATTTGTGGATAAGATTATTTGTAAAACTTTGACCAACTAAATTTTTTTGTATAACATTAAGCCACTAAAAGAAATTTCAAAACATATAAGCTAAAATTCTAGTTAAAATATACATTAGATTAAAAAATATATAATTTTCATACCCGAGCGCACAGCTATAACTCATGCAACGACCTTCTTGCTTAGCTGTAACATCATAGTGCTAGAGAGATCACATTTATATGAGTCAAACATAGTCATGAAAAAGCACATAAATTATCTGGTTATTGATTTTTTGACATATTGTTGTTGATAATGCTTTGTTACTATCTGGTTCGAAGATTTGATATATACTCATTGTTGTTGTTTAAGTGCTATTTAAATTCATATATTTAATTACATTATTATTATTATGGTTTAAATGGTGATCAGATATGAAAGGGTCAATGTCCTAACATTTGAATATATAAGAATTATTACGTCATCCAAATGCCCCTTTATTGTTATGTAAAGGGTGATTCTGATATCTTGGACTGGTGTGAATAATCTTTGCAATAATATCTGAAAAAATAGGAGACTGTATTTTTAAATTTTAATTATTAGAATTCAGCATTATTAATTTTAGGAAGATTTTTCAATTATTAATTCCATTCTTCAACATGCTTCTAAATTGTCATGTTGAAAGGCAATGGGTAGTGTGAAGCCATTTTTCCATTCGTTAAGTCTTAGTTTAGAATCTAGAGTTTTTAGAATTATTGCCTCCATTTCAAATTCTTAAGACAGATCTAACCAAATTATGATTGGATAATAATGAGTATTTAAATGTCATCTCTTATGTTCTAGACTATTTGGTGCTATAGCTTGCATTTTCTGGAAGACAAATTATAAATTTACATTGCTTAGTTTGCTGATAGAGCACGCAAGATCTTAGTTTTTTATTTGACTTTTATATTGAGAGGGTCCCCTCAAGATTAATGAAAAAAAGTCTAGAAGTAACATGTTGTTGAGTGTTCACTAATATTGCAATGGGAATTTTGATATAGGCTTCAACCTACAGTATCCTTGATCTACATCGAAAACAAAATTTTGCAAGCAAAAGCGCAACAATAACACTGTAAGTTTGGAGTTTCAATTAAAATATCAAGTCTACAAATTTCATGGAGCTTAAAGATTGATTTAATATGGATATGTAGGGTATCCATTCTTCTAGCTGATTTCCTCATAGGTCCATAAAGGTGTCTCCCACTGGTTATACTAAATTAGAAAATTAATTGTAGCTCATCCTTTGGTACTCCAATTCATGACCTGTTGTAAATGGACAGTCTCTCAGACTTCTTGTCAATACTAGATCTAGTTGTCAGTCTCATCATCTTGATTTCATTTCTAGGTTTATTTTCTTTATTCATTGATTTAGAGCCTTTTTTATAAAGCATCAAGTTGAGAAAGACATCCATAAATTAGCAATAGATCCTTAGATCAAATTGCCTCTGCACTCTCTTGAGTGTCCTCAAGGTGGGTCTTCAATTTGGATGGTCCTTGGATGCATGCCTTGCGTTATTCTCATGAAGAAAGGATTGGGAAGGAAAGGAGGAACATTAATGCCAATGTCAAATAGGATATGTGCTGGCAATATACTAATTTGGGGACACACGGTTTCCCCCAATTTTAGTCTATCTTGGAAATATATTTAGATCACATCAATTCCTCCTTTGAGCACAGAGCTCACTTTTTTTGTTAAGCGATACAAATTTTCCATAACAAGTTTATTTGGGCAAACCATCATTCACTTTAAAATAAATGAACTAAGGATTTGCCTTGGGAAGTTGAGGCTATATTCTCAGTAGTTAAAAGTTGAGTCAAATATCAGTCACTAGTCCAAGATATCAGCATCACCTTTTATCATTGGTTAAAAATTGTTTAATTGGTGAGCAGCTACACTTAATGTGTGTTGTAGTGATGGCAGGTACCTGACATCAACTCCAACTAGCTTCACAAGTCTACTTGTGTCTATATCCTTGACAGTGGTTAGAGGAGATAGCCACATTGGCCCTTCATAATCTATTACTATTATCATTTCTATTTGGGTCAATGTATCTTTGTTTAACTAATTGCACCTTTGATTATTGTAAATAGGTAAAGTCTAGATCAGTTTTATTAATTTCTAAAACTAGTTTTAGGCCATGAATGGCATTTTATTAACACTGGATTTTGGGCATTGTGATATGTTATCCCCATGTGGAGCATTGGGTATGATTGTTGTGGAATTTTTATTTTAGGTGCATTGGGATCTGAACTCTCGGTATAGAGGTCAATTGAGTGTGCATATGTGCATGATTGGACATTTTTCATTTTGAGTTTATATTCTTTGTGGTAATACACTTAAACTTTACATGTTCTATTATATGGCTATGTGATGTGAAATGTACTTTCGATCACTTAGGGATTCATACTCTTGGTTGAGATGCCAACTGAGTATGCTTGTTGCACATTGCCTTTGCTTGTAAAAGAGGATCTATGCGATGTTGTGGATATTATGATTTGGTATATTAATATATTGGGATATTTCTTGGTAATGTGAGATCTTATTGAGATCCACCCTCTTGGCATGTTGGCCAATGGAGTCATGTTATTATATTGTGTGATCATCTTGGGACCTGCACTCTTGGTGAAGACCAATCAAGTCTTTTGAGTTTATATTGTTACCTTCTCTAAAAATTTTAAGCCATAGGATTAGGTGTTTTGACTAGGCATGGAAAATAAAATAATAGAATCCATGAGCACATTAGAACTTTCACACGGCTATGATGACTTGTGAGGATAGTTGTACGATTGAATCTATGAGCATGTCGTGGGAAGTTTCTCTAGGCTGTGGGTGACTTGTGAGGACAGTACACATAATAGAATCCCCAAGCATGCCATACGTGCTTTTACAAGGCTATGGGTGACTTTTGAGGGTAGTATGCATAATAGAATCCTCGAGCACACTATAAGTGGTTTCTTAAGGCTATGGCTGAATTGTGAGGGTAGTTTCACAATTAAATCCCCAAGAATACCAAGAGTGCTACCTCAAGGAAATGGGTGACTTGTGAGGGTAGTTTCATAATTAAATCCACAAGCATAATACCATGATCACTTCCTCAAGGCAATGGGTGACTTGTGAGGATTTTTGACACATGTATGGGCATGTGATGACATTCCCTGTGCACTGTACTCAACCATCGAAGTCCTAGTAGTATGAATAGCACCTCTTGGGTATTGGTTGATTGAGTGTGTTTAGATATTGCATTGTGGCCATTGCTTCATGTTGTGTTGCTCCATGTTTTCTCTTAAATAAGCCTATGATTTATTTGCACTTTATATACATTTATTGGTTTGAGTATGTGTATACCTCCTTGTATGCCTTGTGTTCTTGTTTGGGCTATGTGACTATCTCCACAAGCATAGTGAGGCGGACCTAAGAGTACCACATGATTGAGTGGTGTGACAAGGCACTGTTGGGGACCAGTGTACAAGTATCAAATCAGATTTAGTGGCACCTATATGAGTTCCTTCTACACCTCTCTCTCTCTCTCTCTTCCAATTTTAGTAAGATTCATGCATGTATTCATGGATATTATAATGTAGCAAATTGATGTATATGTATGTTGTTATACTCAATTGATTTGGCCTTGACAATCATGTTATTGAACCCTAACTGAAGAGGATGTTATGTATTCATCCATATATATGTTGGAGTTAGCACAATCTTGGGTGAATATTAACTCAGATTGTGGGCAAGTTTGCTAGATTAATGTCTCCACCAATATTTCAACACATACATTAATCAGTGCCTCCAACTGGTAATTGGCACCTTCATCCCTACTCATCTGATAATAGGCCATTTGTGTCAGGCAAAACAATGGAATGTGGGAATTTCATTACAATTGTTTAGTAGAGTGTTAGGTGACCCTTGGAAGTGTGTCAAGACTTCTACTTGTACACAAGCACAAAGTGATAGTGATTTTTTGTTCATTTTTATTCATGTTGTTAGCATTGTTGTCCTAATTTAAGTGTGTAATGATGCAATTGCTTTAACAAAATCCCCTGCATGTTTTATGCTTAGTTCTAAGGGTTCCTTGGTGGGGCACTGCATAGCTAGTACAACCAAAATACTTTCAAATAGAAATTATTTAGTAACCAGGATAGAAAATTCTTCTAATAGAGAACACTACATAGAACCAAATCTAAGACATTATCATGCATAGAACTGAATGTTATGGTTGTGATCTTCTTTTCAAATCTATGAAGCACAAAACATTATACTTATGTGTATAGACGCACTTCTTGTATGCAACCCAAAGCTCGTATGTTATCAAGTGTGTCCAATGACGGGGAGAGACCTCTGTGCAAGAAGAAGATCTATAATGAAACAAAAGAAAAGAAAATTTTCTTATAGTAAGAACAAGTTTGTTGTGCTACACAAGGTACCAACAAAATAGTGTATAATATCTTTTTCTTTACCTGGCTTTCAATAAGGGCTGTCAGTGGCAAGTAATCAAAGAGATTTGTAAAATACTTCCATGCATTTGCATTTCCATATTTTCTCAAACATTCATCATAAAATCCATACCTGAGATTGCAAGAAAACAAAATAATTCTTGAACACAGTCGAAAAATTAAGATAAATTACAAATAGATTGACAAATTTTGGTCACCTTTCTAATCTCCCCATTCAGATACTAATATTTTGCCTCCCATAATTTAGATATAGCCTCAAATGGTAAATAATGTTTGTGTCTACTTTAAGCATGAGCATGAATTTCTTATGACCTTAACTCCAATAAGCTATGTGGCTTTAAACTCTTCTCACCTTGATGCCCTATGCAACACAAAAATTTGCCAGCTTCTAAGCCAAAGATCTTTCTTAAAAAATAAAGATTCCATCTGATTGGCAAAAGCCCTTAAAATTCCCAATGTCTGGAGATGTGGGGAATGGATTTCATTGATCGTGAAATAATAATAATAATTATTGGAGAAAAAAGGATTCTAAGAGTAATGGGTTTGTTTGTTTTGCACCTTGCCATCATCCTCCTTTGAATGTTGCCTAGGCCCTTTTACCATAAAGATCCCCATAGAATAGTAGGGCAAGCAAGCAGTTAGTAGATGCAGGTCTCTGCACCTCTTAATGCCTTGAGTTGAGGGAGATAGATGGCTAGAATGAGAAGTTTGGTAGATGGTGATCAAGCTTTTGCGTTGAGTCAACTGGTTGCTGAAGTCTCCTACCTTTCCTTTCTGAAGCACCAAGATTGAATGAATGGTCCCTATGTCGATTTCAAATGAGCAAAATTTTTTGGTTTTTTTTTCTCTTATATCCCGTTAGCATCGCAATTGCCACATTTTTGAGTAATAATTGAAAAAAAGGGCAAAAAATACATAACATTTTTTGCCATCACAATTCCACTCCATATGTATTGGAGTTAGCATTGCAATTGCGACGTCGTCGGGATAAAATTGAAAAAAAATAAAGCCAAAAACACATTACATTTGCTTGTCATCACAAATTGACGCCTAATGTATTAGTGAATAGTTCTATGTAGGATAAAGGAAAATTTGAATGGAAGAATGATGACAAAGGCAAGACTGAATGGAAAAGTGGTAATTCTTACCAAGGAGGCACTAGTTCTTACCAAGGAAGAGGTAATTCCTATTCTAGAGGTGGATTTCATGGTAATTATTTCACATGTGGTAAAGAGAGACATAGATCTTTTGAATGTAGTGCCTCTAAAAGTAGGCAAGATAATAGAAATATTGTGAATCAAGAAGATGATGAGGGTTCACCAAGTGGACCTAAGGCTAGAGAAAATATAATGGTGAGAAGAACCTTATGTAATAAGGGAAGTGATGATTGATAGTGGAAGTTCTATAAATCTAGCATCAGAAGAGCTAGTTACCAAGTTGTAGCTATAGAGGTTGAAACATCCCAAACCTATCATGTTTCATGGATCAAAGATGAGCATAAGATATTGGTAAGTGAACAATTCCTTGTGAAGTTCAAATTTGGACATTACTTTGATGAAGTTTTGTGTGATATTATGCCCATGGATTGTTGTCATATTTTGTTGGGTAGACCTTGGCAATATGATAGATATGTTGTACATGATGGAAGATTGAATCAATATACTCTTTGGGTAAATAGGAAGAAACAAACATTACTGCATTTGATTGAAATTCCAAATGAGGTTAATTGTACTACTATAAAAGTTTGCATGGTTAGTGGGAAACAATTTGAAAAGGAAATGAAAAAGAATCAAGTTTGTTTTGCCATAGTTCCTAGAGGACTGAGTGTTGGTAGTCATGGTCAAGCAGTAGAAGCTAGTAATGATCAAATGACAACAAATAGTGATAGCTAAGTACCAGTAGAAATTATAGAATTGTTGAATGAGTATAAAGACATTATTTTTGATGATATTCCTGATGGTTTACCTCCACTAAGAAGTATAAGTCATTGTATGAATCTGATTCCTAGAGCTAGTTTACCAAACAAAGCAACATGTAGAGTGACACCTGCAGAGAATGAAGAACTTAACAAACAAGTGCATGAGTTGTTGTAGAAAGGTTTGATCAGAGAAAGCTTGAGTCCATGTGTTGTATCTATTGTATTAGCACCTAAAAATAATGGAGAATGGAGAATGTGTACTTATTCTAGAGCTATTAACAAGATCGCAGTGAAATATAGGTTTCATATGTGAAGGCTAGATGACATAATGGATTGTTTGAGTGGAGAAAAGTATTTTACCAAGACTGATTTGAAGAGTGGCTATCATCATATCAAAATCAGAGAAGGTGGTGAATGCAAGACTACTTTCAAGACAAAGGATGGTTTAGATGAATGGTTGGTTATGCCTTTTGGTTTGACTAATGCACCTAGTACTTTCATGAGGCTGATGAATGAAGTTCTGAAAATATTTTTGGGTAAATTTGTGATTGTTTATTTGGATGATATTTTGATATTTAGTAAGACTAAGGAAGAACATCTTGAGCATATTAGATAAGTATTACAAGGGTTGAAAGAAGAAAAGTTGTTGATTAATCTTTAAAAGTGTTCTTTTATGCAAGAGGAGATTGTGTATTTAGGATTTGTGATTTTAGTTGATAGATTGAAGATGGATCCTAAGAAGGTTAAAGCAATTTTGGAATGGTATACACCTAAAAATGTGGGTGAGGTAAGATCATTTCATGGTTTGGCTAGCTTTTTCAAAAAAATTATAAAGAATTTTAGTGTTGTTTGTAATACTATGACTGAGACAATGAGAGGAGATAAAAAGGAATTCAAGTGGACACATGGAGCTAATAAGAGTTTTGAAACTTTGAAACAAAAGGTTGTTGAATTACCTATATTGGCTTTGCCTAATTTCAACAAAGTATTTCAAGTTGAATGTGATGCGAGTGGTAATGCAATAGGAGTTGTATTAAGTCAAGAAGGTAAATCTATTGCTTTTTTTAGTGGAAAGTTGAATGATGCTAAAAGGAAGTATTATATGTATGATCAGGAATTTAATGCCATTGTTCAAGCATTAAAGAAGTGAAGACATTATTTTATTCCTAAGGAGTTTGTGTTGTATACTGATCATTGTTCAAGCATTGAAGAAGTGGAGACATTATTTGATTCCTAAGGAGTTTTTCTTGTATATTGATCATAAATCTTTACAATACTTGGGAAGTAAACATAAACTGAATTAAAGACATATGAAGTGGGTTGAGTACTTGTAGAGTTTTACATTTTTTGATCACGCATAAGAGTGGAGTTACTAACAGAGTTGTCAATGCATTAAGTAGAAGACGTTCTTTGTTGACTAAAATGAAGGTTGAAGTTCTTAGTTTTCATGAAATGAAAGAGTTGTATGATGTTGATCCTAATTTTTCTAAAGCATGGAGAGAGTGCAGAGCACCAAATCTAATAGATCACATAAGTAAGTATGATGAATATTTCATTCAAGAAGGTATGTTTTTCAAAGGTATTCAGTTGTGTATTCCTAGAAGTTCTATGGGGTTGAATCTGATTAAGGAAAATCATAGTAGTGGATTGGCTAGACATTTTGGAATTGATATGACAATGAATTTGCTGAAAGAGAAGTATTATTGGCCAAAAATGTATAAGGATGTTTAGAAAATTGTCAAGAGTTGTGGAGTTTGTCAAATTAAAAAGGGGTGAGTCAAAATATTGGTTTTTAAACACCTATTACTCTTCCTGAGAAACCTTTGACTGACATCAGTATGGATTGTGTTCTTGAATTACCTAAGAAAGTGAAGGGGTATGATTCTATATTTGCTATGGTGGACAGATTTTCTAAGATGGCTCATTTCATACCATGCAAGAAGACATCAAATGTTGAGCATGTTGTTGAACTTTTATTTAAAGAGATTATGAAATCACATGGATTACCAAGAAGTATTATTTCTAACAGAGATAGTAAGTTTGTTGGCTACTTTTGGAATACTTTGTGGAAGAAGATGGGTACTGAATTGAATTTTAGTTCTACATTCCATCCACAAATAGATGGTCAAATAGAGGTTGTGAATAGAGACTTGGGTAATTTACTAAGATGTTTAGTTGGGAATAAGCTGAGTAATTGGGAGATGGTATTGGCACAAGCTGAATTTTCATATAATAATTCTGTGAATAGGAGTATAGGGAAGACACCTTTTGAGATTATTACTGAAATGCCTCCTAAAGGTATATCAAATTTGAGACATGTTGCTGATGAAGAAAAGAGAAGCACTGTAGGAGAAGAATTTGTTAATTTTATGGAGGCTTTGCATAAGGAAGTGAAGTTGAGGTTGGAACAAAGTAATCAAAAATATAAGGAGAATGCTGATCAGTCTAGAAGACACTATGATTTTCAAGTTGGTGATGAGGTGATGGTTCATCTCAAGAAAGGAAGATTCCTAGTTGGAACATATAGTAAGCTGAAGATGAAGAAATTTGGACCTTGTAAGATCTTGAAGAAGTTTGACAGTGGTAATGCTTATGAAGTTGAGTTACCTAATGACATGGTTATATCTCCTATATTCAATATTGCTAATTTGTATAAGTATCATGAGTCAAAAGATGAAGTTGGTGTATCAAACAATTATCCTAAGAAGAAGATTGAATAAGTTGAACAAATATTGGATCAGAGAGTTGGCAAGAGCACAAGAGGAAAAGATTACTATGAATATTTGGTGAAGTGGAAGAATAGACCTATTGAAGATGCTTTATGGATTTCACAATTTTTGTTGGATTTAACTTAGGTTGTGACATTTCAATAATTTATGAGAATCATTTATTTCAACCTTGATTGTCTAATGTAGGAGCATCCTAAGTTGCCTTGTTATCCTGCTCATTTTTGTTCATTCTACAAATTGGTGCCTAGTAGTTCTTCATGTGCCTAGTAGCTCCTTCATGTGCCTAAAAGTCCTTCATGTCTCTAGCAGTTCCTTCATTTGCCTAGGCATCTAGTTCCTTCATGTGCCTAGCAACCTAGTTCTTTCATGTGCTTAGTAGTTCCTTCATGTGCCTAGCAGTCCTTCATGTGCCGAGTAACCCAATTTATGCTGAGTGACTCTTCATGTGCTAAGTTACCCAATGTATGCCAAGTGTTTCTTCATGTGTCAAGTTACCCAGTGAATGTCGAGTGTTTCTTCATTTGTTAAGTTACCTAGTGTATATCGAGTGTCAGTATTTAGACGTGATTTCTGCAAGCCAACTTGTAAGATTTATTTTTATCGCGACATTTATGTTAAGATATTTTCTTGGGATGTTTCCATATCATTTTTGGGTCAGCTCTGCTCTTCTGTAATGTTCTAGAATAATCTATAAGCCATTTTAGCAAGTATATATATAGTGTTTAAGCTTAGAGTTAGGAAAGTTTTTGGGAGAGTAGATTGGAAAGTAGAACTAAAAGTGTGAATTTGCAATTGGATTTTGAATGTGAATGTATTTGTAATTAGATGTAACCCAAAAGGCCTTACATCTGGGCATGTATAAAGATGTTTTGATGAATCAATAAAATTATTTCACTCTTCTTCCTCCTTTGGTTGTTGTTCCTTGTGTTGCTTCTATCATGTTAACTCTTGTAGGGTGGTTTGGATAGTTGGGTGAGCCTTTGGCCCTAGTTATTCATCCCTTAACCTACTTCAATGGTTTTCTATCTTTTATTCCCTTTTTCCACCCATGTGGAAGATGATGGTTGCTCCTCCTCAACATCAACCTCTAAGTAAACATTAGGCTCAAGGGATTCTCTGTTCATCATTGCCTCCTCTCCCTTTGGCTTGTTTGGCATTTGAGCCATGATATGGTCAAAATTTTCTACCATTTTTCTCAAATTACCAGGATAAGGGATATTAATGTAAAAACCCTTGAAATCTAGATTAGTCCTATTCATGGCATCCTCCACTTTCCTAATTTCCTAGCAACTCATCAGCCTCCCCTATTGCTACTATGTTAGCAATCAAATCTTCTACAGGGATTGGTTTGTTAGGAGGTAGAATGTAACCCCTAATAGCTTTGACCTCATTTATTATATAGTTTTTTGGGTCATACATTCTGTAAGGTCCAGTAGAAAACTTATACTAACCTAGATATTCACTTAGTTCTTCATATGAATTCTTCCCAATTACAAGATATCCTACCTTAAAACTTCTACAAACAAATGTTGGTTTGTGAAGGGAAGGAGGAAACATCTCTTTGTTCATCAGTAAAAGTTGCCAAAAGAATTCAATAATAGCTAACCTAAGAGGAAGATATTTAGGTAATAGATGAGGTGGTTGTGGCCATGCATAAACTCTCATCAAAGTACACTCCTTTAAAAATAATATGTCATCCCAATTATGATCTAATTTCACTTTATCATCCAAATAGGAAGGTCTAAGTAATGTTCTCAAAACATTGGGGGCCCTAAAGAAGGTATGATCTACCATCCTCATGATAACAGAACTAAACAAATTGAAAAATACATTTGTATTTGAATAATGAAAGATCTTATCCTAAATGTGAGTGCATAGTTGCATAGGTAACTCACCAAATTCATCAAAAGTTTAATGTAACCAATGTTCTTATATAGGATCAAGTGCATCAGCAATTAGTAATGATGAAATTTGAAGTCCTTCATTTCTCCTTTCTTGGCATTGACTATTTGATGGTGCATGCTATCCATGATGAATCCCACATAATCATATTCTTTGTTGTGGAAAGGCTCTTGTATGTCACATGCCATCAGAAATAATGAGCCATAGACACAATCCTCTACCCCATCACTTCCTAGAACCTTGTGTAATCCATACACTATATTTTTTAAGTAGCTTTTGAATCTTCTCAATGGTAAATGATCCTCTACTTTCTTTAGAATCAATCCTACTTTCTTGACATTGTAAGGCATGTGGGGTAGCATCACATTGTTCATATAATAAGTCTTATTCCTCCCAAATTTTTCCTATAAATCTCCAATTTCTATGGGTACATCCATTTGTCCCTCCAAACCAAAAGCTTCTATGAAAGAAGTCCTATCAAGTGTGCATAAAATACTCCCATTGTGGCTATGGAATGACCTTGTGACTAGATTATAAGAATTTATCAGTGCTTTCAACAAGTCCATATCAATAAATACCTTTGGGAATATCAATTTTTGCATGTTCCTATTCCATGGGTTGCTACTAGTATGTTTTTAGTTAAGCTCTGGTAAAAATACAAAAATAGATTAAAACCATCAATCCTATGGCATTTTGCATCTCTACACAAGAAATAATGATCTTTGAAAACATGGTCATTCGCCGAAATTGCGTTGGATGGCCTTGGAAGAATTTTTAACTAGTCCTCTGCATGCTTGTTCAACTTTTTGACCCTTGATTTCTTCTTTGTTTTTACTGCACCCTTCTTCTTTTTTCCTTTCAAAAACTTAACCGTAACAGAGGAAAACTTAGGCATTTTACAAACCCTTTCAAAATTTTGAAAATAACCTAGGGTTTTAACACAATTAGGTTATTTTAATGACTATGTTGATGACAAACCTTAAGAATTCAATAAAATTCAAGTAACATATAAACCAAGGCATGACTAGGGTAGCACAAAATTTTTAAAAATTATACCATCATATACTTTGCCCAATATAGGTTGGTTGTGCCCCTACTTGAGAAAATAATTGAGTATTAATAGGTGCAAGGTAATTAATGTGAGGAAGAGTTTTCATATAAGGATATTGTTGTGGAGGGGTGATTTGGCTATTGCCTAAGGTTGGCATAGAAAAATAGTTGGTCATAAGTGGTAGCAAATAGACTTGAGGAATGAAGGATGAAAGTAACTGAGGTATGGTCATGGATACAATGCTAAAGGGGAGGTAAGTGGCAGGCCCTTTTGTTGTACCAACACTCCAAAGCCCTAAAGGGAATGAGGCCAAAGTACTTTGGCTAGTAACAAATGGATTGATAGTGATGTGGGTGGGATGGAAGATGATGTATTGGACCCTAGTGGAGGCATGCTGGTAGTGAATGGATTGGGTGTGTTTTGAGATGGAAGGGAAAATGCAGTGTTGTTGGGTGTAAAAGGGGGATTTTGTGAAGTGGGGAGATGGGTAGTGCAAGCAGATGTAGATGATACACTTGTGGTTGGTTGAGATGTGGTATGTACTAAGGGTTTAGTGGGGATGGGATGGGTGTTTTATGGAATGCGAGCAGTCACCTAGGTTGAGGGGGTATTTGGGTCTACTGGTTCTACCTATGGTGGTTGGTACCCACTGTTGTGTGAAAGGAAAGGATCATGTAGGATAGATGACCCTGCAAATGGTGGTTGCCATCCAAAGAGAGGATGTGCAAGATTTGTAATGTTGGTAGGTGGTGGGCGTCCAAACTCAAATTTGCCAACATTGCCCCTTAAGAATTTTTCCATGATGGTTTCCTTATTTTGATCTATGATGGCATAAAAAATGGTTTCATGGCTAGGTTGGTTCATGAAAATATCAATATCTATGAAAGAACCTATCTCTTCAGGGGTTTGTGGTGGTGGATCTAGTGGTGTTATGGAAACTATAGGGTATGGCTGAGCCTGAGCTGTAAAACTACTATGACTAGGATCCATATCCTTCTTTTTCCATGTGTTCTTATCAAAACATGTGGTGGGTGGCATGAAAGTATAACTTCCCTAAGGATGAAATGAAAAAAGGATGATGACAAGTGTATTTGAACAGGTGATTTTCCTAAGTGTGACTTGGGTGGATTGGTTTCCTAAAATGTAAAGAAGAGTGTGTGAAAGTGTGTTTAATGATACTTTATAAACCTAAATGATATGGTACCAAGTGAAGGAGATTGTGCTTCCCTTAAATGTGAATTTGAAAATGTGATGGTGATATTAAACCCTAAGGTAGCCTTATGTCTATTTTTGGAAGAGAAAGAAGGATCTAGTGTGTAACCCAACCTTTTGCTCAAGGTGATGTGGGGCACAAATGACAGCCTATCCTAGACAATGCTTAGTTTTTAAGGATAACTATGATGGTGAGATGGACGGAAACTTCTTAAGAGAGACAAAGCTGAATGAAGTGATGCTAAAATGTTCCTAAGTTGATGAGTAAATAGTGGAGGGTGTTAGAGCTTAATGATATATGTGGAGGATTCTTGAAAACCTAGGGTTGATATCAAAAATGGAAGGAGGTGATTCTATTTTAAATGCTTGAATGGAGGATTGGTTTTATGTGAAAGACTAAACCTATGAGGAGATAAGTGCATAAGTATGTGTGGAAAAAGAAGGACCTAATCAGAGTGAGTAACACTAGAGTTGTTGATAAGGCTATAGTTGACATCTTGTCGGAGAGTCAGGTTCTAAATTTTGTAATCCCACTCAATTTGTAATGCAATGTATGCATCGTCTTTCTCAATTTGGTCTAGTTTGGTGATCCTTGGATTTGGGATATATTTCTTGTGTTCTACTTCTATTTCCTTGTAAACTAGTATTTGTGGAAGTTTAGCTTTTTTGAACTTGGTCTTGGTTTGGCCTGACATGAGATAACTCTAGGAGATTTGATCGTAATTGTGGGATTTTATAGGTAGTGATGCTAAGTATACCTTTTAACCTTGGGTTGGAAACATAAATCAGTTGAAGAATAGCTAAGTTCCTAAAAATGGTAAAGTAGTGAAGTGGGGCAAACTAGGCTTAGGATTTGTTGCGAATAAACTTGCTAATAATCATTTTGAACCAAAGTAGGGAGGAACTATTTTGAAAATAAATGTGTTGTTTTTGGTCAAGTAGGATAGATAAAAAGGATATTTTGAAAGAGACAAATTTAGACTAAGGAGAAAAAGGTTTAGTTTACAACTAGATTTTGCTACTAGTTATTCTAGAAATAACAAGTATAGATTTAGAAAAGGTAAAGTAATACCAATGAGATGGAAGTTGTTGTGAATGGACTTGCTAACAACTATTTCTGAAATAACAAGGATGGGATCTTTCAGATGTGAGGGATTTTATGAGCAAACAGTTTCCCAGAGGACAAAGCAACTTTGAGAAAGAAAAACAAGTGACCTCTTTAGAAAAAGGATTGATAGTAACCATAGATTTGTGTATGTTTTTACAAATTTTTTTCACAGGTCTTGAGCACAATTAAGGCAATTCAAAAAAACTCTTTTCCTCTAAGGTTAAAATTTGGTTGCAATATGCTATTCAATGGCCTACAACTTGTTGTCTCATGATTCTAGTGCAATATGTCCCTCTAATCAAAGAGGTGAGTTGATACAAGAGTCGATCAACAAATGATACACATTAAAGAATCTTCAAGGTATTGAAAATAGAAGTTCCCCTTCTATGGGAACAACAACCCTTGGAGATGAAACCCAAGTGGCCTTATACCTCTACCAGGAGAGCACAATGGTGAATAATCTTGAGGGATGTTGTTTCCCTTGTGCCATGAATGAAAATACCAAAGATAAAAATGAGAATTTTGACTAAAATAGGATTGTAAATGGGTCTATGGAGTCTTGCCAAATGGTTGTTACGTATGTAATCCACTTAAGAATCTATTCTGGACATGCTAAAATTGTGGGAAAGTTTTCTCACCTCAGGCTACCCCCAAAAACACACCACCCAAACTTGGGTGATGGAGCAAGAAAGTTTACCTTCCCCTCATTTATATACCAGCTAGACTTTTTATCAATTTGAGGTTCTCACCAAAGGGGACATTCTTCCCAAAGGTGGATGAGCTTGATAGAAGCACTTCTAGGTTGTTGCAAATGATCTTGATAAAAAAATTTGGTATATGCATCATGTATTTTAAGGTCTTAATCTACAAGAAAGAGAGAAGTCCAAGATGTGCTAGAGGGCACAATCTTAAAACACACAAGAAACTTGATTCATTTCTATTTGGATGCTTTAGTGTATCCTAACATGCTAGTTTTTGAAGACACACATGAGCTTAGCATTTAGTTGTTCATTCCAACTTTACACTGATGGTCAATAAAAAGGAAATTGAGTCATCAAAAGGTAAATCACACATGAAAGACTTGAAAAGGAGGGAATAAGAGCGATTTTATCCTTAAGGCATTCAAGATTTTATGAGTTCATTTTAAGCACTAAAATTGAGGTATTCGCACATAATGTTCATTTGCGCCTTTAAATAAAGTGTTCATCACATTGGTTCAATTTTAAACACTTTGAGATTCAAGAGTGGATTTTTTTTTCAAAATTAAGCTATCTAATCATTCCAATGAAAAGTGTTCTAAGACTTAGGCATACATTCCATAAAGTAAAAATTGTTCATTTTAGAGCATTTAAAGAGGGGTTGTCTAGAAAAACACTTAAGAAATCCTGCAAAAACATGTTAATATTCTACTCCAATAGATACCGGAAAGTAAAAAGTCAACCCAACAATCTCGCATACATAAATAGTGATCCCACAGGCTTGGAAAGAGATCCTATGGTGTGGGAATGCAACTGAGAGGTAGCATATTGTAGCACAAAAAATTGGTGAAACCACAGAAAAATGGTTCATGGGTTAAAAAATCACAAGGTGATCCTATGAAATGGTAATCTCATGGGTCTATTAGGGAGCATTCCCACTGAAGTATTTGTCTATGGGGTCAACAAAGGAGAAAAAAGTGCAAAATACCGGTTGACTGAATAGATAAAGCATTTCTATAGGTTTATAACAGCAATCCCACTGGTGAAAATTGGCATTCCCATGGGAATAGGGTCAACGACAATGAGTGTGGTGATTTTAGTTTCATGTGGTGATGGGGTTTGGTGCAGAGAGTGATGCTACCATTGTGAGGACACATTCTTGTAGGTTTAAGTTGCGATCTCATAGCCGTGGGTTCATAATTTCACATTTACAAGATTGTGAACAAGAGGTGAGAAGAATTTTTTGAAGTTGGAATTTTCTTTTATGGTTGGGAGCATGATTCCTGATATGAGACTTTGGTGCCTACCAAAAAATTAGAAAACCACCACATATGCAAATTAATACAAAATGTTAATTGGCTAGTTCAAACATTAACAAGCAAAAATGAGATTGTAGTGATGCGAATGTGGGGTCCTAGTAAGTGTGTCAAAATGTATCACCTGATCTTGTAGTGACATGTTGAATACTAACCAATAAGAAAAAGCATTCACACAACTAAAAATTTAACACTTATGATAAGACCAAAGTTATCACTAAGAAGGAATGCAAACCAAAAATGGTAGACTCCTTATGGTATAACCTACAATGACATAGATGTGTCCCTGATGGATGGGGATGTACGCTCACATTGTGCTCAAGCTTCCAAAGGATGGGGGATTTTTTCCAAGTTTGTATATGGATGAGGGTTTCAATAATGGAGGTATGGATGGATTTCAGCATTATTATAGTATTTTGGTAGTTTTTAGGCTCTCAAAATAGTATTATAAGTTTGCATAAAAGTGGTTTTTTGGATTGTGGGAGGGAAGGGCTAAAGAGGTGGTAAAATGGAGGGTTAGGATGAAAGGATGGAAGAATTGTGAGGGAGGGCTAAGATGCTTTCAAAGGAAAGTACATGGATTGTTCTTGTTTAGAGCCAATAAGATAGTGACACTTGTCACAAGGAGGATGAGTATGATCAGATGGGATAAGGGTTGGTCAAGGGTAGTAATGAGGGAGATTTAGTGTGTAAGGGACATCTAAGAGACATAAAGAGGGATGTGAGAGGAATTAATGGCATGTAAGAGCCATTAATGCTCTTGGAAAGGGATGGAAGCAGATAAGGGAGATTTGTTGACTTTGACTTGGGTTAGTAAGTCTTAACCCTTTTTTAAAGTTGTGCACATGTTTAGGAAGAGGATTAGACTTAGCTTAGGAAGGGGGTTAGGGGGAAAGTGGCTTAGCTTTGATAGGATGGGTGAGTTAGGTGGTTGGGTTGGATTAGGGATAACGATAGGTCTTAGGGATACTTTAGGGGTTTAGATATTTTATTAACTGATTTATTTAATAAAATGGGGATATGGGATTAAATTAAATATATTTGAGAATTTATTTAATTTAATAGAGGAATAGGGATTTAATTGATAATTTAATTTTGGGTTATCCTTCAATTTTATCAATTGGACTATAGTTAATTAAATTAATTAATTAACTAGGGGATGATGATTAATTAATTAAATAATAAATATTTAATCAATAATGTTCTGGGAGATGACTAAAGATGATTACCTAATGGTGTAATTAGATTTAGTTGTCTATAGTTAGTATAGATGAAATAGTTAGTGGTATAGTTGTTTAGTGAGTTTGTTACTTGTTATTAATTAATTACTATAGATAGATTTATTTTTCTAGGGCACTAACCTAGTATCTTGTAACAAGTGTGTGATAATGAAATAAATCTAATGTAACTCATGTTATGAAGTAGATCAAATGATGTGTAACTCAATATAGTTAGGTAAGGTTGACTAAGAAATTATGTAGGGTTGAACCCTAATTATATCAATATTATAGGAGGGTTCTATCCACATGATAGAGAATGATAATTGTGAGCCTAACATCATTAAGTTACATTTTCTTACCTTGAAATCAACTTAAGGGCTTGGGAACGTGGAACCTATTAACTTGATGACATACCATTGAAGACCAAACCCTTTTATGTATACTTGCCCAAGACAATGTTGAAACCAAAGATTAAAAATTGTAGGACACTAGAAAATTGATTGTGAAACCTCACAGTCTTGAACTCGATTGTCATTTTTCCATGACACATTTGATGTCAGTATGTATTAACATAGTTTTTAAGAACTTTTTTTTAAAAATTATGTTTTTGCCTTGTAAATTGTGGGCAATACATTCTAGTATCAGAGCCTAGTTTCAACACTGGGAGCCTAACCCATTATGTGTCAACTTATGTAACTTTCATCTTGTGTAGGATCCTTGTTGTTACCCATAATGGACGACGAAGGGCTAGAGGCCCTAGAGTTGCACATGTAGCACAAATTGAGGAAGAGCAAGATATTCAAACACCTCTACCCAAGCAACCTTAGAATCTTAACCGAGACCTTCTTAATGTCATCTAAAACCTCATTAGGATAGTTTGGACAAGACTACCACCCATAGCTTTGTAGCCAAAGCAACAAGGTTACTAGGGCTCTAATCCCAAATAATGGAAGTCATAGGGTCATAGGTGAGATTAGAGGACACAAATCTCATATGCACACTCAATTAGGGTTCAATAGTCCTTTGGGGGTGGAATTAGGGAATCCAGTAGGATTGGAGATTAGCAACATTCTAGGCCAAAAGGAATTTAGATTCAAACTTGTGGTTCATGTTATAATTGTGGTGGTATGGGTCATATAGCAAGGGAGTGCCCACAAAGCCCTAAAATAGGTAGTTAGCATGGGGTTAAAATGAGAAATATGGGCATGCCACATAGAGTACTTGTAGCATTTGATAACAATCATTCAAAGCTTCAGACCACAGGTGGAGTCAAAAAAGCAGTTAGCATTGAAACCCATTCTCATTTGGGCTTGATAGAACTTTACACTATGGAGCAAAGAATTGGATCAAGTTTAGTGGGATTGATTTGATGAGGTGACAGCTTAAAGGGAGGATGCAACACATATAAGGACACAATACATACACCATTTTGATGAACTCAAGGAGGGGATTCATGCTTAGTGGGGGAGGATGCGAGGCCTCACCCAATCCATCATAGTATAGGTGACATATGTGCATTATGACACTTCTAATTTGATGTTTTGATATAATTTTGAGACTATAGGGTTATGTTATTTTAATATCTGCATTTTGATGATCTGCACTTATGTCTTCACATTAAGACCTAAATGATATATTTAATGATTTCATTCATGTTCTAATCCTTTTGGAATTACTTTTATAGAAACTAAATTGTATAAAATACCTATAATGCAAAATTGTAATGTTTAAATAGAAATAGAGTTAAAGGATAGATGGTGATATGCACTAGGACGTAATTCGCATGCCTAGGGACTCAATAGTCGTGGATTCAATATTTCATTACTATGATAGAAAATAGATTATGAAGTTATTTAGAATATTAATTTGATCATTTTAATAAAGTTTAATGTTGATAAGTAGAATTTGATATTTTAACATCTTGAATACTTTATGTGAAAATGATTATAATGTAAGTTAATTGCAAATGATGAAGTATGAAACCTTAATGTTTGAATGTGATAATGATTAATTGCACATATTTATATATTTCTTACATGATTTTCTTGGAAAACTAATGCTTGAGTTTAGTGTGTAGGAATTCAACCATGGGATTTAATGGGGAACTAAGGCTTAAGCCCATGTGAACATGATGTAACCAAGGTTGAATTGGTGGAAAATATTCAAACCTTTTTGTAAAGTGTTTTGCATTGTAAACATGAATTGTATTTGTATGTAATAGTTTAATTCATGTATTATTGGAGACAAGTCACTTTTAATGTAATGTGTTATTTTTGTGTGTCACTTGAAACTTGTGTTGTCCATGTATTGATGACTTGTTATTTAGGGTTTTGGGAAAATGTCACCTAACCTAAACCTAACCTAATGTAGAACCCAAGTTAACCCCTTCTAGTAGAGTTTTAAGAGAAGTCTCCATCAAGGTAAATTCGAATGCTGACTTCCCAATAACTTTTAGGGATCAAAAAGTGGTCCAAGGGGGTTATTTTGGTGAAAAATAAGTTCTCACATGATAGTAGTATGATTTGGGGGGTCTAAATTTTACCTTTAGTAGGCCTAGATGACCTTAGAAACCCTCCAAACAAGTCACTTCCAAAGAAATTCGAAATTGGAGTGTCACATGACTTCTTCCATACTCTCTTAGTTGGTCAAGGCTACATTTTTAGAAGGAGACAATGGTTTAAGAAAAGGAAGCTCATTTTATGACCATTTTTAGAAAGTGGGGTCTTTTGGGATCCTTTTTAGAGGGCTTGGGAAGAAATTAGCGGGTTGTCTACCCACTGTCTAATTTTAGAGAATCTTAGGGTTTGGAAACCTGGAGGGAGCTCTTCTACAACATTTCATTCCTATTTTGCAAAAGGATTCTAGGTTTGTGTTTCTTTCCATGTAGTTATTTTCTTCCATTTTGAAATTGAATCATGGTAGTGCATTCATGAGCATGTAGGAATTGAGAATTCTATTGTAAGAAAAATGTGTGGCATCATCTTCTATTACATTTTTTTGTGTTGTAATAAGCATGAAGTTTGTATTCTCATTGTTTTCTTGCTTTCTTTTTTCTTAATTTTGTGCATGAGTGTTGTTATGGGTGTGAGGGCTTCACTCACCCTTTGGAAAGGGAAGAGAAATATTGGGTTAAGGGGTTAGTTGGGCTTGACTATATAGTTAAGAACCTTGGAGTACGAACTCCATGGTGTGCCATAATCACTCATATATTGCTTGGGGCTGATAAGGGAAGTACGGTGGAGATGAGGAAGTTTATGGAGTATGGGCTCCAAGGAAGCTATAGTAGATGGTAGTGTGTTTGGAAGATGGTTTTGAAAGCCCCAAAAGGGCATGGAATTTGCTGATTTGTAAAAGCCCTGAAAGGGAAAGAAATTTTTTATTACAAATATTGTTTGATATGGAAATTCTCCTATTTTAAAAGCACACCTTTACCTTATGTTCATGGTTTCATTGGTAAACCATTGTGAAATATCCTTGGGATGGAATTTTTCAAGTGTTGTAATGCGATGTATATGCATATGCAAGATTGTATGTAATACCTAGTTTGAGCCATGTTCCCCTAGCTTGAGGGAGGTTTCTTTGGAGGCCTATGGTTGGGTGGAGAGTACCCATGGTTCTTGTTTTTTGTTGTGATGTATTTGCAAACTTTTTTCTTAGAGGAGCAATAGAAAAATCTTAGAAAGATCATCTTGTACATGTTGCTTGAAGGAGAAAACTTGTCATTGTGCATTGTACATGTATTGGAGAATCTCTCTCCATCTTATTCAAGTTGTTGTAATGAATGATTGCATAGTAGTAAGGAATGGATGTGTCATTGTGTAATGTATTAAAGGGATGAAAACCTTCTCCATGTTATTATATATCACATTGTAAGAGTTGGACCTCTTCTATTTTATCATTGGTGTATTATATAAAAGGGAGATCTTCATTTTATGTACATCATTCTGAAATGTAATTTCATGGAAGAGATGATAATCTTGGGAGATAATTATAGTTGATTGCATTATAGTTACAATAACATTCATTTAGATGCATTGAAATGGAAAGATTATTGCATCATAATAGTCATAGTTGACTGAAAAAGGGATTTGTCTAGTACAAGGATAATGTATTGGTTTGGACACTCAAGGAATGAGCATGCATATGTAGAATCATACTCATTTGAATATTGAAACAATAAAAATGGTTGCATTTCAAAATATTTTTCATGAAAAGAAATCTCATTGTGCATTATTTCAATAAGAAATGTCATTTAACTTCTATTAATGATAAGAAAGGTTAACTTAATAGATTTATACTTGATCATGTTTCAAATGTATTTCATCTATTAAGTTCATTGTTCAAGTAATTTTGAATAGAATCATTAATCTAGATATTTGCATTTGAATATTAAAGTAACATCATATTCTACTCAATCCAAGTTTCACAACATCATAGTTGAATAGAAAAGATGAGTTCAATAGATCATATAGTTTAAACTCCCATAAGAAAATAAGCTAGCATATGCTTTGTTAGCTCTCTAGATTTTGACTGGGGAATGAAAAATAATCTCCTCCCTATTACAATCCAATAAAATAATCAAGAGAATCTTCTAAATAGGAAAATAATAAAGTAATGAAAACAAACCATAGCATTATCAATAGTAAAAACAAAAGGAAATCTTGTGACTAGAGTTAACGATAAGTCACATCAATATATATATGTGTGTGTGTGTGTGTGTGTGTGTGTGTGTGTGTGTGTGTGTGTGTGTGTGTGTGTGTGTGTGTGTGTGTGTGTGTGTGTGTGTGTGTGTGTGTGTGTGTGTATGTATATATATATATATATATATATATATATATATATATATATATATATATATGTACATATATATATATATGTACATATATATATATATGTACATATATATATATATATGTACATATATATATATATATATGTACATATATATATATATGTACATATATATATATATGTATATATATGTATATATATATATGTGTGTGTGTATATATATATATGTATATATATATACATATATATATACATATATATATATATATATACACATATATATATATACATATATATATATATATGTATATATATATATATATACATACACACACACACACACACACACACACACACACACACACACACACACACACACACACACACACATATATATATATACATATATATATATTCCCCCATGTACAAATTGACTTATTTAGAGGAAACTTTCAAAGAAAACAATGTAGAAAAATATACATCTATGAAACAAATTTTCCATAGGCCTTGGGGATGAAGACCTTCCCATATTCCAAGGCCCATATCTTGGCCACCACCCTATGATGTGATGGGGCTGCAAGGGATCCAAGTCCCCTCCCTACCTTGGGACAACACAAAAAGACAAGTGAGCATTTCCAAGCACATGGTAACTAGGAGCATGGTCATTGGATGTAAATTCAAACCACATCCCCTCAATTATCAAGCACTTCTCCCATAGAGTATGCTACTTGGCCGAACACTCCACCATGTATGTCACTCAAGGAGAGGATCATTATTCCTTAGAAAGGAACTTTGTACAAAGTAAAACTTTTTAAAAACATCCCACTTGGGCATGCAAATTTTTTGGGAGAGAGAAGGAATCATGTGATCCCCACCGCTCCTAACTCATTCCCCATACATCGCCCATCTCTACACTGCAACCACACAAGACACTAGACAAGGAGAGCATGGAATCATGAACCCCCATACTCCTCTATCATGTCCTTCTATAGACACCTAGTCACCACTTTCCCAAGGACATGGGTCGACCTTCCCATCACATCATTCATGTGCCCCTTGGCATGTGATTTCTAAGACTATGTCAATTAATGGATGTTAGGAATAGGAAAGTGAGTAGTTAGTGTTAAGTTGGTTAGTAGTATAGTATTAGTAAGTAGAATGGTTAGTATATTTATTAATTTGTTAATTATTAATTAGTAGTTTTTTGGTAATGATGATTAGTTAGTAGGATTTTAGTTATTGATTAATTTACTAGTTATTAGATTTGTCTAATTTACTTGAGATTTATATTAACTTCTAGTACTAGAAAAGTGGTATGTTAACCCATCTAAGTGATTTTACCTTATGAGTAGAGTAGGTTAGTTATTTTTATATTGATATAAGTAATTTGCATTGTGTAGGAGATAGTATAACAATGTAGTTAAATTAGTTAGTAGGTTATGTAATTAGTTATAATTTAACGATATGTTAGTAGGATAGTATTTAGTATAGTATGAAAATTAGTTGTGGTATAATCTACGAATTTTATTTTGTAATATAATTATATTTAAATAGCATGTTCATGATCCTACCTTAGTTTATTTGATAATTTAAGCTAAATTTCAACAAAAAAGAGTTTAATGTTAGTTTAAATAAATATTTAAATCTAGTTAGATTAAATATTTTATATGTTGTCCTTCACTTAAGAGTTCTTAGTTTTGTTAAATGCATTCAATGAAATGAAGATGTTAACACTTGATTTTATGGAAAGTTTTGGAGTACTAATTTTATACTACTAGAAATAGGATAAATACATGAAGTTCATTTTACATAGAAGTTCATTATTTAAAAGAAATTGATTAGATACATATAGTTTTATTAAATTTTATTGAAATTAAAAGTAATTAGAAGTCAATAGGCCCTTGGTCTACTGGTGAAATTGAATGGCTGACAAAGAGCCCACCAGGGATCAAGTCTTGTTGAGTGCAAGGCCTAAAGACATCATAAGGGATGAGGCTAGGATTGTGCCCCAAGAAAATTTGGTAGCATGGATACTCCTTATTCCTTGTCTCTTAGCCAAAGAGGTTTTAGGAATGTGTGGTCCCATATTGGGTACCTAAAACTTGTTTGTAGATGACCTCCATCAAAAAAAAAGTAATTAGAAGGAGTCTTACTTAAGGGAAGAGTGGTAAAGAATTCAAATTCTATGTATAGATAACTTAACTTAGTGGAGATTAATCTAACAGTAAGGGGTTAGTTAGTATAGATGGAATAGTTAGTGGTATAGTTTTTTAGAGAGTTTGTTACTTGCCATTAATTAATTAGTAGACATAGATTTTTTTCTTAGGGGACTGACCTAATATCTTGTAACAAGTGTATGATAATGAAATAAATATAAAGTGACTCATGTTATGAAGAAGATCAAATGATGTGTAACTCAATATAGTTAAGGTTGACTAAGACATTATGTAGGGTTGAACCCTAATTATATTAATATTATCAGAGGGTTCTATCTACATGATAGAGAATGATAATTGTGAGCCTAACATCCTTGGTTACATCTAATTGCCGTGAAATCAACTTAAGGGCTTGAGAACCTAGAACCTCTTGACCTAATGACATACCATTGAAGACCATACTCTTTTATGTATACTTGTCCAAGACAATGTTCTAACCAGAGATTAAAAATTGTAGGACACTAGCAAACTGATTGTGCAACCTCATAGTCTTGAACTTTATCACTATATTCCCATGACACATTCGATGTCAATATGTATTAGCATAGTTTTAATCACCTTTAAGAAAATAAAATAAAATGTTGTGTTTTTTCCTTGTAAATTTTGGGCATGATGTCAATATTAGTAAGTAAATGATATTATAGAAATTAATATCTATTTAAAGTCTATCTCATATCTAATATTCCTTAACATTGATGAGGGATAAGTTGATAACATCATATATATGGAAGATATTTATCCCTATTTTTTGATCCCTAGCAGTGGTATATATCAATGCATCTAAACCATGTGGAACCTGTAAGCCCATCCTGTCATGTTGATGGAGAAAATTACCTGAACATAATTACAAAAGACAAAAGTATTCAAGGCTAATGAAAACACCAATCAGTGCATGACTCAAGACCTCAAGATAAAACATATGATCATGGATTTTATATAGTACATCAAGTCACTAGCCAAATACACTATAAGATAAGTATGTAGGATCTCTAACAAAGTGTAATCACTTAGCTCATACCAATGCAAGTTGCATATGGTATGGTAACTAAGATCCCTTGGGAAGTCTCATACCCAGCATAGTAATTCAACTCCAATAGGAGGCATCATATTGTGCTCTCATACCAACTTTTGCAGAAGACTAGCTATTATATAGGCACCAAACCCTTGTACTACCTCCTTGGAATGCTCAACTATTATCCAATTTTTATCTTATCTTGTATTAAGTTTTATCATCCATATTTTTAATTGGACGTAACTTGTTTATAACCTCTCCATTTTACCTTTTTTGCCACTTTCAATGTGGGGTACCTGTGAAAAACACTCAACATGTCTACCCTATGTATACATAATCATTACATGTGTTTCTATGATACTTAACACATCTCAACTCAACCTTTCACTATGTTATACTAGTATCTCTTCTTTTCAAATCCTCTTCATCAATCAAATGATATGACACTCTAGATTGTTAGTAAAATGTCTCTCTTATAGGTTTGACACTTTGTCTTACCAATAGGTTTGACATTAATGACAATATAAAAATTGCTCCAATTATAATATTATTATAATGATTTAGAATAATTGAGAGGGGGGTGAATCAATTATCCTTAGTTATAGATATACCAATTCAACTTTTAATCACTTCAAACAACTTAACCAATCTCAGACACTCACTTAGTCTCTACAACATAACTTCAACAATTTAACATTTCATGAAATTTATTAACTCCCTATCTCTATATGTGCCAAGTGTTAGTAAATAAACCACTATAAAATATAGCATACATAACAATAAGATCCACACATAGAAATAACACGTTGATGCTAGGATTTAACATGGAAACCCAATTTGGAAAAACCACCAAGTAACATGCTACCATTTTTTCACTCTTCTTAAGTGAGATTGGTTAAGAGCCAACCTTGTTAAAAGTTATACAACACATTTTTAAATGTGACCATGTTAAAGTATTTAATCACCCTATTAGGAGTGGCCTTGTTAGAGGACTTTAGAACATTCCATTAGAATGTCACCTTGATTAAAGGATTTACAAAATGATTTGTTAGGTCAACCTTGATTAAAGGATTTTGACCAATACAATGGTTAGAATGTAACAATAGTTTGATCTATAAAGTAAAACTCACTTTTCAAATTCAAACCTCCATATTCTCATCTATTGGTTTATTGACTAGCCTTCATTAACATCTCCATTATTGATTTGCTTGGCATCTCCTCAAGCAATCATGCTTTACAAACTCTTCACACTTCACCTCTATTATTCATCTCTTCACAACTTCTCACAAATTCTCCTTAATATTACCAATAAACCATGAACCAACCTTAAAATTCATTCCTTATGCCTCCTTAAATAGGTAATTTTGATCTTTTTCTGCTTAAACATCACCATTGATCTTAGGGTTAGATCATATTCATTGAACCCTTTTTTCTTTGTTTTCCTTCTTCTAGAAACTTCTAATCAAATAATTTCCTTTGATCATGTAGAAAACTCTTCTTGTGCATTAAATATGACATCTCATAAATCCTTATCTTCCACACACTTTTCCTAATTCAAAATCCCATCTGTGTTGGCCTCAAGATCAAATATTTCTTAAACTATAACTTTTGTTGTCATCAGCAATCATTGTGTTCTTTATCTTGGTTGTTACTATGTATCTTGGCACACACTATACTTTCTCACTCAACATCAACGAGCTTTCTTGACCATTACTATGCTCAAATGTAATTACACTTCTTCATATGCTTTCTCAACAATAAATAACACTCATCTTGAACTATTCTGCTCAACTCCTACTTAAGTTCCTTAATCTTCTACTTCAACTCCTTCATTGACCATGCAATACTGATACTCGATCAAGCATATCCTTTTGACTTCTTTCAACACTTAGATTCATCAAACTATCTTCCTTACTTCATGTATTGATTAAAAAACATAGTATCTTGTCAAGACCTAACTTATCAAGTGCCCATTATGTTTCCATCATACCTAACACATCTCAGCTCAAACCTTCACTAGGTCATCTCATGATCTCTTCTTTTCAAATCTTCTTCATCAATCAAATGATATGGCACTCTACACTATTAGTAAAATGTCTCTCCAATAGGTTTGACTTTCTATCTTACCAATAGGTTTGACATTAGTAACAACATAGCAATTGCTCCAATTGTAGTTTCAAATAATCTCCCTCTTTCAAATTGATGGCAACACCAATAATACTTCACTAGTAAACCATGCAATCCAAAAATTCTTAATACTATATACTATCAAATCCCTCTGTATTTGTGTTCTCTTTTTCTTAGCTTCACTTTGATTCTCAACTTTGAAACCTTAGGATGCTCCCTTTACAAACTCTTTCTTTGTAGAAACATTGTTAATCTCATATTGGTTTTGACAAGTGAATGTCTATAAACTTAATTCATTTACTTAATTCATGCTAAACAAGTATCATATACCGAGCACAATATATAAGTTAGAACATGTTGAGTAAATAGTGAGTGTCAACTCACCCATATGCTAAGTCACTCAAGTGCCAAGAAAGAAGTGCATGCTGAGTCATTCAGATGCCAAGTGATAGCATTAAATTCATAGTTAGTGTCAAGCACTAGGGACTTCAGATGTCAATTAACATAGTTTTGACATAGTTGTTTGTACTAGCACAAACTACTATGTAAACCATTTTTGGGCCAACTTAAGGATTGAATTACAATTTTTTGTTGATAAGGATGAATCTTATATGTGAATCCATATGTATTACATGCATCCAATTAGATAAAGGGAAGTTTTAAGAAGCAATATGGATGAATCATAGTTGTTGATTCATATCTAATCCTAAGTCACCTAGCTCTTCTTAAGGAGGACAAAACCCTAAATATTTTATGTGAAGAGAAGGACAGTTTGCATGCAAAAATAGGACATTCATGGCAACCAAGGTATTATGATATGAATTACATTGTAAAATTAGTTAAAGGAGAATAGAGGAAGGAACAATGAATAGAAGAGAGACATCTAATTAAGAAGGATCAAGTACACATCAATATAGAGGTGATCTAACATCAAGAAATAGAGTGCTAATTATAGGATAATTGCTAAGACATTCTAATAGGTGAATCAATCAAATCTCTTAATAGAATATTCCTAATAGGTTGTGTTAAAATCCTCTAACAAGGTACTTACTTAATTGTGAGTTGAAGTCCTTTAATCAAACACACTTCTAACAAGGTGTTGAAATCCTTTAATAGGGTAAGACCTAATGGTCTTTGTAAGATTTTATTAGGGAATACATTTCATAGGGTAGATCATGTTTCATGATCAAACATTGTAACTTTCATTAGATACACTTTATTAGTATACCAGTGAAGATTTGTGGGTGTCATCCCTACCCTAGTTTTACCTTCTCATTGGAGGGTTTCTAGGTAATCATATCTTGTGTCATATATCTGTGAATGCTTACTTGTTTACATACTTTAGATGTATATTCTTTACATGGTACTTTATTTTACTTATTGTATTAAGAGACGGATGTATGGTGAATGTTTTAAAGGGTTAAAGTTTAAAGCACTGATTCATCCCATGCCCTCTCAAAGTTTACCTTTCCTATTGTAATTTCAACAAACACCACATAGGTTCAACAACACATGTTAACCTCTTGACAGTAATCATTCTCTCCCTCTAATATATGAATGGTGACTACCATGCAATAATATTCTCCCTCATTGTATCCATCTTTGTATGGTAACACAGTAATACCCCCCAGACCCCCTCTTTGACAAAAATGTCAAAGACATACCATACACACATCATCATGTCACTAATATGACTGATACAGCAATGTCATCTCAACATTAACTCCTTGTAACTTCTTCTACTCATATTTTAGTGTCTTAATTTTCACATTATTTTTGTAGTGTTGGAATAAGTATATGGGGAACAAGATTCAAAGGGCGGGGGATTAGGATCTTAAATTTTTAGCTTCAAAACCAATAATATAAATTCACACCTAATTTATCGCATAGATCTACCACTAAAACTAAAATTCTATAGAATAAATAAAATACATCACATTCATAAAACCTTCAACACATAACACAATGATTTCATAACACAGAAACACTTCAAGATGAAGGTAAAATTGGGATGGCGATGAAACCAATAAATCCTCACTATTGCAACAATAAAGTTAACCTATTAGGATTACAATGTTTGATCATAAAATATGATATACTCTATAAGGGGTTTATCCTATTAAAATATTAAGAGACTATTAGGTCTTACCTTGTTAAATGATTTTACACTCATAATGAAGTAAGGATTCTGTTAGGAGATTTACATAGGCCTGTTAGGACCACTCTATTAAGAGATCTACCCCATCTCATATAAAAATAATTGATTCAGTACCTAACCCTTAGTTTGCTCTGCAAGTTGATTTTGGGTCTCCTCTTTACCGTATCACTGATCTGATTCTCCTAATCTAATAACTCTGTTCAACCCTTCACTACTCTGATTTCTCTCTATATACTCTACTCTAAGACTTTTCCTTTTCTTTTATAGTACATAAGAATACTTGTCCTTATATTTTCTTCTTTCTTCATACATTTACAATCTCTCTCATATGATTATAAGGTTAGAATTCTCATTAAATAGACATTCTATGAAGGTTTTAGATCTTGATCGATGGTTTACACTTCACCATATTTGTCATTTACATCTCTTTTTTTGATTGGTTGAATCACTCACCTAGGTATCATTAACTTCTATAATGATGCATAATCAACATCTTAGCTAGCTCTTCAAATATTAAATATCATACAAAATTTGGCCAAAATGGTATACATATGAGTTTATGCCATTATAAACTCTCATATCACAACTAAATTACTCAACATTTGAATGCTTTGACACTTGGTCATGCATAACCTTTAGTAGTGTTACTCAACTTCTATATAACTATTTTCTTGGCTCTTGATAACTTGTCAATATGCTTGTCTCATATATCTACTTATTCTCTATTGATTGCTCAACAATCATTGTTATAGTGTTGTATGCTCAACCTTTACTAAATAACTTAGTTGCAATGATGACCTTGTAATCTTTCCTAGTAAATGACCAAGTGTTTCGACACTAATTGGAAACATAGGCTTAGAGATCAACAATCTCCCCCTTTGATATTAGTGGCAAAGATACTCTGTCATGAAATTATTTCATTCAAAAATGTATACTCCCTTTGAGACCATAATGTGATCCTATAAAACTCTGATATCTAATCTTTGATCTCCATATTGACTCTCCTTGTCTTATTGGTTCATATCCTCATATATCATCTTCAATTCCCATTATAATCATTCTCACTCCCCCATGTTTTTGCCATTGATGGAACTTAGGGCTATTGGGCTTAGTTGATACTTATCAAAGAATTGTTGTTGAGTTGCCACATTATTGGCATAGCCTTTATTCCATCTCTCATATACCTATTCCAAAATTTGAAATTGAATTTAAAGCTTGACAACTAGATCAATGAATCCTTTTCATTCCCAAAAATTGAGGCTAAAACACAACATTTTTTTTTTAAAGTTAAATAACACTATGTTTAGTACATAGTAAATTGAACATGCTATAGAAAGATAAAATGGGATTGAAGTGAGTTTTGGTTGTACTTCATAATGATGCAGAGTTGACATCCCAAATGTACTGCACCATTTTAGAAACCTTAGTTTGTAGTGCTACAAGAAAACCTAATTTGGGTAACATAATTCATTTGATTAAACTCTAGTTAAAGTGTAACATCATTTTCAAGAGAACATTAGGGTTCCATAGTTCTCAAGTTACAATTGATGTAAACATGTTTAGTTTAGTAAGGTTACATTCATATAATTTTATTTTTTGACATGCACATGGAATAACACCACAACAATGGCACATTAGGGTTTTCACCCTAATTGATAGTTTAGTCAAACTTACTTGATCATTTTCACATTATTGTGTTCATTAAATTTCATAAGTTAAATTAGTTTATTATTTCATCTTCTATTCATTTCAATATGTAGTTTCAAACTCCTAAGTGAACTAGTTTTGTATCTTCAATAGTTTATCTAATACCTTAATATTTGATCTTGTTAAATCTGATGCAAGAGCATCTAAGTTCTTTTCTATTTACCCTGATAGTTTGATGCGGGAGCATCCTAGCCATTGCATTATCACACTAATTATGTTGGTTGCTACCAAGTTATAGACATTGTTGAGTGCCAATAATTATTTAGTCATTGTTGAGTTTATGTTTTTCGACATGATGTTAACCCTCTGGTTAGTGTGCTATCCCATTTATTCTACCAGTATTGACTGAGTGATCCTTCAAGTACTAAGTTGGTCGATTGCAGTGTTAGCTGAGCATGCAGTGTTTTTCAAGTTGTAGTATTTGCTAAGTTGTAATGTGTGTCGAGTGTTATTTCATGTACCAAGTGTTCCTATTGGTTCCAAGTGATCCTATATGTGTTGAGTGCTAGCATTAGTTTTCTATGTCTATTTTCAATTTTGGCCAACCTGACGTGTATTTAATTTTGTGATAGGCATTTAATATTTTTTGAGACCGACTTGTGGCTTAGTTATGCATTTAATGTAAGGGTTTATTTATTTGGTAATTTGTGATAGGTTGACTTGTGGTCATGCAAGTATTTAAGGGGTCTTGGGTAGAGTCTTAGAATTATTATTCATGATGGATTATGATTCAAGCATGGAGATGTAGATAATTTTGGAATATGGAGTCTTAGCATGGGTTATCTTGGAGATAGAAGTTTGCATTGAGTCTAGAGATCTATTCTTCTTTAAAAGATGTATTCTTCTTTGTAATGGTTGTAACTTGGAAGGCCGTATATCCAGGCATGTTGTATATAAACTTCTTGATTCAAATATATGAAATATTGTCTCTCTAGATTTGAATCTCATTCCTCTTGTTCATTTTTTCATTGTGTGTTTATTTGCTTGTTTCTGGATCACCTCATTTTGGGGTCATTTTAGATTAGCACTGCATCAAAATCATACTTTAATTTAACTTAATTAAATTATTATTATTCATAAATTAATTACTTTTGACATTTATTTCACTCTTAAACCATATTCCTAATCACTCTTAGGATTTCTATCTAAGACCCTTTTAAAATCTTTCCTACTTCTAACCTTAGCAATTTGAATTAAATGAACCCTTAAGTAAATATTTAAAATATTATAAAATATTACATAAAATAATATACCTAAAGCATTTACCTAAATACATAATATACTTCTCTTAATAATATAACTTACCTGATATTCTAACATATGAAATAATCCAACACATAAAATAACTCTTTATAACCTTACCTTTATTAACTTTTCAAGAAAACCACTAATAGCACATTGAAATGAATTATTAGACAATATACCTAATTACTTTCTACTAGCCTAAACTAACATTAAATAATTCCTAAAAAATATCTAACTACTAATTAAAATCTAACTAATCTTTTGAATGCCTAAACTAATCCTAATTACTAAGCCTAACACCTAACACCTTCCCCACATAACCCTACCCTCTTGTTCCATCCCATTACCCAAGGCTTGGGAAGTCTCCCAAGTGTAAGTACATGATCCTCACACCTACTCATGCACTTCCCAAGACCAAAAGGCCTTTATGGAATTAGCAAGCAATGTTTTATACTAGTTTTTTTTTGCAATAGGTAAGGCAAGTTGACCTCTCCCATCCCAAATCCACATGCAAGTGTACCTTCCTTGGTGGATGGGATGGAGATGAGTGGAGGGTGACTTCAACATGATTAAATGCAAGTATAAGGAGAATGAGTTATGTTTTAAAGTTTTATAACTAAGGGTTGTATGAGAGAGATGAGTATAGGATATATAGATATTTATTTCATATTTTTTTTCTTTGAATAAATTTTATATGGATTTAAGAGGGTATCTAGGGAATATTCCCTATCAACATTTTGAATTTAAAGGGTTCCCATATATTTTACAACATCTTGTAGGTTCTTATTTAGGAATTCTTTTTTTAAACTTAGTTTTTTGTGAGAAATTTTAAAAGATGGTTTAATAGGTTATGTCCCAACTTTCTATAGTGACATTAGAGATAATTTGAATGTTTTTAGGATTATGTTAGTGATGTTCTAGCTTAATTCCTTTTTTATTTAACTATATATTAATAGATCCACTATATCTATTTGACAAATTTTAATACAATATAGAAACCATATTCTTTGAACCTCAAATTTGATTTTAAACAACTTAAGGAAATATATCCGTAGTCTTATTTGTATTTCTACATGCATCAACATACCTTCAATAACATTTCTCGTCTTGCATTCAGAATTGAAATCCAAGGTTACCAAAAGTTGCATTGTGAAACAACTTGAGTTTTATATTCATACTATTTTAAGCAATTACAAGAGATTTAAAATGGAATCTATTTGTCATCTTCTCTTTTCTACTATCCAATTTATACATAAGGATCATTATTCTTCATATTAGAATAACATCTACATCATGGAATTTAAATCCAATAGGTCTTAGTAGAAATACAAATTTTCTTTTATACAGAGGTAGCAAGATACACTAAAAATCATCATGAGGAGAAGTCTCCAACAAGACTGAAGTAACACTACCAAGTCTCAATTTTACATGATGCTCCATCACAAGGAACAAATCTACAAAAAAAACAACCATTGAGGGCTCACCTCCCATCCTAGGTCGTGAAAGGCCACCCATCAGGGTAGGAGAACTAGTAACCGACTGGTTGACATTTAGAATCCAAACACAATGACATAACTCAACATACAATTCCCATTCTAGGTATGCACAAGAGGTTTCAAAATGAACCTATGACTAGGGAGAAGGTGAATTTTTCTAGGTAGAAGAAGTCAGTGAAGATCATAATTCATGTGCCTCTTCCAAGGCTACCAAATCACATACATTTTCATTTCTTTTTTCTCCTTATTTCCCCAAAACAAACTCAATTTTGCATTGACAAGAAAGGGCCCATAACACCTTGCTTCCTCCCTCTTCTCAACATGAGGAGAGACTTTTACGTAACCTAGAGTCCAACTAGAACCCTTCTCTCATAAATGATCACTTCTTCCCTATCTAAGGATGAGTAATGCCAACACACCCTTCATAGTTTTCCCAATAAAAAAAAGAGAAAAACACATGAAAGGAAGGAAATAAAAATCTACAATATCCATCCCTCATATGATACAAAATAAAAACATGCTACAATATCCAAGACATTTACACATACAAGAAATGACCAATGAACATAATCATGGCAATGGAGAACCTACCTTCACAAATCTTATGGCAAGATTGAGTTTTGAGATGAGCTAATCCTCTCCTTCTTGTAATTCCAAACTTGACTTCTGTAAATGTAGAGAATGGGTGAACAACCCTCAACTTTTCAAAGAGACTCTAAATAGTCTCTAAACTAACCCACCCAAAATAACAATAAATCCAACCTTAACTATAAGCCTCCTATGGCCTTTTCACTTGCCCCTTCCATCAAGATAACCCTTTTTCAAGAGTTTAAACTTTGGTAACCTCATGGAGATGATCCATTTTTGCACAAAAAGGAAATTGGAATATTTTAGGGGTCATAAATGTTGCTAGGAAGTTCTAGAAGGGTGGAAAAGGTTCCTAACACATAAACATACCACTTGGGCACTTGAATTACATTAAATCTGGCTTCTAGGATTAATTAATGAACTATACAAGTGGCTTGAAATATTTGATCTTCAAAAATCCTAAGGATGAAACCGATCCACTAAACCTAATCAAGGAAAACTAATTTTGGTTACTAACTAACTCAATCCTAGGGTAACGGGTTACATTGAAAACCTTAATTGACATGTCAGTACATATATACATATAAAAGTGTCAAGTGACACTATAATATTTACTTTAACATACCACTTGACACATCACAAAATATAGAATGATACATATACATTCAGATTATGATACAAATTAAACACTTGAAAATGAGGTTCAAATCACTTTACTGGATTCAACCTTTGTCTCATAGTTTATAGATAGGGTCAATTATCAATTCACTGATTAATTCCATGGTTAATTATCCTACACACTCAATTAAAATATCAATAGTTTGATAACATCACATTCATATATTTAAACCAAATTTTCATAATCACATTGATCAAAACAATAAAACTTTCATTTAAATAACCTTTCTCATTTTTGCACACATATTTGATTATCACCAATTGCATAATTAAAGTATTGACATATTTATAATTTTGAATCATTTATTGAAATAAACCATCATAATTCATGCCTACACATAAAACATCAAATAACATGATTAAGAATTTTTAAAGTAAAGCATCACACAACATAAATAATATAGATAGTGTTCATTCCATCAAATAATGTCTCAACATATCGAGTCATAATGTGTCAAAATAAAATGTGTTAGATGTGTTATGATAGATTGGGGCAAGGCCTCACATACCTATAATATTGGAAAAATGTGTCTCTTTCTTCAAAATATCTCTAGCAACAAAGATAACATTTTGAATTATCTCTATATGTGGCAATGATTGAAATTGAATCAATGTCAACTTGTGCCTTATCTCCATATCTTTAGCCATGAGCTCAACTAACCTCTTTTGATTAAATGATAGTTCACAATAAAAGGATGAGCTTGAACTTGCATTCTTTCCCAATGTAATAACATTAGCTCTTATGTATGCACTCAATAGCTCTAATGAGCATGTAGTATTTTTTGTGAAGACATCTATATCATACAATTTCAAGTATTAAAAATTGATGGATTTCAAAATTATTTCCAACTATGTAATAGATGTGGAAAGCTTGGTTTGTCTCTGTATAGGTTCCCATGAAAATTTTTGTAATACTTTATGCTCCATTCTTCTCTCAGACCATTGTAATAACTTCTCATTTTTCTCTATATCATTCATCTAAATTTTTTTGATCCAAAATTGTATGTTAATTTTTCACATTTGTGATTCCAAATGCATCTAGAAAAATATCTTTGATAGTATGAAGTACATGTCTTCTCTTCTACTCCCTTCTTATATGTTCTTATTTTTCCTTATGGCTTAAGAAGATTTTCAATTCTTGCATTTACTCTAGCATAAAATTATTCAAATCACATGTAGGTAATGTAATTACCTCATTAAGGTTCACTAACTCATCATCTTCCTCATTTGCATGAGTCACATCCTAAGATTTGGAGGGGGTATCACTTGGTAGTGATAGTTGTAATTATTTCCCCTTTTCACTTGATCTCACCTTTAGCTACTGCACTAGTGTAGAAATCACATGTTGTATAGGTGTCACAATTTTTTGTTCTACAACCTTTATACTCAGTAGTTGAATAAGAGATTGAGTAGCCTCTTTCTCTTACTACTTTATTTCATCTTCTACTAATTGAGTGCATAAATATTTACCAAAATTGGCATATAATTTGGAGGCATATATATAATTAATGCCTTACCAAGTTTCTTAGCACTTTTGGCCTCTATAAATGATGTGACTATAACATCATCAATCTGCTTGACTTTAAGCTTTAGATATCCAACTATATATAGAAAAATTAGGTTAGTACAGAGTTTTCTTGAGTCCATATTTAAACGTTGAATCTCTTCTTCTAATAGTATGCTTGGATTAGGTAGAGGAATGTCAATGCCATCTTCAATTATTTTAGAGTCTTTCTATTCATACTCACTAACAAGTTGTTGAATCTCCTCTATCAGCATGGTCATTCCTTTCTTGTATTCATCTTTGAATTTAATAGCATCTCATCCTTCCCTCATTTCCATAGATGGAGTAAGCACTCCAAATGCTTCTTTCCATACTCTAATGTTGTCTTTCTCAATTGCATGAGCTTTATTCTTCAAAACTTTGTATGCCCTATCCCTCGTCATAAACTTCTTAACAAAATCTTTAAGGCTATAGACATGTGTGTCTTCCCTAAATCTATCATAACTTGTGCCAATGTTGTTTCTATTAATTTCTTTTTAGTGGATAATTCCCATTTCCACTTCACATCCACTCTTTTTTACAATCCCACTGGATATCTAGTACCCAATTCTAGGGGTGTGCACCTAAAATTGATCATCACATCAATCACTACACCTTCAAGCTTAACTTGATCATCATTGTTCAAAGAATCATATTGAATGTCTTTGAATCCCATTATGCTTTCTGATTCTACCATTTTTGCACATACATGATCCATAGTCATTAGTGTAATGCCTGCCCTAGTTCGCATTTTTTTTATCATTGTCAAACTCTTTTAGGGCTAGTTTTATGTTGATGGTTAGTAGCATTGTTTTGAGACTATCAGATATTGTGCTATGGATTCAATTGATATGTGATGAGATCACTTAGACTTTACATTTTATGTATGCATGATGATTATTTTTAGTGATTTCAGCTATTGATGATGATTAGTTAGATGGTTTATTATCACATGTTTTTTCTTATGGATACTTACCTCATACTTGCATGTGTATGGTGTGTGTGTTTGTTCTTATGTATGGCGTGTCTGATGTGGTTAATGAAGGGAGTCATAGTCACCTACTAGTCAGGATCTACACGATGCACCACTTCCTGCCATTGCCTGTTTAGTTTAGTATATATTGTGCTTGTACATGCATGGTTTTTATGCTGGTTGCAGGTACCAAGTATTGACTTCTCTAAATTTCCAGGATGAGCGTACCCTATCACATTATCTCATTGGTAAGAGAGGGGACATAAATTCTCAAGTCCAAATCCCAACCCTTTAAGTCGTTTATCCTAATTGGAAATTAGGACAAGTATCTAAATTGAGTACCCTCTGAATACGTTGGATGACGTAATTCATGATATTAATCTTTGGTTTGATTTTGTATGTATTTTGGCTATGATGGGTTTTCGCATTTTACCTTGTGAGTCTTGGATGTATTTTCTATTAATTAAGCCTAATTAAAAGATTTAATTAATGGTTTAATTTAATGGAAAATTAATATGGTATTTTAATATTTATTTTATTTAATTAATTGGGAAATTAATTAAATAAAATAATTAAATTTGAAGATAAAAGTTATAATTTTAAAGTTGGAAAGTGATAATATTTATTTATGTTAATAAATATTTTAGCAATTAAGTCTCAAAAATATATATTAAAATTATTAAAAGATTCTAGATTTCATGTGATTAAAATATAAATATATTAAGGTTAAACAAGTCGAATTATTAAAGTTAGTGCATGAGTTTTAAAATTTAATAAATAAATAAATAAATCAATTAAGTAAATATTACATTAATTAATGTGCATTATTTTAATATTTTTTCACATAGGAGTTTGCAAATTCTCGAGAGTTGTCATGTAGACAACACAGGAGTTTGCACTCTAAGTTTGCATAGGTTGTCCACACTTAGGAGTTAGCATATTATTTGAGCACATGGTGTCTACAACCTTATGACTCATCTAGAAGGTTGGAGAAGACTCATGCTTAGTTGTCATGCTTATCTTCTAGTTCTTTCTAAACACATTCTAGATGTATCTTAGAGGGCTTTAGAGGCTCTCCTAGTGTGTTTTGACAAGCTTCAAAGCTTACATGCATTTGAGAAGCTCATATGCTTCTACATGCTCATATGCTTCTACAAGCTCTTCTAGTCACTTGGAGGTTTCGGTTGGCCTGGATCTTGGAGGAATTGCGAATGTTGGAGAAGGAAGGGATTTTTCTATGGACTTCTGAGGCATGGAAAATTAGCATCAGTGTCTAGGTGCACTTGTGATTTTCGCTTATTCTATTTGCACTCTTTCTCTTCCTGTCTTCATTGTGTCTTTTATATGTGTCTGAATATATTCCATGAATGAATCTTCAATTTTGAAATTGGAATCTAGATATATAATTGGTTGAAAACAATAGAAAACCCTAGCTTCAATTTAAGAAAGAAAATTAGTTCTAAATCAGGTTTGGGTTCGAATTAGAATCGAGTTGAGAAATAGATTTCAAAATTTAGAACAATTATTTCAAAGGAAAAATTCCTAATTGAAAGAGTTTGAATAGCCCTTTTTGTTTTAAGTTATACATGTGTAAAATCTACACATGGATATATATATATATATATATATATATATATATATTCATTTATTATTTAAAAGAAGAAAAATAACTATGGTTGATAGCAAACTGAGTGTGTGTGTATATATATATATATATATATATATATATATATATATATATATATATATATATATATATATATATATATATATATATATACATATATGTATATTTGTGTAAATCGCACCTTATAACATAACCCGAATCGCAACTTTTTTGGAAAAATGTTTTAAAGAAACTTATTATAAAGTAAGCGCATGATAATAAATGTTATTGAAAACATTTTATTAAACAAACAAAATTTATATATATAAAGAGAGGTGGGGAGGGACGGACCCGTACCCCCACCCCTCTCATGACGTAGAGTGCCAGCAGCTCTGCTACCATAGGCACTGTGATGGTAGTGTTGTCGCAGGCCTGCGACAGCAGACTACCATGGCACCGCCGTCCTTCCCATCTGTCGCTAGTACAGTCCGCATCATGATATAAGTATAAACGGAGATCAATTTATATGTTATGAATCAGATTTTTGGTGATTCGATTTTGAAGTTATTAATTATTGATTATTATATATATATATGTGTGTGTGTGTGTGTGTGTGTGTATATGTATGTATATATATATAATTATATATAATAATATTGTAATTTGACTTTTAAGTATGACGAAGATATTGAATATTAATTATTATATATATATAAATGTATATAATATATATATATATATATATATATATATATATATATATAATATTAATAAAATTTTATTTAAGTAATTAATCAAGTCATTGAAATTTCAATAAAGCAATATAGTTAGAATTAATGAAGTTTTGAAATTGTAAATGGATTGATTGAAAATGATAAATGATTTTAAAAAGTATTAATAATAAATTGTCAATTATTATTATAAAAGGAGAGATATTAATATAGTTAGAATTTAATAATTACTTAATTAGTCTAAAGACTAATAAGAATGTTCTAAACGAATTAATGGAGATTTTTAATGGGAACGATTGTAGATAGAACTGATGGAAAGAGATATTGAATTCATTAGAGAATGGATGGCTTTTAATATTAATTATTTAATGTATACTAAATATTATTTAATATACATTAAATAATTTAAGAGATGGTAATTTTATATTACGTTAATAATAGTTGTTTAATGAGGATGATTTTAAATTAAGAGACTTTAATGATAGTGGATTAAGATTTAATTATCAAGGAGTTATTGTTACATTATACATTGTTATAACATAGCTACAGTTTGAATTATTATTATGTTATTGTTAATACGTTATGTATTATTAACTAAATCATTGATATACCTTAATGGTGTTAAGAGTTAGTTAAATATTAACTAATGAAGTTTATGGAAGGTTCTCTAAATCGATTATTTATGGTTTTGATGAGTTCATTATTTATTAATGTTTGTTGGGTCTAACAAACTATTAATAAATAATGGAATAAATGGTTTTAAAAATTATTAATTAATTGAATTATAAATCAACGTACATAGGCAAAATTTATTTGAGATGATAATATTTGGTAGCGGTGATTTATTATAACTTGTAATTAAATATTAGCAAGTCATTATTAATATTAGATTATGGTTGGCCCTTAATTTACAAATTATGACTAGTTGTTATTTGGGTCGATGATATGGATAAGTAATTATTAATTTAATTAATTAATTAGAGTTAATTAGATTTAATTAATAATTCAGTTATGTATAGAGTTTTAATTGATATATCGATTCTTTTGGTAAAGTTGTGTAGTATTTATATTGAAGTTGATAAGTCTTATTCTAATGACTTGAATAATGGCTTTAGATATTTTACTGGTTATTAGTGATGATTTAATTATTGCAACGATTAAATTAAGAGACTTAAGATTTAGTAATATTTAATTGGGTTTTAATAGAATGATAAAAGTCATGGATTGTGTACCTATGTTAATTGATCATAATCTTCTTATTCAAAGATGAATTACTGGCTTTCTTATAGTTTAACGACTAATGATCCTTTGATTATGTTGAAAAGTTGAAGTAACATTAAAGAAGAGTTAATCAATTAGAATATGGGTCTTAGTTAAATAAAGAGAACAATTTAATTAAGGGTCAATGATGATTAGTTTAATGAGTAAAGTATTTACCCTTAAGTTATTCTTAGAATATTATTTTAAATAATGGAAGGATAATGTTATCGAGGGAACAAACGGGTTGACTTGTAGGTCAAATGATTACTCTAATATACTTGAAGTATACTTAAAACGAAAACTGGAAACCTCTACACTCAATTCAACTATGTGTTTTTAGTAAACCAAAACATGTGTTCGCATTGTGTTTTCTCTATGCTGCTTGTTTTGGTTTTTTGGGTTGACTAGTGTTGACCAGTCTTAGGTTGTTACCAGAGGCTTGGGAGTTATGTGAATGTGATGGCATGTTGATCTTATTTGGTCTCGATCTTTATAAACCCAACCATGGTTATGTGATGGAATGCTCTATGAAATGTTTGTAATTACTGATTGTTATAGTTGAGATTCTTATGTATGAGACACTTGAGCTAATCATTTTTGAGCCATTGATCAGTTATCTTTGGATTGATTTTTAGTCGTCATGATGGGACTGAAATGTTGGTTTATTTCTTGATGATGTCATGTTGTGACATGTTTGACTCAACCATTTTGGAGTCTTTGATCAGTATGATTTTGAGATATATTTTGGTTATTGAGAACCAATGGATACTTTTGATTATCAATGATACCTTCAGTTGCCAATAGAGAACTGTTGTGGTCATGATTTTCTATGGATTCTTTTTAGATGCTCATGGAGATTTGATGCTTTTATTGTGGATATTTGATGATTCTTATTGTGGATTATCTTTTGGTATTTCTTTCCAGTCACTTGTATAGGACTGGGGTGATTTTATGATTCCATGAGCCTAGGGTAGGTTATCTACTTATAGCATCGGGAAGTGGCTTGCAATGGGGGTCGGGGCCCTAAGTGGTTGTTAGGGTAACTCATTGTAAGTTTTGTTAATAAGTGATAACATTTACACACTAAATGGGGATTAAATGAACTTAAAAAGATAATTGTTTTGGTTCTTGCCCATGCTTCGAGTGCTTGTATAAACTAGGATGGGAGTAGAGAGAACGCATGGTTGCGACCTTGCATTCCATAGTATGCCTCATCAGTATGAGAGGATACTAGTGGCCGCATGAGGATCAGTAGGGACCCATGGAGTTTAGCTAACTGCCAAGGTAACTTCTACATGATATATGTGATGACACTTTCACGCTTGCATAGTAATTTTCCTACATGTCATTGTGTGCCTTTGGGAAGTAGATGTCAATTTTGTGATTGGAACCTTTGAGTTAGTATACTTTTAGGATTCTTGGACTTAGAGATTACTTATACTTGTGATTTTGATAGCCTGTTTAGGACTTGAGATTATCTCCTTAGCACAGTGGGAGTGGACCACTTAGGTTCCACATGGTTAGGTGGTAGTGCTTTATCACTCTTATCATTTGAGATTCGTCCGAGACACCGTGGCTGGAGCATTCTTGGTTGGTATTTATGTTCATTCTGTTCTTGGATCATTATGATAGATAATATACCTTATGATGGATGCATTTACTAGTATGTTTCTTATATTGATGATTTGCATATGTTAGATGATGTTATCTTATGCTTTATTTTGTGTGTTGGATATCTTTCTGCATATGATGTAGTATGATTTAGGAGTGAAATTCCTACTATGATAATACTGATGATCTCTTCGATGATTTGGAATGTTATGCACGAAGGGATGGCTAGGATCCATGATGATCTAATGATGCTATTAACGATTGGGGGGAACCGTGCATTTAGATTAGATGTGTTTTAGGATCATGGCTATCTTTTATGATGGATGTTTATATCTTTATGATGATGATGTATCATGTATAACATGTGGTTTCATTATGTTATTTCATCATGGATTAGAGTTAGTATGATGATGTACTTCATTTACATGGATGTTTATTCTTTTAAGCTTTTCATACCTTGTAACATGTATAGTGGATGATTGAGAAATCTAAAATATAATTACAAAAGGGACACTTGTATATTGTTTAAGAATGTAGGACTTTTCATTATGTGGATGTAGTATCAGATGGAACATAATTAGTTATGTTAGATGTGATTCAACATTAAGGGATCCTTAAAGAATGTAATCTGTTATGTTTACTTTCATTTGATTTGTTGCTATTGCTTCCATTACTATGTATAAGTTGTAATTGGTTTATCTTTCATGTTTAAAAAAAAAATTTGTTTGGCAAACTTAGTGAAATTTTAGATTAATTCTTTGGATCCCTTGGCAGGGCATTACAATTGGAAGGATTATGTTCGCTATTTGAAGTTTGGTAATCTCATTAGACTCTATCTTTTCTTCATCTTCCTCCTCTTCTTGTGCAATGATTAGATTTTTCCTTGGCTTTGCTTGGACTTTAGCTAGTTTCCTCCTCTTTGATGGACTTCCTATTAGAAGTTTGACAAGAGGTTGTACTGACCTTTTTTTAGTGATGATCACCTTTCCCTTTGGTCTCTATTGTGTCATCTTTCTTGTACATCCTTCTTCAGGTCTATCTACACCTTAGGTTCAATTATAACAACATTCTCTTTTTTGGTGGACCTTAGCTTGACAACTATAAGATATTTTCCTTTTCCTTCCTTGGCCTCTAATGGTTTTCTAGACCCTTCTCCTTGTTCTTTCTTATTATCCTTGGAAACCTTTCTTTTCTTTTTCTTACCTACCTTTGGTGTGCCAGATTCAACAGTTAGCATGACAAAGAAAGCCTCATATGTACCAAATTGCTTGTCACTAACATCAATTTCTTCCACTAAGAGTGCAGTAACTATTGCAATTACATCATCTACATTTACTTCATAAGACATTGGCCTTAAGCATGCTACCCTCAATAATACTACCTACGCATACACAAAATCTATGTCCATAAGAAAACATACTTTATCATAATATTTATCCATAACTAACTTTGGAATTCTCATTAAATTCTTCATTTTAACTTGAATTCTTCAAAGTAGTTATCCATTATTGATTCAAGGTTCTCTCCCAACCTATTTATTAGGTCATTTAGCTACTCCATAGAAGTCGTATTCCTATCCCATCCGATTGTTCCTGTAGTGCCTCTCCCATTCGACTTTTGTAAGTCATCCTGATGGATGCAACATTGCTGATATTTTGTTGTGATGGGATCATGATTGTGACCCTGAGTGGTCTACACCGTTGAGGTGTTTGGATTTATGTTTCTTTATCAGTTGCATTGATTTTTCTTTCGACTGATCTTTGAGATTATGATGTGATTTTTGGTTCACTGAGGTTTGTCCCAGTGGTTACCAGGATCGATGTGGTATCATGAGGTTGTTTCGTGATTACCCTGAGATGTGTGCAGAGATTGCACTATGTTCTTTTACCATGCTACACTGGACTAGGTTCCTGTAGCAGTGGTTAGTCATGTTTATGACTATGTTTGCTAATGTGTTTTAAATGCCTTTTTAATGCAGAGTAATCAATCATTATTAAATGCTTAAGTAATTAGAATGGATTGTTCTTATTGGATTATTTGGTTATGTCTTGCGGATATTTACCTTTTTTTATTTTGATCTGAGAGATATCTATTCTTATGTGATGTTTTACATTTGAGATGACCTGAGGGTCAAATGTTACTCTTTGATTCTAGTATCATAGATATTAGACTACTATGTTGTTCAGTTAATCATATTGCATGATGATGCCATTTTGAGATGACAGTGTGTTTTATGATGATATCTGGTTATCTGGTATTTGGACATACCTCTGATTATGTTATGTGATGGATTTAATGCTATGGTTATTTACTTCATTCCTACGTTGTTATGCTTTATGCGAACATGAGTGATGTAAATAGATTATTTTAATATAATTAATTAAATGGCTAAATTAAGTTATTTAATGCATTTATTGCTTCGGCTATGTTATTATATGCAATTGCACTTGATCGTGTTGTTTAGTGTGCAGGATTTATATCCCTGGCAGTGGCACATGGAGTTAGTGATTCAGCCTTTCATATTTTACCAATGTCATCCTTGTATGGTCGACGTATCTTTTATTAAAATGTTTAATTTAAACCTTTCGATGATTATTAAACCGAAACTCATTTGCATTATGTGATTAGACTAGAAAGTGTGTCTGTGCATTTAGAGGTTCGCATTATCGCGAAAGTTGTTTAGGTGATTTTTGTGTTTTTGGGTTTTCGGGCTTTTTAATTGATTTATTTTAATTTTTGGCAGCTTTTCCATAAATGAATTCCTATTTATAGGAATAGCCTGTTTTCGTTTGGGTCAATTCGGGGTTTAACTAGATTGGCTGGTTAAATGCCCTAATCGCTTATTCACCTAAAAAGTGAATAAGTATTCAAAGAGGAATTTAATTCCTCACTTCTCACTTTCAAATTGGAAAGTTGGTGAGTAAAACCCAAAATCCTCTTCATGAGGATTTACTGTTTTGTTTTTTGTGGGAGCTATGGGCGTGGGATCATTGCAAGGTTGAGCTCGTTGGATCCAATTCAAGGAAACCTTAGATTGCCGCGATTTTTAGCCACTTTTGTGGGCATTTTATTTTATGGTTCAGATTTTTGTTTTGCCCTTTTGGCTGTGAGGTAGGGCTTTCCTATTTTATTATTTCTGCTTTGTTTCTACTTTTGTTTATGGTAGTCGTTTGTTTGGAGGCTGAGAACTAGTGTTCCCCTCCGTTTGTGTATGCTAGTTCTACTCAGTTGGGCAAGTATGAACATTTCCCTATTTTTTGGGATGAGGGTTTGGAATTTTACACCGTTATGCTGGCCATTTTTGCATACGGTGTCCAATTCCATTGATTTTTGGATTTTGGGGGTTTTTGAACCCAAAGGCCAAATGGGTTTTAATTTTGAAGTTTTCCAAATTTTTGAGGTTTTTACCTCGTTTTGTGTGCCGCCTTATTTTCTCAAGTTTTCTTGGCACAATGTGGGTCGTGGACCTTGATGATCCGTTAGGATATCAGTCAGACCACTTTTTCACTTTTAGGTTCAATTGGAATGCATGTTACATCCGTACTCCCGATGTTGTGTTCGGTTGAGTGATTTTATACTTGTTATGGTTTTGTTGGACCTTTTCTTTTGTTTCGTGAATGCCAAGATTCGTGTAGAATCCATACTCTCAGATTGAGGCCGGTTGAGTGAGTTCACGATGTTTGGTCTTGTTACATCATTGGGATTCGTGTAGAATCCATACTCTCAGATTGAGGTCGATTGAGTGATTTAATGATGTATGGTTTTATTGGCTTTGGGATTCATGTAGAATCCATCCTTCCTGTGTTGCTTTTAGTTGGGTGTTTTCTTTGCATTGTGTTCTCATTCTTGTCCTTGTGTTATGATCTTCATGATGGTGGTGCGCCACACACGAGTACATGCGTGTACATTTGTTGGGTGACTTGCGAGGCCCAATCTTTCGTGGATTTGTTGAAAGTTATGATCATTGGGGTTGGGATGGGAGTATGCATGCCCATGGGCACTTTTTGTAGGATGAGCATGGGTAGGGTAGGGTAGCATATGTAGGGGGCTTCTACCTCGCAGCCTAGTGATTATTGTGCCCAGAGGGTTGCTGAAGGAAGCTTTAATTAAGTGAAAATTAAATAAAATGTGTGAATGATAATAAAAAGGTTTGGGGTGCAAGAGCCTTTCTGTTGAGGGATGTTGAATCTGCGCAAGTCCTAGCTTGGGCTTCTTGATGCCAAATGACTCTCCATGATGTTAGTCCCTACATAGTAGCCTATTGAGTTTCTGACCAGGACCTGTACTCCTTCCATTATTTTAGGTTCTTGGTTGCAACCATCATACTATCTGGCATGAGTGTTAGCCTTAGATGTTATTTTGTGTGTTTGTGGTTGGATCATTATCTCCATTAGCATGGCAGGTGTGGAGCTATGGGTTTCACATGGTTGGGAGGCATAGCTACCTTCACCACTGCTAGGGATCGGTGTACAGAGATGATCTTTTATCCTAGTGTGACCATTGCTAGATGTCTTCACTTGGTACTTCGAGTTTTGGAGTATGCTTTCTTGTGATTTATGCTTTCATTGGGATGCTTGTATATCATGTTTAGATGATGTTATTTTATTTGGCGCATTCCCTTATTATGATGTTTAGCATATGATTAGATGATGTGATTTGCTTTAATAGTATATATGTTGCTTACTATTGTTTAGCATGTGATAGGTGATGTTATCTACTGTAGGATTATCTTATGCGTTATCACTAGCATGTTAGATTTTCTTATGCTATTATTATGCATGTTTTAGTAGTGACGTCCCTATTACAACAGTACTGATGATTTGGTCGGTGGCTTGGGATGTTACGCACGGGGGATGGTTAGGACCCACGATGGTCTTATGATGTTATTGACGGATGGGAGGATCCACGTACTTAGTTTGGTTGTTCAGCTCACTGCGATGTTTATTTTCAGTGTGTTCTTTGCTACTATAGTTTAGATGGATTGATGTTCTCCTTTCTATGTTGTTCTTGCACTCGAGTGTTCATTCCTTGAGCCTTTATGGATCCAGTACTCCCTAGTGTGGAGGTTCTTTGCTCTAATTTTGGTCCTTTTTGCTTTTGGGAGTGTTTTCATATTTCTATGGGCGACATTTGTTCAACATGGTGCAACACTTTAAAAAGTATTGCACGCCCATGCAAACTATGTCGTACAACACTGTAAAGTATCGCATGCCTTCTTGAGAAATGTCGTACGACACTGGAAGAGTTTCGCATGCCTTCTTGAGAAATGTCATATGATTATGAAAAGTGTCGCATGCCTTCTTGAGAAATGTCATATGACACTGGAAGAGTGTCGCACGCCTTAAGGAGAAGTATCGCCCTCCCTTAGTAAAAAGTGTCACACAGTTTTTGTGAAAAATTTGCGCGTGCCATCAGCGAGCACTTTTCTTCATGATCCAATATTTTTGAGAGTGGTTTTGGATACCCTTTTGGGCGTTCTTCGACGCTATGCTGTTGCATTTTGAATTCTGTCAATTTCTCTTGAAATCAAATTTTTCGTGTTTCTGTTTTAGTCTCTTAGGGTTTAAAATATATCATAATTTCTTATACTTAAGATATATTTTAATATACGTGAAAAATCATTTGAGATAGGTTTCAGACCTCTCGGAGATAAGTTATGGATTCTAGGAAATTTTAGGGCTTCAGGATTTTAGGCTTAGCCAAATTTTAGGTTTCTACATTTACCCCAACTTGGTGTCTTGTTGATGAGTGGTTGTTTCTTGTGCCCTCATCATGTGCATTGTCGTTGTTGGCTCTGTTTGTGTGTGTTGGTGTGGTAGTGGCATTCGAAGATTCATTGGTTGTCGGGATTGTGTTGAAGTCTTCCGTTGCGATCTTTGTGATCCCTGTATGATGGTGTCGTGTGCATTCATACTTGTAAAAAATATATATATATATATATATATATATATATATATAAATATCTTGGCTTGATTTGAATCCTTGTTTCCAAGGATCTCCAGACAGGTCATTACATCTAGTATCAGAGCCCATGTTCAAACATTGGGATCTCTGTGTTTATGTTGCCCATGTAGTTGTTGCTGCGTTGGTTGAGTGCGAGTGTCTTGGTGAGAACTCGTGATGGACTTGCTTATCCAGTAGATGCAACTAGAGCAGTGTGTGGAGAAGGAAGTGAGTTTTCCTAGCCTTGTAGGTGGGATCGATGTGCCTTGTTTGGTTGGTTGCGTGTGTGACCCTTTTTGGATGGAGCCACTGATTGGTTTCCATGTGTTGGCTTGTGTGCCTCTTCTTGTTTCTCCTTGTGGGGTTAGGTGCATTGTTTCCCTATTTTCTCCTGATTGTAAGTTGATGAATGAATCTTATTTGTGATTCTTTATTTTTTTTTTTATAATGATGAAATGGTTCCTTTCATTGAAAATGAGTTTTTATTGTGAATCATTGCAAAGTTGTAGTTTTGCATTATATATTTGGGTTAATGACTTAAGTCCCCAATCTGATTGTTTCTTAAGCTTATGTAAAACTGTATTAATTTGATGGATATCTAAATGTTGCATTGCATGGAAATTTTTGTTTTTCTTGCATATGCATGAGATTACTGATGGTATATTGTTTGATGTGTGTGAGTGTGTTCTCTAACATTGCTAGGATGGTGTATTCCTTATCATTGTGTGGTGATTTATCCCTCTTGTGTGATTGTACTCAGTCATCACCTATAATGTGATTTTTTTGATACCTTATTTTATTTGGGCTAGAGGTAATTTCCTCATGTTGTTGGGCTAGCATTGGTTTTTAGTATTTTCCTCTCTTGGAGTAGTCATCAAATTTTATCTATCGCTCTCTTTGTGGCAGTTCTCACATTTGACTTATTGTTGAAATGAGTTCTTTTTTGTACTTACTGTTGGAATCGGCAATTCTCCCATTTGGGCTTTTTGTTTTGTTTCATGATGACTATTCTGGATGTGTTTTACTGCTGCCCAGTTGTGTGTTGTGACTCTATCATGTTCATCTCGAACCTTTGGTAGTACGTTCAAGGGATAATATCATGGAGAACATGCTAGTGTGTCTTTGTTAGATCTAAAGTTGTTATTGTAACTGAATGGTTTAAATGGTGATTAAACTTAATGTTATTTTTGAAAGAAATTGAAAGGTATGTACTTGTTCTATAGTGACTCTTGGACCCTTGCTTGAAAATCTTTCAGTTCATTATGCATTAGTGCTTATGTTATGCTTAATTAATGAATTTATGAAAGAAAAGTAATGATGGTTTCAATGTGTGATTTACCTTTCATTCCATGCCATATGTTGTTTTGGGCATGTGTGCTCTTGTGTGGATTTGGACATTTCGTCTGTTTCTTGTCTTCGTGACCAAGGCTGTTGGTTTTGTCTTTGTTGTTTTGATTTGAGTGGTAGCTCAAATCGTAGGTCTTGGTCTCTCTTAGCTTCTTCATGTTGTAGTCCTTTGGAGTGTGTCCTTTTGTTGGTAAACTTTCATCCTCTTTGTTCTAAGGGTGAGTTTACGTGGATTCCAGAATGATCATGTGTGACATGATAGTATTCTTGGGAGTTTGGGATGGTTATTCCCCATGATTCCAACTTTTGTTGGAAGTGCTTAGTGTTTTGACCTAGTTTTGTGGTCATGTGGTTGGTGCATGTTGTAGTTGGGCACCTGTTGACGAGGTAGAGAGGGTTTTTCCTTACCTTGTATTGTTGACTCTATGGCTAGATGGGTTCTCCCTAGCACATAGAAGGCTCCTTGTTGAAGGACCTTATGTCTGTGTGACACCCATTCTCTCGTGGTTAACCTATTTGGGGGTTAACGTGATGGTTTGAGGATGTGGGAGTGATTTGGTTTGACTTGTGGAGAGTTGTTGAGTCATTCCTATTGCTCATTTTTTATTTTGGTTCTTGTGTGTTTTGGGTTCTATTCTTGGATTGCAGGCTGCCAGGAGTAAGCCTAGTCCTTGGGGGGGATGATGTAGTGCCTCTCCCATTTGACTTTTGTAAGTCGTCCTGATGGATGCAACCTTGCTGATCTTTTGTTGCGATGGGATCATGATTGTGACCCTGAGTGGTCTACACCATTGAGGTGTTTGGATTTATGTTTCTTTATCAGTTACGTTGATTTTGCTTTTGACTGATCTTTGAGATTATGATGTGATTTTTGGTTCACTGAGGTTTGTGCCAGTGGTTACCAAGATTGATGTAGTATCATGAGGTTGTTTCGCAATTACCCTGAGATGTGTGAAAAGATTGCACTATGTTCTTTTACCATGCTACACTGGACTAGGTTCCTGTAGCAGTGGTTAGTCATGTTTATGACTGTGTTTGCTTATGTGTTTTAAATGCCTTTTTAATGCAAAGTAATCAATCATTATTAAATGCTTAAGTAATTAGAATGGATTTTTCTTGTTGGATTATTTGGTTATGTGTTGTAGACATTTACCTTGTTTTATTTTGATCTGAGAGATATCTATTCTTATGTGATGTTTTACATTTGAGATGACCTGAGGGTCAAATGTTACTCTTTGATTCCAGTATCATAGATATTAGACTACTATGTTGTTCAGTTAATCATATTGCATGATGATGCCATTTTGAGATGACAGTGTGTTTTATGATGATATCTGGTTATTTGGTATTTGGGAATACCTTTGATTATGTTATGTGATGGATTTAATGCTATGGTTATTTACTTCATTCCTACGTTGTTATGCTTTATGCGAACGTGAGTGATGTAAATAGATTATTTTAATATAATTAATTAAATGGCTAAATTAGGTGATTTAATGCATTTATTGCTTCGGCTATGTTATTATATGCAATTGCACTTGATCATGTTGTTTAGTGTGCAGGATTTATATCCCTGGCAGTGGCACATGGAGTTAGTGATTCAACCTTTCATATTTTACCAATGTCGTCCTTGTATGGTTGACGTATCTTTTATTAAAATGTTTAATTTAAACCTTTCGGTGATTATTAAATTGGAACTCATTTACATTATGTGATTAGACCAGTAAGCGTGTCTATGCATTTAGAGGTTCGCATTGTCACGAAAGTTGTTTAGGTGATTTCTATGTTTTTGGGTTTTTGGGCTTTTTAATTGATTTATTTTAATTTCTGGCAGCTTTGCCATAGATGAATTCCTATTTATAGAAATAGCCTGTTTTCATTTGGGTCGATTAGAGGTTTAACTAGATTGGTTGTTTAAATGCCCTAATCAATTATTCACCTGAAAAGTGAATAAGTATCCAAAGAGGAATCTAATTCCTCACTTCTCACTTTCAAATTGGAAAGTTGGAGAGTAAAACCCAAAATCCTCTTCATGAGGATTTACTATTTTGTTCATTGTGGGAGCTACGGGCATGGGATCGTCACGAGGTTGAGCTCGTTGGATCCAGCTCGGGGAAACCTTGGATTGCCATGATTTTCAGCCACTTCTGCGGGCATTTTATTTTATGGTTCAGATTTTTGTTTTGCCCTTTTGGCTATGAGGTAGGGATTTCATGTTTTATTGTTTTTTCTTTGTTTCTGCTTCTATTTTTGATAGTCGTTTCTTTGGAGGCTGAGAACTAGTGTTCCCTTCCGTTTCTGTATGCTAGTTCTACCTAGTTGGGCGGGTATGAACATTTCCCTATTTTTTGGGATGAGGGTTTGGAATTTTACGCCGTTATGCTGGCCATTTTTGCATATGGTGTCCGATTCCATTTATTTTTGGATTTTTGGGGTTTTTGAACCCAAAGGCCAAATGGGTTTTAATTTTGAAGTTTTCCAAATTTTTGGAGTTTTTACCTTGTTTTATGTGCCGCCTTGTTTTCTCAGGTTTTCTTGGCACAATGTGGGTTGTGGACCTTGATGATCCATTTGGATAATAGTTAGACCACTTTTGCACTTTTATGTTGCATTGGGATGCATGTTACATCAAAACTCCCGACGTTGTATTCGGTTGAGTGATTTTATACTTGTTATGGTTTTGTTGGACCTTTGCTTTTGTTTCGTGAACGCTAGGATTTGTGTAGAATCCATACTCTCAAATTGAGGCCAGTTGAGTGAGTTGATGATGTTTGGTCTTGTTACATCATTGGGATTCATGTAGAATCCATACTCTCGGATTGAGGCCGATTGAGTGATTTAATGATGTATGGTTTTATTGGCTTTGGGATTTGTGTAGAATCTGACCTTCCCGTGTTGCTTTTAGTTGGGTGTTTTCTTTGCATTGTGTTCTCATTATTGTCCTTGTGTTATGATCTTTGTGATGGTGGTGCACCACACACGAGTACGTGCGCATACATTTGTTGGGTGACTTGCGAGGCCCAATCTTTCGTGGATTTGCTGAAAGTTATGATCATTGGGGTTGGGATGGGAGTATGCATGCCCACGGGCACTTGTCATAGGATGAGCATGGGTAGGGTAGGGTAGCATATGGAGGGGGCTTCTACCTCGCACCCTGGTGATCATTGTGCCCAGAGGGTTGGTGAAGGAAGCTTTAATTAAGTGAAAATTAAATAAAATGTGTGAATGATAATAAAACTTAAGATAATAAAAAGGTTTGGGGTGCAAGAGCCTTTTCGATGAGGGATGTTGAATCTGTGCAAGTCCTAGCTTGGGCTTTTTGATGCCAAGCGACTCTCCATGATGTTAGTCCCTACATAGTAGCCTATTGAGTGTCTGACCAGGACCTGTACTCCTTGCATTGTCTTAGGTTCTTAGTTGCAGCCATCATACTGTCTGGTGTGAGTGTTAGCCTTGGATGTTATTTTGTGTGTTTGTGGTTGGATCATTATCTTCATTAGCATGGCGGGTATGGACCTACGGGTTCCACGTGGTTGGGAGGCGTAGCTACCTTCACCACTGCTAGGGATCAGTGTACAGAGATGATCTTTTGTCCTAGTGCGACCATTGATGGATGTCTTCACTTAGTACTTCGAGTTCCAGAGTATGATTTCTTGTGATTTATGCTTTCATTGGGATGCTTGTATATCATGTTTAGATGATGTTATTTTATTTGGCACATTCCCTTATTATGATGTTTAGCATATGATTAGATGATGTGATTTTCTTTAGTAGTATATTTGTTGCTTACTATTGTTTAGCATGTAATAGGTGATGTTATCTACTGTAGGATTATCTTATGCGTTATCACTAGCATGTTAGATTTTCTTATGCTATTATTATGCATGTTTTAGTAGTTATGTCCCTATTACGACAGTACTGACGATTTGGTTGGTGGCTTGGGATGTTACGCGCGGGGGATGGCTAGGACCCACGATGGTCTTATGATGCTATTGACGGATGGGAGGATTTGCGTACTTAGTTTGGTTGTTTACTTCACTGCGATGTTTATTTTCAGTGTGTTCTTTGCTTTTGTAGTTTAGATGGATTGATGTTCTCCTTTCTGTGTTGTTCTTGCACTCGAGTGTTCATTCCTCGAGCATTTATGGATCTGGTACTCCCTAGTGTGGAGGTTCTTTGCTCTAATTTTGGTCCTTTTTGCTTCTGAGAGTGTTTTCGTGTTTCTATGGGCGACATTTTTTCAGCATGGTGCGACACTTTAAAAAGTATCGCACGCCCATGCAAACTATGTCGTATGACACTGTAAAGTATCGCACACCTTCTTGAGAAATGTCGTACGACACTGGAAGAGTATTGCACGATGATGAAAAGTGTCGCATGCCTTCTTGAGAAATGTTGTAAGACACTGGAAGAGTGTCGCACGCCTTAAGGAGAAGTATCGCCCTCCCTTAGTAAAAAGTGTCACATGATTTTTGTGAAAAACCTGCACGTGCCATCAGTGTGCACTTTTCTTCATGATTCGATCTTTTTGAGAGTGGTTTTGGATACCCTTTTGGGCGTTCTTTGACCCTATGCTATTGCATTTTGAATTTTGTCAGTGTCTCTTTAAATTGAGTTTTCGTGTTTTTGTTTTAGTCTCTTGGGGTTTAAAATATATCGTTTAAGTATAAGTTGATGTATATTTAATTTAAATTAAATATACATCAACTTATACTTAAGATATATTTTAATATATGCGACAAATCATTTGAGATAGGTTTCAGACCTCTCGGAGATAAGTTATGGATTCTAGGAAATTTCAGGGCTTCAGGATTTTAAGCTTAGCCAAATTTTAGGTTTCTGCATTTACCTCAGCTTGGTGTTTTGTTGATCAGTGGTTGTTTCTTGTGCCCTCATCATGTGCATTGTCTTTGTTGGCTTTGTTTACGTGTGTCAGTTTGGTAGTGGCATTTGGAGATTCGTTGGTTGTTGGGATTGTGTTGAAGTCTTCCGTTGTGATCTTTGTGATCCCTGTATGATGTTGTCTTGTGCATTCATACTTGTAAAAAAAAAAAATATCTTGGCTTGATTTGAATCCTTGTTTCCAAGGATCTCTGGGTGGAGCATTACAGTTCCAATGGTAGGAATATAATGTATACATAGAAAAATATGCAAACTAATAAGGAACCAAACTTACAAGAGGTGTTCTTTTTTTTTCTCACCACCTCTAGGTTCTATGTAAGTTGGTACAGTTGTAGCTTAGAAATATCATATGAATGATCCTTCTTCACTATTTTGTAGCCTAAATTAGCTACAATATAGAACATGTTGTTCAATTTTCTCAATTGACAGAACTTGCGTGCAATCACACGAATAGAAAATTCAATTAATGGATCCTCGATGCATCAATTGACATACCACAACCATTCTACTTTTCCTTCATCAAGTTTTCAACCTTATTCTTCTTTCTACCCTTTTATGCTCTTTGGTCAAACCAAAGTAGGGTACCTAGTTACCCTATGAATGATTGCTTTGTTAATTTTGATCAGCCCACCTTCCAACAAAATTTTCATGTCATGAACTCAACTAAGCACAATATTAATCCATTAAACCTTGAAAACCTTAGGAAATCCTAGGGTATGGGTAAGCCCTTTCTCTATAATGATCTTGTATTCATCCTTTAGGTTTACATTCACATATAGCTTTTCATAAGTTGTCCTTATTTCAAAATCTCCAATTTCTCCAACTTTGCATTGATAGCACGATCTTAGGTCTTGAATAGACAAGACTCTGGGTGTAATTAATGATAATGTACCCATATCATCATCAATGTCATCATTTTTTACTAAATTTTGGAAGTTCAGTGGGGGACTTTGATCATTCCTAATGTTTGAGCACTACTATCCTTCACCATTTCACTTCTAGGTGTCATTTCCAACTAGGGTTTTAAACAAAACTTTCACACATATCTTCACTAGATATTTTAACTAGGTACTAAGAATGATACATACTTTGCTTCACAAATTTGTTGATAATATACTAAGATTCTTTTCTCTATTTGCTACAATCACTTTGGTCACCTTAAAATCTTCTCTTGAGCTCTTTAATCACTTGGTGGGTGCAAATGAATCACCAAATTTGATAAAAACCTTTGATCTTTCAATTTTAGGTTTATAATTAATGTCTTCATAATTGGTGTATGACAACTAGCTCAATCTGCACTTCAACTTGGTCAAGGTTATTTACGCAGTCATAACCAATTTACTCATTTAGTATGTTATCTTCCTCAATAACTTGGTCTATACTGCAAGAATCGGTCAATGTAGACTATACCATTGGTGCTCGGTACTTTATAACTTACAAATTCTAACAATTCATAATAAACCTTCATTTATGTATATATGACTTTGCATCACTTCTATGCTAGGAACTAATGTAAAATATAACATTGAGTTTACAATTCCTACATAGCTCCTTTTCTTTAGTGAGATGTGGTGTGATCACCTGATCCATCAGATTGGGTGATCATAGTTTCTTCTACTTTACTAATTCCATCTCTTACTATCTCTATCCATATTTTCTTTCCTTTAGGTTTTTCATTTCCATTGCTTGGTGTTGGTGTTGGTGTTCTAGTTTTGCAATTTCTATTGGTGTGTCCTACTTTGAGACAATAGAATAATATTATCTCTCCATTTAACCATTTCTTATAATTTCCTCTGAAATTTGTTTTGATGCAATTCTATTGAATGTGTCCATATTTTCTACAATAGTGATAATTGTACCATGTGTTGTAATCCAAATTGTACGAATTTTCTTTCCTTTTTGTATGAGATTTTTTTTTTAGGTGACCAATTTGACTTTTTCTTATGTCTGCATTCATGAGGTCTATGCTCATACTTTTGAAAATTGGTGAAGTAACCTTGGAATTTAGATATTTTCCTAGTTGATTCATTGTTCCTTGGTCTACATTCATGTGCTTGATGTATTTCTTTCTTGCAATTAAAACAATTACCACTTGACCTAGTTTTTGGAATTTTCTTACCATTTTTGCTCCTACAAATGTTAATTGTATGACCAATTTTCTCACAATAATGACATGTAAGTTTGTCTTTTGATTTTGGATTCCTTTTTTCTCCACTCTTAGATGATTCTCATTCTTCAGTACATGAATATTTCTTGTTGTATCCAAGTCGAGAGGCATCTTTTGTTCTAGGTGACTTCATCATGTCTTCAAAGTTCTTGATTTCTTCATTTGGTTTGTTCATTGTCTCCATGATTTCCTTTTCATTCCTTAACTCACTTTTCAATTGCTCAATCTATAGCTTCAGATTTGTGATCTCCACATCTTTTCAATTTGTTTCCTTATTTACAATTACTAATTGATTTATCATGTCCAGCTGGTTTTTTGTAAGCTTTTGTACTTTAAATGATCTTTCTTTATGTATGTTAGCCATCTACATTTTTTCTTCTTCAACCATGATCTTGTCTTCCATCTCTTTTTTCTTTTGTTCAATTGCTTCATAGAGTGTAACAGAGTGAATTTCTTGTCTTGTCTTGAGATCTTTTACTTCTTTCACTAGGGCACTATTATTCTCTAGCAATTATGTCATCATTTCATTGTTGTTACTAGTCTTTCCACTACCCAACTATCCTTCAGTGCCAACTTTTGTGTATTAAGTATCATTTAGCTAAATAACTATCTCTCTTCTTGATCTCTTTAGAGTTGTCCTTAACTCCTCTTTTGCTACTTCTAATTGTTGCAAAATGATTTGGATTCCAATCATCTAATTCTCAATTATCTTTCATATCTTGTACACTTCCATCTCCATGATCTTATCCTATCAAGCTATTAGGCTTCTGGACAAGAGAACTAAGCTTTGATACTAATTTTTGGAATAAGTATATTGGATACAAGATACTAAGAGTGGGGGTGAATTAGGATCTTAAAATTTTAGCTTCAAAACTAATAATATAAATTCACACCTAATTCATCTCACAAATCTACCATTAAAACTAAAATGTTGTAACATAAATTAAATACATCATATTCATAAAAAATTCAACACATAACACAAGGATTTGGTAACTTTGAAATACTTCAAGATGAAGGTAAAAATAGGGTGGGGATGAAACCCACAAATATTCACTTTTGTAATAATAAAGTTAACCTGTTAAGGTTACAATGTTTGATCATAAAATATGATCTACTCTATAAGGGGTCTGCCCTATTAAAAGCTTAAGAGACTATTAGGTCTCACCTTCTTAAATGATTTTATAGTCATAATGAAGTGAGAAATCTGTTAAGAGATTTAGATAGGCCTATTAGGAACACACTGTTAAGAGATTTACCCTATCTTAATTAACAATAATTGATTCAATACCTAACCCTCAATTTTCTCTGCAAGCTAATTTAAAGTCTCCTATTTAATGTAGCACTAATCTAATTCTCCTAATCTAATAACTTTGTTTAGTCCTTCACTACTCTTATTTTTCTATATCTTTTCTACTCTAAGACTTTGCCTCTTCTCTCACATGCACATAAGGTTACTTTTCCTTATATCTTTTTCTTTCTTCATGTTGTGGTTTCACAATGCACACCCCATTTATCCTAGAAATGGGGACCTGCTAGTAAATTTTTTGTCTCCTAGACCCATAGTCTGGGGCCTGGGTCATTTTGGAAACTCCGCTTGGAGTCTACATCAAGCCCTAGTCCTCTATCTAAGAAACTCAAAGATTAGAACTGGAGAATTTGAGCATTAAAGGGTGATTTTTAGTGTGCAAAAAATTAGCTTATTGGGGGAAAATTATCTATTTTGACTAGTGTTGACACAATTTTGTTAGTCTAAGTCTTTGGGAGTCCTCATTTGGGTCTTCTAACATGAGCTAATTAATGTTTGTTTCTTTGTGTAGATAAAAAGGTGTCCTTAGCTTGTTGGGGTCATAACTTTTGACCTAGAGTTTGGAATTCAAAACTGTTTACACTGTTGGAAAGAAGAACTAAAAATCTAATGTCATTAATCAATTTTAGGTATTGATGAAAGATTCAACTTGAAATTTTGATCAAAAGACCTCTAAAAAAGCTAATTAAAAATACTTAGAAAATCTTGTTAAAAAAGATATGGAAATGTTTCAAACACTTGATCATTCTTTATAATCTAGATCACCTCATCTTTGAGCTAGAAGGATTGGGTAGTTGGAGAGAAGAAAAGATCAAAGATATAGAGGTCAAACACATGAACTAGAATAGATTCCTCACCTTATGCAACTATTAATGACAAGATTCAACACAGGTGCCTTGAAATTTTAGGTAGAAGAAGCAGAAAGAGTTCAAGTTTATGAAAGTGTTTTGATTTAAAAAGGGTATAAATCATCAAAAGGATCAAAGTAATTACACAAAAGTGATCCCAGGCCTTGTTTGAGAAAAACCCAAAGACCATTTTCAAAACAAAGAACTTTGATTTATCAGTGAATTAAGTACCTTGTACAATTCCCTAAAGGTGTGCAAGTGCACAATTTGAAGGTTTGGTGAATGAATTATCTCTTAAGGTTTGCAGGTGCACATATCTAAAACATCTAGAGGCCCCCTGAGGTCCTTAACATTACCATGGCTTCCTTTCTTTCCGTAGTTGCTAAGATCATACTCAAACCCATGAATTTCAAATTCTAAGGAATGTCTAAGAAGTCACATTTCATGATTTCCATAGGGAAATGAGGGTAAAGTATGAAGCTATAGACTTATTATCTCCTCAAGAAATCACCTCTCTTATCCAAAAATTCAAAGGGAAACATCCACACATTATTTTGGTTGAAGGTCAATAAGACCTAGATGATGGAATCTGGAAAATTTTGAAGTTGAAAAAAATCAAGCTCTAGAAAATTCTAAAGTTGAAAAAAATCTAACTCTGGAAAATTATGAAGTTGAACAAATTCTAACTCTAGAAAATTCTAAAGTTGGAAAAAATTCTAACTTTGGAAAATTGACACTTAGAAGAACTTTGATGTTTTGGCAAATTGAGCTTCCTATGTGCACTTCTTATGAAAGTGTTTGGCTATAAAGAGGGTATAAATCATCAAAAATGGGCAAAGTAAGTACCAAAAAAGTGATCCCACACCTCGTCTAAGAAAAACCCAGAAACCATTTTCAAAACTAAAAATTTTGATTTTTTGTTAAATTGAGCTTCTGAGCTTCTGAAGTGTGTGGGTGCACTACTTGAGAGGTGTGCTTCTTCTGAGGTGCACTGAAAGTTTTTTTTGAAGAATTTAGAGGTGCACTAATAGTTAACTATCAGTTCTAAATTTAGAGCTTTCCATGCATTGGAAATGCATTCTGAAGGCAGTTTAACTCCTAGAGATGCCTAATGAAGATGGACTTTTATTTTTGGTACTTACAAAGACTTATACATCATATAATGGATTTATTCTTCTTATTTTCTCATGATTTATTTGTTTTAAGACATGTAAAGGATCATGCATCCATTAAATGATATAAGTAAGGATGGAGTATTACTTAGCACCTATTAGAGAGTCAGTTTGTACATAAATAGATTTGTTTTATTAATTTAGAAGCAAATGTTTGCATAAAGATATCTCTCACTCTCAACAAAAATTGAGGAGAAGATTTCTTATAAATTTAGGAATGTAATATGTATTCTAGGCCGCCATTATTTTGATGCAATAATACATGCTATTGGTGCTCACATTTGGAGTGTAGTGATTCTTACCTAAGTGTGTTATATTTTGTGGATATATGTTCATGGAATGTAATTGAGCTAATATTTTTATTGTTTTATTTTGGTTGTGCAATCTTTTAATTCTGATGTTTGCTGCATGTTTACAAAATTCACTGACATACTTAGTTTGAGAAGAGATCGCCCTATTGTTCCTACATAGATTTTTATCTCGCATGAGTGCACTTTTTGTTGCTTTGTGTTTTGATGAAAAGTGAAACATCTTATGGTTACTAAATTCCCATTGACAATTGCATCAATGGAATTAAGGAAGCACTACTCCTATTTTCATTGGTTATCCACTGATCTTTTTAAATGCTTAACTCATAGATGTGTTGTTTCCATGGCTTATGTCTGTTAGGAATTTCCATTTCATGTTACTTGCTTAAACTTCTTGTTACCTTATCTTTGTTATTTTCTTTGCTAACCCTTGGTTAAATTAGGAATTCATATAGTTGCATTGTTAGATTGCATTCATTCAAAAATGGAAAATATCAAAAACATATTTTTTTTGTGGTTAATTTTGAAATAACAAGAAGATTGATCATTTGATCTAAAATTGGTTTGAACCAGCAAAGGCCTCCTTGTGAACAAGCACATTTCAACTGAGCAAATTCTAGTAGGTTGCAAGATCACCTAGAACCTTGGAGTTGATCCTAGATCAGCTATTCAAGAGAGAAGTTAGAAAGGATTCCTATTGTTAAGCATCATGCAAAATGACAACTCAACACTTCATATGTTCACAATCTCTCTCATATGATTCTAGGCTTAGAATCCTTCTTAAATAGACATTTTGTGAACATTCTAGATCTTGATTGATAGTTTACACTTTACCATCTTTTTTCATTTACATTCCTTTTTCTAATTGGTTGAATTACTTGCCTATGGATCATTACCTTCTACAATGATGTGTAATCAACATCTTAGCTAACTCTTCAAATGTTAAATATCATAGAAATTTTGGCCAAAATTTTATACATATGATTTTGTGTAATTACAAACTCTCATATCAAAATTGAACTACTTAGCACTTGAATTCTCTAACGCTCGATCATACCTAAACCTTCATTATTACTTGACTTCTATATAACTATTTTCTCAACTCTTGATAACTTATCAATATGCTCAGCTCATATATTTTCTCAGTCTCTCCTAAATGCTTGACAATCATTGTTTTTCTTAGTATAAGTGTTGTTTTCTCAGCCTTTACTAGATAACTCATTTGCAATGATGACCTTATAATCTTGCCTAGTAAATGACTAAGTGTTTGGATACTAATCAATAACATAGGCTTAGAGATCAATAGGAAGCTCCTAAAGTGTGACCTCTTGCATCAATTTGTAAGATATTTTTCTCATAACAATTGATGCAATGAAACATCTCTGCTTAGTTTTATTCAAGTATGGGAATGTCCTCTAACTTACTTCTTAGATACTCAAAAGCACTCATAGGTAGTTCTTTAGTGAATATGTTAGCTAACTATTCCTTTGTGTTTACATATTCCAGTCCCACTTCTTTGTCTTGTGTGAGCTCTCTCAAGGAATGATACTTGATCTCAATATGCTTGGTCATTTTATGCCTCACAATGTTTGATTCACCTCAGCACAATCATCATTTTTTGACAATCTTTGTCCAATCACCATAGGTTATCCCAACTGGTCCTGAATCTTCCATAATAAAAGTCTTAAAATTTTCTTTGATATACTTGGATTGAGTGATGAAAATACCTTTATTCATGTGATACACTTGCAAACCAAAAAAGAACTTAATCTCTCCATACATTAACATTTCAAACTCCTTTTTCATTTGATCAACAAATGACTTTCTCAATGAGTATTTTCCTCCAAAAATAGCATCATCAACAAAAATTTCAGCTAGCAATATGTTGTTTTCAACTTCATTTTTTAGATGTAGATTGATATTGTCATTAGTTCTTGCAAAACCATTTTTCACCAAATAATTTTGTAACCTTTCATACCATGCTCGAGGGGCTTACTTCAAACCATATAAATCTTTTTATAACTTACATACCATATTCCTTTTGTTTGGATCAAAAAATCCTTCAAATTGTTCAATGTAGACTTCTTCCTCTAGAATTCCATTCAAAAATGCAGATTTTAGATCCATTTGGTACATTATGATTCATTTGTAGGAAATACATGTAGGAAAATTTCTCACTCCTAATCTTTCAATTGGGGAAAATTATTTACCGTAGTCAACCCCTTCCTCTTGCATATATCCTTTACAAACCAATCTCACCTTGTTTCTTATGACATCATCTTTCTCATTCATCTTGTTTCTGAAAACCCACTTAGTTTCGATCTCATTTTTATCCTTTGGTCTGGGTACCAATGTCCATGTCTTATTATTCTCAATTTTCTCAAATCCTTCATTCATTTCCTTGATCCAATCTTCATTCTCCAAATAATCTTTAGTAGATTTAGGCTCAAACTCACATAATAATCATGTATTATTCTTTAGTGTTCTTATTGTCATGAATCCTAAATCTTTATCTCCGGTAATTTGATCTAGTGCATGATGTCTTCTCTAATACTTTTCCAATATAGGTTTAGGTCTTTGTTCCTCTTGTTGTTGTTCGCTAGATTCTACATGTTCAACATATTTTTCTATCTCTAGCTACAACTTGGCTTCCTTTATATATTGGTTGATAATCATAGTCTATGACTCAGCCCATGTAGCCTGATGCTTGGTAGATTTTTGATGGTCAATAGAACTTTTTTGTAGAAGCTTGGTAGTCCCTAATTGTCAATGCTTGACAGCCACCTTTTCTGGTTTAGGTAAGGTGCTAGGTTCACCTTCATAGATGTTGATGCAAGGGCATATGAGTTATTTTCTATTTACCTTGGTAGTTTGATGCAAGAGCATCATGGCCATCATGTTATCCCACTAATTCTATTGGTTTCTATTGAATTACAAACATTGTCAAGTACCAATAATTATTCATTCATTTTTCAGTTGAGGTTTTCCATCATTGTGTTAACCCTCTTGTTAGTGTGTTATCCCATTTCACTCTATAGTATATGTGTCAAGCTATCCTTCATGTGCTGAGTATTCATGTTGGTGTCAAGTGATCTTGTATGTTCTAAGTGTCAATATTTTTTTTCTATGTCTGGTTCTAGTTTGGGCTGACCTAGAGCGTATTTAATTTCATTATGGGTATTTAATATTTTTTGAGAGCCTACTTGTGGCTTGGTTATGCATTTAATGTAAGGGTATGTTTATTTGGTAATTTGTAATAGGTCAACTTGTGGTCATGCAAGTATTTAAAGGGTTCTTTGGTAGAGTATTAGGTATTATGATTTGATGATGGATCATTATTCAAGCATGGAGATATAGAAGTTGGAAGTGTGGAGTCTTATCTTGGAGTATTTTGGAGATAGAAGTTCGTATTTGAGTCTAGAGATATGTTCTTCTCTGAAAGATGTATTATTCTTCATAATAGTTGTAACCTAGAAGGTTGTACAGCCAGGTATGTTGGATGTAAACTTCTTGATTTTAATATATAAAATATTGTCTCTCTAGACCTAAATCTCGTTCCTCCTATTCATTTTATGTTATGTGTTTTTTTGCTAGTTTTTGGATCACCTCATTTTGGGGGTACATTTGGATTAGCATTGCATCATTTGGTATTAGATATTAGTTGTTCTTAAGTGTACAAGCAGATCGTCAAAGTGTGAGGTAGTTTGTATGAGGACCTTAGTTGGACAAAGTTTATCAAAGAAAGGTTTTAATTTAGAAATCCTAGCTAGTTGGTGATTTGGTGTAGGGTGGCAGATCTGTGGATTTGACCTACACTTGTAGAGAACTCACCATTCAACTATTGTTTGTATGTTTAAAGATGGTTCGTGGAAGGATAAATGTGGATCTATAATTATTTGATATGTTGAGGAAACTTGCAGCCAAGGTAGAAACTATTGAGTTAGCACAAGACCCCAGAAGACATCTTGATGATGTTGAGAGCAATGAATATGATTATTTTGGGATGATTTACATGAAAGAATTGAGTTGGAATCTAAGGATTAGAAAGAGGGTTTTCTAGCTGATTAAAAAGATTATGAAGACAAGAAGACAAATCATGGAAGTCCATGATGATTTTGCTAAAGTTGATGAAGTATCTTTTGGTTTTCATGAGCAGCTGGATAGATCTGACATGGAAATTGTAGGGTATCTTGTTGTGCACAATGAGATTATTGAAGAGGAGAGTTTCACTTATGTTGGTAAGGAATTAGATATTGCTATTTTTTAGCATGATAGTAATGTTGAAGTGGATGTGATTGAGGACTTATCTATTGTTGTCATTGCTAATCTAGAGTTATACGTTCATTCTGTTAGAGATTTTTGATTTGGATGTTGCTTGTGGTAAGAAGATGGATTTACTTTCTAGTAATATGGTTGAGGGTTTTAGAGGTGTTATTGATATGTATTTACATGACATTTTTTTTTTTGATATGAATATGAACTTATATGTTGCTGCTAAGATATTGAAGGATATGGAAATTACTACTAACATAAATTTTGATGATGTTGTTGAACTACATGTTGCTAGAAGAAAGAGTATATACACCGTTATGAGTATGGATGACATATGACAAAGGACCAAAAAATCCTTACTACCTCACAAACAAAACCACAACAATATGTAGCCAAAGAGAAGATAAAATGCTTCACAAAGCATGTTTTTATTATATTGAAAATTCTTATAGCATCAACAAGATGATATCATAGATATGACTTCTTCCTAAATAAGTTTATAAACACTTCAACATAAGATAACTCCCAAATAAGAGCTTCCACAAGAACAGTCTTCAAACCAAGAGCTTCACCAAGAGCTTCCACCAAGAGAACTTCCACAAAGAAGAGTTTTATAAAGAAGAAACTTCCTCTCAAGATATTACACACTAAGATCTTGTTGGATATATAGATGGAGTAACTAGGGGGGTGAATCAGTTACCACAAAAACAAATCCATAGATCCCTTAGATGTATGATAAAACTACTTAATGTTGTCACTCGGTAAACATACTTAAAATGTTGTAACTCAATAAATGTTGTATATGTTAACTTTAATAAATCTTAAACATCCATAGAGATTAACATACAAGCATAAAATAAATAACATGAACACAAGAGACACCATATTTAACATGGAAACTCAATATGGAAAAAACCACCAAGTAACTAGCTACTAATGTTCACTCTTCTGAAGTGAGCCCTATTAGGAGCCAACCTCATTAAAGGTTACAAAACACATTGTTGGGTGTGACCTTGTTAGAGGATTTAATCACCCTATTAGGAGTGGCCTTGTAAGAGGTCTTTAGAACAATTCAAGGGAACTGTCACCTTGTTAGAGGATTTACAATTGGCTATTAAACCAACTCTACTAAGAGATATTGGAATCACTACTACAATGGTAAGAAAGTAACAATGAAATGACCTGAATAAGATGTAGTTGCATTGCTGATATAGATCTTTGTTCTACTTCATACTAGATCCTTCATGATCAAATATAACTTTGCTACTCCTCAAGGATATCTGACCATCCTTCAAAGTTCGCTCACACATTCCTTCTCAAACAATCAATACACTTGCATACTCACTCATACACTTTAGAATTTTCAACTTGACCTTTTATATATACCATTCAGATTTTCAAGTCAGCCTAATTACAAGTTACAATAATCAATAATCATTACCTTAGTTAGCTAGAATCAATACTTGAAACAATTAAACTTCATTTCTCAAATTAACAACATACTTCGTTGGTTGACCTTGCTCAATAAACACTAATCATGAAATGATTTCCAATGTTGACCAACAGAAGCTTGGTTAACATTGTGATCTTGCAAAATCCTTTGGAAACTAAGTTAACTCAATAAATACTAACTTTTGACCAACTTCCATTTGTTAACCATGAGAGCTCAGTTAACACTACTTTTTGCCACATTTTCCTTCGATGCCCAAGTGAGCTCGATAGACACAGTAATTTTTAGGAATGCTTAGTAGACACAGACAATTGCCTTGCTAAGTAACTAAGCTTGGTAAGCATTGTCTATCAACTAATATGACATTTGTGTAATATCAAAGACAACACACAATTAGACAATTGTATACAAAAATCTCCCTCTTTGGCATTGATGGCAACACAACATGTCATAGCACAATGAAATTTGAAAACAAGTCTTTTTCTAATAGAAATTTTCTCCCTCTTAGATTTTATGCCACAAAGTTTTCCAATGCAGAAATCTCCCTCTATGAAGGAATTACATAGCTTCTTCTTCAAACAATAAACTTTCCCTCAAACAAATTTCAGAAAGATGTGATAGTAAACTCTCCCTCTTTAACAACACATGCCAAAGACAACACATACCAAATGAGTATCAATGTACCTTGATTACTGGTTCATATGCAATGTTCCCTTGACTATGTTGCATCAACTAATAGATCTTATACTTGGTTCTTGTTGATGCATCACTAGATCTTTATTTTAGTGAGCTTCAAATAGGGGAATGACCCCTAACTTACCTCTTAGATACAAGAACGCATCCTTAGGTAATGGCTTGGTGAATATGTCTACAATCTGTTCTTTTGTATGGATATATTCCAATGTAATTTCTTTTTCCTGAACCAATTCTATGACAAACTAGTATTTTATAGCAATGTGCTTGGTTTTGGAATGCATCACTAGATTTTTTGATATATTAATTGCAATTGTATTATCACAAAACATAACAACTGGTTCTTTGATCTCAACCTTCATGCCTTCTAACAACTATTTAAACTAAACAATATTAGAACAGTTCACTACTGCTACAACATACTTTGCTTCTAGTCTAGATTGGGATGTGCAATTTTTCTTTTTGCTTGTCCAAGATACCAACCTTTTTTCAAAAAAGAATTCTCTACCACTTGTACTTTTTTTTTCATCGATGCTTCCTTCCCAATCAACATTAGTAAACACTTTTAAGTCCAAATTTCCTCAAAGTTTATACCATAAGCCATAATCTTTAGTGTCTTTCAAGTATCTCAAGATTCTTTTGATTGCCATCATATGATTTTCTTTGGGTTTTTCTGAGAATCGTGCCACTATACCAACTACAAGAGCAATATCAGGCCTTGTATGAGCTACATATTGTAATTTTCCAATCATTGATCTATATAAGGTTTGATCCACCTCTTTTGAATCATCATCTTTGGTAAGCTTTAGTCCAATACACATGGAGGTTCCAACTGGTTTACAATCTTCCATACCAAACTTTTTGAGTATCTCCTTGATATACTTAGACTGAGTGATGAAGATACCATTCTTGCTTTGTTGAATCTAAAGACCAATAAAGAACATAATACACCAAACATAGACATTTCAAATTCTTTGTTCATTTTCTCTGAAAACTCTTTGCATAGATCACCATTCCCTATAAATAAAATATCATCCACAAATATCTCTACCAATACAATCTTATTATCTAATCCTTCCTTGATGTACAAACTATTATTATAATTAGTTCTCTAGAAACCAATCTGAATAAGGTAGTTATGCAATCTCTCATACCATGCTCTAGGGGCTAATACATATCTTTTGATTCCTCTTTCAATGCAAAAGTTATTGGATTCATTGGAGATTAATCCACCACCTCTCTTTGATCTTGAGCATTTCAATCTTTTCCCTGTTTCCTTCTCTACTCTTGTCAAATACCATTTGAACTTCTCAAATACATCTGACTTCTCTCTTAGATACATAATAGTCATCAACAAAAAGAATTAAAAAAATTTCTCCAGTATAGCTCTCAATTCCAATAGGTCCACACAAATCAATATGCGCAATTTCTAAGATATCTTCATAATGATATTTTTTACTTTTAAAACAACTTTTTTCCATTTTACCAATCTAACAATTCTTGCATAGACAAACATCAGGTTTCTTCAAACTAGAAATGCCTCTTACTTTCCTGAATTTACTTATTTTCACCATGTTATCAAAATTTACATGACATAAACTTCTGTGCCATAACCAACTTTCTTCAACTTGAGCAATAAAACATGAGCACTCACCAAGATCAAGATAAAACAAGTTACCTTTTGTTTGCTTGCCTGATCCAATCAATTTTCCTTTCTCATCCAGCAATCTTGCTTTGCCATGCATGAATTCCACCTTGAACCCAATGTTTATTAGTTATGCCACACTCAACAGATTATGTTTTATTCCTTCAACCCAATAGGCATTATCACATACAATTTTTTTGGTTAATGAGATTTGACCTCTTCCTTTTATGCAACAAGGTTCATTGTTTCCAAACCTTACACTACCACCATCATAGTCTTCAAAGTGTTCAAACTTTGTTTTGTAAATAGTCATATGATGTGAACATCCACTATCTATGATCCATGTATCATTCTTTCTCACATGAGAGATAAGTGCCATTTTATCTTCTTTATCATCATCAAATTCATCTTTCATAGCAATGTAAACTATTTCAACTTCACTATTATCAGAATCCTTAGAGTCCTTAGCCATAAAACATGTGTTCTTACCTTTGTCCTTGAATGATTTGAAATATTTCTTACAATTGTACTTGTGACCTTTCTTCTGATCCTTGCTTTGATTGTTTGGGCACCTGGCTACAATATGACCAATTTTTTCACATGAAAAATAGATTAGGGGAACTTTACCTTTGTATTTTCCTCTACTTCTGGAATATTTCCTTGCAAGTAGAGCTTAAACAACTTCAAGATCACTATGAAAACTTTCCTTTGATTCTTCTTCACTTTTTGACTGAGTGTCCTTTATTTTCTTTCCTTTTTCCTTAAGTGAAAGCATGGCTTCAAATGTAGATTCAATATTCTTGGAAGCTAGAACATAATTGTCATAGTTATCTAGCTTGAAGACTATCAATCTTCCTACTAAGGTATCCAAAGTTATCTTATGATTTGTCTCACACCTTCTTTCTTGAATTGTAGATACTCTAATTCAATAAATGGGAAGCAATGTTCTAAGAACTTACAACTATTTCTTCCTTGATTTCTCCTCTAGATGCTTTAATAGTTTTGACACTTGCTTTGATCCTTTCAACATATTTGACAATATTTTCATCCTCTCTCATTCTCATCTAATCAAATTGTCCTCTAAGGCTTTCTACTTTGGCTCTCCTTACATTGTCATCACCACCATAGATATATTTTAGCTTGTTCCACATTTCAAAGGCAATTTTGAAATCCTTGATATAATCAAATTCCTCATAGCTAAGAGTAGATGCAATATCTATCATCATGGTGTTATGGTTCTTTTTCTCAGCAATTCACCAATAGATAGTGTACCAAAAGGAGTTGTGTATTCTTCATTGAGTTGTTTCAATCCTAAATCACCAATGGAAGCAAGATGAAGTCTCATGAGACCTTTCCATGCTAAAAAGTTATCTCTGTTAAGCCTTGGAATTTCTCTCTTGTAAGACATCCTAATCTTTAGCTTAGGTCCTTGGAACCTTTCCTACAAGCACCAATAGCTCTGATACCAATTGTTGGAAATATAGATGGATTAACTAAGAGGGGGGGGTGAATTAGTTACCACAATAAAATCCACAGATCCCTTAAATGTCTAATAAAACTAGTTAATGTTGTCACTTGATAAACACACTTAAAATGTTGTAACTCAATAAATGCAGTGTATGTTAACTTTAACAAATCTTAAACATTCATAGAGATTAACATTCAAGCATAAAAGAAATAACATAAACACAAAAGACACCAAATTTAACATGGAAACCCAATATGGGAAAAACCACCAAGTAACTAGCTACTATTTTTCACTCTTCTGAAGTGAGCCCTATTAGGATCCAACCTGGTTAAAGGTTACAAAACACACTATTAGGTGTGACCTTGTTAGAGAATTTAATCACCCTATTAGGAGTGGCCTTGCAAGAGGTCTTTAGAAAAATTCAATGGAATTGTCACCTTATTAGAGGATTTACAACTGGCTATTAAACCAAATCTGCTAAGAGATTTTGGAATCACTGCTACAATGGTAAGAAAGTAACAATGAAATGATCTGAATGAGATGAAACTAAATTTTTGATATAGATCTTTGTTTTACTTTACACTAGATCCTTCCTGATCAAATATAACTTTGTTGCTCCTCAAGGATATCTAACCATCCTTCAAAGTTAGCTCACATTTTCCTTCTCAAACAATCCATAAACTTGCATATTCACTCATACACTTTAGAATTCTCAACTTCACCTTTCATATATATGATTCAAATTTTCAAGTTAGCCCAATTACAAGTTACAATCATCAATAATCATTACCAAAGTCGTCTAGAATCAATACTTCAAACAATTAAACTTCATTTCTCAAATTAACAACATCCTTTATTGGTCAACCCTACTTAGCAAACACTAATCCTAAAATGATTTCCAGTGTTGACCAATAGAAGCTTCGTTAATAGTGCAATCTTGCAAAATCCTTTGGAAATCAAGTTAACTCAGTAAACACTATCTATTGACCAACTTTCCTTTGTTAACCATGAGAGCTTAGTTAATACTACTTTCTGCCATATTTTTCTTTGACGCTTGAGTGAGCTCATTACACAGTCTACGTAGAGTAATTTCTAGGAATGCTTGATAGACACAAAAAATTGCCTTGCTAACCAGCTGAGCTTGGTAAGCATTATCTATCAACTAATATGACATTTGTGTAACATCAAAGACAACACACAATTAGACAATTATATCCAATAGATCTTTCACCTCCAATCTTGCTTACAAGAGATTACACCATGAGAGCTTCACTACCAGAGCTTACACTTGAAGAGTTCGATTACAAATGATCATAAGCCTTTCTTAAATAGGCACTTATCACCTAAGATGTTACACACACAACCAATGTGGGATAAAAGGCAAATACAAATACCTTACAATAAATATTTAATTCCCACCCAAATATAACTAAGCACCACCATGTGGCACAACAAATAATATGACCAAGTTTTATGATTTGTATAATAGTTTTGAGAAGGATCATATTGATATATCTAATGTGAGATATATTATAGAAAACAATCTCAATTTGAAGGATCTTGAGAGCAGAGTTAACTAGAAAGTCTATGAAAGACTCATTTAGAAGAAGGTTCCTGCAAGGGAAGAAGATCTAGAACTTAGGAAATCTATTCTTAGAACTATTTGTAAGACTAGTGACAAAGAAGATTAAAAGATCATTGAATAACCTCACACTATATTTGAGAAATAAATTAAGACTATTTCTATTTATGGTAGGTGAAAAATAAAAACTAAGAAATGAGACTACAACTAAAATTGTCAAATATTGATAGAATCTAAGGAAGCATCTCCTCTAGCACCTAGAACCTAAGAAGTGTTAGTGAGTAGTGACACCATGTAAATTGATCAAACCATTGTTACTATTGTGGTTTCACAATGCACAACCTATTTGGAGTTACAAAATGGGGACCCCCTAGTATATTTTTTAGTTTTCCAAACTCCTTAGTCTGAGGTCTAAGTCTTTTTTAGGGCCTTACTCAGTTTCTAAGCCTATTTTGGTTCACTGTTTGAAAAATCAAGTTGACAAAAACTAGATATTTTTAGGGAAAAGTGAATTTTGGTGCTGACATGTGCACTGAAACACCTTAAAGGTGAGAAAGGTGTGCCAATATTTTTTTCTTTAGAAGTGTAAATTAGGTTTTTAGTATTTTAATAAGGTTTAACATTCTAGGTCATTTTTGTCTGCAATTAGGGTTTGCTTAAGGTTTGATTTTCAGCTTTTTGTTCTAATGTTTGCTTCTTTATGCAGATAAAAAGGGCATCCTTAACTTGTCGGGGTCATAACTTTTGACCTATAGCTCAGAATTCAAAATCATTTGCACCATTGGAAAGAAGAACTAAAAATCTAATTTTAGTCCCTAAAATAGGGAGCCTCTGGCTACCCAATTTTAGGGACTGATGAAAGTTTCGACTTGAAATTTTGAGCAAAAGACCTCTGAAAAAGCCAATTAAAAGGACCTAGAAAAGCTTGTTAAAAAACATATATAAAAGTTATAAAAATTTGATCATTTTGGATAATTTGGATCACTTGGCCTCTAAGTGCAAAGGATTAGGTAGTTAGAAAGAAGAAGTCATCAAGGAATGGACTTCATAGTACACAAAGTGTGCATAACACAAAAGGTGTGGGGCATAACATGTAGGTGCACATATCTAAAACATCTAGGGGCCCCCTAAGGTCCTGAACATTACCATGGTTTCTTTTTCTTTTGTAGCAACTAAGATTACACTCAAACCCATGAATTTCAAGTTCCAAGGAATGCGCAAGAAGTCACACTTCATGATTTCCACAAGGAAGTAAGGGTAAAGTATGAATATTTAGACTTACTATCTCCTCAATAAATCACCTCTGCTATCCAAAAGTTCAAAGTGAAACATCCACACATCATTTTGGTTGAAGGTCAACAAGACCCAGATGATGGAAATTGGAAAATTCTGAAGTTGAAAAAAATTCTAACTCTAGAAAATTCTGAAGTTGAAAAAAATCTAACTTTGGAAAATTATGAAGTTGAAAAAAATCTAACTCTAGAAAATTCTAAAGTTGAAGAAAAATTCTAACTTTGGAAAATTCTAAAGTTGAGAAAAATTCTAACTATGGATAATTTTGAAGTTGAAAAAATATCTAACTCTCGAAAATTTTGAAGTTGAAAAAATTCTTTGGAAATTCTGAATTTAGTTGAAAAAAATTCTATGGAAAATTCTAAAGTTGAAAAAAATCTAACTCTAAAAAATTCTAAAGTTGAAAAAAAATCTAACTCTAGAAAATTCTAAAGTTGAAAAAAATTCTAACTCTAGAGAATTCTAAAGTTGAAAAAAAATTCTAACTCTGAAAAATTCTGAAGTTGAAAAAAAATCTCTCTAGAGAATTCTGAAGTTGAAAAAAAATCTAACTCTGGAAAATTTTGGAGTTGAAAAAAATTCTGACTCTAAAAAATTGGCACTTAGAAGAACTTTGCAATTTTTGGCAAATTGAGCTTGTAAGCTTCTGAGCTTTTGAGGTGTGCTTCTTCCAAAAGTGTTTGGCTATAGAGAGGGTATAAATCATCAAAAAGGGAAAAAATAAGTACACTAGAGTGCTCCCAAACCTCATCTGAGAAAAACCTAGAAACTATTTTCAAAACTGAGAACTTTGATTTTTTGGCAAATTGAGCTTTCGAAGTGCGCCAGGTGCATAGGTGCACCAAGTGTGCTAAGTGCGCTACTTCTAAGGTGCACCAGAAGTTTTTGAAGAATTTAGAGATGCATCGATAGTTAACTACTAGTTCCAAATTTAGAGCTTTCCATGCACCAAAAATGCATTCTAACGGCATTTTAACTCCTACAAACATCCAAAGAAGGTTGAGCTTCTATTTTTGGAATCTCTAGAGACTCCTACATCATCTAATGGCTTTCTTCTTCTTCTTTTCTCATGTTTTCATTTTTTTAAGATATGTAAAAGCTCATGTATCCATTAACTAATATAAATAAGGATGAAGTCTTACTTAGCACCAGTTAGAGAATCAACCTGTACATAAATAGATTTGTTTTATTAGTTTAGAAGCATATGTTTGCATAAAGAGACCTCTCACTCTCAACAAAAATTGAGGAGAATATTTATTATAAATTTAGGAATTTAATATGTATTTTGAGTCATTATTTTGATGCAATAATATATGCTATTGGTGCTTGCATTTAGAGTGTAGTGATTCTTTGCTAAGTGTGTTATATTTTGTGAATGTATGTTCATGGAATGTAATTGAGCCAATAGTTTTATTGCATTATTTTGATTGTGCAACTTTTTAATTCTAGTGTTTGCTATAGTCTTACAAATTTTATTGATGTACTTAGTTGGAGAAAAGATTACCATATTGTTCCTACATAGCTTTTTGTCTCAAATGAGCACACTTTCCATGGCCTTGTGATCAAATGAAAAGTGAAACATCTTATGGTTATAAAATTCCAATAGATGATTGTATCATTGGAATTAAGGAAGCACTACTCCTATTTCTATTGGTTACTTATCAATCTTTTCAAAGGCTTAACTCACAGATGTGTTGTTTTCATAGCTTATGTTCATTAAGAATTTACTTTTCAAGTTATTTGCTTAAACTTCTTATTTCCCTATCTTTGTAATTTGTTTTGCTAACCCTTGGTTAATGTAGGAATTCATATAGCTACATTGTTAGATTGCATTCATTCAAAAAATAGAAAAATAGAAAAATATATTATTTTTTGTGTGGTTATTCTTTTGAGATAGTAAGCAGATTCAAAATCTTATCCAAATCAGTCAAAACTAGCAAAAGCCTCCCTATGAACAAATACATTTATCTTTAATTGGGTGGATTCCAATAGGTCACAAGATCAGCCAGAACCTTGGAGTTGATGGAAAATCATCTTTTCAAGAGAGGAGTTTGAAAGGATTCCTGCCACTAAGCATCATGCAAATTGATAGCTCAATAATTACCATTAACATTGATGAAATCAATCCATTTGAAGGTTCCAAACTTAATGAACCAAATACCAAGGATATTGAGGACAAATTGAGATATATTGAAGAGGAGAAGAGACTAATTAAAGAAGAGAAGAAGAAAATGGAGGAGGCCAAACAAAAATTACTTGAGGAAGAAAAGAAAAGAAATGAAGAGGAGGAAAATAGGAGAATTGCAAAAGAAGAGATGAGAAAGAAAACTAAGGAAGATGAAAAGAAGAGATTGGAAGAAAAGAGAGAAAAGGAAAGAGAAAAGAAAGAAGAAGAAGAGATAAGAACAAAAGAAGCACCTAAGAAACAAAGAGAGGATGGTACTAAACCATCTAGTTCATCCACTTTTCTCTATCTTATTAGTTTAGCTACTGATGATGATGATCAAATAGATTTGATCTCATCCCTATCCAAGCTTATATAGAAGAATAAAATAGTGAAAAGCTTATAGAAAAATTTGATTGAAGTTACTAACAGACTACACAATACCTTGGTAGTATAGCACACTGAATCAAATCCTGAATAGAGGGCACAAGCAGTGCTGAAATCATTTGATGAAGAGTTTACCAACTTGTCGAATGTTGCAGAAGCAAAGGCACAAATTTCCCAAGATGCTAACTTGTTTAGCACCATCTGTCAAAACATTAATAATGATTTGGTTAATCTTGATATTTGTATCAAGGAACTTTGAAAATGCTAATAGGATGGGAAAACTTTGTATGTTAAGTGTACCTTATCATACAAACTAGCTAAAGACATTGATAGTCAAATAGAAAGAAAGATGAGTGACCTAGAGGCTCTATCCAACCAGATCCAGCATCCATCTTGCAAAGTAGATGATTTTGAAGGACAAGTGGCTAGCATCCATAATGATATTAGGAAACTAAAACTTCAAAAGAAACAAATTTTGAAGAGGATATCAGATTTCAAAGAATCTATTACTCCGAAATTATCTTTTGTTTAGAAATAGTTGGAGGAATGTGTCAAGGCCAAGGACACATATTCTAACTTTTTGTATTCAAATCTTAGTGCAGTTGAGATTGCATCATATTCTTTATGTGTAATTCTCACCTCAGCTAAATCCACCAAGGAAACATGGACTAAGGGTATGGATAGTTTGAAGGAAAACTTTGATTATTGTATGAAGATCCTATCAACATAAGGAAGGACAATATTTTTGATAGTTTTTTGGACAGATTTCTGACATTTTGACCTTTTTCATTGATGTCAATGGGGGGGGAGGGGTGTAATTGCAAAAAATTGGAAAGTACTTGAATTATCAAAAGGGGAGAATATTATAAGTACATAATGTGAAACATATTGTAAGGGGGAGCATATGTAAAGTTGGAAAATTTGTAATAGATGTAATGTTATATGTTTATTTTTGTTATGGTAAGTTTTTGTCACTTAGCCAATTTTCCCTATTTTCTTGCCATCAATATCAAAGGGGGAGATTGTTGACAATTGGCTAATAGTAATATGCAATCATTGTCATTTATAGCAGCATATGATGTACATGCTCACAAGAAACCTCAAAAATAAAGATACTTAGTGTTTGGTAATTAGGAAATTGTCTAAGTACAGAATTTGGTTTATATCAGTGTATTGTTTTGTTTATAACTTGTTGCTAACATCATATTATGACTAGCAAAGTCAGATAGAGATAGTATACATGTTGGTGATACATGTATAACCTTGAAAGTTAGTACAGACTATACAAAATAGAGATAATCATGTTTAAAGTGAAATAGGACAATGGAATTGAAGGAATGGATTATTTCATTTACAAGATAATTACTTTTCCAATTAGGGCCAACATCCTAGATGTTTACTCTAAGTTGGAAAATTAGATTATGGTCTTAGCTAACCCAATAGAAATTTTTGTAAAGGAATGGTATTTATGAAAAGTACATCTTGTGATAAGAAGGGTAAGTAATTATGATTACAAGTGTTATCTTGTAATTGTGATTATATGCAAACTTTTGTGAAAGGGATATATGTGAAATTTTATATGAGCTATTTTGTGATCTAAGATCAAGATGAAGATTATAGATTAGTCAAGAAAGAAGATACAATACTTATATTACAGAAGTCTGATTACTTTTTTGGGCAGTGAGTTCTTCTTGTAATTGGAATTGCATGTTTGGACAATGGGTTCATCTTGCATCTACTGTACTAAACTCCTAACAGGGTTGAAATCTTCTAACAGGGATTTAAAGTCTCCTAATAGGGACTCCTTATACTAAATTTTCTCATTGACTCCTAACAGGGTTCATCCTCTAACAAGGAACTTATATATCAGTATATTATCTAGTGGGTATCATCCCCACTGGGGTTTTCTTAGTTAACAAAATATGGTGTTATGAGTTATCTGTGTGCATTGTTATTGTTATTGTTATTGTTTAGCATTACTTTTTTTCTTTGTTATGCATGGTTTAAAGTAAGAAATAATATCTAGTTGGTGACTAAAGTTTGTAGATTACTGATTCACCCCTCCTTCTCAGTAATCCCTATTTCTAACACTTACAACCTCTCTCTAGTATTTCAAAGCAACTTTCTTCTCCATCATGAGTGTCCTAGCACAGTCTAGTATAGATATATTCCTCCTTTCAGCAATTCCATTTTGTGGAGGGATCATAGGTGCAGATGTTTTTCTTTTGATTCCTATATCATTATAGAACATCTCAAACTCATTTGATGTAAATTCTCCACCTCTTTCAATTATCAGACATTTCAACCTTTTTCCTATCTCATTTTCAACTCTAGCTAAGTGTCGCTTAAACATTTGGAAAGCATCATATTTCTATTTCAGAAATATAATTTTCATCATCCTAGAATAATCGTCAACAAAGAGGATAATGTACTTATCAACCTTGTAGCTTTTCACATTAATTGGTCCACACAAGTTCACATGAACAATCTCAAGAATTTCTTTTGAGGTGTGAGTCTTACTTTTAAAACTAGATTTTGTCATCTTGCCTAACTAACATTGTTTGCAAATTATATTGTTAGGTTTCTTCAATTTAGGAAAACCTATGACTCTTTTCATGTTATTGATACTCACTAAGTTATCAAACTTAATGTGACATAACCTATTGTACCATAACAACACATCATCAAATTCTACAACACAAGTAGCATCATTCATATCAAGATAAAATAGATTACCTCTAGTCAGATCACCTTTCCCAATTATTTTCCCATCAGTATCATAGAGCTTTGCTATCTTGTTCTCAACCTCAACTTTTCAACCTGAACTTTTCAGTTGTGACACAATCAAAAAAATATACTTAAGTCTTTTAGCATAATAAGCATTGTCACATGTAATCTTTTCTATGAGTTTGATAGATCCTTTACCTTTTATTAGAGAGGGTACATCATTACCAAACCTTATACTATTTCCATCATTTACTTTTATCTCCAATCATGTGATATGAACACCCACTATCAATGATCTATCTATCATGTTTGCTCACATAAGACACTAGTACAGTTGCCTCATCCTCATCATAATCATCCTTCATTGCAACATACACCACTACATCATCATGGTCATTAGATCCATCTCTATTTTCCACTTTTATACTATAGCATGACTTCTTTCCTTTATCTTTTTAATATTTTTTGTCTTAATCTCTTTTACTTTTGTATTTGTCTCCACTTCTATTGTTCTTCTTCTCTAGACATCTAGCCATAATATGACCAACCTCATTGCAATTAAAACAAACGATGGGTAACTTACCTTTGAAATTTTTTTTGCCTCTGTGAAATCTCCTTGCTACTAGTGTTTCAAGTTCTTCTACATCCTCCTCATCTATATTAATGTTGCTAGAAACATATTTTACCTTTTTATTCTTCTCTTTAGGTTCCTTTAATAATAGTTTAGCTTTGAAAGTAGATTCAACATTCACAGATCTGAAGTTATCAAAATTAGAGAGCTCAAAGGTAGTGAGCCTACCTACCAAGCCTTCAAGATTTAGATTAGAACCTAGGATACATCTTAAGTCTTGTATGGTAGAAACTCTAATGGCATAGATGGGAAATAGTGTTCTCATTACTTTTCTTAATACAGTCCCATCATCTCTCTTACCCTTAGCTCCTCTTATAGCATTAACATGTTTTATTCTAGAGCAATATTGAGCAATTTTCTCACCTTCTTGTATCCTCATATCATCTAACTTACTAAGACTTTCAGATTTGGCTCTCAAAATAGTTGTCTCCTCTATAAAGTATGAAGAGCATCCCACATCTTCTTTGCATTGTCACAAGCCTTGATGCCAATGAACTCATAATAACTTAGGGTAGAGGCAATCTCCAATAGTGTCTAATTATGTTCTTTCTTCTTTTTTACATCATCAATAATTAGGGCTCCAACAAAGTTGATGCGCTCAATGGTGATGGTATATTGTGTATGGCCTCCAAGACCTCCTAGGTGTAGCTTCATCAAATTTTTCCATGTAGGGGAGTTCTCTCTATTGAGCTTAGGTACCTCTCTTTTTAACATCTTGATCTTTTTCTTCTAGTAACTTCAAACTAGTCCTCTTAAGAACTATGACACTCTAATACCAATTGTTGAAATTCTTTAGAATAAATAAGATAGGCGTGAATTAGTTATCCAAGGTCTAGATGTACAAATAAAAAAATTTAATTCTTAGTAGACCCATATCCATAAAACCTTATTATGCATGCATTCATTAGATCATACAATACTTAAACTTTGTAGGTTATTGTCCTAGGTCAAAAAAACTTTGTAGAAGTGTAAACATGAAATATAATAGATTCAATAATACATTTGACACAAGGATTTTACATGGAAACCCTATTTGGGAAAAACCACCAGTATCATGCTACTAATTCTCACTCTTCTTAAGTTATGCCCTATGAAAGGCCAACCCTATTAAAGGTTACAATGCACACTGTTAAAGGTGACCTGGTTAAAGGATTTCAATCACCCTATTAGGAGTGAGTCTTTTTAGAGGACTTTAGACCATTCCATTAAAAATGTCACCCGGTTAAAGGATTTAAAAATTATTTTTAGGTCAACTTTAATCCAAATGATTTACCCTAGACTAATACAATGATTAGAAAGTAACAACAAGCCTTGATCTGATAACAAATTACAACTCACAGATTATAGATCTTTGTTTTAGTACTCCATTCTACTTGGCATTCACACACTTTAGCTCTGATAGCATGTTCACCCTTCGAACATACATACTCTTAAGCCTTCTCGCTCTGCATGCCAACTGCACTCACTTCTATTTAGCCACTGAATGAAGCAATACTCTAGACTCCTTGTCTTCCTTAGGTTCTCACACATGACAACCTTTGCTTCTGACAATATCTCTCTATAAATAGAGGATTAAGATCTTTTTTCACTTAACCACAATCATCCATTTTAGGATTAGGTAGGACTAGGTAGGATACAATGACTACCCACTTTTCCATTTGGTTCCTTTAGAAACTTCTTCCTCAATCTTCCTTGAACTTGCCACAAAATGGTTTACCTTGAATTATGTGCCACAAGATCATCATAGTTATCTTCCACATGCTTCACACAATTCAAGAAAACAAAATAGATGGCTCACATCCATCAAATCTTTGATTTAAAATAAATACTAGCACTTGGCATCAATATGTTGTCACTCGAATTTTATATTGTTCTTCCACTTGGCCAACACTAGTTTACTCAATGAACACTAAAGTGTATTAATGCTCAGCATCAACTAAACTTTACTCAACATATATTGGCAATTTCTTGACTTATGCTAATTTTCATCTTTGCTCGGCATCTCTTGATTTTCATGAATCTCACTTATTTCTACTTGGCTTGCATTGACTACTCGACAAGGCTCGATAGACACTTTTTATACTTGATCTTCTTCCAATATTAACTTGAGTAATCTTTCATTTCTTACTTTAAGTAGATAAAAAATACACTATAGTATCAATGTCTTACTTGGTCTTGGTGATTCGTTTTCATATCAAATAACTCAACCTTTCTCTAAGTTCTATTGTTATCTCCTCTTCTCAAATCCTCTCCATCAATCAACTAAATGATAGCTTTTAGACCAAAAAGAAATTATCTCACCAACAGGTAGTAGGTTTGACATCATTGATAAAATAATGATTGTTCTATTATAGGTTCTTCACTTCAAAATAATCTTATATCAATAAAATTTGCCTAATACTTTTTAAGGAAACAAAAAAAATCAATTGCAAATGCTCAAAATATATATAGTGGAAGCATATTAAGACACATAGTCACATGAAAGAGAATGGGACATATTGTAGATCTCTCAAGAAAGTGACTACAACTTAGTTTCTCCTTTATACTAACATCAACATATGATCCATGCATAGAAGTGGTGTAATACAACATAAGAATATATAATCACATGATAAAGCATTTAAATTAAATCATTAAATTAATTACTATTCACCATTTGGGAATATACTTACTAAAGATAAAAGATAGATCTACATAGCATAAAATCACACCAGAAATGAATCCAGTAACATTCATTTGATAACACATAAATCATAATCCATGTTTGAATAAAAAATAAACAAGGTATCATCACAAAGTATCATGCCACATCACTAGCATCATCATATGAATATGATCAAATTAAATAACATCATCTAACATCTAACAACTATGATAATTATAATCAAAATAATTTATAGTCATTGAAACATCTCAATATGAAATTATAATCCATAATTCCAAACCCAAATATAAATAAATTATTTTATGCATATATAAATGTAAATAACAGCTAAACTACTAGATAGCATATATGGTCTGATACTTTACCTATCCCATAGAGTAATTCTAAAGAAGTATCACTAATCTCAAATGAAAAACATGCCAGATAACTTCATATGGCATCAACATATCAACAAGGCCAAAATACTACTAATAACTTAATTGGACATATAATAATTAAGTCAACACTATTGTAGGAACCAAAATTAGGTGCAGTGCACAATACATCAGTAGTGCAACCATTATTCATATCTCAAGGGTACTCATATATTAACATCATGATACCATATGAATATAGGTAACCACTAACACATACATAAGTAAAACCATTCAATGCATGATAAGTATAAAGCATAACCAATCTACTGATACAATAAGTTGTCCCACCATAATCATTCAAAGAGAAAGGTCATGCCTGTCAGGACAACACACTAAAATCAAGTGGGAGAAACATTACATCATCTCCCCCCCCCCCCCACAATACTAGGATTACTTATGGAAGCCTAAAATCAAACAAGGAACTGAAGCACACCAAGTGCAGGGTAAAAAAAAATCAAACATAGAATAACCAACTGACTTCTACACAAGTCCAACCAAACTACTACAGTTCTCACCAACCATCTCATCAATCTTAAACACAAAGGAAATAGTATAAATATCTCACCAAATCCTTCAACAAGGTGCATAATATGTGCTAGGAAAACTCGTCTAGTCCTGGTCTTTACACTAAGAGGCATCAAATAAGCCACTCTACTTCATCATGAGGTGAATTGCAAATCAATACCTACCAAGAAACCACTCTCTAGGATGAAGATGAAAACACCATAAATTTCAAATCAAGTTGGAACCTTGGGGAAGAATCATCCCAAAAATATTGAAGAAAACTATAATTATAATTAAGAACATTCTTAAATATACCCAAAATATCACTAACTCACCCTCAAATCTCAAAGGATGAAGATTCTCTACCAAATTCACACTCTTGTGAGTGATGCTACATCCAACTTAGGGTAAAAATAGGTACAATCATACCAAGTTTCATAATGACAACCAAGAGCACTCACATAAAAGAGGATCAATAGTGCACTTCTTCTCTACAAATGGATACGTATAATAGACCTTATCACCAAGAGTAGGATAAACATCATTTCAAAGGTATAAAGAGGTCAACTATCATCAAGAACTAGGGCCACTTAAACCAACTAGACATGACGTCAACTTTCAATTAGGTTGTAACGAATTTCACTAGTGAATAAGATCTCATATTCAACTCCATACCAAATCACATGATGGTAATATATTCCCAAATATGTCATGTCACTCTAGTCAAAGGTTAGGGATAATACTCTCAACCTTCAATTAAAACCCAATATCCAACTTCAAGTCTAACAACAAAGAGACAAATTAGAAAAGATAGTATCATGAAGATATAAGAATAAGGAGATATAGCTACAAAGTGGCAATACTATAAAGGGAGTCTTAGCCATCCTCCACACTATATCATCCAAAGATGAGTTGGAAAAAATCACAACCATCTAAACACTCACCCATAAAACTACATATGGAGGTGCATCCACACCAACTCCCTTATTCTAAAAGAGACAAGCACTAGAGCAATGCATGGTCATCAAGATCCACTACACAGATCAATAGGAGGACTAAGTCACACCTAATTACCCAATTAATCAATGTTGATAAATAAAATTATCAATGTCTCTAAATAACATCATGGCCCAAAATAAGAATCTTAATATGCAATTACACAAATAACAAAGCATTACTTCAAGCTCAAACAGTACCACATAAGATATGCAAGAGCATTTACTATAAGTAGCATGTAGATAAAGACACATACTAATGTATGAAAGAGGTTTTCAAAACATAATTATTCATTCTTTAACAAATCCAAATACTTGAAGCACCATAATCTCATTTAACATGGTTAACATTTACTTGTATATTAAATAATGCAATCATGAACATCCATACCAACAATCAAATGCATTTTAAATTAATTAACACTTATTAAGTGCATACATCATTACCAACTCACTTTTCTCTTCATGTACCATACAAGATTTTCTCATTAATGAATAAAATACCTTCTCATCAACATATTTGCAACCACTTAACAAATATGTTGTAGTATGTTCTCTATGATATCCTCCCTTACGCATACTATCAAACATTTGTAATGAACATGATAGAGTCACAAAATATAAAAATGGACAACGATAGAAAATATTCAAGATAGTCACCATAAAACATAAGAGGAAAATCCAAATGGAGAATCATCAACTCTAACATAAATCTAAAAAATATGCCCATTTTGACAATCAATTGTCACAAAGAGAGAGATAGAGAAATTTTGGAAATCAAGGAGAATATCAAAATGATGCTAGCCCAAACAATATGTGGAGAGATCCACCAAGACAATAAAATAAGATGTCCATAAATTACATTTACATGCATCATCTAAAAAAAACAACACAAAAGGGAGTAAATGCCACACAATGATGTTGAATAAATCATCCCAGCAACATTAGAGAATACACTCATACACATCAAATAATTTACCATGAATGACCTTATGTATATGAATAAATATATTATCTTTATGAATGCATACGTGCAATATTTTAATGTAAATTTCCTTTATTCCTTTCCCTTCATGCAACAATATATCACACAAGGTCACATGGTACAAGATTTTAGGTTCCCATGATGCTATTGAACAAATAGTTCTAACTAATGTCTCACAACTATTTATCTAATTCATAGATACATAATCATAAAATAATAATACTACTTAATGTATAACCAACTAGTATGTGATAATTGTACTATATCATGAATAATTGTTTTTAATGTAATTATTAATTATAGCTATTCCATCATTATTATCCCCCTTATTATACCACCATAAAAATAGTTTTGGCTAACTTAGTATGCTAGTCATTTAATATTATCTACCAAAAATTTACTATCATAATTTCTACCATGTGTCCTATTATCTAGTTTTGAAATTGATTTACACTAACATCAAATATCTATTAATAATATAATTCATTATTATTATTATTATACTTATTTCCATACTATCAGTTAAATTAATAACCTAAGTATCAACTAATTAATCTAACTAACAACTTATATCATTTACTCTAACTATCCATTCTATTCTTTAACTAAATAAACAACATTATTTACTAATAACATATGTACTCTACATTAACCTTGCATTCCATTTTTAATTTTATTCATAACTAATTAATTATCCACTATCATATACATTCATATCCACTGGCACCAAATTACATCTGAATTCATCATTGACTAGATTCTAAACACTAATTTCTAACACTAAACATTAACTAATACTAATCCTAGATTTACTTTATTAACTAACTTACTAACTTGATCACCTCGCATATCCCTAATCCCTAATTACTTCCTAAGCTCCTTACCTAAGCCACATGTGCCTCTTCTCTTACTCATTTTCTCATACTTTATTTACATATTCCCAACTACACAACTATCCTCCCACAAAAATGTATAGTTGACCAATTTTCAAAAGATTGAAAACATCATGGATTTTTTTTGAAAATTTTAGCATTTGATCTTCATGATCTACATAGTTTGTTTTGTCTTTGGTTTTTTTTTGTGGGAGATTAGCATGTCCCTATTCCCAACCCCATCTTCCATGTGACATATCTCAGACATGGCTAAACAAACTGCCTGCATTCACTCTCAAGTCCTTAGCTAAGGCTAGGGAGTGACATACGGACATGGATTTTCCACTCTATCATAGTCAGTGCATTTATGGCACTCAAAAGGGGGAAGGGAGATGTCAAAAAGGGAAGTTCCATCTCCCCTCCTAATTCCCTAGTCAAATCGATAAGCCAATAACTTTTGTTTTATTTGAGACAAGGTTTTCCCCTTTTTGTGTTTATAATAAAGGAAGCCTTCCTTGGCTCTATGGGTTGAATACTTTTAGGGGGGAATTTTACGATTAGTTTATTTACTTTCCTAGACTCCTTCTGAATGAAGTATGTGCCCCCATTTTTTTGGGTGTTTGTTAAATTTTGACTTTTTTTTTGTAAGTCATATTTGATTTTACTGGTTTTGATTTAGTATTTTTATATTGGGTCTTGGGAATTAGTAGTATTATTTTATTACTATTTTTTGGGAGATATGAGGTATGATTATTTTATAGGACTATATTATGTTGGGTCTGATAGTAGTTATTTTGTGCATTGCCATACAATTTCCAAAGAGTTACTAAACTCTATTCTAGATTTATCTTGGTTGTTAAATGTTGTCTATTTCATCTTCTTTCTTTACACACTATGACATTTTGATTCTCAACAAGATAGTAGTATGATATTATATCTGTAATACAATGCAATTGTCTAGTTTAATGGATCTACTTGTATACATCATATTGACACATAAAAAGACATTTTTAATTCAAATCAAATGGAGACTAATAGCTTAATTCTTCCATGTTGATGAAATTTATATCACATCTACCATAGAAAATAATGTAATGAATCTTATTTGTATGAGTAATATTTGAAAGCATATCTTTTGTAATGATCCTTATGAAAGAGACTCTACATTTAGATGTTTACTACTTGAACATATAAAAGCAATGGCTACCCTTTTAAAACAATCTATTTTAGATTTCATTTATGTCTATTATGATGAACTAATCCTTCCTTCTTAATACAAATAAATGCCTAACATTGAATCTTACAATACAAATAAATATGATAATATCCAAATTTCTTTAATGAACCCATTCTTCTCAATGACTTACATAAGGTGAAAACCTCACTCTTACAATGCAGCACTCAAAAGGACTTAAATGGAGGATTATGTCTTTATATTAAAATACATGAAGAATAATTTCATCCCTTAAACACATTACAAAATGTCACATCCTTTCCTTGTTTCATCAAAACATCAGGGACACCACCTGCAACATAATTTTTCACAAAAACCATGGAGGTTCACCTCTCATCCTATACCTCTATGAGGCCACCCATCAAGCCAAGAGAAACAAGGCTCAAATGGGATTACATATAGGAAACTTAGAATGCATGAAAGCACAACATCACAACATATTTACATTCCCTCCCAAAGTTTGTGCAATGATTCACCATTAAAATTATGAAACAATGGGTGAAGGTGGGCTCTCCAAAGAGGAGAATAAGAATTTTCAATTTCATCATACCTCTTCAAGACCATCAAAAAAAAAATCATCCTCTTCACACCAATACACTTATACCTCCCTTAAAACAAAACAAGGCACATGGCTTCAATGGAGCCCATACTCAATGAACAAACTAACTCCTCTCCAAGAGGAAAATTTCTCACCTTCAATACTAAGGCCAACTAACCCCTTCACCCAAGACCTATCTTCCCTCCCAATGGTGAGTCAATCCTTCAAACCCAATAACAATTCAATACATAAAAATAAGGAAGGAATTTAAGAGAAATTCATCACAACAATAACACATGACAACAAATTCAACACCCTATACATTACAATTTTACACTACTATATGAACAAGAATCAACATCCTTGAGCAAGTTTCATGAATTTCATGGCGTGGGCACCAACCTTGATCCAAGCTAAAGGAAAATTATAGTTGATGAAGGTCTCCCTTATCCTCATTATTTCTCCTTCCAAAACCCTACTTGTCTCTAAACTTAGAGAGTGGGTGAACACCCTACTAGTTTTTCCAAGTCTTTAAAAAATGTTCTTTAACTATCACACTTTTGGCAAAAACATCAAGCCACTATCTCTTAAACCTTTGTCCCTACCAAAATTGCTACTTTGACTAAGTGGAAAAGTGGGGGTAAACTCATGGGATAACTCAAATTTAGAATTGGTTGGAAAATGCATTGTTTAAGGGGTCCCTTAAGTTAGCTAGGCAGTAAAATGGTTATATTTGGTTCCCTAACATGTTATGTTATCATATGGGTGGCTTATTTTAACAAAAATGGCACTTTGGGACAGCATTTTGACCCTCTAAAATCCTTGTCAAGTTTGAATTCGAAATTCACATGATGGTGACTCATCCTACCATTCTCCCAAGTTGGTTTCCTTAGTCTTTTAAATGAGAATTATTTCAAGGTTAAGTGACCCCATGACCAAAACCCTATATGACATGTAATCAGCACATGAACAACTACAAGTGTCAAGTGACACATTAAAGCACATTACACATCACAATGACATGTCCCTAATTTATTCATGAATTTAAATTTACTACACAGATGTAAATCATAGTTACAAAATAAACACATTTTAATGAGGCTTTAAATCTTCCATAGACTCACCTTGGCTATACTATGCCCACATAAGTTTGGACCTTTTTTCCCTAATAAAGTTCTATGATTCATTTTCCTGCACACTGTGTATATGAGCAATGTTAGTATGCTAATAGAAACCAAATTTAAATAAAGCTTCTACAAACTAAACAAAATTCATAAACTTCAAGATAGACTAAGATGAGCTCTCAATTGAGAATATGAGCCATTAATGGACTCTCTCAATAAGAAGCTCTCTTGTTGAGTAGCTTTATCTAAATGGATAGGATGTATGCTCAATATGCTTCCAAAGGCTTCAATGGATGATTGTGGATTTTTGGTGTGGATAGATGGCTTGAGTATGGATTTGGCTCTCAAAATAGCATTATAACTTTACTTCATGGATTGTGTTATTTTGCAAAGGGGAAGGATCCAATTTATAGGCAAGAGGCTTGAGGGATTGAGGGCTAAGATGCAAGGATGGGAAAAAGCTCATGGAGGGCTTAGATTGCATGAGAGGAGAGCACATGGATTGTGCTTCCTTACAACCAATCAAGGAGTGACACATGTCACATGGTGAGAGGATGGAGGAAAGGGGAAGGATGAGTCAAAAAAGGAGGCTCAAGGGATAAAATCTTCATAAAGACCCTTATAATGACTTGTAAGAGCAATAAAAGGGCTTGTAAGAGTCATTTATGACCTAGTGGACTTCATAAAGTTTTATGGTTGAGATATTTTGAGGGTGATGAGAGCAATTTCGAATTGAGTTTGATTAGGAAGGTTCTAAGCTTGCTTAGGCTTGTGCAAATGATTAGAGGATGGATTAGGATGGTTTAGGATTAGCTTAAGGATAGGCAAGTGGATGGCATTTAATGAGGGTGGGTGAAGGAGGAGATATTTGTTAACTTTGGCTTGGGTTAGTAAGTTTTAACCCATATTTAGGGAATGTGACAAGGTTAGGAGGGGATTAGGATTAGGTTTAAAGACATCTTCTAGAAGAGTCTAGACTTTGGATGAGGATAAAGACTTTCTAGAATAGTCTAGAATTTCCTAGGATGAGGATGAAGACTTTCTAGAAGAGTCTAGAACTTCTTAGGATGAGGATAAATTAGATTTTTAGGAAATAAATAAAGTTTTATTTATTTCAAGGGTTTGGGTTGAGGAGATATTTATTAAAACTTTTTTAATAAACATGAGGATTAATATTTAATCTTAATTAAATATTTTGAGTTGGGATTAGGGGTAGGAAATTATGGGATTAGCCTTTAATTAAAATTAAAGAAGGATTAGAAGATTTTGGAAGAGGTTAGTGGTCTTAAAGAAATTGGCCAAGTTTTGGGCAAAAAATAAATTTTTTATTTATTTTAGGATTTTTGGTCAATTTATTAATTAAATAATTAATAAATAAGGAAATAATGTTTAAATAAGATTTAAACATTTTTGGGAGGGATTCCTTAATTAAATATTTTTAATTAAGATAAAGGGATTTAATGGCATAAAAATTAATTAATTAATTAAATAATTAATTAATTAATAAATGATGATGTCATCAGGACTTTTTCAAAAAATAATTTTTTTTTATTTTTTAAAGGTTTTTAGGTGTCTACACACTGAACTCAGTAATCCAATGAAAACCATATAAAAATATGTGTATATAAGTGCATGCCAATTTAATGTTGCATAAGTCACATTAATTAACATATTCATTTATCACAATTTTCCTTATAATCATTTTCATAAGGAATATTCAAATAATTATAATATCAAATCTACATATCCATGTTCATTGGCATACTTAAATCCACATTCCTAAACATAATGCATTGTGATCATTCTTATCTACTCCAAATGTAAAATCAACTTATATACACCAATCAAGGATTCAAATGAAAAAATAGAGAATTATTAATTCACATTAACATAAATAATATATGAATTATAACCCCAAATACACAAGTATGTATGCTAAAACATGAGTAATTAACATCACATGGAAACCATGTATAATAACCAAACTATCATAGTTAATGTATGAAATTAGTATCATCACAACCTATAGAACACAAGATAATTGGATAGCATGTTCTAAATAACATCACATAGAATCATCACATGGTCTAGATCCAAAATATCAATGTCTATAAAATTTCCTAAACAACAACACATGAGATCATCATGTGGTCAAAATCCTAAGATGAGGCATAACCCTAAATTTACTTAAGTCAACTAATCAAGATTCAAAATAGTTATTTCATCATTGATTTGGTAATTTTTCATAGCATCTTAGGTAGATGAGAATGACTTCAACCAACACATCTAGTTCACCTATTTATTTTAGTTAAACTCGAGTTCAATTTCTATCACATTTAAACCATCTACTCTCTCAAGCATATATGAAAGTAACCTCAAAGTTACATTTTCTTTTAGTTAGCATTCCCATATAGATAATTGATACTCACCATAGTATAGAACTATAAAATTTTACCATATATAGCCTTACAAATTTTATGCACATTAATTTATCTTAATAGCTAACATTAGGTTATCATATTATGGTTATCTAATTCCTCTACAAAAATTCCCATGAAGGTATAGGTAAGACCATTGTTACCAAAATTATCCTTTGGATTTGAACAATTATGGCTTTATTTAATGCATAAGAGGAGGGTTCTTACATCCTCCCCCCTAGGGTTTGACTTGCTCTTGGAAGTTGATTAGGTTTCTAGAAGCTATGCCTCACACTAGCTTCTCATTTATGATCACTGGGATCTTTAATTATTATTGCTTAGAATTCCACAATATCAATCCTATGTAGGTCATTACTCAATTAAGACTTAGATTCCAAAATTTAGACAATTCACAAATAATTTGGCTAGGTGAAAATGCTATGTGATAAGTTAACTACAATAAATTTTAGGATAATAATAAATAAAATCCTTAATCCTAACCTTTATAAGTTGAGTAATACTATGAAAATTGCTAAGATGATTCTATAAAAATGGCTACTCTCGATATTTGGAATGGATATCTCCTCCATTAACCCTCAATTCTAAAAAGACATAATCACATTCCCAAACCCCCTTTTCCTTTGGTTTCTCAAAATCCACCTTAGTTATGGTCATCAACAATAAATGCCTTTTCCAATAATTCTTTACTTAAAAATGCCTCAAAAAAAAAAGTAAACTCAAAGCTAAGGAAAAAGATATACCATTTCAAAATCCGAGAAAATTTAAATTTGGCACCAGTATTAAAAAAAAAATCTTAATAAAAACCAATAAGGGTGTCCTTAAGGAAAAATAGAACCTTGAAAAAGAAACTTGGTCAAGTCGCCCCAACCTTATGCTACACAATGTTGGCTTAACAAGAAAAGTAAAAGAAATGTGAACAAAGGCAATGCTAAAAGTTCATATTACATAATAATTTTCACATTGCCAAACAATTTTCACATTACAAGCACATAGTGGCCATACCAAGGGGATGGAAGAAGATGGTTGTCTTCTTTCACCATACTTGCAATTAATGGTGGACCTTATTTTAATATCAAAAACAACCTCATTTAAATATAATAACTTGTAAAATTATCTACCAAGAAATAAATATAAACTTAGAACTTATACAGACGTAATTAATTATAATTTAAATCATCCTCTAAGGTTGATAAAACCAATTTTGACTTAAATATTAATGTTTATATAAGATGGTAATAATTTCAAACCCTTAAATAGTACATAATTTTAATTAACCTTCCTAGTTAATATAAGATTAGACAATTACGTGAGTAGCCAAATGGGTCTAATCCACAACGATCCACATCATTATCAATTTTAATTATTGTCTATAAATTTTCTTTTTCTTTTATAATGTCCAAAAAATTAAAACATCATTTGATCACTAAATTGAATAATTTTAGAGAACAAAATAAAGTGGCCCTTCATTCTATCTTTGTCAATAAAAAGCTCCTCGAATAAGGAAAGATTTTTAAATAAAAGGGAAACTATCACATAATATAGAATATGTTTTTTTTAAATGTACTTTGTCTATTTTGTAAAGTTTGTAAAATATAGTGTCTTTCTATTTTATTTTATTTTTACTTGAAAAATCACTTCTTAATTGTTAATTTTAATAATAGTAATATTAATAATAATATTATTAATAACAATAATGATGATATAAAATAGATTTCTCTCTAGCAGTTTAGTAATAGTTCCAATATATAATCAATTGTAGTAACAATCCTCCCACTTTTTATTTTTCTTTTTGTTTTTAAATAATCATCTCTCTATTTAATTAAACTTAGTAAAAAGTCTAAGGTTATGTAAATTATTTTATTTTTATATTTATTTTTAAATTTAATAACCAATATAAAATCAAATAAATAGAATTTAATAAAAGTAAAGAAAGTGGGAGAGGGATTTCAACATTCAAAAGTTTGACACCTAATGCTTACATCCACTCCCATTAACCACGTTTACTAATTTCACTTCTTAGATAAAAAAGAAAGACTTATTCATAAATTGATGCCATTTAAATTAAGTCAAAAGTCAACTTGAGCTTTCCTCGCAAAACATGACCTAGAGTTAATTTGAAACAACTCATATGGTTAAATTTCATCCCTAATCCCAATTCAAAATTAGGGTGTAGTCAAATTATAAAAGTGTGGTATTATTCTAATCTATGGTTACTTGACATTTTTACTCTCATGGGGTTTCAACTCATGATTTTTTTTCTTTCTTGTTTTTATTTTTTTTTGCAGGTGGGAGAAAACATTCATGGAGTATATTGTGTATATGTTTTAGAAAAATATGCACATATATTATTGTGGGTTTATATACACATAGAGTTGAAGCTTCATACAGAGAATCATGCACAACCATGCATGACCTCTCTTGATATTTTATGGCATCCTTATGCCTACATTTTTAGGTGTTTTATGTAATGCCCCACTTGGAGATCCTGGGGACAAGGATAAGTAAAAGAAAATATTTTTTTTAACAACTTTGGATGCACACAACAATCAACATACCAAGATCACAAATATTGCAATGGAAGACTTAAGCAACGATCTCAACGACCAATGAATCTCCATGTGCCACTACCAAACTAACATACTCAAACTAAAGGATGAGAACCAAAGATGGCAATAGAACATATAATTTCTAATTTGTTGAAGCCTATAAGTACTAGAGATCCTTAAGGGTACTCAAAACACCAAATTGCATTCTCTAAAAAATAGTGGAGATGCCCCCTATTTTATATGCAAGGAAAGACAACTACAATGCCTTGCAAGGAAGTACCCCTTCATGAAAGAAAGAGCACCATGCCATGTGAGGATCTACCCTTTCACATGAGGAAACACTTTTCTTAGCCAAAAAATTCCTCCCACATTGATGTCGAGGTTCATGCAAGGAAATGCACATATCTACATGAGAAAGTGCAAAGTCTCACGTGGGAGAGAGTATAATCTCACACGAGCCCCCTTTGTACTTTGTACAAGAGAATGTCTTCTGGCATGAGAGAACATAATCTTGCATGAGAAATTACTTCTCCGCCATGAGGAAGTATAACAACAACAAGGAAAATGAAAGATAAACAAGAAAGAAATACAATTCCTCCACACTGGGGAGTACCAGATCCACAAATCAAGGCTTGGACACTTGAACACAAGAGAAGAAAGATAGAAAACTAACCATATAAACCATAGTAGTAAAGGAAAACATACTAAAAGAAACATCACAATATACAAAAATAACTAAACTCTTGTGTGGTTCCTCCCAACCATAATAGCATCATCAGACTTTGAAGGTCCCAGCCATCCCCTATATGTAACATCACAAGCTACCAACTAGATAGTCAAAGTTGTCTTATGAGGGCATCACTACTAAAATGTAATAACATCATAAGATAAATGAAATTTAACATGTTAATCTAGTAAAGAAATAGATACTACAACAAGTAAATCACACTATCTAATCATATGCTAGACATCATAATATAGGAATGCATCAAATAAACTATCATCTAAACATGATATCCAAACATTCCAATGAAAGCATAAATCACAAGGAGGAATACTCTGGAATCCTAAATATACCAAGTGAAACATCAAGCAATGGCCACACTAGAATAATAGACCATCTTTGTACATCAACCCCCAATAGTGGTATAGGTAGCTATGCCTCCCAATCACATGAAACCATAGATTCACTCCCATTGTGTTGATGGAGATAATGATCCAACCACAAACACACATAAAAAAATGTCCATGGCTAACATTCATGCCAAACAGTAAAGAGGACTATGACCACAATCATGAGATAATGCAAGTACAACAAGTCTTGGTTAGACACTCAATGGTTCAACTATGTAGGGACTCGTTGGAGGGTAAATCACTTGGCATCACATAGCCCAAGCTAGTATCATGTGGAATCAACTCCCCAAAGGAAGGCGTACGCACTATGTCCTCAAACTAACACTAGGTGCTCACATATCATTTTACTATCTTGAATTTATTACCCAATATTTAATTTAGTTATCACTTAATTAAACCTTATTCACACCAACCTAGGAAATAGTCTCCAAGGTTGCAATAGAAGCCCTTCCATGGTTCTACCCTATCCTACCCATACTCATCCAACGATGAGTGCCTATGGGCATGCATATTCCCAACCCAACCCCAAATGAACATAACTCCACCAAATACAATTGGGATTTTGGGCCCTGTACAAGTTGCTTGATAAATGCACGTGTATGTGCTCATGTGTGGTGCACCACCATCACAAGATCAAACACAATGGTTTGAAGAGAACACAAAAAAAATAACTCTCAACTGAATACAAGCTCAAGAGTACATATGCAGAATGCATCTCAATGCAACATAAAAGTGCAACAATGGTCTTCCTAACATCCTACAAATAATCCCATGTCCATGACCAACAGCATGCCAATAAAACCTAAGAAAACTAGGTAGAACACAAATTGAGGTAAAACCCCAAAAACTCAAAAACTTCAAAATCAAAACCCATTTGGTCTTAGGACACAAAAGCCATTAAAATCAAATAAAATTTAGTTTCAAACATCGTATGCAAAAATAGCTAACATAATGGTGTGAAACCCCAAACCCTTATCCCAAAAATTAGGAAAATGTTCATATCTAACCAATTATTAATCTCATATTGGTTTTGACAAGTGATTTTCTATACAATTAACTCATTTCCTTAGTTCATGCTAAACAAGCAAGATATGTTGAGCATGACATATAAGTTAGAGCATGCTGAGTAAATAGTGAGTGTCAAACCACTCATGTGCCCAGTCATTCATGTGCCAAGTAGATCGTATGTGCCAAATGATTCATTTGTCGAGCAAGTAGTGCATGTCAATTTATTCAGATGCCAAGTGATAGCATTAAAGTTATAGTTAGTGTCAAGCACCAGGGACGTTAGATGCCAAGTAACATAGTATTGACATAGTTGTTTGTATTAACGTAAACTACTAAGTAAATCATTTTTAAGTTGACTTAAGGATTGATTTATGATCTTTTACTGATAAGGACAAATCCTACGTGTGAATCTCTATGTATTACATGCATCCAATTAGTAAAAGGGAAGGTTTAAGTGGTAATATGGGTGAATCACAGTCGTTGATACCTATTGAGTTGTTGTTTCATACAATGCTTAATGACAAGAATCATTTTCAACTCCTCTCTTGAAAATCTAATTTGAGGATCAACTCCAAGGTTCCAGGCAATCTTGCGACCCACTAGAATCTACTCAATTGAAGATAAATGTGAATGTTCATGAGGAGGCCTTTGCTATTTTTGAAATGATTTGGATAAGATGTATGATCTACTTGCCACTTCAAAAGAATAACCACACAAAAAGGAAAATATTTTTGGTATTTTTCCATTTTATGATTAATGCAATCTAATAATGCAACTATATGAATTCCTAATTTAACCAAGGGGTTAGAAAAGAAAATAACAAAGACAAGGTGACAAGAAATTTAAGCAAATAATATGTAACTAAATCCTAACAGACATAAGCCATGGTAACAACATGTTTGCGAGTTAAGCTTTCAAAAAGATCGGAGGGTAACCAATGAAAATAGGAGCAGTGCTTCCTTAATTCCACTAATGCAATAATCAATGGGAATTCAATAACCATAAGATATTTCACTTTTCATCAAGTCACAAGGCCATAGAAAGTGCACTCATACAACATGAAAAGTTATGTAGGAACAATATGATGATCTCTTCCTGAACTAAGTACATCAGCAAAATTTGTAAACCCATAGCAAACACCAAAATTAAAAGATCGCACAACTAGAAATAACACAATAAACTTTTGGCTCAATTACATTCCATGAACATACATCCACAAAATATAACACACTTAGGAAAGAATCACTACACTCCAAATGCGAGCACCAAAAGCATATATTATTGCAAAATAACAGTGGCCTTGATTACATATTACATTCCCATATTTATAAGAAATCTTCTCCTCAATTTGTGTTGAGAGTGAGAGATATAATTATGCAATCATATGCTTCTAAACTAATAAAAAAAATCTATTTATGTACAAACTAACTATCTAACAGGTGCTAAGTAGGACTTCATCCATTTTATATCATTAATTGGATGCATGTGCCTTTACATGTCATAAAAAAAAGACAGCATGAAAGAATAAGAAAGAGAAAGCCTTCAAATGATGTAGAAGTGTCTGGGAGTGGGAAAAATAGAAGCTCCATCTTCACTTGGCATCTATAGGAGTTAAATTGTCATCAAAATGTGTTTCCAATGCATTGAAAGCACTAAATTTAGAACCGGCAGTTAACTATTGGCACAACTCTGAATTCCTCAAAATCATTCATGACACTACTAAAAAAGTGCACCTGCACACTAGTGCACCTAGTGCACCTCAAAAGTAGGCTCCAAAAAATGCAAAATTTCACTAAGTATCAAAATCAAAATGTTGGCTTCTGGGTTTTGTTCCCCTTTATACTAGAGCTATGTTTTGGTATTTGCCCTTGAATTTATTGATTATCTCAGTGACTTGAGTTGCATCTGGAAAATATAAAGCTTCATATTTTTTTTTCATTTTTTGCATGTAGTTGTGCACTTCAATATGAGTTTCTACAAAATCTTTGAGTTTTACATCCAGCTCCAATAAGGCTTCTTCTATTCTAAATGTTTGTCTAATATCCTCATCATTAGAAGCTTCTTCAAAATTCTTCCAAAATTTCTCAACCACTACCTCTACTAGAATTAACTTATCCTTTGCATCATCCTCAAAAATATCAAAACACACATTAGTATAATGTTTCTCAACTTCCACAATTTGCTCTTGGGCTTGATCCTTGAGCCTATGAATCTTTGCATGTACTGTCTCCATTACTTTATTACCATCCACAATATTTTCTATCCAATCATCAATTTTATCTGATTCCTCAACTATATATACATCTATTAGCATCTGATACCTTTTTCCTTTGATAGACTATAATGCTTACAAATCCTTGCCCCAAGTATGTATCTCGTCCATTAGACAAAAATCTTGATTCAAAATGGCTACTAGCTTGTCTGCATTCTCCTACATAACATGTAATAACTTCAGATTTCCTTGAATAATCAATACACCTTTCTACTCAAAAATTTCTTGCCATTGCTGACAAGCTCTCAGAAATGGGTCCAACTATACTGCACCCCCATCTCTACTCTCAATAGTTGCATTTAAGGTTTCCACAGCATTTATGGGATCCAAGAGACCAACAACTTTTCTCAAATATCCCTTTAGGATTTCATTTTGTCTCCAAAGTGTTATCAATTCCAAGCTCTTGAATACCTCCTTTATTCTTGTTGTGACCATTAACTTAGTAGTATCTAGGGTAGGCTTCCCAAGCATGACCTCCCTAATCTGATAATCTTGTGGGGTCAATTCTTCAACATTTGAATGTGAAGGAGGGATAGCCACATGAAAAAATAAGTCCTAGCTCTGATCACTCATAATGAAGGCTAAATGCCTATGCATCTTTTGGAGGTGACTCGGGCTTTCTCAAAACTTCAATTAATTTCATTCTATCCTCCTCTTCAGTGGTGAATTGTTGCCTTTTATTTCTTATTAATTCTTTCCTCAGCCACCTTGCGATATGTTGCACCAAGGATTTACCTTTTGAGGATGAAGGAGTTTTCTTAGCTATACTCTTCCCCTTATCACTCCTTTCTGGAGTCTTCTCCTTCTGTGAGAGATTCACACAAAGATTCTATGTATTTTTAGAGTCCATACTCCTCACCTTGTTTTCTTGGGAAGTTTGTTGAGGTTGTTCACATATTTTCCCTTCTTCTGACACTTCCTTAGTGGATACTTGTTGTGGCTCTTCTTCCTGTTTTTCTCAAACTTGTTCTTCTTCATGTTTAGGAGGCAAAGGGGTAGTTGATCCCTTGTCTACATAGAATGTAACTTTTATTGAGGATGATGGAAACACCTCAAGTCCTTAGGGTTCGAGTGGCACTTGACTTCATTCCTCTTGTTGAGGTTGATTGGTTGGAGTGTCTCTTCTCTTATCCCTGACCAATTCAATATCCACAGGCATGAAATCAAAATTTGACATCTGAAAGAAATTAGTGCTCTCCATATCCTACTCATCTATCCATTGTTACATCTCATATTATGATGTTGTAGTTTGAATGGGTTGTTCAAGAATAGATGGAGGTGTGATGGTGGAGCTTCTTCTCCTTTCCACTATGTAGCTCTTGTGAGATGAGTCATCTAGTTCAAAGTTAAATTATCCTCTTCATACTCATCATCTTCTTCTTTTGCTTCTTTTGGAATAGGTTTAGGGATTGATTGGAAAGGAATCACTTTCTTGATTACCTTTTGCCTCTTCTTTATCAAGGTCTTAATCTTTATTCTCTTCTTAGGGAGGGAGAAGGAGATGTGTACCTACTACTGAGGTATATCTTGGATTTCCACTTCATCTTCTCCTTGTACTTGCTCAGCTGGTGGTAGTTGAGGATTGTCTTGAATCTTTATAACTTCAACATTTTCTTATCCTTGTACATTTTCTTCTCTACTCTGTGTAGGTGCCTAAATTTCTCCCTCATCTAGTTCAGCTTGTTGAGGAGAATTCCTCTTCCTTTATCCTTTACCTTACCTTTCTGTGTCTAATAATACCCAACTAGTCTATCAAGTTGGTGCACTAATTTTGGTCTTACTAGTGACTAGGCTGTAAATGTAGGCACTATGACCTTTGCTCCTCTACCTTTAGGTGGATGGGCTTGAGCATGGAAGATTGTTGTCTCAAGAATTGGAACAAGTTTGAATGTTCTCTTGATCCAATAATTTGTCAATTTAATGATGTTCCTTGCCCTTTGATTAATGTCTAAGTTCTCTTCTTTATTAATCTCAACCTTCATGATAGGTCAGACACCAATCTTATCCCTATTGAACAACAGATTGAGAAGATCCTCTATATCTTGTTGCACAATCTTCAATGGAATCTTTATCTTCAAAGCCTTCTCTGCCGAATACAAACTCATCCTACAATAATCCCTTATGTGGACATCATAGCCATTTGTTGTATTCATCCAGTGATCTTCAATGGAATCTTCATGGTTAAATGTTTTATCTACTAAGTATTGCACTCTACTGATGTTATCAAAATAAGCCCAAGGGGAATTATACTCATGCAAGGGATACTAATCTCATGCACACTCAAAAGATGGAATATCTTTCCTCTAATCATAGGCCATGTCCAACATATCTTATGTTTCTTTCTAACTCTTTCATATGTAGACAAGAGTTGTTGAGAGATTTCTAGGAGAATAAGTTTGTCACTGGGATACCTAGGGATCTTCTTAGGGTTGAGAGTTGTACCTGCTACCCTCAAATACATAAATGTTTAAAATGGGATATAGTAAGCTCTGACTTCTAATATCTGTGCAATTGCCTCTTCAAACATCCTCTTCACATAATCCCCCTCTATAAACCAAATTATTGTGAATATGAAAGCATCATTTACAATCCTATATTCTTTTCTTTTATCTAAAAGCTTCTTCTTTACCAATTGAGGGTAAAAAATGTAAGGCCATGCATTTGCATTCTGTATGCTACCTTTCTTATCGAGCCCTAGATAATTTGTCACCCTTGCAGCTAACAATTACACCAAGTATGATGTCATGTAGAATTTTTTGTTATTGTTCACTACCATTAGCTGCTTACCTAAGTTCTTGCTGAGAATGGAGGCCCAATCAAGTGGCATCTTTGTCATCTTGATGGTCTCAATAAAATGCACCATTTAAGTGTTCAAATGCCCTAATGTTGGAAAACCATGACTCTACTCAATAATATGATCAAATATCCAATGTCCTCCTTCATGTACCCTTGTGTCATATCCACCTTTCCTACCTTCCACACTAGAGGAGTCTTCTTAATGAGGTATAAGAATTGTATGATTTTAGAGGCTTCCTCCATATGTTCCCTATACCATCTCTCTGCTTGGTGGTAGGTTAATCTGATAAATTGATCCACCCTTGGTAGATGGAACACCTTCTCTATATTATTAGGTTAGAGATCCAAGATGATCTCTCTAGTTATAGTTTTTACGACCCTTTCTTTGGGAACATACTTCTCTGCAAGTGTCATAACCAATTCTAAAGACTGCATTGAAATTGGATGTGATGCTGCATTTACTAGTCTAGAGCAAATCAAAATGGAAACCATCTGAGATCTTTCAATTAGTTTGTTGCACAGTGTCAGGAATGTACCCAAATCTGTATGGCCTAGTTAGGTGTCCCATATTTTTTAGTACTTATCCTAAAATCATGATTTTGTTAGAACACCCTAGAATTTGAATACCACTAGCTTTGAAAAAATCTTCTCAGTAAGGGAGGATGATGAGGATTCCATATAATTTGCACAAAAAGCATGTCCATTAACTCAAAATTGAAGAAAAATAGATTAATGAAAGACCCTAGATTAACACGAAAAAAATAATTTAAAAATAGACTATTTGAAAACAACTATGACCCCTAGAATGTAAAAAACACAATGAAAAGGAATCCCTAGTGCACCTAGCAGGTGCACCTGGTACATCTTCAATCATTAAAAAATGTGGGATGCACACCAGTGCACCTCATGGGGTGTGTTGATGCACACCCAATTTGGACTTATGCAAATTTTATGTGCTTTTTAAGGGTGCATAGTAGCACACCTAATTAGGTGCACTACTACACGTCCTTTAAGGTTTTTGCATTATTTTTATGCAAAAAAAGGTGCACATCAATGCACCTCAAGAGGTGTGCTAATACACACCTATTTTGGATTTACTTAACATTTATTTATGTCTTTCTTGTAGGTGGTGGAGGACATGCACCTCAACTAGTGTGGGGGCTATGCAATGAAAGTTTTGGGGTAGAAGACTGGAGTAAGATGGAATGAGAAGGTGGGGGGTGGGGGTTATATAGACCCCACACACCTTTGGTGTTGTACAGGTGCACAGCTACACTGCTATGCATGTACACATCACCAAAGGTGAAATGCCTTTTCTTATCACTTTAGCGCACTAGTGCACCTAGGGAGGTGCATTGGTGCACCTTTTTTCTTTTCAAAATGACTCTGCTCTCTAAAATTTTTGACAATTGGGTTTCCAAGTCAAGACCAAGTCTCGACCAAAAACCACAAATAAAACCCTAAAAATATTTGAACCTTAGACTAGGGATCCAAAAGGCCAAAAATAAAATAGGGGGTCTCCATTTTTTATTGAAATAGGGCATGCATTGTGAAATCACAACAATACCTAATCTTAAGTTACCTAGGTTTTCTTAAGGAAGAAAAACCCTAAATGCTCTAAGAGTAGAGAAGGAGAGTTTGCATGCAAAAATATGACATTCATGGTTTCCAAGGTGTTATCATTTGAGTTTCATTCTAGAATCAGTTAAAGGAGAATAGAGGAAAGGAAACAGTGGATAATAGAGAGACATCTTATCAAAAAGTATCAAGTACACATCAGTATAGAGGTGATCTAACATCAAGCAACAAAGTCCTAATTGCAAGATCATTGTTGAGATATTCTAATAGGTGAATTAGTGATACGTCTTAACAGAGTCATTCTAACAAGCTGTATTGAAATCCTCTCACAAGATGCTTACTTAATTATGAGTTAAAGTCCTTTAATCAAGCACACTTCTAAAAGGGTGTTGAAATGCTTTAATAGGGTAAGACCTAACAGTCTTTGTAAGCTTTTAACAGGGTAGACCTTTCATAGGGTAGATCATGTTTCATGATTAAACAATGTAATCTTCATTGGATACACTTTATTACAATAGTAGTGAAGATTTGTGGGTGTCATGCCTACCTCAATTTTACCTTCTCATTGGAGGGTTTCTAGGTAATCATATCATGTGTCATATATGTGTGAATTCTTACTTGTTTACATACTTTAGATGTATATGCTTTATATGGTATTTTAGCTTACTTGTTGAATTATGAGATGGATTTATGGTGAATGCTTTAATGGATAACCCCCCCCCCCCCCCCCCCCCCCCCCACAGAGTTTATCTTTCTTATTGTAATTCCAACACCAACTGAGCAAAACCAAATTTCAAAAAAGGAGGGGAACACTAGTTCTCAACCTCCTAACATACTACTACCAAAAATGGAAATAGAAATGGAGTTAAAACACAAAAATGGGAGATCCCTACCTGACATCCAAAAGGGCTAAAACAAGGATCAGCTAGATAAAGTAAATATCTCATAGAAGTTGCCAAAAGTTGCAGCAAGCCAAGGTCTCCCCAAGTTGGATCCAACGAGACTGACCTCACAAAGATCCCAAACCCATAGCTCTCACAACAAACAAAAATGCAATCCTCCACAACAAGATTTTGGAAAATCTCTCAAATTTCTAATTTCCAAAGGTGAGAAGTGAGGAATTAATTTCCTCTTTGGATACTTATTCACTTTTTGAGTAAATAATCAAATAGGGTAAATAACCAGGTAACCTAGTTAAACCTTAAATCAATCCAAACAAAAATAGTCCATTCCAACTAATCAAAATTCATATATGGAAAAGCTTCTAGAAATTAAAATCAAATAAAATAAAACTCGAAAACCTTAAACCAAAATCACAAATAACCTTACAAAATTTCATGAAAATATGAACATCTAAATGCATAGACACATTCACAAGTCTAGTCACATAATGCAAATGAGTCAAGATTTAATCAAACCATCAAAAGGTTTATTTTAAACACTTAAATAAGATACATTGACCATACAGGGATGGCATTGGTAAAATATGAACATTTGAATCACTAACTCCATGTGCCACTATCAGGGATATAATTCTGCACACTAAAACACATGATGAAGTGCAATTGCATATAATAACATAGCTGAAGCAATAAATGCATTAAATAACCTAAGTTAACCATTTATTTAATTATACTGAAATAATCTATTTATAGCACTCACATTTGCATAAAGCATAACAAGGCAAGAATGAAGTAAATTACCATGACATTAAATCTACATATAATATAATTAAAGATGCGTCCAAATACTACATAACCAGATATAATAATAAAACATACTATCATCTCAAAATGGCATCATCATGCAAATATGATTAATTGAAAAACATAGTAATCTAACATTTGTGATACTATAAATCAAGTATAACATATGACCCTTAGGTCATTTCAAATGTAAAAAAATGGCATGAGTATAAGTATCTCTTAGATCAAAATATAACAAGGTACAGACTACAAACATGAGAGGCACTACATTGTGATGTAGGGTTTTAGTAGTTGAAGAGAATTAAAGTAGAGAATTTCTTTGTTTACTGTCCTTTGCTATGGGCTTGTGCATATATTTTTTGCAAGAAGGTTTCTAAATTTTATTTTATTTTTATTTGTTAAAAAAAATTTGTATTTATTTGTTAAATTTTTTTTCCTACTCAAGTTAGAAACACAATGGGACTAGGTCCTAGTGTTCAAAACCTAGCTCTAATACCAAAATGTCACGCCCAAAATTTACTAGCAAAACACAACTACAATTTATTTTTTTGTTGAAAGGACAACTCATGTTGTATAGTTTATAATTATAATGGAAGTATATTCATGTTGGTCATATTATATGTATGTATGTATGTATGTATGTAATGTCCCCTATATTTCTTCTTAGATTTTGGGACCAATTTCTTCAGAACTTAGTTTAAGGATTATAATTCAGGGGGGGGAATGGTATTATGTAATTGAATGCTTTATAAATATAAAATGGGTCTGACTATATATAATGTCCAGCCAATTGGACACTAAATATTGGAATTGATATAGTTTATTTGAAGTGGGTGACTTCTTATTAAAAATATCTATAATAAATATAATTATTGGTATTTTTATATTTGATTCTCTTTAACCCTAGATTTATGCTTATTAGTAGTATGGTTCAATAATTATTTGTTGGTATCTTACCTAAAGAGCTAGTATTGTTTTCTTTGTTTTATCTCCTCTTAAATCATTCAGAGTAGTCTTCACACTATCATCTATATAGATGAAAATTTTCTTCTAAATCATTATTTATGACATAAATGCTTGCCTCAATTCGTACCAACTAGGTGGTAGCTCTCTTATGCAAACCTAGATCTCATCATAAGTAATCTGTGTCTCATGTGATTTACTGCTTGAAAGATATAATGCTGATTTGAAGGATGCCATGTAATCTTCTTCAAAACATTATTTTCTTCCATAGCTATTTCATATTGATAACAAATGATGTCTAATTTGGAAACATATTTCTCTAAATTTGGTACGTATATTATGCTAGTTTGTTTCTCCTTGGTATAATTTGTTACTGCAGTCAACATCTATGCAATAGAGATGCACTCATTTTCTATCAATCCCTCCTTAGCTCCCTATCAAAGAGAAAACAAAGTTTGGTTATGGATGGCCCAGTGTCTTTGATTCCAATTATGTTTCAAGCCTTAGTTATTTTTTTCTTAATTGATCCCTATTCCACCAATTGATGAATGCCAAAAGATGGATTTATATGTGTCCTATGCTACTGGAATGACTTTTGGATAAACGTAACTCTTAATGTCACAACTCTTTGTCGCTAAGTAGGCACAATTAGCTTAACATTGAGAATGAGTTAAGTCCTTGATTTAGTATTATTGCTCCCCAAATTTTGTCCACTTTATCTTTAATATAGCACATGCTTTGATGTCACCATGGCTTCTTGCAAGGTTTTTAGATTGTAAGCACTACACCAATGTTATGTGGCTAATGTCATTAGTCGGCAATATGTATATCTAATGTAGTCCAAGTTGACTTTAAAGAGGTGATACTTAAGCATTTTGATGTTCAAAGGTCAAGATGCATGTTTCCTAGCAAGTAAAAGTCATTTTCCTTGCCGCTATGGTGCAAGCATATCATTTATTACTTATTATTGTACATTTATTTTATTCTTCTAATATTACTATTAATGTATTTGCATTATATATTATTTTATTATAATGTAATAATTATAATAATATATTATTATTATTTTGTTAAAAATGGTGAAACAAAATTCATCTATATTGTATAATCAATATAGTAGATTATATTATATCATATTCACATTATGACTATATAAATTATATAGTATTATATTGTATTAATTTGATCTCTTAAAATATATTTAATAGTGAATTATGTTATAATATTTATTTATTTATTATTTTAATTAAATTCAATTTAAAAATTGGGGATATTACAATATATATACACCCTCCATTCATAAACATAAATTGTTTATCTAATTCATAGATACATAATCATAAAATAATAATACTTAATATATAACCAACTAGTATGTGATAATTGTACTATATCATGAATAATTATTTTTAATATAATTATTAATTATATCTATTCCATATACATTATTATCCCCCTTATTATACCACCAAAAATATTTTTGGCTAACTTAGTATGTTAGCCATTTAATATTGTCTACCAAAGATTCACTATCCTAATTTCTACCATGTGCCTTATTATCTAGTTTGGACATTGATTTTCATTAACATCAAATATGTATTAATAATACAATTTCTTTTTATTATTATACTTACTTACATACTATCAGCTAAGTTAATAACCTAAATATCAACAAATTAATCTAACTACCAACTTATATCATTTACTCTAAAGATCCATCTTATTCTTTTACTAAATAGACACCATAACACATTAATTGGTAACCCAAAAACCCTCCAAATATGTCATGCCCAAACTACGAGGGCAAAAACACACACAATTTTTTATTTTTTTTAAATATAAGATAATTAAAATGCACACAAAGAGATAAGGTTAAGCTCTCAGTTTTAGGTAAAGGTTTTCTACATTACATCTTAAGTTTGCAACTGTAGTGGAGGAATACATCATTAAGATTTTGAAGCTTTCGTTATCAGATTTACATCAATCAAAAGATATGTTATTTGATTATCTTACAACAATATGAAACAACTATTTAATTAACAATGTAAATGTATTCGGGTTTAGATTAATTGAAAATATCTAAACAAAATTGTCATGTCCCCAAATTTCTGGTGACAGTTCGATTTAATTAATTTAATTAATGGTTGTCCAAGGATGACTAATTAGTTATTTTAATTAAATAAATAAATATTAAAAGATGACCTTGTATTTAATAAAGTGACTTTAGTATTTAATAAAGTTACTTGGAGTATTTAATAAAGTCACTTGAGGGATAAGATCAAAAAGGGTTCTAGAAATCTCTGGAGAGGATGGAGAAAAGAATAAATAGGCACCCCGGGGCTCCATTCGAATCAGGCAGTTGATTATCTCTCTTTGTGTTTCAGATTGTGATTCAATCACGGGTGCATTGTGGAACCTAGGGTTTCTACAATTGTCACAGTTGGCCATTGAGAACGATAACTCTCAATTGGTTTGCAATTTTGAGGGTGTGAAATATCATCCGAATTATTGCAGATTGGAGGTGACGCTGCAGTCATTTCATCAGGGACAAATCTGTGGCCTAAGGCCAAATCTTGCGATTCATTGATCATTGGAGGTTTAGTTAGGAAAGGATTAACTAATTGCAGTATTAGAGGTGAATGGTTGTTTGCTGTTAAATCAACGGAAGCTTTGAGTGCAGCTGTGTAGTTACAGAACTGTCGGAAGCTTATCGGGGTAGTCCGTAGCAATCGGCCGTGAGCGTCCAGATTTCAGGAAATAACAATTTTGTAAGCTTCAAATATCCGGCCGTACATCTAGGTCATCAGGATCAGCAGTAAAAACTCATGATTACTATGAATTCAGCTTGATTGTGAATCTCTTTTCAGAACAGAAGTCCCTAAGTTCAGATCCGCACTTAGTTTTAACCAGCAGAAGGGTTTTTGAGAAGACGCATCTCTGTGTTAGACTGATTCCGAGTTCCGTGCAAAGGAAGTTGAGAGTTTTTCAAAACTCTGTAGTATCCGTTCTAAATTAGCTCATTTCTCTAATCACACATCGCATCTTGGCGTCTACCATCGTGGGCAGAAGGAAACGGAGGAGATTGGGCGGGCTCCAGCGACGACGGGGACAAGATTCTATCCGTTCTCAATCATGTATTTGGAAATCGCAGGTTTGTATGGGAAACGAGCTCCAATCTATCACTCGGAGATTGCTGTAATGGTCGATCCATTATTAAAGACGCATTAGTTTGGGCACGAAGGGACACGGGTTGAAATATTTGTGGGATTTGTCCCTGACTCCAGGCAGAGGTCGCGATTCATAGAATCTCGGGTGACAGACGTTATCCAATAGCAAGCCAAAGGCGGAAAGAATTAATAAAGGTGCCATTTTTATCACACGGGCAGGTAAGCCAACAACTAGATTCACATTTAGAAGGGCAGCATTATCAGATTTATACGCAAGTTTGGTGGACTGGCGACATCCTCCCCGCCTTAAGTGAACAAATCTGCGCCTCATCGAGCCAGGCGTCTTCCTCAGCATTTCCATCATTAATCATCGCAGGAAATAAACGCTGCAAGTATATCCTCTAGCAGATAATAATATTTTCGGAAGCCATTGGTATTGCGCAGATTTGAAACGGACCTACAAGACAATTTGCAGATGATCAAATAAGGCAAGCAGAAGATATCGTACAAGTGGTAGCAAGGAGTTTACCAGGTGTTACTCTATTGATAAGAGCTGAATAAAATATATAGTCACTGTTATTAGTTTGGCTCCCCATAAGATTTCTCTGAACGTGTTTGTTATCACTGCATTTGTAATAACCATTAATTTGATGAATGGTTGGAAACATTGCATTTGTTATCATTATTCACCAAGTGTTTGACGCAAAGCCTGTTTGCTAACTGTTTGACAAAATGCCTAATCATTGAAGTTTTAGTATTTTGGTGTTTAAGAGGCAAATATCCTGTCGGGGATATTTCAGTGGTATCAGAGCGGTTTTCTTGCCATCCTGTGGGGTGAGAACCGAATTACATGGGTGATCAGCGCTTTACTTCAAACAAGATGGACAGGTACAGCACAAAGTCTCCAAGGACACAATCTCGGACAAGTAATAGACAGAGTATTCAAAGTCGGAAATGTGGAAAGGAGGACTATTCAGGTATTCAGGACGAGCTCAGAAAGATCAAACATAACATGTCTGAACTATTGGTTAAACAGCACCGTATGCTTGATAGGTTGTCCGTCCTAGCTAAGGTGAGTAAATCAACTGGATTTCATTTTGGCGAATCTTCTCACGAAGCGTTGACAGATACAATGAGAGATGTTACGAAGAACCTTAATGAGGAGTTCGAGAAACAAATGTGCAACCGGTCAGAGGTTTCAGTTCGATCACAGGAAGAAGCAGTGAAGGACACTATGCTGATAGATAGTAACTATCAACTTGACACTCAAGTTGAGACAGTTGAATACGAGTTTCCCAAGGGTGATGTCTCAGATACTAAAGGTGGTTTGGTTCCGACAAGCAATGATTACAGTAAAGTGAGTTCAGATGATGATGAAGATGTCATTATGCATGATGATGAGATACCTGGTGAAGATGAGCAGACATCGAGCATTTATGACTTTGTTGACAGAGAGTACCAGGCTCAGTTAGATGCTTCGTCACATGAGGATGAAATTGGTGGTACTTCACATGATTTGTCCAGCCAGCTGAAGGTAAGAAAAGATAGTATTGTGGCTTCTTTATCTCATCATGACAGGATGCGGGAGATGTTAGAAGCGCACATCCAGATGATTTGGTTATGAGGAAGATATAAGGGAGTTCAGGCAAATTCTTCCTGCTATGACTTACATGCAATTGGTGAAGAGATGGGGATGACGAAGCTGAGCTATTTACATCTTCTATCAGACCGTGATCATCTTCTAAGCCTTGCCAAAGACTATTCGGATGCCTTGAGGAGGAAGGAGGAGGAAGTTGTCAAGCTTTCTCGCGAGCTTGAGGACACTCGAGCAACTTTGGCATTTTAGGACTAGGAGAGACATGAGAATGAGCAGGGCATGGAGCTAAGTTTAATTTCATCTGGTACGTCTAACACTCAGCTTTCTACATTTGACGGATCATATATGGTAGCTGATAATGCTACGAGTTCATCTTGCATTCACATCCAGGATACAAGGACAATGGCAGACAGGTATGTGAAGTTAGCTGGTATTGGTCACATTACTCAGGTAAGTAGTTTGCTTGAGTTATCAGTTGTTTCTTGCATATGGATTCGGGAATGTTTCAGCAGCATTTGGGATTCAGTCAACCGAAGATCTTTAGCACTTTATGATAGCCATGATTGTTTGAGTACTATCATGGATTTGATTAGCAGAATATACGGTGTTATCTTTCCTTGTGCCAGCAGAACATCCGATGTTGGTATTAGTTTTTATACACCGGTATTGGGTTTGGTTCATATATGTAGACGACCCTTCTTGCTGAAAGGTGTTGAAGGTTTTTCATATTTGGAAGCATGTACAGATGAGTCCCAGGATCGTTTTGGCCTTGATGACATCCAGGAGGATGAAGTGAACAGTTGTGAAGATTCAGCTTCCTTGACAGTTTCTCTAGGTACAGAAGAGCTTGACAGCCGAACTACAGATTTTGACACTCTGGATGTTGATATGAGTTTTGAAGTTGATTCGAAAAATATGGATGATAATAATCCAGAGACCAGTATTTTTGAAGACATTCCCCCAGTCAATGCGTCAGAGGGAGTTTATAGAAGACAGTTCAGCCAGAGCCATCGTGTGACTAGCCAGTTGAAAGTTAGTGAGCGAGACATTGCTATCGCTTGTGAGCATTTTGATACTACTCGTCAGTTGTTGGCTGTTACTGGTTGGGGTTCTTCTATGACAGATGAGTCCAGCGGTGGTTACTTTTCTTTGGCAAAGATTCATGCCTTGCGTGAAGCTGTTCGGATTTTGAAGCAGGATTATTTACGATTGGTAGCCGACCGTGATCACTTGGTTGAGTGGGGAAGTACAGCATATGAGGCACTCTTGGATCGTGAAGAGGAGGTGAGTGAGCTTTCCCAAGAGCTCATAGTGACTACTGAGGCATTAGAGGACACACGATGGGATCTACAAAAGTCACAGTTTCAGTTGAAGGAGGTGACCGTGGAGTTGGAGCATTTGCGGTCAAAACCAGCCCCAGATCCAGTTCATTTGTCTATTGAGGTCGATGACGGTAAGTACACTCCTACAATTGCTTTTGAGGAGCTTATTGTTGAGACTGACACACATGTTCAAGGTTTGGAAGAAGTTGGTCTTAATGAGTTCGGGATACCGGTAGAGTCAAGTTTCCAGATTGATTCTTCTCAGTTAGTTGATAGTGTGGTATAGTGGGGTATGCCACCTACGCAGGAGGATCAGTTGTGGTGTGCAGGGAAGTATATTGATGCTTCCTCGTATAATTTTTACTGCACTGAACCGTTCATGGAATATTTGCTGGATAGTGCATGTGTTCATTTGGACTCGCATAAGGTGACAGAAGGTGTTCTCGTCCGAGATACTAGTGTTATTCGCGGATTGGTCGAGAAGATTATAGGGGTCCTTTCTACTATGCTACCTCACAGGGCTCTCGAGGAGGGATTTGTTGAGCAGAATGCTCGGGATCCTATCCAGCCTACAGTCACTCGGAGTCAGAAAATGGAGCCATATGTTGATTACCAGTTCAGCGATGGAGAGCCAGTAGCAGAATTTGGAGGATCTTACCGGCATTATACGGTAGGGTACGTTCATCATTTTTCTTTTGATACAGAGATAGAAGATTTTATTTCACGCAAATGTAGATTGGCTCCAGTTTCTTACCATCCATTAGGGGATAGATTGGCACCATCTTTTGAAAATAAAACTGGTAGTAGCAAGTTACTCGGCCTGCAGCATCGATACACCCGGAGCAGTTTTTCAAAGATTGAATTTGATGGCAGTAATTCAGGTACCTATAGCTGTTGTCATATCTACAGAGTAGTTGGGTGCAGGTGTCTTTTTGACAAGGGCTTGAGTTTCGATAGAGTTGATGTTTCAGTTGGCTTGAGTTCCGCAGAATGGCTTCTTCTACTGACATCTACAGTTGGTTTACAGATAATTTCATTAGAGTTGTCAGTTTTTTGGATGTTGAGTACAGTTTCTCAGATACTGGTATTGATGATTTCTCCACAGGAGTATGATGCGGATTGGGATGATACACAGATTTACATTTGGGATCCAGGCAGACTGATTGGGTCATGGTTCAGCCATTGCTTGGGGACAAGCAATTTCAGGAAGGGCGGACTGTCATGTCCCCAAATTTCTGGTGACAGTTCGATTTAATTAATTTAATTAATGGTTGTCCAAGGACGACTAATTAGTTATTTTAATTAAATAAATAAATATTAAAAGATGACCTTGTATTTAATAAAGTGACTTTAGTATTTAATAAAGTTACTTGGAGTATTTAATAAAGTCACTTGAGGGATAAGATCAAAAAGGGTTCTAGAAATCTCTGGAGAGGATGGAGAAAAGAATAAATAGGCACCCCGGGGCTCCATTCGAATCAGGCAGTTGATTATCTCTCTTTGTGTTCCAGATTGTGATTCAATCACGGGTGCATTGTGGAACCTAGGGTTTCTACAATTGTCACAGTTGGCCATTGAGAACGATAACTCTCAATTGGTTCACAATTTTGAGGGTGTGAAATATCATCCAAATTATTGCAGATTGGAGGTGACGCTGCAGTCATTTCATCAGGGACAAATCTGTGGCCTAAGGCCAAATCTTGCGATTCATTGATCATTGGAGGTTTAGTTAGGAAAGGATTAACTAATTGCAGTATTAGAGGTGAATGGTTGTTTGCTGTTAAATCAGCGGAAGCTTTGAGTGCAGCTGTGTAGTTACGGAACTATCGGAAGCTTATGGGGGTAGTCCGTAGCAATCGGCCGTGAGCGTCCAGATTTCAGGAAATAACGACTTTGTAAGCTTCAAATATCCGGCCGTACATCTAGGTCGTCAGGATCAGCAGTAAAAACTCATGATTACTATGAATTCGGCTTGATTGTGAATCTCTTTTCAGAACGAAAGTCCCTAAGTTCAGATCCGCACTTAGTTTTAACCAGCAGAAGGGTTTTTGAGAAGACGCATCTCTGTGTTAGACCGATTCCGAGTTCCGTGCAAAGGAAGTTGAGAGTTTTTCAAAACTCTATAGTATCCGTTCTAAATTAGCTCATTTCTCTAATCACACATCACATCTTGGCGTCTACCATCGTGGGCAGAAGGAAACGGAGGAGATTGGGTGGGCTCCAGCGACGACGGGGACAAGATTCTATCCGTTCTCAATCATGTATTTGGAAATCGCAGGTTTGTATGGGAAACGAGCTCCAATCTATCACTCGGAGATTGCTGCAATGGTCAATCCATTATTAAAGACGCATTAGTTTGGGCACGAAGGGACACGGGTTGAAATATTTGTGGGATTTGTCCCTGACTCCAGGCAGAGGTCGCGATTCATAGAATCTCGGGGGACAGACGTTATCCAATAGCAAGCCAAAGGTGGAAAGAATTAATAAAGGTGCCATTTTTATCACACGGGCAGGTAAGCCAACAACTGGATTCACATTTAGAAGGGCAGCATTATCAGATTTATATGCAAGTTTGGTGGACTGGCGACATCCTCCCCGCCTTAAGTGAACAAATCTGCGCCTCATCGAGCCAGGCGTCTTCCTCAGCATTTCCATCATTAATCATCGCAGGAAATAAATGCTGCAAGTATATCCTCTAGCAGATAATAATATTTTTGGAAGCCATTGGTATTGCGCAGATTTGAAACGGACCTACAAGACAATTTGCAGATGATCAAATAAGGCAAGCAGAAGATATCGTACAAGTGGTAGCAAGGAGTTTACCAGGTGTTACTCTATTGATAAGAGCTGAATATAATATATAGTCAGTGTTATTAGTTTGGCTCCCCATAAGATTTCTCTGAACGTGTTTGTTATCACTGCATTTGTAATAACCATTAATTTGATGAATGGTTGGAAACATTGCATTTGTTATCATTATTCACCAAGTGTTTGACGCAGAGCCTGTTTGCTAACTGTTTGACAAAATGCCTAATCATTGAAGTTTTAGTATTTTGGTGTTTAAGAGGCAAATATCCTGTCGGGGATATTTCAAAAATTTACTAAAAATCTCTTAGTTAATTATCGATTGACAAACTAACCGACAAAGAAAATCACTTTAAAACCATTGACTAAAATTAAAGCTGAATATATATATCTAAAATTTATTAACTTAAAACATTTCTACTAACTTAACATAAAAATTAACTCTCTAATTTTACTAAATTTAAAATTCATTTACTAACAACTAACCAAATCTAATGCCCACTAACTAATAAGAAACTTATAACATTTCATAATTTTAACATAAGTCTAAACTTATTTAAATTTAAACTAACTAACTAAATCATACTAATAACTAAAACCACTAATATATATAAAATTTTAAAACAAAAACTAATCTAAAACTAAATTAAATTATAAATTAACATATTACTTAATTAAACTAACCCATCCCCAAACCTAAACATGACTCACTATCACATCCAATTAATACTATCCCAAACCTAATACTCTATACCTATACTAGGCCTACATTCACCTTTCCAATTCCTTAAGGTGGCGTCCAACTATAATGCAAATATCCTTTGATATGTTTGTAGCGCTTCCCAAGTGCTTTCCAAACTGCACACTCTGCTCGAGGTGATATGGTGTGCTGACCTAGGGTGGAGTGATCTGGGCGGCCCAAGAGGAAGGTTAAAAAGAATAAGTTTGAACTTAAATGCATTCCCAACAAAAGCAGCGTGACTCAGCGCTTTTCAAAGAACGCTTGACCCAAGGTTGAGATGAGGGGACAAGGTGACATCACCCTCATAACCACTTGCAAACTAAGATAAAATTTAATAACAAAAGTCTTTTCAAATCATCTAGCAGGGCTACGTCCAACAAGGAAAGGAAGAAAAGCATTTAAGGCAAAAGTAATATAGGTAAGGTTTAGGATATTAGCTATATGATGTTATAAATTTTTTTTTTTTTGAATTTTCTTTGTAAATTTAACAAGCATAACAATGTTTTCTCCTATTTTGTTTTATTACAAAATTTATATGAAAAGGATAATTAATGGAATATTCTCTGTTGTTCAAATCCATATAATTCCTTCTCCCATACAAAAAGCAGAGAGTTTTACTCTCTTGCAACACACTTTTCTTTTGATGAAATTTTTTTTCTAAGTATAGAAATTACAAGGCAAGTATATATATATATATATTGGTCTAAAATTTTCTAAGTATAACATTTTCAGTTGATTGATATCCAAAGGGGAATTAAATTTTTCTTTTCAAAGCAAATCTATAAGGACTTATTACAACTTAATATACCAAGAGTATGGATTATCCATTTTAAATCAATAATGCAAGAATTGTTTGATTCAAATAATCATGCAACCTGAATCTACATCCATGATCATAATTTTCATTTTCAACATAAGGGAAAACTTAAAATTTTACTAAATTGAACATCATCAATTTCATCCTATTTTGAGATTCATCCATCTAAATTTAAATCATGAATAAATCACATGATAACCAATTATACTCAAAACACTAATTTTATTGGCAAACCTGATTCAAAGGCTCAGTCGAAAAAGAACCAGGAAGAAAACCCGGCTTCATTTCTATTTACAACAAAGTTTAAAATACAATTTACAATAGGATATCAATCCCAAATTTCAACAATTTAATTGAATTTTCTTCATGACCCTCATCAAGGGATTTATAATATTTTCTGCAACACATTTCTAAAAACATGGAGGGAACAAAATCTGATCAGGTGACCAAAAACATGACCAAGAACAATTCAAACATGCATATTCATACAAGGTTTTCACAATGAGATCCACAATGAATCAACACTAGGGAAAGGTGGATTCTTCCAACAGGAGAAGTCAAGCACAACACCAAATCAAATGCCCAATCGGGGCTATTAACCAAGAACTTTCGTTCTTCCATTTAACCATGCCATACTCATACGAGGTTTGTGCTGACAGGTAGGGGCCCATAACACCCTACCCTCTCTCCCTCTTTTCATCCTGAGAAGAGACTCTACACTAGTTGGAGTCCAACTAAACAGACCTTTCCCAAAATTGGTCACTTCTGCCCTCTCCAAGGGTGAGTAATACCAAAACACCCATGCAAGAAAAGTCTCAAAATTGCAAACATAAACATGAAAGGAAATCATCCAAAATAACATGGTTTTCAAATCTTCCCAACATACCCACAATCACACAAACATTCACTTGACAACAAGGTAGCATAAGCATGAAACAAACATGAAAATTTGTACAAGAGAGATGAGAAATTCCTACTTCAAAAAGAGGTAATGGCAATGAACAAGTTTGAGTAGAGTTTCCACTTCCTTCCTTCAATCTTCAAAAACTCCTCTCTAAATGTAGAGATTGGGTAACAACCTCCACAAGTCCAAGAAGGGACTCTAAATAAGCCTCAAACTCAACCACCAAAAGGAGCAATAACTACTTCCACCCACTAGCAATTCTAGAAACTCCTAACTCAACCCACACTATGGTTAAACACTAAGTGGAGGTGAGGTGAGGTGACTCAAGATAACCACTTGCAATTTTCGTACAAAGGAAAAATGAGACTTTTTGAGTGGCCTCAAAAGTCAATAAAAGGGGCTTACGAGTTGGAAAAGACCCCTAACCATACCCATACCCTTTGGGTATAATTATTTCATGTTTTAAGTCTTAGGAAAAAGATTTAGAGCCAAACAAAATCTAGGAATAAAATAGGACCATCTAACTACTCTAACATTGCAGATTAAGCACTAATCCGGATTAGGGACGACTAAACTCAATTAAGAACCAAATAGTAAACTGACACTAACTTAAACCAACTTGGTCCAAAGGTTGAACAACTAACCCTAATCAGCACACTGAAGAACATAAACAATTTACGAGTGTCAAGCGACACTAAAAGAACATAGTTATGAACACTAACATTCACCGAACACTGAAAGATACATACATACATCTCACAATACAATACGTGAATTATGAACAACAAGGTTTCCAAAATTAGCACAAAGAGATCAATTATGTTCCTCCGTAGGGTTTCTCAGCTAAATATCTGCACACTCATTGCACACATCAGTAGTCCCGCAAAAATCACATGTACATATATGTATACATATCAGAAATTCGCATAAATTGAAACATACATCAATAAGGGTTTCTTCATCTTGCTTGATTCTTAATCATTTAAAATCTCTTAAATCAAAGTCTCCATCCTACATTTACTGATTTGATCAACATACATATACATGAAACATTAAATAACAATCATCAAATATATCTGAAAGTAACATCACACAACATGAAATAATAAAATATGTTCTAAGCATCAGATAATGTCTCGACATCTCGAGTCATGAATAGCAAAATAATAGTAATGTATCACTGTGCTACGATGGGTTGGGGCGAGGCCTCACAAAATAGAAGGTAAAACTAGGGTAGGAATGACACCCACAATGCTTCACAACTATAGTAATAAAGTTGGCATGTTAAGGCTTACAATTGATCACTTTTGGTGATCTACTCGATTAAGAGTAAGAAGGACTATTAGGTACACCTCGTGAAAGGATTTATAAAATACAATTAAGTATGTACTTTGTTACGAGTTTGTCCAAAGGACTATTAGGTCCACCCTATTAAAGGATTTGGTACTGATACACCTATTTGGATGAATCAATAGATTGATTTTTTCTATGCAACTTTGTTTGCTGATGAAGATATGTTAAAGTAAATTGATCACCTAACTATGATAAATGACTCTATGTCTTTCCTTTTTGCTTCTTGTACCCCTCTAATTACTCTTCTCTTTCATATTTTTTTCTATGCTATATTCTTCAATTCATAGTTCTTCATTTAGATAATCAACTTAACTTATATTTATATCCATCCAAATAATTGCATTAACAAGTTGGCTACAACTTCAATAGTTTTAAAAAATTTACCAAGTTGGCTCAATGTTGAGACTTGAGTCCAATAGCTTACTCGGGTGATATTACAAACAATCGAGCAACATTGTCAATTCTACTGACTCTAGCACTCAGTTGATACTAGATGCTCAGATTATATTGTTCACTTGGAAAACTTAGCTAACTTGGTTCACACTACTCTTCCTTCTCAGTTATCATTCTAAAATGAGAATGCTAGGTTGAGTTGATTTATGTTGGAGCTTAATAGATTTTGTCAATTTGGTTGATACTATAGCTTGGTAGATACTGTCAACTCAGTTGACAATACAACTTGTTGCTTTCTTGGTTAACATTGTTAACTTGGTTCATACATGATCTTGGTTACAACTTCTATTTGGTAGCTCAGTCACTACTGACTTCTCATAATGACTAAGTGTTTTGGCACTAATTGAAAATATGTCTTACCATAGGTTCTACAATCTTCCCCTTTTGCATTAGTGATAAAAACACTTATCATGTACAAAATTTGAAGTCAAAATTCTTTAGTCAAACTTCCTCTTTGAGTTTGCTCATTTATGTAGCTTGATTTGAACTAAAAAATTTACAACTCAATTTGAACTAAAAACTTTGTTTTTTGTTTTTCAAAATTATTTTCATTTATCTTTTTTTTACATATATACTTCATATATACTTCCCCCTTTTATATATATTTTCCCCCTTGTTTTGTTTACAAATGCTAAAAGTTTACAAGGTTGTACTGAAATAAGAGAAGAAATCATGATGTACCTTCAAAATAAAAGACATATTCTTATCCCAAATATCTTGTAGCACCTTTAATATGTGTAGATCAATTTGAAGCTCTATTGATAACTCCAACATGTGTTCTACCACTGAAAGGTTTGTGTCCTTAACTAGTGTCTTTGCATGATCCATTCTCTTCTATATAATATCCATATGGGAAAGCATCATACTTTGAATGTCTACCAAGGTTTCCCTTATTCTAGCCTCTTTTCTTAATAGTTATGCTTGAAGATCTATCAAAAGTCTAATTTTTGCAAAATGAATTGAAATAAAACTTGGGCTGAGTGCCAATTGACTGGCACTAGCCTTCAAGTCCATATCAATCTTGGCTAGTTTGTCCTTGATTTCCTTGGTAAAAATTATTGTATCACATCAACTTTACAAATAAAGATAGAAAATTATTCACAACATTTTCTAAAGTATAAATTAAAGTAGACCACTCTAATTGATCAATACCTATTTTCTTTTCTACATTTTCTAGCATTTTATTTTTAAACTTACATTTTAGCCTTCTCAAGAAGTTTGTCCTATCCATATATATCTTCATTGAACTTATCTACAATTTTAACTAAATTTTCAATGATAGTAGATTTTTCATTTACCTTAATAGAGATAATCCACATATATTTCTTTGATATCCTCAAGGACATTTCTTTTGTCCCTTTCTTCCCTTAGCATCTGCTACTTGGCTCTTTTCTTCCATAGTTCTCCTAGTATATTCATTTTCTCAATAGACAGATTAGATTGGTCCTAATTTGGAATCACAATCTCTTCATCAAGATCAAGATCATCAACAATATTTCCCTTACCTTTTTCCTTAGCCCCTTATGAAGGTATGATTTATTTTCCTTTTTCAATTGAATCCTTCCTTGGTTGTTGCTTGGTTGATACCCTAGGAGCCTAATTCTTGGTTACCACTGGAAAGGAACTTGGTGAAGATGTAATAATCTTCACTTCATTGCTCAATTGAACTGGGTTCAACTCGGTAGATTGTAGCTCAATTGCTAAATTAGGAGGCATTGATGGGAGAGATGTTATTACTTCTATTGCAATCTTCTTAGGATCAGACTCTTCAATAGTCTGAACCTTTGGTAGAACTCCCTCTTTTTTAATATCAAAAATTATTTTCCACATATTGGATGTGTACTGTACAAAATCCTCTATTTTATTTGACAAATTTTGAAAAGATTTAAATCTAGGAATCTATCCACTTTCATGCTTAGACATTGCCTCCTTTATTTCCTTTTTAGAGAGATTTGGCTTATTTTCCTTAAATTCTTCTATCTAATGTCCTTCTTTATTTGTACTAAATTTTCCCTATGGTGAGAAATAGCTTTTAAGAGGGCTTCATGGGAATTCCCTTTGATTTTAGAGGGGTCATACTTCCATCTAGCCATTTTCTTGATTAATGCTTCTTCAATCTGATTCTACTCCTCTTTACTTCTAGAATCATATTTAAAGAATTTGAATCCTGTCATCCCACTTCCTTTCCTTTTTTTTTCAATTTTTTATCAAAGGTAGGTGGTGGCTTATTTAGAGAGATTATTTGAGTGTTGTCTTCACCTTCATCATCATCCTCATTGTCAAGCCTTAATTTTCTTCTTGGTTTCCTAGGTTTGGCGGCAGTGATCATAGGGGTAGAGGATCTTGTTGATTTCTTTGATGGTGTCTTTACCTTATTCTTTGGAGGTTCCTTTGCCTCTTCTTCTTCTTGATCACCTTCCTCTTCTTCTTCCTCTTCTACATCAAAACCTTTTCTTTTAGTAAGAATGAGAGGGGAATCTAAATTGGCAAGCTTCTTCTTAAGGTTTTCTAACCTTTTCACTCCTATTTTCAATATTTGAGAAATCTAAGTCTCAAATGAGATTTTGATCTTTTCTTCTTCATATATTCCAAAATATGTGGATTTAGGATATACATGATCATTGATAAGAGCCTCAATGATATCTCTGGTTTCATCAATGTTCACCTCATATGCCAGAGGTTTCACCCATGAAATCCTAGGACTGACTACCTGAATATGCACTTTATCATAGTCAACTAGGAAGCATGTGTCTTGCTCATAATCATCAACCAGTTGTTTGAGGATCCTAAACCTACTCTACATTCTCTCTTTGAAATTCTCAAAATATGCATCCATGATGCCTTCAAAATTGTCACCCATTACATCTATGAACTCATTGATCTGGTATAGCACTGGGATGTCCTTCCATAAAATAGTTCCTTTTGATGGGAAAAAATTTTGCATATAAAATAACAAAAAAACCAAGAGTGAACCAAATTTACATGAATTATTCTTGGAGACTCAAATTGTCTCCATTTTCTTACTCAATTAGATTTGATAAAGCTTGATGAGGTCAAATGATAGGTTCTTCTTTACAACTTTATATTCTAGGTCAACTAATTCACAAGGCACATTATTTAGTCATCTTGAACTATAAATCTTATCAGCTATAACATGAATTTCAAACTTGATTTCCATGTCAGTCACATTATTCAACTTCATTCCTCTGTCATCTCATTCAACTAGGTTTAGCTTAGTTAGTTCTACACATCCTAGGGTTTTGGTTCCCTTGGACTTCTCTAACATAGGGTAACCAATGATTTGATGGATCATCTTCTTGGTGATTGGGAATGGTTTCTCAAGCCAAAAGTTAATGTCATGAACTAGGCTCAATACAAATCTAATCCACTATATTTGAAAGTTCATTGGCATATGAATGATGTGGATTAAACCCTTAACTTCTAAATGCTTGTGTTATAGTTTCAACACTTCATTCTCATAGAATGCACTATATGCCTGATCTAGCTTGAAAATACCCAATTCTTGAATTGAACAATGATAAAAAACAACCTACATCATGAATAAGAAATACCTTGGGAGGAATGGTTGAGTATTCTCCTTGTGGATCCTTCTCTTCAACAATCATGGGATATAGCTTGAACTTGGGTGGAATGAACTCTATGCTTTTGACCAACATTTTAGATCTCTTTTTAACCTTTGTTCTTGAAGAGGCTTTAATGTCACTTGGTTGATGAAGAACTATAGATGACAACTTTTCCTACAACTTTTCTTCAACACAAATTCACTTTGAATTGTTTGGGGGCTCAAAGAATTTTATACTTGATTAGATCTCTAAATTTGCAATGAAGAAATGAATCTTTGATTTCTCCTTTTTATCAAATTTTCAATTTTAGGGCCTCATTAATGATTTGGACTTAGGTAGGTGAAGGAGGATTGATTAAGTCTTCAAGCCTTAATTGCATCATGAAGCTAGGTTAAGACTCGCTTACCACACTCAGTGGAGTCAATGACTTAATTAAGTTTGAGCTTGCTCAGTTAAACCTGAAGAGTGATTCAGTTAGAACTTATAGCTTGGTTATAACTAAGACTTGAAATGATTCTTCTATCTGTCCTCATGCATCCATTATGCTGATTTGGAATTTCTTATTTGCATTACTAGAATTTATTTATAATATGATTTTGTTCACAGCTCTAGTGCTCTCCTTGTATGCTTGTACAGAGATGATTAAATCACCCAACTCATTACCTTGGGTGTCAATAACTTCATTGTTTTGACTTGAGTTCTCTAAATATTTCCTCACCCATTGTTGCTTCATTTGTGTCCTGATCTTATTAGCTTTTGATTTCCTTTCATCTTCAACTATAGCTTGATTCATACAGTTCTTTGCTAGATGACCAAGTTCTTTGCATACATATCATCTTTTGGTAGGATTCCTCTTTTTGAAGTGAGTCGTCATATAGTTAGCTCCAATGTGTCCATACTCACCACATAGATAACATCTACACCATGTGTTTTAGTCCCAACCAAATATTTATTTAGCAAGTTGTTCAGTAGGATTCCATTTCTTGGTTTTGCACTCTAAAGATTAATGACCTTGTTTGTTACATGTGAAGCATTTTCCTTCAAACTTAGTTTTCTTTGTGCATTCACTTGTTGTATGTCTATGCTATTTATAACTATAACATTTACCATTAAACTTTGACTTTCCATTGTTCCAACATTTTTTTGATGCATGCCCTAAATTTCCACAATGATTACTTGTAATTCTTTTGTTTCTTTGAGCTCCTTACTATGATGATTCTCCTTGTTCATTATAGCCCAATCTTGCTTACCCTTTGTGTCTATTTTGAGATAGCTCAGCTAACTAATCCATGTTTTCTTTTGATCTCATCATTCTTTCATTGGTTTCATTTTCTATTCTAAGATCATTTATGAGTCTTTCATTTTCTGTCCTTAGATTGATGACTTCTTGATTTATACTATGCAGTTAATTTATCATATCTTCCTAATGTAGTGAAAGTTGGTGGATTTCATTATCTATTTCTTCTAGTCTAATATTTAATAATATTTTGTCTTGTTCTATCATGTCTTTATCATTTTCATTTATTTTCTTCTTTTCCATGATTTCACATATCTTGATTGGATGAATCTCATGTTATCTTTTCAATTTTCTAACTTCTTACAGATTGAGGTTCCTTCTAAGTAGATCTTCTATAGTTTTATATGCCTCATCTAAAATTCTTTTCTACAAATATCTTCAATTCTTTCTTTTGTGTATAGATTTTCATTCATCTATACTACCAATTCATTTCTTCTTTTCAGGGATTGAGAGATTTGATTCTTTATTTTCTTGATTTACTCCATATCCACATGTAGGTCCAACTTTTCATTTTCAATGGCTTTCTGTAGCTTGTATATTTCCATTGTCTCTGATATTTTCTTTCAAGTAGCTAAACTTCTGATAAGAGAACCTTTCTCTGATACCAATTCTTGAAAATTTAATGCAAGCTAGGTGATTGAGAGGGGGGTGAATTAGGAATCACTTATAAATTCTTTCTCATAATCCATTTTATTATAATATCTAATCTACTTTCATGCATGGAACAAAAATTAATAAAGTAACAACACCATAACACTTTGGCACAAGATTGGTAACCCAGAAACCCTCCAAGTAGAAGGTAAATTTTGGGTGGGAATGATACCCACAATGCTTCACTACTACAATAATAAAGTTGGCCTATTAAGACTTACAATTGATCAATTTTTTTGATCTACTCGATTAAGAGTAAGAAGGACTTTAGGTCCACCTTATGAAAGGATCTATACAATACAATTAAGTATGTACTTTGTTAGAAGTTTCTACAAAGGAATATTAGGTCCACCCTATTAAAGGATTTGGGAGTAATGCACCTATTTGGATGAATCTAGGGATTGATCTCTTATATCCAACTTTGTCTCTTGATGAAGATCCTTTGAAGTAAACTGGTCACTTGATTGTGATAAATGAGTCTCTACGTTTCCTTTATGTTTCTTGTACCCTTCTAATTACTCTTCTCTTTCATACTCGCTTCTATGCAATATTCTTCAATTCATAGATCATCATTTAGATAATCAAAGTAACTTATATTTATATCCATCCAAATAATTGCATTAAAAAGTTGGGTACAACTTCAATAGTTCCTAAAAAAGTACCAAGTCGGCTCAATGTTGAGACTCAAGTCCAATAGCTTACTCAAGTAATACTTTAGACACTTGGGTAACATTGTCAATTCTATTGACTCTAGTACCTGGTTGATACTTGATACTTGGTTTATATTGATCACTCAGTAAAACTAGCTAACTTGGTTCACACTTCTCTTCATTCTTAGTTATCATTGTGAAACATGAATGCTAAGTTGACTTGGTTTACGTTGGAGCTCGGTAGATGATGTCAACTTGGTTGACACTACAGCTTGGAAGATATTGTCAACTTGGTTGACACTACAACTTTTTTCTTACTTGGTTGACATTGTTAACTTGGTTATTACATGAGTTTGGTTACTACTTACATCTAGTATCTTGATCACTACTAACTTCTCATAATGACTAAGTCTTTTGGCACTAATTAACAATATGTCTTGCCATAGAATTTACATGAACAATATGAGAGCACCTAATATGAGATCACAAAATATGGACTTTAGAAAGAATGTGAAAAAAAATGTAAGAAGAAATGAGAATGTAAAAGGAGAGAAAGTTTAAAGTCTTGAAAAAACATTTCTTAGAGAAAGAACACATGCAAGAAGTCAAATATGGCTACAAATGACAATAACGCATCTGAGAAAAATTTGAAATCTTTTGTATTAGCTAAAAAAACCTTATCAACTTAATTAATCATTTTTAAGAGGGAAACATGGGATAATATGCTATAAATTCATCAGACCCCTTAAATATAACAAATGTTTTTACACACTTGGGAGAATTATAGAAACATTATTATAAGGCTATGTTTAAGAATGCATAAAGAACTAAGATCATATGTGAGCATGGGAAAGAAATTTTAACTTATTGGATATAATATCATAATGCAAATGACATTTTGTAAGGATTTAAGTGATGAGATTACTTAATTTTTGCACCATTTGACCACTTGGAGCTAAAAGAAACTTGTAAGGGCAATTTGGAAGAAAATTCAAGCAATTTTTTGTCAATGCCTAATTCCTTAATATTAAGGTATTTAAACTTTTCATTAAGGTTAACTTCTGAAGTCATTTGAGGTTACGAATATATCCTTCACTATTTCATGATATTATGGAGAAACCTAGGTATAAATTCAAAAGAAACTCATTTAGAAGATGACCTTGCTGGTGCTTTTTCATAGATTTTAGATAGAGTATTAGTAATGGAAGATGTTAAGAAATAAATACACTATAAATTTGAAACTATAGGAAATTATAATATCATGAGTAAGTTTGAAAAAGCATATAAATAAAATCTATCTTTTAAGGAAGATTTTGGGCATCTAGGGCAACTCAATTTTGTGTAGTTCATATTTCATCAGGAGCTTGAAAATGAAGAGTGGACAAGGATTTTTTTGAATCATATACGTGACATTGAATTATGGGTTGGAGATCAACGTATTAAAATTTCAAGTGACCTAATTCATGAAGTGACATGGCTTAGAAACAAAGGAATAAACAAATCAATGAGAAGAATGTAAAGAAAATTGAACAGCTAAACATTGAAACTTAGCAGAATATAAGAGGAATTATGCTAAGCAAGATCAAACAAGATTATGTGATATTTATCAATAAGGTCTGGGCTTAAAAAATTAATTATATCTCTAGAGAAGACAAAACATCAATGGGTTTCATCAACATAGCCTACAAGATGTGTGTTGAGAGAAAAGAGGTTAATCTTTGTGAAATCTAAAGACAACAACTAGTTGACAATTTGGAGAGGATTAAGAAGAAAAATATGCTACTTTTAGATTTGAGTCGCTAATTACTTATCTTTTCTTTCATGTTTTGAAAATATTTCCTAATATGCCTCAATCTAAATGGAAATATGATAAGTGCACAATGGAACTAATGAGCCATTATTATAGAAAAATATCTTAGGATTACATGATTAGAAACATAAGAACATTGATGAGAACATTTCAGTCAAAAGAAGAAAAGAATTAGGATACCTAAGATTATGGTAGAAAATTACAAATAAGACATAATTTTCATGATGGAAATAGAAAAGATATGTGTGGAGTGTTGATCTTAGATTGGTTTTGACAAGTGAGTATCAAAACACTTAAGTTAATTACTTAGTTCATGCCGAACAAGTAGTATATGTCAAGCACATGTATATATTATAGTGCATGCCAAGACAATAGCAAATGTCAATCCATTTACATGCCGAGCCACTCGAGTGTCGAGAAAATAGTTTATGTTGAGTAACATAGGAGCTGAGTAAACAGTGGATGTCGAGTGTTATAGATGTCGAGTCACAGCATAGAAAAGAGTATATGTCAAGCATCAAAGACTTCAGATGTTGAGTGACACAATTTTGACATTTTTATTTGTTAAGGAACAAACAACTATTTAAACCATTTTTGAGCTGACTTAAAGATGAATTACGATATTTTTGGAGATAAGGAGGAATCTTAAGTTGGATTGCCAATCCAATTACATGCAACCAATCATAAAAAGGGAGGGTTTAAGTTGAAAAATGGATGAATCATAGTCATGGATTCATACCTAACCCTAAGTCACCAATGTCTTTTTAAGGAGGAAAAACTCTAAACTATCTATGATATGAAGAGCACATGCAAGGTGTATGAAAAAGAGAAGATTGTAGTTTGCATGAGAAAAATAGAGCATTCATAGTGACTCGGGAGTTATGAAATAAGACTACATTATAGAATCAGTTAGAGCAGAATAGAGGAAAGGAAAAGGATACAACAAAGAAAAATTTGATCAAGGAGGATCAAGAATACATCAGTTTAGAGGTGATCTATTATCAGGAAAGGAAGTGCTAATTGCAGGATCAGTGCTAAGACATTATAATAGGTGATTTCAATCAAAATCTCTTAATAGAGTAGTCCTAGTAGGTTGCATTGATATCCTCTTATAGGGTGCTTACTTAGTTTTGAGTTAAAGTCCTTTAATCAAGCACACTTTTAACAAAGTGTTAAAATCCTCTAACATGGTAAGACTTAATAGTATTTGTAAACATTTAACAAGGCAGACATTTCATAGGGTAGATCATGTTTCACAGTCAAAACATTGTAACCTTTATTGGATACACTTTATTACTATAGTAGTGAAGATTTGTGGGTGTCATCCCTACCCTAATTTTACATTCTCATTGGAGGGTTTCTAGGTAATCATATCTGGTGTTAAATGTGTGACTGTTAACTTGCTTACATGCTTTAGATATACATGTTTTCAATGGTATCTCAGTATACTTGCTAAATGTATGAGATAGATGTGTGGTGAAAGTTTTATGGATCCTAGTGTAAACTACCAATTCACCACCCCCCCCCCCCCCACAAAAGAAGTTTACCTTTCCTATTGTAATTTCAATAATTGGTATCATAGCCTTGTCCCCTCAAAGAGAATCTTTGTATCTTTGAGGAAAGATCTTGAAATGGAAGTCTACAAGTTGGGAAAGATTATTGAGAATCAGGGAATTGAAATATAACTTATTCTACATCAACTAGATGAAGCAAGAGAAGAACTAAAGAAATCTTTGAAGAGAAGGAAAAAAATTGCTATTGTAGAGAATGACACAAAATACAAAGAGATAGACGCTACTAAGCTATTTGCAAATGAAGACTCCAATCAATTTCATGCGTCAATTGAAAATCTAATGGAAAAGAATAGAGTCCAAGCTGAGGAAATTAGAAATCTCAAATTAGAGAAAGAATCACAAGCCATAATATGTGAGGTATCTAACAAAATAAGAAAACTATGGAAGACAAAGCCATTATTGAAGAAGACAAAAGACTTTTAAGCAACAGACTAGAAGAGAATTCAATGGAGCTAACCAAGATTTCCAACATACAATTGGATACTCTATGTCAAATGATGAATGCCAACTATGAATTGAATGTCAAGGACATTGAGATAAAAACATTAAAAATATAGAATGAGCAATTGAAAAATGATTTAAGGGAAAAGGGATCTTTTGAAACTTTCAACAAACCAAATGAAGCCACCAAATACTTTGAGAAATTATTGAGACCTCCTAGATCTAATAATGATACATCTAGACTAGGATACAGAAGTACTAAAGAAGGAGAGTCGTCCAAAAATGTTGAAGAAAGGAACAAAAATGGTAAGAACTCTAAACCTACTTGTCATAATTTTGGTAAGAAAGAAAATACTACTAATGTGGGTAGAAGCAAGACTATAAATCAAAATGTCAAATATAAGAACATGGTTTAGTACCAAAACTGCAATAAACAAGGTCATCAAGCACATGAATGTAGAATGAGGACCATGTAGACACAAAAATTTGAATGATATTGCTATAACTATTAGAAGTATGGACATAGAGCTTTTGACTATAAATCCAAACTCATGTGATCATCAAATGGGCAAGCAAAGGTAAGGAACAATGACAGCTCTTATAATTGGGATTGTAATACAAGATATAGTTGTCATTATTGTCAAGAATATGGACATGTTCCTAAGAATTATATTAGGACACACTTCAAAAATGACTAAAAAAGGTGGTTAAGTGAAACCACATGTTTTAGCTACTTGAAGACTAGTCACATCAGTCAATATTGTCCAAAAAGGTCAAAGGCACCAAGCTGTGAGTTTGATAAAGGAAAAGGAAAGCCAGATGTCGAAAACATTAGAGATGACATGAATAAGACATGGAAGAAAAAATATGGTTTCAACACATCAAAAGGAGAAGAGAACACTTCACCCAATGGGTCAGGTTATTACATCTCATCAAACTAAGCAATCAAGAGGTATGTGGCATTGATATTTAAAGATTATATTATACATCAGTTCCAATGGAATTTAGTACTGAAATGATCATATAAACATGAACAAAGATACAAGATGTTCAAGAAAATTCTTTAAGTTTTTCACGTCTCTTCCAAGTATGAAACACTTCCCATGTGTGTTGAGTAAAGTACTAGAAGATGCCAAGCTAACAGACTAGCTAATTGATGTCAAGCTCACAGTGGTTGCCGATTGATTGAAATGTTAATGGATGTTGAGTAAGCCTAAAATTAATTTATGTCAAACTTACAAATGTGTAAGAACTCATCATTTATTGTAGGGTTTTCAATGGGTATTTGATCAATTTTCAACCCATTTTTCATAATTTTGAAATTGAGAAAGAACAAGGAGAGTAGAGGCAATCAAAAAACTTATCCAAAGTAGTTGTAAAAGATTTGAGCAATGATTCTACATCACTTCCTCAAATCTTATAAAGGTATTTATCAAGAAACAAGCTTTGTGATTTATATTTTTGTAAACCCTAGTTTCACGAAATGACATCTAGTTCAAATACTGTAGAGGGTAATGAGGTTTTAAATGTTCAATTGGTTAGTAATGATGTTAAGCAACCCATTTTCAAGGCTATTCCTGACATCGCTTATGAGAAAGACCCCTTTAGTGCATTATCTATGATACCATCGAATATTTTAATGGTAGAAGATGTTAGAAAATTCTATAACTACAAAATTTGTACCATTAATGATATGGATATCAGTGAAGCATACAATAGACTCTATGATAATGGTGTTTTGAAAGAAGAATTCAAATTTGTCAAGAAGAAAGGGTTAACACAAGCCCTAGATTTTTTTAATGTGTTCAAAACTGAATGGATTAGGATAGTCCTAACTAGAATACATGATAGTTCATTATGGTTGGATAATGGACCCATCAAAATAACCAAGAGGATAATGCCTAGGGTTACTAGTTATCCAACCCTAGATCAGCCTAAGACACTAAGAAGTGATTCAAAGGAAGTCATTGAGAAGAATAATGGAGTTGTATGGAATAAGAGATGCATGTCTATTGATACAATTACTAATCCATTGATAGAGTTTTCTATCAGGGTCATTTCACACAAATTTTACAAATCTAGTAGATTATATAGTGTTTCGTATATAGCAGTAGATGTGGGATATAAAATTCTCAAGAAAGATCATATATATGATCTAGTAGAGCTAAAACTATAGGAACTAGTTGAGAAACTTGGAGCAATCAGAAAGACAAAGAGTGCACAATGTAAATTTGGTTCTATATTTATATGCATATTCTTTAATGTGAAAAACACTTTTCCTACTTTTGGAATAGTTGCATGGAAAATAAATAGATTAGTGGTAGTCAAAATTAGTGAACACATTGAGCAATTAGGAGAGAATTTTGAATTTGTGATGACAAGCTATTTTGAAGACTGCAAACAATCAATGAAGAAGAGAATGAGAATACTAGTATCTCTAGTAGAAAAACATTATGATGATGTCTATTTTCTAGTAGATGCTGACTATACTTTTGTACAAGCTGCTACACCAAGGGTGAGATGGTTGAGACCCTTAGGATATGAAATCAATGTGGATGAATCTTCTATAGCTATAACAACTTTACTGATAGAAGAGGTTGACAAAAATGTAAAGGCATTTAGAAACTATGAGATGGAAAAGTCCAAAATCATGATGGAATTCAAAATTGCTTCTATAATAAAGAAGAAAGATAAATTGGTAAAGAAGTTGAAAGAAAAATTTGGAGAGGGTGTTGAGTAAGAAGAAGATGATGAAGAGGAAGAAGAGGAAGAATATTCTCAAACTCAACCACCACTTGCACTTACACAAGGTATGGGAGAAGACCAGGGAGAAGAGGAGACTGAAGTTACTAAAGGTGACAAGGAAGAAGAAGCCAAGGAAGCACCTACACCCACTAAACAAAAGAAGAGGGAGGCCAAGGTCCAAGCTGTGGCAAGGGCTAAGAAAACTATCAAACCAAGCCAAACCAAGCCTATTGCACCTACTAAAAGAGCTACTACATGTGCAACTGCACAAAAAGCTAAGGAAAAGACCAAACCAATAGAACAAGGAGCTCAAGTGTGGAAAAGGCCAAGAAGGAAATATGTGGCACAAGTAGATTCTGATGAGGAGAAAATAGATTCAAATGATAACAACTAATTCAAAGTGGTGAGTCACAATCCTTTATTAGATCTTGAAAACCTTTGTGAAAATGTTAAGAATAGTGTAGATCTATCAAGATTTTCTTATCTAGATTTTGACAATCTTGGTAAAGTGGAGAAAAATGCCATGATGGAAAAATTCAAGACTATCCCACTAGGGATTGCCAACTCAAAGCCTAAGAGTTTGTCTGATTGAGTTGACTAGAAATGGCACTATTGTCCAAACTTGGAGAGACAAATTAGAGAGACATCTCTTGCACAAGTGATGCCTGAACTAAGTAAGGGTCAAATTTCTAAGGCTATGAATAAATATGCAATTATGTTTTTACCTAAATATAGAGCGTTTAACATTTTGCAAAATAACATTGAGGATGTAGTTAGGAAGACTACTCAGATGTAGAAGCTTACATATGGGTTAACTATAGTAAAGGAATGTGAGGAAGATCCCATAGAGGTAAAGGATGATGATGATGAAGAATATAATTCTAACATTATTGATGGAGGAACTAAAATGCATATAGATGACAAGACAACAGTTGAGCTAAAGTAGCAAGAAGAACAGTGTGCAAGACACACGATTGCCTAGTGTCAACCCCCAGCATGAATCAAATGAGAATACTAAAAAAATAATTGTTAATGATGTTTTTGATGTCATAGCTTATACCATCAATCCCATTTTAGAGGAAGATCTCAAAAAGATACTAGATCAATCCACACTATAGGCAAAACTATGTGATAATCTTGTATTGGTGAGTGTGGAAGAAATACAGAAGACAATGACTGATACAAGAAGGGAAAATATGAATACACAAGAATCACCTACAATGATCCCTCAAGTCACTCATGTATAACCTTTGGATAAGATACCTAAAGCTAAATCAGAGAATTTTGATACACTTGAAAAAGATATAGTGGAAACACAAGTCATTACTTGATAGACTTATCTGCACCCATAGCAGAAGATCAAGGTGCATCACAAGTCATTGTGGAAGTTAAGGGAAAGCCTAAAGAGATATAACTAACACCTATAATGAAGGAGCAAGTAGGTATAAAATCCCTAGTAACCTTACTAGAATCTGGCACTCCTTCCACTCAAACTCTTTAGAAGCTGAGAAAAGATGCAACTCCATTGCAAATATTAGTGCCAACCCTAAGTACATCAAAGGAAAAGTATAATTATGATATAATGACTATAGAAAAAATGAGCATACTCCAACAATCCCTAAAAGGGAAGAAGCATCAAGAAATTCTTAGAAGGGAGCATAGGCAAAAGCAAGCATTGCAGGATATTAAAGACATCTTTTTAGATGCATTCAGTCTACCAACTCTAGATGAGACCAAGCCACTTGTCGAACAACTAAAAAACATGGTGGAAAAGTTAAGTGATGCCAACCTAGACACAAATGAAAAATTATTAGAATGGTTAGAAAAGAAATTTTAGAGAAAATTGAATGAAAAGATATTAGGTGACATAGCACTAACACAAGTTGCATTGGCAACTAATGTTGAGGATGTGAAGAAGGTACTTGAGTGTTGACATAATAGTCAAGTTTTTTATTAGTGACATACACTTATTTAGATTGTAAGTATCTACTGAGATTATTGTACAATTAATAGTGTTAAACAAGCATTTTAGTTGTCACTAAGTTCTACAGTTACTACCGAGTCCTTTGGAAAAAATTTAGTTTATGTTGAGCAGTTATGACTATTGTGAAGATCAACAGTGCAAACCAAGCATCTTAGTATATGCCAAGTTTATCAATGCAAACTAAGTTGCGCAATACTTACCAAGTTCATAGTTGATATAATGTGAGAGCTACTTAGTGTTAACCAAGTGATTCATTTTATACTGAGCTTGTAATATAAGCATTGACTGAGTGAGCTACTATGAATCAAGTGATTCAGTTTATATGTCAAGTTTCATAGTATTCACTAAGTCACTAGTGTAGACGAAGTTTCAAGACTACTTGGAAGTGATCGGTATGGACTAAGCTTCTACATCTACCAATTGCATGATGATGCCAAGCATTGATAGTCGATGTTGAGTATTAAAACCTCACCAAGTCAATCTTCAAAACCCAAGTTTCTACACTTGAGCCAACTTTGTAATATTTGTGTAAACTGGTATTGTGGCTGACTTTGCAATTATGTAATTGGATTGATATATATGTAATGGATTGTATCATATCCAAGACATCATCGAATGAATGCAATGTAATTGAATATAATTAGAGAAGAGAAAAAAGGAGCAAATTAAAAAGGCTATAGTAGTATAAGGAGCAACAAAGATAAATCTATCACAGCAAAGTGATTTATACACACAAAGAAATCTCATTTAGCAAACCAAATTGTAGATCAAAGATTAGCTACTACTTCATCCCAATAGGTGAATCAATCAAATCCTTTAACAAGGTAGACCTAACAATCTTATGTAAATCTCTTTACCAAATGCATACTTTATTGTATGTTTGTAAATCCTTTAACAAGGTGGACCTAGCAATCCTTATTGCTCCTAATAGGGTAGATCATTAGAAGTGATCAATGTAAACCTTAATAGGCCAACTTTATACTATAGTACTAAAGCTTGTGGGTATCATCGCCACCCTAGTTTTAATTTCTATTTGGAAGGTCTCTAGGTCACCAAATCTATGTGTTAAAGTATTACGTATGCTTTCATGTTTTCAATTTCTCATGCATGCAGTTAGATCAAAATTCTCATAATGGATTAATTTCTAATTGAATAAATTTTTAGAAGTTGCTAATTTACCCCTCCCCTCTCAGTAACTTATTCTTTCATAATATTTCCAACAATTGGTATCAAATCTTTTTTGGTTCTCAAAAAAATAAGTTTAATAGCTTGAGCAAAGATCAAAGGCCATGGAGATATCCAGACTTGACAAGGCTATTGACAATGAAAAACTAGATTTGGAAATGGATATTTCCCAACTCAAGAAAGAAAAGAAGAAACTCTCTCAATCCTTGAAAAGAAGAAAAGATCTTGTAATTCAAATGAATTATCATCTCTATATTGAAGAAAGAATTGAAGATCTTCATTCAGCAAGCAACCCAGATGAAGCAAATAAAGCAATCAAAGAACTCTTAGAAAAGAATGGTTCACTTCAAGAAGAAGTGAGAAAACTAAGAAAAGAACAAGAAATTTTGTCAATAAGGCAATGTGAAGTCATGGAAGAGAAAAACAAGATAAAAGAAGATATAGAAGGAAAAGACAATGAGATTCAACTTCTATCCCTTCAACAAGTTGATTTCATAAATCAGCTCACCAATGCAAATGAAGAAATCATGAACCTAAGATCAAAAAATGAAAGATTGCAAAATGATCTAAACACTATTAAAAAAAAATCAATGAAAGAATTATGAAATCCCAAATAAACATGAATTAATTGAATGAACAAATTCATCAAAGACAAAAAGGGAAAGCAAGAATTGGATATATAGAAGAAGATGAATCATCCAAATAGGGAGCTCAAAAGAATAAAAGACCTACTTGCAATCATTGTGGTAAGATAGGTCATACATCAAACAAATGTTGGAGAAATGGAAAAGGAAAATTCAATGGAAAGTGGTACAATTACAATTAGCATGGTCATAAGGCTAATGAATGTAAAGAGAAACCAAGATTTGAAGGCAAATGTCACATATGTAACAAGAATGGACACAAGTCATTAGAATGTAAAACCAAGATATTGAATCTAGTAGAACAAATTATAAAAGCTATATCTGGTTGGGACTACAACACTTGGTGCATATGTCATTGTTGTGGAGAATTTGGACGCATTGGAATGAATTGTGTAAAGCATCACATGAGAAAAAGGGATACCACCAAAAGATGTTTCATTTGTATAGAAATTGGTCATCTTTCCAAGAACTAAATGAATACTACAAGGATTGAAGATGAAAAGAAGAAAAAAGCTAATAACATCAAAAAATGGATGATACAACAATTGGTTCCAAAATCCTTTGAGAGTGCAAGTTTGAGGCATGTTGAACAAGTCATCCAAGAATTGAGTGACTCCATTTCTACTTGATCTCTTAAAGGAGAACTAGAATTGTAGTACTAAATGAGACATCAGATATCAATTCCAGTTAGTAGGATGAAAGATCCAAATTAGCATTCAAGATGCAAAAGGGATCACCAAGTAACAGATGAAAGTTATTATTGAGCAAGGATAGGTTACAAACTCTACCAAGAAAAGTCAAGAGTAACTAAGGTACATATGGTTACTGAGTCATGAAGACTTTTTTGAGTGTTCAATAAAGTGGATGACAATCTGTCAATTTGATCTAACATTCATACCAAGCATTTATGGTGGAATTTGATAAAAGGAATGAAATCAAATTTATTTTCAGTATGAATTTTCAAGAGCTATTATGTAGAGAAATCTTCAAGAGCATTCAAGTGATTTGAGAAAATTGTTACCAAAGTTTTTTGAATTCTCTCAAACCCTACCAAGTGAAGATGGCACCTAGTAACAGGAAGGAAAAATAAGGATCAGACATGTTGGTTCATGGTGTAAAATGAAAAGCACAAGACTTCAAGCTAACACTTACCATTGTGGAAAACCTAGATTTGAGTGGAGCACAGTCTTAGTATCTCCAAAGGTACTATTGATTAAGGACATTCATTCTCATTTTAAATGTGCAATTCAAGAAATTGGTACACTAGAAATGGATGAAATCCAAGAAAACTTATGCATGAATGGCATTTTGAAACCCAAGCATCAACATCTCGAGGCTAAAGGATTAACCTATACTCCTCACATGCCCCATGAATTCCAAGTGAAATGGATTAGGTTTATTCTCAGTTGGGTGCACAATGGATAGTTATGGTTGGAGTAAGCAATTTTGATCATGAAGAAGATGATTCATAGAATCACTGATCTCCTCATGCTAGCAAAATCCAAAACAACCAAAACCCTAGGTCAAACTGAACTAGAGAAGAAAACCCTAGCCAAGTGGGATGGAAGAGGTATGAAGATAAGCAACATAACTAATATGGAATTGAAGTTTGGTATCCATATCATTTCCCACAAGATCTACAATTCAAGCAAGTTGAACAGTGTATCATGTGAGGTAGTAGACTTAACATACAAGGTAGTCAAGAACAACTTATGTCTTGACCTTGCAAGTTGTTGAATCAATTCAACAAGGATATGGAGAGCATCAGAAGGTCAATGAACAACCCATGTAAGTTTTTCTCACTCTTGACATGTTTATTCTTTTATGTTTAGAAATTACTTCCTTCGAAAGGCACTGTTGTATGGAGAAAAGATGTGCCAGTACTCTATCAGATTAATGAGTACATTGTTGAAATGGGAGAAAATTATAATAGTATCATGGATAATTATTTTGATTCATTTAAGGAGAAAATGAATAATAAATTCTAAATCCCTAAGAAACTAGTTAAGGATTACAAGGATGATATATGTTTTATGGTAGGTAGTGATAAGGTATACATTCAAGTAGTTAGGCCTAGAATTACATGGGTAAAACCTCTTGGACATGAGCTTAATATTGATGAAACAAAAGATACTATTGAGGCACTAGTAAATGAAAATAGTTTATCCTAATGCAGCCTATTTTGGCACATATGATGAAGCCAAGGCCAAGATAGAACTAGAAATTAAGCTCCCTTAGGTAGTAAATAAAGGCAAGAAAAGAATTGCCAAGTTGAAAAAAAGTTCTACTCTTTTGTTAATCGAGGGAAAAGATGAGTATGAAGAAGTAGAGGATGAGGAAAAACCAGAGGAGGAAGAGCCACTAAAGAAAAAGGGCAAGGTAATCATTACCAAGCCAACTAGGCCATCCACTACAGTATTCACCATAAGATCCTCCAAGAAGAAATTAGACAAGGAGGGAGGAGACATAATATTCAAGAAAACTCCACCCACCTTCCAAGATAGATTGAAGGATTTGAAGTTAGGAGTCAGCATAAGCGATTTCAAGGTACTAAATATGAGATCAAGATTGAAGAAGAGTAGAAGTAGATTGAGGATCTAGTGATGGATTAAATGGGTAAGTGGAAATACTCACCAAATTAGCTTGCACTTTAGATCTTGAGTGTTTTAATGAATAAGATCAAGCCAAGATGGGAATTTTCCAAACAAACTACTAAAGATATCTATGAGCAAACCTTGAAGCAACTTATGCCAAGCTTAACTGACAAGGAGGTGAATGAATCATTGAAGAAAAATGAAGAGAAATTAACCTTGAAATTCAACACATGTCTGGTATTGATGAAGGACATTGAGCATATTGTGAGGAATGCTACAAATACATGGAAAATTATCTATCTCCTTCACAAATCGCATGATTTTTCTAATGATGTAAAATATGATGATGGTGATGATTAGGAAAAAAAGAATGAAGAGAAGGATGATGAAGATGTAGTTCATCTTGATAGTGTAATAAACGAAGAGGAATAGGAGCAAGAGGCTACTGAGGAAGATACATAAGATATTGAGGAAACTAACCTAGTTAAGATTGTTGCAAAGATTATAGCCTCACTTCGTCACTCTCCAAGAAAAATATTGACAACATAAAGCATGGAGATAGCCTCAGTAGGATTGACTGTGACTAGCATCACAAGCACAAGCATCCAATCAATCCTTGTACTAGTCCAACTCAGCACAACATTGACTGAAGTGACCTTGACTTCATCTACTGAGGTGCAAATTCTTCCCTCTTCAACTATGTTGGATATATCAATTTTAAACACAAAAATTTTGAATACATCAATTTTGGATATTACAAGTATTTGTACCACTAGTTCAATGAGTGCAGTATCAATTTTTGCAGCAAATCCTATTATGTCTACTATTGTTTCCATTCCTAGTAAGTAAGAAATAAGTGCAAGGATAGTTGTGGCCAAGCCTCAACCGAGCCCAAAATTTTTGAGTAAAGGGAAAGAAAAGGAGGAGGATATAGATCTTAAGGAGGAAATTGTGATTCCAAATTGGGACATTTTCAAACTCAAACTAGATCAGATGCAAATTTTTGGTGAAGTTCTCCAAAAGAAAGCCAAGCAGCAAAGGCTTAGAGAAGAAAGAGACAAGGAATTCAAAATCATTGAGGACACCAAAAATATTTTTGTAGAGGCCCTAAGTATAGAGGTTGAGAATTCTCAACCAATTTTGTATCAATTAGCAGAGGCAGTCCAGAAGTATAATGAAGATGTAGATGGACAAGACAAGCTACTATAAAAAGCAGAGAAAAATTTTGAAAATAAAGTGTTAGAGCACATTGCTCAACAAATTTCCATTTACCAAGTAGAATTATCTATTATTTTGGGTTCTCTAGAAACTTCATGTACAAATGTATCATTATGTTTTGGTAAGTTACGTCATGTTTCAAATTTTAGAAAAGAAATAAAGGACAAATTGTCCAAGATAGATGAAGATCTCAAGGAAAGTGCTCAACAATTGTAGCTTGACCCAACTTCAAGTTTTGCACATTTTGAAAGGATTAGATTTTTGATAGATATGTGGGAAGAATTTCTTAAACAAGAAGCAAAAATAATATCTACATTGGTAGATATCCAGAATATGATTCTCCCTAACATGGATGCACTGCAGAAACACAGTGCACATTCAAAATCACTCATCCATGATAATAATTTCTCTATTGCAAACCACATGATTGAGTTGTCAACAGAAGTACAAATTCCACTACACACATGTGAGGTCTTGCAAGAGGACTGGGACAAGACTTTGGTACTCATATTGAAGGTACATTCAGACATCTTGTCTCATTTTGGTATTACTATGTAAGCATATAGAATAAATCTTTGGCATTGATGTCAAAAAGGGGGAGAAAGATGTAAAGATGAGAAAATGTATTGTAGAAAGATGTAAAAATTTGTAAAGAAAATAAAGAAAATGGAGGAGAAAAATGTGAGAAAAATGTGAATAAAGAAGAGTGTACAACATGTATATAGAAAGGAGATATATTCAGATGTATAGTATGCTATATATTATACAATGGAGAAGCCTTGCCATGTATAGAAATATATCTTACATAACCAATTTTGAAAAATCTCAAAAACAATATACTCTACCAAGTTAGAATCACAAGGTGATGTATAAAGGTATTCAGGAACTTTTTGAACTCAATTTTGATTGATAAGTGTTATTGTCACTAATGCCAAAGGGAGAGATTGTTGACATAACAGTCAAGTTTTTTATTAGTGACATACACTTATTTAGATTGTAAGTATCTACCAAGCTTATTGTAAAATTAATAGTGTTAACCAAGCATTTCAGTTATCACCAAGTTCTATAGTTGCTACCGAGTCCTTTGGACAAATTTCAGTTTATGCCAAGCAGTTATGACTATTGTGAAGATCAGCAGTGTAAACCAAGCATCTCAATATATGTCAATTTTACCAGTGCAATTTGAGTTGTACAGTGATTACTAAGTTTTTAGTTGATACAATGTGAGTCCAGTGTTAACTAAGTTACTCAATGTTAACCAAGTGATTCAGTTTATATCAAGCTCATAGTAGAAGCATTGATCGAGTGAGGTAGTGTAAATCAAGTGATTCAGTTTATATGTTGAGTTTCACAGTATTCACTGAATCACCAATGTAGACTGAGTTTCAAGACTACTTGGAAGTGATCAGTATGGACCGAGCTTCTACATCTATTGAGTGCATGACGATGCCAAGCATTGACAATGGATGTCACATATTAGAACCTCACCAAGTCAATATTTAGAACCTCTACACTTGAGCCGACTTTGTAATATTTGTGTAAATTGGTATTATGGCTAACTTTATAATTATGTAATTGGATTGATATATATATATATATATGTAATTTATTGTATCATATCCAAGACATCATTGAAGGAATGCAATGTAATCGAATATAATTAGAGAAGAGCAAAAAGGAGTGAATTACAAAGGTGACAATAGTATAAGGAGTAGCAAAGATAAATTTATCATGGCAAGGTGATTTGTACACACAAGGGAATCTCATTTAGCAAACCAAGTTGCAGATTAGAGATCATCGACTACCTCATCCTAATAGGTGGATAGGTCAAATCCTTTAACAAGGTAGACCTAATAGTCTTATGTAAATCTCTTTACCAAGTGCATACTTTATTGTATGTTTGTAAATCCTTTAACAAGGTGGACCTAGCAATCCTTATTACTCCTAACAAGTCAGATCATCAGTAGTAATCAATGAAAGCCTTAACAAGCCAACTTTATACTACAGTACTAAAGCTTGTGGGTATCATCTCCACCCCAATTTGACTTTCTATTTGGAAGGTTTCTGGGTCACCAAATCTATGTGTTAAAGTGTTATGTATTGTTAAAGGGTTAAAATAGAGCATTCATTATGACTAAGGAGTATAAAGTAAGACTACATTGCAGAATCAGTTAGAGCATAATAGAGGAAAGGAAAAGCATACAGCAAAGAGACATTTTGATGGGGACACGACCCAAGCATAGAATGGACACAATAGGAAAGGGAAAATTGTATTAAATGTGTAAATATGCTATTACATTTAGTATAGAGAAAATAGACTTCAAAAAATGCCCTAAGAGCTTACAATAGCATAAAATTGGAGATAATTTCTTCTCCCAGTACCTTCTCTCAAACTCCACTCTGAACTGCCTTTTACAATGCCAAAAATGTTCTTAAATAGACTCTGAAGGTTTAAGAATTAGGAGCACATTCTAGAAAGTACTAGTTGGCATCCATCAACCAAGTAGAAGGCTCTAGAAGTTGCGTTAGAAGTTGACACAAAATCTAGAAAAATCCAAAAATGGTAATCAAACTTTTGGGAGGCATAACTTTTGAACCGTAGCTTCGATTGACAAACCGTTTACATTTTTGAAAAGCTCTCAAAGTGCTCTATAGCCCTATGGACAAGCTTCACTTGTCCCCCATTTTTTGGCCCTTTTTAAGGTCATTTAATGCCCCTAACCTAACTTTCAAGCATTCTTAGGAGGTCTCCAAAAATTGAAAAATTGCAATAACTTTCAAACCGTGGGGCCTTTTGACCTGATTCTTTTTCTGGAATGCTCTAAATTATAATTACAATCATTTGACCAATTTACACCTTCTAGTTCACCAAAATGATGGCTCAATTACATACTCCTATTTTTTTGGCATTTACACGTATCCCAAGGTGATTAAATACTCTATCTTAGAACACTGATAGTAGAACTATGAGAGTTGGAACCTTTATTTGACCCAAATTGGTATCCAAAAATGAAAACACCTAAAATAGAAACTAAGTCTAAGTACTTTTTTTGGTTGACACAAGATTGCCCTTATACCTCTAGATGCTCTTGCATCAAACACCTAGGGTAGATTGAAAAGTGACCCTATCACTTTACGAATGGTAGAGGAAATCCCAAATGGGAAACCTCAGCTGCTGAAATCCAAGTTGATTCCTCTATCAACCGTCCTTTCCACTTGACCAAATACTCTTCATACTGCCTATTTTTGGTACTCCTACCCACACAACTATCCAGAATCTCCTCTATATCCTCCTTCTTAGAAGTAGGAATTAGACATGGCTCTAACATTGGCTCCTCATCTGCACCATCATCATGATACTCTGTTAAGTCTGAAATGTTAAAAATAGGAGAAATGTGAATACCATCTGGCAACTCCACCTCATATGCATTTCCTGAGTCATGTTTCTTTAAAATTTTGCAGGGGCCAAATTTCTTCATTTTCAGTTGCTTGTAAGTACCGGCTGAAAATCTTTCTTTTTGTAAGTGTACCATGACTAGATCCCCTACTTGGAATTCCTTATGTCTTCTCCTTTGATTAGCCCTAGATTTATACTCTTGGTTCATTTTGGTAATGTGTGCCTGGACCTCCTCATGTAGATGCTTGATATGTTTAGCAAATTCTTCAGCTTCAGCACTTATCCTCTCCCCTTGCTCTATCTTCCTTAACTCTAGTGTAGTCCTTGGGCTACTTACATATACAATTTGGAATGGTGATCTACCAGTACTTCTATTTATAGAGTTATTGTAAGAAAATTCTATTTATGGTAGAATCAAATCCCATCCCTTGGGCTTATCCCCAACTAAACATCTCAACAAATTGCCCAAACTTCAGTTTACCACTTATGTTTGGCCGTCAGTCTGTGGGTAATGTGTGGAACTGAATTTCAAGTCTATTCTCAACTTCTTCCACAATGTTCTCTAGAAATACCCCACAAATTTAGTATCTCTATTAGAAACTATACTCCTTGGAAGACCATGTAGTCTTACCACCTCTCTGAAAAACAAGTCTGCAATATGGACAACATCATGAGTTTTGTGGCATGGAATGAAATGCGACATTTTGGAGAACCTATCAACCACCACAAATACTGAGTCATCACCCCTTTGTGTCCTCGGCAATTCGAGAACAAAATCCAAACTTATGTCCTCCCATGGTTTTGATGGAACAGGCAATGGCTGATATAGTCTAGTATTGTGACTAAATCCCTTGGCAACTTGAAAAATCTAACAACTCTGTACAAACTTCTTCACATACTATGAAATCTGAGGCCAAAAATAATGTTCTCTAAGAATGGAAATGGTCTTATCTCAACCAAAATGTCCTGCCATCCCTCCACTATGTTTCTCCTTAATTAGATTTTCCCTCATGGAACTCCTTGGAATGCATAATTAAATGCTCTTGAATAACATACCATCCTAAATCAGATAGTCTAACCACTTAGTTCTGTCTATAGCAACAGGCTCCTTACAAGCTTTCCATGCTTCAAAAAAATCAGGATCCTCAGGGTATAGATTCTTGAGTTCATCAAACCCAACTACTTCAACCTGCATTACTGTAAGCAACAATTGTCTCCTACTTAGTGCATTTAAAACCCTGTTAGATTTTCCACTTCTATGCTTCAACACAAATGTATAGCTCTGCAAGAACTCTACCCACTTCATATGCCTCTGATTCAATTTACCTTGGCTATTTAGGTACTATAATGTCTGATGATCAGTATACAAAACAAATTCCTTTGGCAACAAATAATGCCTCCATTTTTTTAAGGCCTGAACTATTGCATAGAACTCTTGATCATAAACAGAATACTTTCTTTGCACATCATTCAATTTTTCACTAAAATATGCAATAGGCTTACCTTCTTGGCTTAATACAGCCCCAGTAGCATTGCCACTCGCATCACAATCCACCTGGAACACCTTTCTAAAATTTGGAAGTGCCAACACAGGTTGTTCTGTCACCTTCTTCTTCAACAATTCAAAACTTCTCGTAGCTACTGCAGTCCATTTGAACTCTTTTCTATACCCTCTTATTGCGTCAGTCAGGGGTGCACATATGCCACTGAAGTTTTTAATAAACTTTCTATAAAAACTAATCAGACCATGAAATGATCTTACCTCAGTAGTAGACCTTGGAGTAGGCCATTCCAAGATGGCTTTTACCTTTTTTGGATCCATTTTAAGACTTTCAAGTGATATAACAACCCCAAGTAGACTAACTCCCCTTTTGCAAAGATACACTTCTTCAAATTAATTAACAGTTTTTCTTCCCTTAAATTTTCAAGGACACTATGAATATGCAATAAATGTTCTTCCAAAGTCTTGCTGAAAATTAAAATATCATCCAAATAGACGATAACAAATTTTCCCAAGAACTTCTTGAGTACCTCATTCATAAGCCGCATGAAGGTGCTTGGGGCATTCATCAATCCAAAAGGCATGGCTAACCACTCATAAAGACCCTCCTTGGTCTTGAAGGTTGTTTTCCACTCATCTCCTTCTCATATCTGTATCTGATGATAGCCACTTTTGAGATCTATCTTTGTGAAGTATTGAGCTCCACTCAAGCAGTCCATAAGATCATCCATTCTTGGCAAAGGAAATCGATACTTGATGGTTATCCTATTTATAGCTTAAGAGTCTGTACACATCCTCCACCCTCCATCCTTCTTTGGTGCTAGTACTGCAAGTACTACACATGGACTCAGGCTCTCCTAAATCAAGCCCTTCCTTAATAGTTCCTGAACCTATCTGTTTAGCTCCTCAGTTTTAGTAGGAGTCATCCTGTGAGTAGCCTTGTTAGGAAAACTAGCTCCTGGGATTAAATCTATCTGATAACTGATTTGCCTTACCGATGGCAATCCTTCTGGAACATTATCAGAGATGATATCTCCAAACTCACCTAGTAAATCTAAAACTTCAAGTGGTATTTCACTACTACCTTCTTTATCTTTCCTAGGAATCAAAACATAGCACATACACTAATGTTTCATGCCATCGAAAAACTTCCTTCCATCAACAAGACAAATCCTAGCACTGCTACATACCTTTTTGCCTTCCTTTTTCATGGGCTTTAGTTTGTGGTGAACTCCATCCTTTGTTAGAGAGTATGTGTTTGTGTGACCATCATGTATTGCATGCCTATCAAACTGCCACGGTCTTCCCAACAATAGATGGGAAACATCCATTGGAATAACATCACAAAGAACTTCATCATGGTAACTCCCAATTTTGAATTTCACTAAACATTGTTCACTTACCAGGACCTTATGATCATCTTTCACCCAAGCAATCTGATAGGGCTGGGGGTGTTTCTCCCTCTTGAGCTTTAGCTTAGAGATGATCTCTTCTGATACCAAGTTATTAGTGCTACCACCATCAATGATCACATCACAATATTTATCCTCACATTTGCATCTAGTATGGAATAAACTCCTCCTTTGTCCTGGTTAAATCTCACCACTTAGTAGGACCCTTTCATTTACCAAAGTCTCTCCTCTTTCTACATCTTCTGAATGTGATTATTGTGCATCCTCATCCACATGAGCAACCCTAGCTTGACCTTCAACTCTTCTATCTATCCTTCCTTGTCATTGAGGGCATTCAAAGGCACGATGACCTTCTTCATTGCAATGGAAATAGGTACCACAAAAGCCTCCTCTTCCTTGTCCACATCCTCTACCTCTTCCTCTCTGATTTCCAAAGTCTTGATCATAGGAACGGTTGATACCCTCGTTCCTCTAGTTCCTACTAGTACCCACATCTTCATTTTTCTGTTGGGTTTCATTTCGGCCTCCAGATGACCTACCACTACCCCTTCCTCCTTGACCATGCCCTCTTTATCTCCCTTCAAACCTTTTATTTAGCTTCTCTTCAACTCGTAGGGAAACTTGGTATGCCTCTTCAATGCTGGTCATTCTTACCAGACTTAATTCCTCCTAGATGTTAGGTTGCAACCCACTAATATAACGAGCAACCCTCTCCTTATTTGCTTCTGCATGCCTTGCTCTAATCAAAAGTTGATAAAACTCCTCTGTATATTCCTACATTGATTTTCTAGCTTGCTTTAACCCATGCATCTTCTTAAACAATCAAGCTCGTAGTCCATAGGAATGAACTGCTTCTTTAGTTTGTCCACCATGCGATCCCACCTTGTGATCTTATCCTTTCCTCTTCTATTTCTTTCCAATTGAACCTCTTGCCACCAGATTTTGGCATGTCCTTTCATTTTGGCCTTTGCAAACTTAACCCTATCTGGGTCCCTGATATCCTCATACTCAAAGTATTCTTTGAGTTCATTGATCCAATCGATCAACTCATCTGATTTCAAATTTCTTGAAAATACACCCACATCAATTATAGATCTTTTCCCAAACTTAGTAATGGCCCTAAAAAGCCTTTCCTTTGCCTGATTCATAACTTCCATGTCAAATTCCCCTTCTAGTCCAATTTCTTCTTCTTCATTGTCATCCTCACTTTCATTGCCTACAGCAACATTTGTTCCTCTACAGAGCTCCTCCTGTAATGCTTGAACCTTCCTTTGGAGGGCTCTAACCTCCTCAAGAATAATAGCTCCAACCCTTCCACCACGCTCTCTTCATGGAGGCATCTTCTTAACTCAAACCCACAACCACACAGTCCTGGTGCAAACTACCTCACAGTCAGTGCTCTATCTACACACTCAAGAAAACCAGCTCTGATACCACTTGATGGGGACATGACCCAAGCACAGAATGGACACAATAGGAAAGGGGAAAATGTATTAAATGTGTAAATATGCTATTACATTTAGTACAGAGAAAATAGACTTCAAAACATGCCCTAAGGGCTTACAATAGCATAAAATTGGAGATAATTTCTTCTCCTAGTACCTTCTCTCAAACTCCACTCCAAACTGCCTTTTACAATGCCAGAAATGTTCTTAAATAGACCTTGGGGGTTTAAGGATTAGGAGTACATTCTAGAAAGTGCTAGTTGGCATCCACCGACCAAGTGGAAGGCTCCAGAAGCTGCGTTAGAAGTCGACGCAAAATCTAGAAGAATCCAAAAATGGTAACCGAACTTTTGGGAGGCATAACTTTTGAGCCGTAGCTCCGATTAACGAATTGTTTACATTTTCAGAAAGCTCTCAAAGTGCTCTATAGCCCTATGGATTAGTTTTGTTTGTCCCCCATTTTTTTGACCTTTTTGAGGTCATTTAATGCCCCTAACCTAACTTTGAAGCATTCTTAGGAGGTCTCAAAAAATCAAAAAATTGCAATAACTTTCAAACTGTGGGGCCTTTTGACCTGATTCTTTTTTTGGAATGCTCTAAGTTATAATTACAATCATTTGAAAAATTTACACCTTCTAGTTCACCAAAATTATGGTTCAATTACATACTCCTATTTTTTTGGCATTTACACATATTCCAAGGTGATTAAAAACTCTATCTTAGAACACTGATAGTGGAACTGTGAGAGTTGGAACCTTTATTTGACCCAAATGGGTATCCAAAAATGAAAACACCTAAAACAAAAACTAAGTTTAAGTACATTTTTTTGGTTAACACAGGATTTCCCTTATACCTCTAGATGCTCCTGCATCACATTTGATCAAGGAGGATTGAGAATTGTGTTGCATAAAAATGTAACTAAAGGAAATAACACTAAGCAACTAATGCATATTCCTACATGATTATGCAAACCTCAAAATAATGCAAGATAAACATGTAAAAATCATAACATGAAATCAAAATAGCACTATGCAAACCTCACAAATCACCAAGTGGTTGATGATTTTCTTGCTCATGGGATGTGGTTGCTCACAATTCCTGCAGCATAACAATGGGGTAGATAGTGCTTGTGAAAATCAGGAGAGAGATCTCCTTTTATAGAAAATGAGATGCAATAGACGTTTGAGATTGAATGCAAGATGGAGGGCTAGGATCTCTCAGGATTGATGAGGTGTCAATGAGGTGGAGGCCAAGTAGACTCCACATGGATTAGGGTTTTGACCATTCAAAGGGGGCAATATGCTCACACGTGTGAGAAACCTCTGATGGTGACATGATCAATGAGGTGTGAGAAGCATGGCTTCTCACACATGTGTGAGACAACTTGATTCTCATGCAAGAGGACAAGTGTGCAAGAGGTGTGAGAAGGCATGGCTTCTCACACATGTGTGAGACACCTTGATTCTCATGCAAGAGGACAAGTGTGCAAGAGGCATGCAAGACATGAGAGGTGAGGAAAGTGTGAACATCTCTCACACATGTGTGAGGATTCATCACACATGTGTGAGCACACACTTAGGATTAAAAGTTAATTAGCAAGGTGATTATGCAAAGCAAGCATGATTAAGGAAGTGGGTAGGTTTAGCATGATGGGTTAGGTTAGAGTTAAAAGTAGGAGCCATGTGCTGAAATAGAATTAAATTTAATATTTAATTCCAAGAGGGATTTAGAAAAGGATTAATTAAGTAAATGAAGTACTTAATTAAAGTGAAAGGGTTGGATTTAAATAAACCTTAGCTTATTTAAATCAAGGAAAGGCTATGATTTAGATAAACCTTAGTTTATTTAAATCAAGGAAAGGTGAATATAATTAAATAAATGCAATTTTTTTTAATTAAACATAGGGTAATTAAATAGATAATAAATATCTATTTAATTGACTAGGAAATGAGTTTTGGACAAATTTAGGTGTCTACATTTTGCCCCTCTTTGATATAGCATTAGTAATGTTATATCAAAGAAAAATAAAACATAGTGGATGAAAAGATAAGACTAGTAGCATGATTCCCTAGTCATGGAAGGATGAGAAAGGATGATGAGGGTGGAAGGGTATGCCCCCTCGAGAGGACATGTAGGTTAGGAGAACATGGATGTTCTCTCAAAATGGATAGGAAGATGGAAGTAAGTTATGCTGCAATGGTGTGAACAACCTAAGTTTGATATTGTACTTAACACTATGCACCAAGGTATGAGGAACCAAGATGAAAATGTGTCCAGTACATGATAAAAAGGGTCTAATACAACCATATGCCTTATGAAACCATGATATGGAAGGCCATGATTCCTAGTGTCAATAGGATGCAAAGACCATGATAAATGAAAAAAAATACTAATGCATACAATTAACAAGAAATCATGCACAAAAAACTAAAAGCAAACCAACATTTTTCCCCTAGTCAAGCTAAAAACCCATTAATGGATTGATTGATAATGATTGATTAAGGATGGCAAAGCTAACGATAAGTGTAATGCACATCCAAGGATTGGGAAGGATTCATCCCATGATAATGATGTTTGAATATGGTTAATGGATTATCAGCTAATTAGGTCAAATGGATGAATTGATTAAGGATTGATGTACAAGATTACAAGATTAGATTGATTGGATTAGTATTGATTGCATAGTGATTGAGATTTTTTTGATTTTTTGATTTTATGGAAGATAGAAGAATGAACGTGGATGAGATTGGAAGAATAGATATTGATAGGATGAAAAATAATGAAAGTAGAATTGATGTGATGTGAACGGATTAGAAGAAGGGAAAATTGATTGACTTAGAGGATGAATGAATTTGATTGAAGTGATTGGAAGAATTAGATTGAATGTGTTATGACCGAATGTGGGAGACCAATGACAAGGGAGAGCCAAGGCATGGTAAATGGATGGGAAAGAAATGTGAGTTGGTGGATGATAGGAATGGTGAAAGGATATGAGGGGCCAAATGATATGGTATTGAAAAGTGCAGAACCAAGGACCATGTTTCAAAGGAGTCCAAATGATGCCCCATAGCAAGGATATGAAAATGGAAGGAAATATGGTGGGAAAGGATGCATGAAAAATGGAAAGGTGAAACAAAGGCTAGTGTATAGAGGAAGGGAAGGCATGTTCTCTTCCAAAGCATGTATGAACATTTTTCTATTGTACCTCTAGTATGGATCATGAGCATGGGCATGAAAGTGGAATGAACCAGGGATATGGGAGGGAGGGATGGAAAAGGGATAATGATATGAAGAGTATGGATGACATGTGGGATATGAAATGGAGGAATAGTGGGAATAACCAAGATCAAGGACATATAAAAGGGGGATGTAAGCACATAGGATAATGGATGGAAAATGGATGAAATAAACATGACAAGAACTATGGAAGGGAAGATATGGATAGGATGTCAAGATCAAATGCATGAAAGGATGATGGAAGCATGTAGGAAAATGTGTGGATAATGCACAAGGGATATGTCAAGGGAGTGTATGGATGGATGAAAGGAAAGTGAAAGTCAAGATCAAAGATGGAAAAGGATGATGAATAGGAGATGGAAGGAGGGAAGATATGTATGGAAGCTTCGTATGGATGGAGCTTGCCCCCAGTGTAGAGTGCAATTGGAAGAAGAGAAATCCGAATGGATGGGTAAGTGGAATTGGAAGGTAATGGATACAAGATAGGAAAACAAAGGGAGGACTCAAGCATCTAGTTATGTGGATGGTATCCCTTGAAATTTATTCCTTTTTTTTTTGTTATTTTCAAGGAATTTTTACTATTTTCTCATAGATGTTGGTAGGATAGTGAATGGAGGACAATGACTTATGAAGAGGTTTGGATTAATGGGTTGGAGTGGGTGGGAGGAAGATATGGTTGATGGATGCTAGATTGGAAGACTTGCGAATGAATGGATGAAGGAGGTGGAAAGATCATTATTGGCACACACCTAGAAGGGTGATGGAAAGGAGGAAATTGTGGAGGATATGTAGGAGAAAGTTTGAATTTTGGGATATAAGGACCCAAAATGGATAAAGGAGACAATGGATTTGGGATGGTAGATTTGGGTATATAAGGACCCAAAATGGATGTGGAAGCCTTTGGATTAGCCAAATTGGCTTTCATTTTGAATCTTTCTTTGAGAATCATTGCTACATTAAGTAGCTTTGGTATCCACAAAAATTTTGCATTTTTGATTTTCAGCCTTTGTGGCCTTTTGATTTTGCTTTGGATCAGATTTTTATTTTCTTGAACATGTCTTTTAGAGGTGACATGTTGATCCTTGGATTTTTGTGGATTTTTGGCTTCATTCACTTTTTCTTTAGCATCCAATTTTCTTCCATTGGCTATGGTATGGGTGCATGAAGGTAAGTGGGATGGAGAGTGTATGGATGGTGAACATTGGAAGGAAGTCAAGGATGTGTGCCTTTGTTGATCTTTAGGAGGAGCGTGAGGGGATGACGTGGAAAACATGGATAGGGTGGATGGATGTATGTAAGGACCCAAAATGGAAGGAAGAAATGAAGGATTTGGAGGTGGAGCATAAGGACCTAGAATGGATGGAAGATAAGGACCTAGAATGGACTTGGAAGATGAATGATGGGAAGCTTTATGTTTGGAAGGATTAATTATGGAATTGAAAGGAGTGGATGGGATACCAACATCTTGAGACATTATTGCTTCAAGGGCATGCTTATCATTTTTAACACAAGATGTGAGTCCATGTATATGTGGTTCATGAGTGGATTGGATAGGTGTGAGAGGATCATGTGGAAGATTAGGATCATGAAGGGGATTATGAGGGATAGTAGGATTTTGAGATGGAGTGGGATCATGAAAGGCAAATGAAGGGGTGCTTTGATCTTGACTTATAATGGGATCATGTAGCAAAATGAGTGGATCATGAGATGGAGTGGAGGGATGGAATCATGAGATAGCGTGATTTGATCTTGACATGGAGGAGAGCTAGTGGATGGAGTGGAAGGAATCTCTTCATGAAGTGGAGGATCTATGGAGGCTAACTCATGAGATGGAGTGGAAGTAGTAATGTGCATGGTACATGGAATGTCTTGATCTTGATTAAGAAGGGATCATGAGATGGATTAGGAGGGGTAAATGGATCTTGAGGGATAGGGGAATGATGGGATGAAGAAATGCTCAGATCTAGAGGAGAAGAGGCATCTATAGTGACAGGCTTTGGAGGAATAACTTTGGGTGATTTGCTCTCTTCATTTTGTATTGTACATTTAGCCAAGAATTTATGTGAGAAAAACCCATTATGAGGTGGGGATGATGTGGATTTTGGAGGACTAGGATGGTGTGAAGGTTTAACTATGGGTAGGGGATTGCATGGAGGGTGGGGGTTGGATGGGACATGAGGAATAGGATCTTTGAAACATGGAGGAAGAGGACACATGGCATGGAAGGTGGTCTCTTTCTGTTGGCTTGTTAAGAGATAATTCTTTAGTTGCTCTATTTCCTTGGCAAGGTCATTTGTGTTTGAGAAAGTGTGTGGGCTATGAATAGAATCATATGTAGTGTAAGGATAATGAGGTGGATTTCCCTTGTTAAAGGTAGATGAATGATGAACATGATATGGATTAGAGTTAGATATGAAGTATTGAGGATAGATTTGATATGTAGGTTGAATAGGAGGTAGAACTCCATATTGTCTTTGAAGATTGTCAACCATTTGATTAAACAAATTCAAATCCATAGATTTTACATGAAGAGATGAAAGATTTGATATGAACTTAGGAATAGGAGCAAGCTTGGACTTTGCATTGATTTGATTTGAATTCAATTTGATATGATATTGATTTGATTGAATTTGATTTGATATTGATTTGATTGGATTGGATAAGGGTTTTATTTGATTTGATAAAAACCCTATGATATTCCAAATGAGTGAATGTGAAATTTGAATGAAAGTCCAATGCTTGTGACAATGCTCCTATGACCAAAGTAGAATGATTTTATGAAGATTAAATTAGAAGAATGTTTGAATAGATGAAGAAAGATTGATTGATTTTGGATGAAGATGTAAATGGATTGAATTAAGAATTGATTAGAAAAGAATGAATTTGACAAGGGATTGGGTTAGAAGGATGATGATGAATCATTGAATGAAGGAATTGGATCTTGATGCGGATTATGAACCATGATTAGGATGAAGATTATGGATGAGATTGAGTGATTAAGAAAATGAGGAAATGATTTGGATGAATAGAGATGATCAAGGAATGGTTTGAATGATGAAGACAAGATATATGTGAGGGTGATGACTGTGATGGAAAGAAGAAGTGAGGTGGAAGTGATGTGGATATCTTGACTAAGGGGATTTGAACTATGACTTTTTTTTGTTGTTTTTGAAATATTTTTTTATTTTTTTTGGATTTTTGAAGTTTTATGATTTTTTTGGATTTTTATGTTTTATGATGTTTTTGGATTTTGAGGTTTAAGATGCAAAATCAAAAAAGGAAATATGTACAAGGCAAGTGTGTTTCAAACACTCAAGAACGTCAAACACACCAACAATCCTATAAGGTTTTGACTAGGATGTACAAGGATCAACTAAAGGGCATCCTCGATATACACAAAGTACGTGAGGCCCAAATGTATAGATGAAAAAAAATACTACCACACAGCCGAGGGGAGACGGTAACCCCAATCTCCTCCTTCACTTCCCAAAGGTATAAAGTTCTTTGGGGCTTAGCCAAGAGTGACAATATTATGCTTCTAAGAGAGGTGTCTTTTGATTCACCTCCCAATTTTTTATACTCCACCAGAACGCTAGAGTTGAGGTCGTCCCAAGGGGTGATGAAATCCCCAAGCAAGCCTCTTAAAAAAAATGAAAAAAATAAGACCACTCATTTCTTGTGCACCCAAGATCACCCGAGGGCGTGAGGGGAGAGAATACGTAAGTGGCCTTAGGGTTCAAAAGACACACGTTCATTCCCAATGAAACTTTAGATTATGTAATCTACTTGAAGACACACGTGTTTAAAGCATACAATATTCTTTCCAACTTGAAATTGTCATCAACATAAATGAAAAGTGTGGATTCGTGAACAAGAAAGTAAATCGAGCGTGTGCATAAGCAAGATTGTTGAAAATGAAATCAATTTTCCTTAAGGCATTCAAGATTGTGTAAGTTTTTTTATGCACCAATTCCAAATGTTTGCTAGCCTAAGCATACATGTCAATTCCCTTAAGGCATTCAAGATTGAATCTGATTGTTTTAGCGTTTAACCATGCATTCAAAGACAAGTGTTTAACCATACAAGTTCACTTCCAAAACAAAATTAAAGCAAAAATCTGCAAGCAATATGGTAAGTGAGAAGATATCCCTGCAAAAACACAAGTTAGGGCAAGAAAAGTGTAGGACAAATGCGAAACAACCCTGCAATGAAAATGTTAGCACAAAGTTTGGACTTTGACAAAAAAAAATAGAAATTTAAACTGCATCAAAATCTCCTGAAACCAATGTCATCATGATGGGCTCAGAATCAGCTTTTCGACAATATTTCATTTTTCAAAAACGGAGTTCGTATGCTCAACTTATGAGCAAAAAACCAAAGGCTGCTCCTTATGGTCTAAAAGGGCATGTGGATTGTTGATGCAGTGCTGACATCAACGACTTGCAAGCAAAATTTTGACGATTAGGAGAACCTCAAGAAAAAAAAAAATTTGGTTTTGAATGTATTTAAAGAAAAAAGAAATGAAACCTAGGTGGTGCATAAAAAAGATAAATGTTAAAGTTGAAACTAAAAAATCAATGCTTTTAAATTAAGCTAAATATTAATTTATTTATTTTAAATAAAATAAAATAAAAAGAGAATATAAGTAGAGCTAGGGTTTTCTTTGCCATGGGCAGAGGAGCAGCAGGGGAGCGGAGGGGGGTTGCGCATGGTGGTGGAGTTTAAGATGCAACAGAGGGAGTAAGGACGGCTGCAACGGCGCAGTTGCAGGGCCAAGCTATGGGTGGTGGGTTGCACAGTTGCAGAGTCGTGAAGTGGGGAGGTGACGAGATGTGGAGGGGAGCAAGGGGGCTTTTGGGATCCTGTTGGTGGAAGAGTGGTGGAGTGAGTTCGCTGGTCAGCGGGCGACAGGTGGCTAAACGTAGAGAGGCGGCGTATAGGGCTGCAGGCCAAGCAGCGAACACAACATGGGCAGAGCGGCACCCGCGGGAGGACACAGAGCAGGCGGTGGGCTAAGCCGAAGTGGGGGGATTTGGGGGCTAAGGGGTGTTCACAAGCCGCGGAACTACAAAGGTGGGTTGGGCCGCCAAGAGACGAGCGGCAGCGCCGAGGGAGAAGGGGGAGCCACCGAGGAGCGGCTGCGGGGGCGGCGTTAATGGGCGGCACTCGCTGGTTCCACTAGCTTGAAAAAAAGAAATAGAAAATTGATTTTTTTTTATTTTTTTAAATTGAATTTTTTTTTTTTGAATTTTTGATTTTTTTTTCAAACTATCATATATAAACTAAGTAATATGCATCCCACTTCTCTTTCTCTTTTTTTTTTTTTTAAATAAAAATTCTAGATATATATGAAGAACAAAGTATTAACAAAATAAAGTAACCCCTTTTTTCTTCTTTTTTTGTAATAAACACAAACAATTTTAAATGATTTTTGAAAAACAAAAACGCCCCAAATACAATAAAATAAAATGACCCCCACTTCTTCTTTTTTTTCAAACAATTTATATATTAACAAAAAGGGAGTATTTTTTTTTTTTTTAATTTCTTAACAATGAATATTTAATGCATATGTACCCTAGAACTTGGAAATAAAGTCATAAGAAATGAAACATAGAGTGTTATATGTCAAAAAACTTCCCTTATGCGCTCCAAAGATGATTATGGACTTTGTGGTTTTCTTAGAAGCTCCTCATGAAACTTGATCCCCAAATGCTTCTTCAACCTACAAGCTTGAACACTCACAAAACACTCAAAAACACATTAGATGTTTAGTTCGAACCTGTGAAGTGGGTCCCATCGGCCGTGCCAAAATATGTTGCATAAAAATGTAACTAAAAGAAATAACACTAAGCAACTAATGCATATTCCTACATGATTATGCAAACCTCAAAATAATGCAAGATAAACATGTAAAAATCATAACATGAAATCAAAATAGCACTATGCAAACCTCACAAATCACCAAGTGGTTGATGATTTTCTTGCTCATGGGATGTGGTTGCTCACAATTTTTGTAGCATAACAATGGGGTAGATAGTTCTTGTGAAAATGAGGAGAGAGCTCTCCTTTTATAGGAAATGAGATGCAATAGACGGTTGAGATTGAATGCAAGACGGAGGGCTAGGATCTCTCAGGATCAATGAGGTGTCAATGAGGTGGAGGCCAAGTAGACTCCACATGGATTACTGTTTTGACCATTCAAAGGGGGCAATATGCTCACACATGTGTGAGCAACCTCTGATGGTGACGTGATCAATAAGGTGTGAGAAGCATGGCTTCTCACACATGTGTGAGACAACTTGATTCTCATGCAAGAGGACAAGTGTGCAAGAGGTGTGAGAAGGCATGGCTTCTCACACATGTGTGAGACACCTTGACTCTCATGCAAGAGGACAAGTGTACAAGAGGCATGCAAGACATGAGGGGTGAGGAAAGTGTGAACATCTCTCACACATGTGTGAGGATTCCTCACACATGTGTGAGCACACACTTAGGATTAAAAGTTAATTAGCAAGGTGATTATGCAAAGCAAGCATGATTAAGGAAGTGGGAAGGTTTAGTATGATGGGTTAGGTTAGAGTTAAAAGTAGGAGCCATGTGCTAAAATAGGATTAAATTTAATATTTAATTCCAAGGGGGATTTTGGAAAGGATTAATTAAGTAAACGAAGTACTTAATTAAAGTGAAAGGGTTGGATTTAAACAAACCTTAGCTTATTTAAATCAAGGAAAGGCTAGGATTTAGATAAACCTTAGTTTATTTAAATCAAGGAAAGGCGAGTATAATTAAATAAATGCAAATTTGTTTAATTAAACATAAGCTAATTAAATAGATAATAAATATCTATTTAATTGACTAGGAAATGGGTTTTGGAAAAATTTAGGTGTCTACAAGAATACATCAGTTTAAAGGTGATCTATTATCAGGTAAGGAAGTGCTAACTATAGGATCAATGTTGAGACATTCTAACAAGTGATTTTAGTAAAAATGTCTTAACAAAGTAGTCCTAACAGGTTGTATTAAAATCCTCTTACAGGGTGCTTACTTAATTGTGATTTAAAGTCCTTTAATTAGGCATACTTTTAACAAATTTTTAAAATCCCCTAATAGGGTAAGACCTAAAAGTCTTTGTAAGCCTTTAACAAGGCAGACCTTTCATAGGGTAGATCATGTTTCATGGTCAAAATATTGTAACCTTCATTGGATAAACTTTATTACTATAATAGTGAAGATTTGTGGGTGTTATCCCCACCCCATTTTTACCTTCTCATTGGAGGGTTTATGGGTAATCATATCTAGTGTTAAATGTGTGAATGTTTACTTGCTTGCATGATTTACATGGTATTTCAGTTTACTTGCTAAATGTATGAGATGGATGGGTGGTGAAATTTTTATGGGTCCTAGTGGAAACTACCAATTCACCCCTCGCCCCCTCCCCCCCACCACCAGAAGATTACCTTTCCTATTTTAATTCCAACATGGAGGTTGTAGTGCCTAGAGTGATGTTTGTTGAGCCTTTGGGATATGAAGTCACATAATTCATGATTAAAGGATATGTAAAAGAGATTTTGGAATTTGATATGGATGACAAAAATGATAAATGGGGAATAATAGAAGAGAAATTAGAAGAATAAAAATAGTTACAAACATCCAAGGAAACAAAGAAGAAGGTTGACAATGTAGTTAAGAAAAATCTTAACAACAATGACATGACCAAGTAAGAGTATGTTGAAGCTAGGCAAATAACTATAGAGATGAGAGAAAGTGGCCAAAGTAATATTTTTTAGTTCAATCATTGTCAATAGCACCTACCACAAGCTCATCACCACATGTATTTAGTCCACCATTAACACCTGCCCCAATAGCACCTTCACCTATTAGTTCTACTCTAGTCACAACAAAAGCACAACCAATAACAATAGAAGAAGAAGTCAATGACATTGAATATCCTACAACTTTTACAATAAAATCAACAAGAAAATCATCAATAGAGGTCATATTTAAGAAATAAAAAGAGGAGGTTACTCATAAAAGGTCAAAGAGGATTAAAGAAATGGATAGTGGACCCAAACTCAATAAGAAGCCCAGAGAATTGATCACTTATGTTGAAAAGAAGACACAAGAACAAGAAAAGGAAGAGAAACATAAAAAGAGGATGAGAGGTCAAGTCTTATCTCCATAAGAAAAACCACAAGATAAATCATAGGAAAATCAAAAAATAAATCAAAAGAAGAAGAGTTGGAAGCTAGAGATACGAAGGATGGACTAGATGATTATCAAGGATGGAAATTTGATACAACTGAATAAATATTATGACTTGTATGACCCCCTAGAAAATATAGTTAGAAAATGAAATGATCAAAAATATGATAATTTTTAAGCAACATTAACATACCAAATGAGTTGTATGAGAGATCGAAGGCCAAGAAGAAGAGAGCACATGAAGAGGAAAAGAAGATAAGAATGATATTCAAAAACTTTGTGCTTTATAAAATGAAAATCAATTTAAAAATATTGGATCCCCTATTAAGAAAGAAAAAAAGAGCTATAAAAATTATGGGACACCTATATGAGAAGGTAAAAAAGGAAACACAAGAAGTAGTTGTAAAAGTAATGAATGAACTTGCTACATCATTTAAATAGACACAAGATGAAATAGTTATGGATATTGAAGTTAATAATGTACCTAATGAAGAAGATAACAACATGATCATAAGGAGAGATTTAATAACCTTTGACACTAGTGAGGACCCCTTTGCTATTACATCTGACAACCCATTTAAATATCAACAAGAACTTGAATATTGGCAATTTAATAAGTGATAATGTTTTAGATTACTCTGACAATGATGATGGTAGGGATATGAGAATTATAGTTTAGAAAAGTATTTTGCATAGAGTAAAGTCTACTTAAATATTATATATTACTTGGCCACAAGCAAGTTTTCCACTATTAGCACTGGTTATTGAAAGTGTGCACACTAGTTCAACACCCTAGGTAGAAAAGGAAGCAGAGAAGAAAGAAGATGAGTAGAAGAGATAGAATTAGATGGATATGCAACCATATTAACTACCACTTGAAAAAAGATCTCAGTAAGAGGATGAAACTAACAAGGTAAAATAGATGATAGTATAATAGACCCCTCCTAGGACAGTAGAGTATACACCAGGAAGTACTTCAAAATCTTCTTTTGAAGCACTTTTCTCATATTTGCCACAAGACATAATGAATATGTTTTAGGGAAGCACATATATAAAAAAGTACATCAATTTGTCAACATTCTCAATGTGAAAGATTATTGGAGAATTAGGAAAGTCAAGCAAGAATGCACAAAAAAATTTAGAGATATTATATTGAGAAACTGCAGATAACTTTTCCTTCATCAGTACAAATAAATGAGGAAAACATTGAGAAGAAAACCAAGAAGGTCATAGAGGCATTTGAAAATCATTCTACTACACTTGAAGAGGAAAATAATCAAAAAAAAAAGACTGACATGATGCAAACTTGTTTATCATAGTATGAGGTAATATCAAAAATGATCTTACTACAATAGACATATAGATCAAAGAATTAAGAAGTGCACAAATAGTAGGAAAGGATGTCTATGAAAAGTGTTCTCTTTCACATGAGTACTCAATAGAGATATCTAAGAGAATTAAAGATAGAACTAATGAATTGGAGAAAGTTTTTGATAAGCTTAGAGACCCTAAGGAAAATATTCTAGATGTTGAGAAAAAGATCAGTAAGATAAATGATGAAATGAGAATTTTCAATCTAGAGAAAGAAAGAATCCTAAAATGATTTTCATTATTAAACAAACATCTCACATTGAAGATTGATATTTTGAAGAACTAGTTGGATATCTATCTAGAAGAAAAAGAATCATATGTAAAATTTACTTTTTCATATCTTCAAGAAATTGAGGTAGCATTGTATGGACTATGTGCCTTACTAAAAAGAAGTGATGCAATAAAAGATGCATGGGACAAGGATTCCACTAGCCTAAAGAAAAATTATGTAGATTGCATCACTCTTATATATTCGATTTAATAGGCTTAATGATGTCAAGGTAGAAGAAAAATTTTGACATGTATATATCTCTTTTTTTTACTCACCTTTTTCATTGATGTCAAAAGGGGGAGACAAAGTAGCTGTATGAAAAATTGTTATGTATTAATGTAAAAGGAGATGAAAGTTAGAATATGATCTAAAGGGGGAGTAATATATGTATAATATGGTAATGAATAAAGTGATAAGAAATTTTTAAAATTTTGTTGGTCATGTGAATTATTTCACAATTTTAAAGTTCTACAATTTTGTAACTTAGTTGATTTTCTGACATGTTTCCATCAATGCCAAAGGGGGAGATTGTAGGAAAATTGGCTAAGGAGGTTTTTTAGGATTTTCACTTATGGAAACATATTCCTTGTATGAAGAGGAAAAAAATAATATGAAGTTATGCATACTAAGACTTAGAAAATTGTCTACGTACAGATCAATAAAACAATGCACAATCACCTTATCATGTTCAACATAGTTCACTAGAGGTACTTGAGCATGTGTATTCTTAGATGGAGATAGTACAAATACTAAAAAAGGGGGGGTAAGAATGCTTAATTTTTTTATGTGCATGGACAGAGTTATAACTATTTTACTAGTTATGGTACTAAACAAACAAAGCAAACTAAAGGCATTTTGGTTAAAGGATTTTTTTGGTTTACCAAAAAAATATCTTAACAATTTTGGGATGATATCCTAGATGTTAACCCACATGTGGAAAAAGATAATTCTAAATATTTAGCAACGTATCAAGCAAAAAGGCTAACAAGTTAAATATTTTGGTATGAAGGAAGAAATTTTTGTTTAGAAAAGTGTGACATTACAATGTAATATTATAATGTTTGAATACAAACTATCTATGATACATATTGACGTAAATTTTATGCTAGTATAGAGAAATATGGTTGCATGATAAGTTTTGAAGACATAGCTACAAGGACGGATCAAATATTGAAGATATAACCACTATGTAAAAGGTTTTTGTATATATCTTCTTGATAGCATTGTAAATATATTATTGTTTGTTTGAGAAGTGATCTCTTCTTACATTTTTTTTTATTGTAATAACAACTCCTAATAGGTTTGAGGCTTCTAACAAGGCTTAGTTCTCTAATAAGAAGAGATAAAATATACATATGTAATAGACCCCTAACATGGTCAATCACTTTCACAAGATACTTTTGATTAGTAGATCATTTTGTGGGTGCCATCCCCACCAGGGTTTTCCTTTGGCCATTGTTTCCCTAGTTAACAAATGATAGTGTTATTAGTTTCATTATATTATGGTTATGTTTACTTTTCAATTTGATCTTATATGCAAGTTCAAAGTTTTTTAATGATATCCATAGTTCAGAAAATGTTTACAGAACATGGATTCACCCCTCCCCCTCTTAGTATTCCCTATTTCTAACAATAATCACATAGATTTTCCAAAAGGGTTAAGAAGTAAGCAATTTGGGGACATAAGTCATTAACCTAAATTATATATTGAAATAATTAATGTTAAGCCTCATTTCTCAATATACTCTTTCTTTCAAGAAATTGTAATAATACAGTCATTTTTCTATAGAAGGAAACCTTTTGATACTAGAATGAGATGTTAATATATATTAAATATGATCCATTTCTCTTACTTTCAATCGGGATAATACATAAGAATGTAGTGCATCACACTCCACAAGGAGAAACACAATAGAAACTCACAACCAAATATAGACACCAATCATTGACTCTAACTAAGGGGTCACATATGCAAACAAGACAAAATAAGATAGATTGATTCAAATACACTTCAATGGTTTTCATAAAAATGAGTTTCCAAGGCATCCACACACATAGACTACACAAGGGTCACATAAACACTCAAAATCCAAGAGAAACACATCATCCATATGGTCTAAGGTGACCTAATGAGGTTCTTAATAAGAGGTATCATCCTTCTCTTATAGATGCACAAAACTATAAGATTCACTTCCTTCTCCTCACATTACGCAGGTCACTTGTACTAAATAAGAAAGTTGTCACACATAGGAACCCAAGTAACAAGACACCATGAGCACATGAAACTATATGCATGTGATCACTTGCCCATAATTTATACTACACTAGCAACATATACATAGAGATCCTAATGTTTTAACATGGAAAATGGTACTAAACATAATGCCCCACCAAATAATCCTTTTTAGAAAAGGATAAAATATACACTAACATTTTTTTGTTAAATAATACATAAATACTATTAGATAACTAAGACAGGATTTGAATCAGTTATGTTCAAATATTCTATAGTCCCTTCAATAACTTAAGTACCAAAAAAACATTACAAACATCACCAATAATTACTCTATGTATCTATTCATCTTCATAATTAACACATTCAAACACTATACTCCAAACTTGTCATTCACTATTTTGTTTTAACCAATTGATAGTAATATCACTTAGTTATTACTAACCACAAACTTAGTTGTTACCAATTTGCAATAAAATGGAAATAACATGTTAAAAAAATTGCAACATAACAATATTCACACTATTGACACCAATATTTTAACATTGAAATCTTATGAAGGGAAAAACACTTGGGACCAGCAACCCAAAAAAATTACTCTTTTGAAGTGAGCTATGTTAGGAGCCAGCCTTGTTAAAGTTACAAACACATTGTTAATGTGACCTTGTTAGAGGATTTAACTAAAAGATCATCTGGAACTTATCACTCCTTGACCTTGTCTAAAGAGTGGCCTTCTCTAAAGGACTTACAAATACCACTAATGCTAAGAATATTAGCTTCACAAAAATTGAAGCAAAAATAATATATGTGGTTTTATATATCTGATGATGAATTAGTATATTAAAGTCTAATTATCCATGTATATATATACATAAAGATTTATATATCTCTTACTTATACACTCATATATAAACATATATACATATTTATTTATTTATTTTTATTTATATAAATTATCATATTATCATAACCTAAGGATGTTGATTACTTATATCAATTACATAAAGACTGAGTTAGATTTGTTTACATAGTATTGGTCTCTTAATATATCCCATATCTTGATCGGATGTCAGTCTTAGTTAAGGCTAATGATTATGTTAATAGAGTGAACTAGTAGCACTTGAATCAGTGTTTCATAAGGTTATGTTATTATGTATTGAGGTATGGTTACGTAGGGTCATACCCCTATGTAAACATATCTCAATTCATATCTATATAATATGAATTTTTTAATATTGAGATATATCAATAACACGGGTAATATAATCTCAATCTAAAATTACAACTACATAATATATATAGACTTGAATCAAATCAGTTCAAATACATTAAAAGGAAGATATGTTATTATCAAATAAGAATCATTATTTTCAGTCCAACTTATATATATGTATCTATAAGAATTTGGAATTGAATTGAAGATTGCTCAAGATATTTACATAGATAAAATTATAGTTTAGTTAGTCTCCGCCAATAAACTATCATTCAATTTTACAACTAATTAATGTTACCATATAGGATTTCACAGACTTGTTAGGTCCACTTGGTCTACGAGATTTTTTGCTAGAATGATTAGAAAGTAATAGTATAAAAATGATCTATTTAGGTATAGCACTATCTTGATTGTTACAAATCTCCTTTTTGTTCAGTCTTCTATGTGATCTTCCACTTTGGTCTCTTTTCTTTTTTCTCTTCACTAGTTGATTCACTCGTTATCTTTCTTCTTCCTTCAACTCTTCTTAGTTTACCTAGCTCAACTATCTTCTTTCTCCTCCTTTGATTTTTCACACAATCATCACCTTAATAATTAGAACCAGTAGCCAAAAACTATCTTGAACATTTCCTTAAATAGACATCTTTGTGCTTCCAAATTCTTCCATTTATTGTTTCTTAATCACAATCATTGATCATAGATCCTTTCATAGAACTTTTTTATCTTCCTTATCGTTATCCTTGGAAAATAGAATATTCCTAGAGCTTTGTGCTCTTCCTTATCCTTCTTTAATCACCATCATATCCTTATTGAATTTTCTTAGTCATTGATCTTGTAAAAAACTTTGACTCATGCCTTTGAACATCTCAAATATTTCATTTTTTCATCAATAGTTAGCCTTAGATTCTATTTCTTTCAACTTGTTCTTCCAATTGTTACTTGGTGAACATAACATTTCACTCAAGTAATATAGTATTCAGTTAATACTAAACTCACTTAGGCAATACTAAATTTCTAACTTCCTTTTCCAATTGTTTGATGAAACTATAGTCACTCGACATATATAGACTTCTTTCTTTAACCTTGTCACTCGGTTAAGCTTGTGTAGCTCAATACATCTACAATATCACATGATTGTAAAATAAAACCACCATTACATTATCACTATCCAAATCATTCAACTACCCATTATGTACCATACTTACCAACACTATCTTCAACATACTTTCTTCAAATCCTCTTCATCAATCAAATTGATATAGCATTGTACTGACTTAGCATAATGCCTATCAAACTAAGACTTTGACATCAATGAAAATATAAAAAATTGTATGATTCTTTTGAATACATTCATAGAATTACAAATTACATTATCAGTTGGGGCTAAAAAATATGTGCATGTATCAATCATAAAGATTGCAAAAAAATACTCAACCAACTAATCAAAGATCCTCAAGAATTATATTACCTAGAAAATGCATACATTTCCTTTTAGGTGTTTAATCATGCAAGGTTCATTCCATAATCATATCAACATTAGATGAGTTGTTCATTTTAATGTCCAAATACAAATCCTACAAGATTAAATATACAAGTTCAATTCTAGCTAAAATGTAAAGGAATCATGATATTTTTTATAACCAATGCAAAAGTATACAATAATCGATCTATTTTGACATGGGAAGCTACAACTTCTAATTGCATATCCAAAAAACTAAATCAAATTCTTTTAAAAAGTCCATAAATGTTCATTTCATAAGATATGATGAAGTTTAAATAGTATGGTATGATAAAACTTCTTAAGAGATGTGATGAGATAGATTACTGTACGATACAATACTAAAAATGGGTGTGAAGCTTCACCATATCATCGTATGATGAAAGATGCTATTGGAATCGATAAAAATAATTTGTATGATAAAGTACCATACTAGGTGTAACAAAAGATTCAATTTGGTGTGATAAAAGAATGACATTGTACAACAAAAATGGTTTTCACTTTGGAAACCCTAACTTTTGCATTTGAACTTTGATTGAATCTGTCGAAAAAGTGTTGGCAAGATCTTGATGATCTCTACAACATGAAGAACCTAAAACTATCATTAGAAAAATAATTTTTAACATCATATCAAGGAATCAAACATATCCTAAAGAAAGTGATCACATATGCTAAATAACTAAGAGGTGAAATTTTTTGAACAACCCAAGAAGGAACATGCTAAGTAAATCCACATTGAGGAGTACCAAATACATGAACATCCAAGAATCATATAGTCGATTACAAATAAAATACATAAAATTAAAACATCTAGGTTATCCATCAAGATACAAGAATAATTCAAGTCAAGAAGAGTTTACACCATAGTACAAGTACAAAAGTGAAGTCAAGAGGATAAAAGTGATAAGTCAACAATATCCTATATATAAAAGTGTTAGTGAACAGATTGTCCTTCAAGAAAATGTATGCAAATCCGACCCTGAATGTCCAAGTGAAAGGATAAATCGACACCAACAGTTGGATAGGTTATTATTATATTAATAACCTTCCTTTGAATTTTATCGGGTACAGCTCCCCGTGTGAAATGTTCGATGAATTTAAATGTGGGTGCTTTTACCAGAAAGCACAAAAGGCTATCTAACATCTACCTATAAACACAGAGTAGATGCGAAACCTAAGAACTAAAAGAAAGGAGACAGAATAAAATAGATTACACAAAGTTAACCTACTGTATACTGCATTACAAAGGATAAAAGTCAAAGAAAAATTTCCATTCTCCTGAGGAAAGATGAATCAAAGCTTCCAGAAGATCTTGATATCAAATGCATAAAGAAAATAGCACATCTGATGCACTTAAAGAAAACTGAAAGTTACAGCAACATAACCATCAGTGGAAAGAAAACTACAAAGACTCAAAGTTCTAATCTGCAGATGTCTTTCAAACCTCCCCTCTTTAAGTTGTAAAAGACTACAAAGATCCTATTACACATGCATCAGGAAATGAAAACCATCTCTCCTACATTACATTCAAAATCAAAATCCCCTTTAATCACTAACACAAAGTCTAGCAAATAAAGCTCTTCTCTGCTATAGCTTCAAAGTCTGTATTCCTTCCCTCAGAACTGAAGAATCTCCCCCTGCCCACAACACATAGTCTGTAGTTGCCAGGAGAAAAAGTGGAACCCCCCTTTAATCACTTATAGAATTTGCAGGCAACTGTTCAGCTTCTATAACTGATTCTTGGAACTGTCATTTGATCTTCTCTTCCTCTTTTCTTTTCGTTACCCTTTCATACGTGCATAAGGTTTAATTTATAATAAAACACTTCATTACAAATCCCTTTAGCATTTGTATTAGATTATGATAGACCACGCTTTTCTTGAGAAACATTGATCTAATTTTGTTTGGCCATATGTTAGTGAATGAATCACTGTTTTTCTTTAGTCATCTCAAATTAACTATAGGCTCCTTGCTGCCAGGTACTTGAGACCTTTGTTTTAATAATTAAATCATTAAAAGTGTCTCCATAAATAAAGCCGTGGCCTTAAATCTGAATGTTGCGGGTTCATGAGAATTTCCAGCTGTCTTCATTGCTTTGGACCATACGGCTCTACATAAAGAGTTTTCCAAATTTTATGTTGCCATGTGGTTATCTTAATAGAAACATGAAGCTTTTCTTCCAAGACGCAGAGTATTCATATATGAGAAGGAAATCGGGCTTGGCCTCTAATATTGCTCGAAAGTTCATCTTTACTTAGCCGCTAGAATGAAACATTGGTCGTCGCTGCTTGTTATTTACTTGGAGAGATAGGCTCAGGTATTAATGTTATTGTCTACAACTTTGTTTGAAAAATCTTCATCCATGATCATATTGCGTTGTTCTTCATCAAGGCTGAGCTTGAATACATGTTATCAGTTTCGCAATCCTATGTTTTAAATGTAGCACTGGCATCATAAGAAATAGTTTAAAACCGGCCTTCCATGTCTGCAAGGAATGAATTGAATTAAAACCCAACTTCTGGTTCTTAAGATGCTTTCATTGTCAAACAAGATTTCTAAATATATCTCAGCATGTTATATATTTGAGCACTGCACTAGGTTATTTGCTATCAAATTTTGTTTTATCTCTTGCCCACGACAACCAATTTTGAAAGACTGATCCAATTAGATGGGTGAGTAGCAACAGATTCTGTGTTATATAAAGCTTTTGTCAAGGGCCCAATCAAACCATTGGCCATCCTCTTTCTATGTGCTAGTTCATGTTCCTCATGAAGAGACCTCTGCGCTGGCCGAGAATACTCAAAGCATTACTTTATGCTTACGCAAAGAGCATGTCTATTAACGTGAAATGTTGGCCTTGATAATGATCTGCAAGCTCTAAAATTGGAGAAGACTCTGAGCGAAAAGAGCCACATACAGCATGCAATGCCAATTTGACCAGAAGCACATCAAGAAGGGAAAATCACTGTATTGAGACCAACCGAATCTTTTGAACCCACAATTATGGTAATGATGATTTCACTCAGTTTGCAAGATATATGTGTCTAAGAATTGCTCGTGTATCTCATGGGAACACATCCTTCTTCCCATTGTATCTTCTCATGACCAGTTTTAGTGTCAAGGTCCATTCATTCTGCGGCATCTTCATAGAAAAATTTGGGCATAGGTTTTAGACCCGATGCTTTTGCCATGTAACCACTCACTTTCTGATCATAGGCATTTCATCAAACATTTCATGTACAGTGGTGGAAGATTATGGAATTATGATGAGCAGAATAGGATTGCTAAATGCTTGATACCATGTGCAGATGACATCCATTATTTTTCCTTTCTCAAATTCGTGACCTCTACATCGTTGTTTCTTCTATTCAACTAGTGCTAAACCAAACATAGAATCATGAATGCTTTGTTTTGGTGAAGCCAGAGATATGAGCAAACATGAATTTGAACCCTCCCACTTATGAAAATAATGATACCCAAATCTACATGTCGGGGACTTAAGTCTTAATCTGAAACTTGACATCTTAAATCTACAACACAGGATTCAAACCTTGAACTTTTGACCTTCAAACTATTGTACCTCCATTCTGAACCTGCATGTTGATCAATTTGAATGATCAAACCTTTGAACGAACCTTTCAAATTAGATCATCAAACCTGCATGAGCGATTTAGACTGCTTTGAACCACTTTGAACTACTTCGAACTTTAGTTCGAAGTGGTTCAAAAACTCTGCACTCAAAGTTTTAAAATGGTGACCACCTTGGGTACTAACAAAAAGATAATCATACTTGTTCTCTAATATCTAGTAGCAGTATAGGTAGAAATTCCTCCCAACCAAGTGGAATCCATAGGCCCACCTTGTTGTGCTTATGGAGATAATGACCTAATTGCAATAATATAAAAAAGATAAAATTAACTAAAGCTAACACACATGCCAATCAGTGCATGACACAATAACTCAAGATGAAATATATGATCATGAATGTAATATAGTACATTAGGTCACTAGTCAAACAAGCTATAAGATAACTATGCAGATAATATAGGAAGTGTAATAGCTTGGTTTTTACTAGCCCAAGTTGTATAGTGTATGGTAACTAAACTCCCTTGGTAGGCCTCATACCCACTATAGTAATTCAACTCCAAAAGGAGGCCTCATACCATACCCTCACACTAACTTTCGTAGAAGACTGACTACTATACAAGCACCATTCCTTGCACTAGCTCTCTCTAGATGCTCGACTACTATTTATACACTCAATTATCTTGAAATAACTTTTATTATCTATGTTTATTAACTTGATATCACTTGGTTATAACCTCTCCATGTTACCTTGTTGACCACTTTTGAGTTGGGGTACCCATGAGAGACCACTACACATGTCTACCCTACATACTCATTCTAGCCACATGATGAGTGCCTATAGGCATTGAAAATTCCAACCCAACCTCCAAATACAAACCACTCAACTAGCCTAAATCTAAGAGTTGGGTCTTGAAAAATCCTACCATATGCATCCACACATGTTTGTGAGTGAGAAGAACCAACTCCATGTATTATCATGATAAAACTAATGCAAGGGTTGGATTTAGGAAATGCAAAAATTCATACAAGATTAAACACATTTGGAAAAAGCATCTAAATAGATATTAGACCATAATGAATCTTAAAATAATATATCTCAATCAAGCACTTTGTTAAGAGAATGGATTCCCATGGAATCCTCAAATCATCTTGTTAGAACACAAATGACATATAATGCCCAAAATACACAAAAATACTGAAGTCTTGAAAAATATGGCAAGAACCAAAATCAACAGTCAATACTAAAAATGCACTTTCATATTGGGACATAAAATGCCTTGGAATGTCCTCTAATCATTTTGACTCTAGGATCCTACTCGTTGTAGCTACTAACACAAAATTCAAGTCAAGCCAAACAAGGCAATAGACAAATACTAGATGGTATACAAAATGATGTGATGCCAAAACCACCCAAAATTCAAACATCACAAAATCTAATGAAATCGAAAAACCACTTCAAAAACATGTCCAAACTCCTAAAAAATAAATAAAGTTCTAGATGCACATGTAAAACTAGATAGCACAACCTTACCAAAAATTTCATTTTTCAAACAAGAATTCACATAAATACTCATACCCATCCAACCAAGTCATCGAATTGCATGAAAATGGGGGAAATTATAGTTCTCAACCTCTAAACATTTAGCAAGTGAAAGGAATCAAAATAACCAATTATTTAATTAAGATAAAAGCTCTAAAAACCTGAAAGAGAAGGAGAAATAAAAGAGAGCACCAAAAATGTTGAAAGTTGTGGCATAGAAGGAGATTTCTACTATGAATATAACAAGACCACTCTAGCAAAGATTTGGAGAGCCAAACTTTGGCAACAAGAAAAACACTAAATCCTCACAAGATTATTTTGGAGAAAAATTCTCCAAACATAAAATTACAATGGGAATTGATCAGTTAGTACTTGACAAGATAATGTGCTGTATATTTATTATAATAACTAAGGAAGAAAAATTGGTTGAGAAGCAAAAGAGTTGTAAAGAAACCAAGTATCTAAAGAAAAAGAATAAGGAACTTAAGTATTGCCGAGAAGAACAAGATTTATTGAGTATTAGTATTAGCCGAGTGATAGAGAATGTTAAGTGATGGCAACAATCAAGTTTCACAATGTAAACTAAGAAAGATCATTTAGTGATGACTAAGTGATCCAGTGATGATAGAGAAACACGATGTAGTTATGACCTGGTGTCAACAAACTAATAGTTTGAGAAAGAATTAAGATTTGTAGCTGACACAGTTGAATTCTTGAAATAATCAAAACATGTTGACAATAAGGATTGATGAGTTGGATTATTTAACAAATGGAAAGGATTAGTTGAATGATCAAAGGCTAATATTTCAAGGAAACCTCTAGAATTTCCAAACAATGAAGAAGAAGAAAAAAATATGACTAGATTCATTGAACTTGCTGAAGCTACTCGTAACCCTAAGATGTATGATTATGTTTAAGCGAAAAAAGATCAAAGCAACCTATTTAAGGAGGCATGTGGGATGTTTTTGAGAATTGTTAGACTAGAACTTGTGAAGATGAGTGGATAACATATTTGCAAAGGAGAAGTGTAAATTTTGTGATGTGGAAGATTTCTTGAAGAGTTGCCAAGCAAATCTGAGTTAATGAGAGAGATGAAGTCTAGTTAATGAACCTGTATCGAACTAAATGGAGATCTCAATTTTCAAAGTGAGTTGTATGTAATCAAATAAAACCTAGTTTTTACTTTCTAATCATTTTGTAAATAGTAAAATCCTTTTGATTAAGGTTGATCTAATAGTCATATGTAAGTCCTTTAATAAGGTGACATTCTAAGGGAGTGTTCTAAAGACCTCTATCAAGGCCACTCCTAACAACATGATTTAAATCCTTTAATAGGGTCACACCTAACAATTTTTTTTGTAACCTTTAATAGGGTTGGCTCCTAACAAAGCTTACTTCAAAAGAGTGAAAAATTGTAGCATGTTATTTGGTGGTTTTTTCCAAATTGGGTTTCCACGTTAAATCTATGTGTCAAACATTTGTGTGGATGTTTGTTATATATTTATGCTACTTATTGTTCTAAGTTTGAATTTTATTGTTAACTATGATATTATTTTTCTAGTCAACACATATATTGAATAGAAAGCTGAAATAGAATGATTAAGTTGAATGATATTCAACTATTTTATTCATGAGTTTGATTAACTTTGTTGGAGTAATTAAAAGTTGTTTTTGTACATATGAACCTAAGGATAATTTATTTTCCCCCCTTCTTCCTTCTCAATTATTCTAAATATTCTAATACAATATACTTTCATTTCCTTCAAGTTTGACTCATTTTCATTAAGAAATGAGAAAGCTATGCACACTTCTGTAAAATTGGTTTGTTCAAATTTTTAGTTTATGAGATCAGTCTAAATAAAATTTTGTAACAGCCATGTATGGTTGAATAAAGACCTAAAATTTTGTGTATGGATAGTTTTTTATGTTTTGAACAATTTTAATTCTTTCCAAGAAAAAAGTATCTTTTGATTTGAGGGGTCAAACAAACCCATTTTTAAAAATTGTCGTGTACATGGTTTCCTATCATTGTTACTACAAGAAGTTGGTAGAACTTTATCATATGTATTTGTGACTTTTGTGACCATGCATGGTCTTGGAATGTCTCATTTATCATTACTAAATATCCCTCAAGGTGTCATACTGTGTAGGTTGAATGCCCAAATCAAGTTTAGGTTTGTATCAAATAGTAGGGAAGTATGCACCTTTTCCTATACATCAATGAGCCAAAAAAATGTTATGGGAAGTACATCATGGAGACATAGAAATATGTAAGAATCAGTTTATTTCAAGATTTATGCATAACCAAATGTATTTTTTGTGAATCAATTGTGAAACAAATAAGAAAGGAATGTAATTGCTATTTTAATCTACATGTTTGGCACAACTTGAAAGTTAAAATTATATTTAAAAGCTAAACAATTAGCCTTGAACCTGATTCATGTAATTTATAAATGGAAAATGCATGTCTTTCATGGTATCAGCCTTGGTTTTTAGATTATATTGCAGATTTTTTTTATGGTTTGAATTTGCAAGATATTAGGTTGGGTCAAAAACCATAATGCAAGATTTTTTGGGAAAAAATCAGACTTTTAATTATTTATTTTAGAAAATCATTAAATCAAATTCTTTGGTGCAGATTTTGGTCTCCAAAAACATGGAAAATGATTTTCAAATTTCCCCATAGTTTAATGTTGATGAGGGCACAACCCAAGACCAAATGAACACAACAGGTTAGGAGACTTTTAGTATCAGAAATGATATGCTAGTACATTCATTACAGCAAAAATAGACTCAACTATATGCCCTATGGACTTACAACATAATCAGATTCTGGAGAAAAACCCTTCTCATAGCACCTTCTCCCAAACTTCACAAAAATTGCATTAACAAAGCAAGAAATGATCTTAAGTAACCCGAATTAGGTTTAGGACTAGGAATACATTTTAGAATATATCATTTGGCATCCACCACTAAAGAATTATGTTTTAGAAGACACGTTAGAAGTCGATGAAAAATTAGAAGAATCTAGAAATGGTAGTCCAACTTTCGAGAAGCATAACTTTTGATTTGGTACTCTGATTGACAAACCATTTACATTTCTAGAAATCTCTCTGGGCCCTCTATATGGTTATGGACAAGCTTAGCTTTTCTCCCACTTTTGAGCCTGCATGATGCCATTTAGTGTCTCAAATATGACTTTGAAGCATTCTCATGAGGTTTTTAGGCAACTTAAAATTGTAATTAACTTTCAAACCGTAAATTTTTTGACCTGATTCCTTTTTTAGAGTGCTTGAAATTACAAGTACAATGCACATGACATTGGAACACAATATAAGAATCATGATACACAATATCTTCATGATGATAAAGCTATGGATGTGCATGCCAATTGTGGAAGTATACATTTTCTACTCAAATATTTATATGTAATAATCAATACAAGTAAAAATCTTAAATTGAAATTGGATTAGAAACACAAATTTAATTTCACTTAGTGTTTTGATTAATGTAACATTTTCTATTTAAACTCTAGAGGATCAAGAGGTCGACGTTCATGAACACTCGAAAGTGTCACACTCTAAACCATTCTATCCAAACGATTCCATGAGTTGGAATGCTTGGATGTTGGCTTAGAGCTCCCTATCCACGGAGTGCAAGAGAGTGTATTTTAAGTTCAAGGGCTCTCAGATGAGCCTTAGAGATACTCTTCTTACTAGTAAACCATGCAATGGGAGGTTCCAAAGACAAGATGCAAGAATGCAAATGTCCCAAGGAGTTCCTCAAGAATGCAATGCAAATGAAGATTAAGCTAGAATGAGATGCAAAGTATAGCTATGCTAAGCATGTATGAGAGTGTTACAATCCAACTATTAGACTATGTGATTTAAGCTAAATGTAAAAAAAAGAAAGCTAAGCTAAGCTAGAATTCCATGGATGAGAGAATGTAGACAAGAAAGAGAAATTCTCCACAAAGCTCCAAAGAAACCTGTTAGAAAACCTGCAACATAACAATATTCAAAATGAGGATGGATTGAGGGGGAAATCTCTCTCCCTTTTAAAGATGTATGGACGATAGAGATCAAGATGAAGATGGTGGATGATCAACGATGGAATTTGAAAAGAGGAGTGATCCATGTGCACACACAAATCAACCAATAGAATATAAGTTGATTTGTCATATAAGACAAAAGTCACAAAGCCTTTTCTTTTAATTGCAAAATAGAAAAAGGATTTTATGTGTGCACTTTAAGTGGGTTAGAAGAATGGGGTCTTTTATTTAATTAAAAGGGGACATGTTTTTTTAATCAAATAATGAACTTAGGATAGCATAGTCAAACTATAGGTTATAATCAAATAAATTGATTATTAGCAATTTGGTCTAGGTAAATGATTAAATTAATTTAGCCAAAATGTTGAAAAGAGGGCTAATAGTCTAGATGACCATTTTTAGGTGATTACATTTTCCCCTCTTTGACTAATGCGTGATCAATCTGGGAACACATTATGTCAAAGAAAATAGAAAGCCAAGTAGGCGGTGATAGATATAGACGTCTGATTCCAAAGAATGAAATGCAGAAATAGATAGCAAGTCCTAAATGCATAGCCTAATAGCAGTAGTACTGAACATTAGGAAGATGATGTTAGGATCCAAAAAGAATTTTAACACCTAGCAAAGTGAATAGATTGAGAGCAAGTGATAAGGTCAAACAAATGCTCCTAAGAAATAGATAGCTGTAACAATCAGCAATAAAGTATTTCTGCCCCCTCGGGATCGAAATTGAAATGAGGTAAGGGGATGCAAAAATTGGCTAGACATGAGAAAAATAGAATAAAGCAATGTCCAAGATGACAGATAGATGATTAGAACCCAAGAATGGCTATAAGAAATTGATAAAATGCCCCAATTTGACTAGAGTTGACCTTGAAGGATATAGCATAAAAATTAGGTCAAAATGAGTAGAAAGATGATTTTAGACATGAAATAGTGAATTCAAGTAGATATGAAGTATGGAAATGATGAATACATGAAGAAATGAAGATGCCCCAGTGATGATTTAGATATTAGACCTCAAAAGGTCAGCTAACTGCTCAGAAGAAAGTAGAATTTTAAAAGACAATTTTGACCATCAAGATGAACTCGAATTTGGATTTTGATCCTAAAAATGAATCTAGGGCGTTGAAATTATTTAATAGGTCAAAACTTTATATAATGTGATGATAAGATAGAAAAGATATGAAGCGAAAGATTAAGAAGGTGAAAAGACATGAACAAGAAGAAAGTAAAGAAATATATGAAAGGAGTTAGCTGATATGTCCACAAAAAGATGAAGAGAAAGCTCCCCCCATATGCAAGAATGCAAGACTAAGCTAGAAAATGAACCCAAAATGCAAGCTAATATGAAAAGTGGTTTACCAACAAGAAGTGTATAGCGTTTAGACTCTTAATTTCATCATTGAGCATTTATTAGGGACATCATGAGATCATACAACCATCACTAGTATAACTATGAGGATATGAATATGATCGATATCAGATAGGTATGTGAAAATCCAATCTAAGCATCAGAGACATGTAAGTCAAGATAACTATGCGATTAGATTCCCTAAGTTTGATGTAGAAAGATTACACATGTATCAAGGCATAAGTGCCAGGATAAACCCTGAGTGCGGTCTTGCAAAATAGTCAAGGATGATACATTTGTAAGTCAAAATGTTGAATATGACAAGCATAAATTCTTACAACACTATAGACAAACAAAGTATACCCACAAGAAGAAATTAAGAAACTATGTCCCATGCCCCCAGTCTTCTAGTCAATGACATCCTCGAAAGACTATTAGGGAGGGAACACAAGGCAAAGAAATCATCATAGACAGCACACAAAGTAGATAAAGATTAGCATAGCTCAGTTGTTTAAGTGTTAAAGTGTGTGTGTGTAAGTCACTTGGCCATTTTTTCAAGACTTGATTCTGATAGTGAGAATTATCGTGACATCGAAGACTGTAGGTAAACTATCTGAAAAGTGTTGAGAAACTCTTGATGTCAAAGTGGGTGGGGGTAGTGTTGAGAAACACTATTTTGTGAGTTGTCAAAGAAACCCTAATGCACAAGAATACCTCAATAGGCGAAGTAGCTATGCCCTCGAGATGAGGACAAGAAACAATTCCATGTCAGGAAATGTGTAGTGAAATGGATGATTGAGACTGATAGACATAGGTGCAAGGGTTTCAAGTAGTGCTTGTTTCCATGTTTTTACCACTTGACAGATTTATTTATTTTTCTTCAGGGCTTTTTTCATTTTTTTTGCATTTTTGTATTTTTGATTTTTTTTGGTGATACATCAAAGCACCTATTGCTAGGTTTTCACTAAGATGATCTTTTTTTAGGACATTTTTTTATTTTTTGGATTTTTTTCAGGATCATATATGATTTTTTTTTGGAATTTTTAGAAGGTTTTAGAGATTACTAGTTCTCAAGCAAGATCACATCATTTTCTCCCAATGTCTAGCAAGGTGTAGGACATGATGGAGCAGAAAGTTGGTGGATAGACAAAGATGGATAAGAAAGGAGTATGAATCAAGTGAAAGTGATCCTAAAGAGTACCCAAGCTAGGGAAAGAGGTGAAATAGTCATATGAAGCATATTTTGGATAAGCAATGGAAGTAATGAGAAAGATAGCATGTAGGATAAGCAGTGAAGCCAACAAGTGCAATAGCATATAAGATAAGCAATGGAAGCTAATGAGTAAGATAGCATGAAAGCGTGTAGTCCAAAAGAGTAGCCATGTCAAGAGACCTATGAGAACCATGTTTCATTTATTATGATCAAGACCAAGGGGTCAACTAGATAGTATAGCAATGGGATAGAGCAATAAGAATAAAGCTCAAGATAGAGGCTATGAGTGAATGGGAGAGCACAATAGAAAATCTCGTGGATAAGATAGCCAATATGAAAAGATAGCTCAACATTGTCAAGATCAAAGAGAGAAGAGGGGATAGATGGATGATAAAAGAATTACACATGACACCTGTTTGCCAGGTTTTTATCATGGTACTTATCCAAGGTGCCACAAGAAGTAGTTTTCACAATAGGATAAATTTATTTATCTTTACTTTTGCTACCTCGGTGCCACAAGAAGTGGTTTTCACCAAGGCACATTTTCATATTTTTCTTTTTTCTTTTGCTTTTCTTTCTTTTTCTTTTTCTTTTTTGAATTTTTAGAAAGAGCTCAAGCTTTTTGAATGTAGATAGTGCTCTGATAGAAAAGATAAGTCATGACAAGCCAAGACCATAGAAAGGTATGCTCAAAGATGTTGATAGGGTGATGAAAGAGAAATGGTAGTAGGAAGAATATATGGAGGATAAGAGTTCATGTATAGAAAGGAGGTGTAAGCTTTAGAGGATTTCATGAGGGTAGCTGAAATATTGGACAAGATCAACATTGACACACACCTTGAAGGGTATTGGAATGATGGAGGAATCATGGATGAAGTAGCTTGAGGCTTAGATGTATGAGGTGGTAGAAGAGATTTGGAAAAAAGTGGAGTGGAAGGCTTTGGAATATTTTTAGAAAGATTTTTGGAAGAAGATGGAATGGAAGCCTTTGGAAGCTTGAATGTCAACTTTGAAGTATTTTCAATCTTCAAGTCTTTTAAAAGAGACTTGGGAATCCATATAGCTTTAGATTTTCCTTGTTCTTTTGGTGCTTGAGATTGCATTTCTTCAATGATGAATTTAGGAACCCACATTTGCTTTGATTTAGCTCTCTTAACAGTGGACCTTTGCGGTCTCTTTTGTGCATTCTCCTTCTTAGCATTCACATGTCGATTAGATGGGACATAGTGATCTTTCTTTTTCAATGGATTCTTATGTTTATTCTCACTTCCAAACGACTTGGGATTTGTGGATGAATAAGGATGATATAACTGGTTTAGATGTATAGATGGGTGAAAAGTCATCAAGGATGAGTGTCTTTGTTGATCTTGAGGTATGATGGAAGAGCTAGGAGTGGAAAGTGTAGGAGATGAAGGAACATAAGGTCCCAATATAGATGGAAGGTTTGAATGCTTTAGCTTAGATGGATAAGGACCAAGGATAGATTTAGAAGATGCAAAGGGATAGTGGGAAGGGATATCACCATCTTTAGAATGAGCAACATGGTCAAAGCCATCAATATACTCATGAATAACTTTGATAGGAACAACATTTTTAATAGAAGCACTTGAAGCTTGAGCACAATTTTGAAGTGGATATGGAGAAATAGAACATGAGGGGATGCTTTGATCTTGACAAGTAGCTTTGGATAGCATATGAAGAGAACTTTTCTCATAATTTTCAGCAAGCTCAAGGGAAACAGTGGAAGTGGTGTCTTCATCATATTTAGGAGGTGGATAAGACATAGGATATGGAGGGGAAAAATCTTGAAAGAGATGAACGGGTGCTTGGTCTTGATCTTTCTTGACATTTATAGATTTAGCTTTTTGAGAGTCCTCTTGACATGGAACCACTTCTAAGGACAAGGGAGTATGAAGAGATAATGGAGTAGCACGTGGAGTAGGCATAGTAGCACATGAAGATTGAGGATGTTTAGGATTAGTAGCATGGAAAAGGTTTGTAGCCAAGTGAAGGTTAGCTTGAGTTTCTTTTAGAGGTAGCCCTTAAGGATACACATAGTCAATGTGGAAAGCATTAGGTTCTTTATTTGATGGAGGCATGTTGGAAAGCTTTGAAGTGTTGGGAGATGCACGAGTGTTGGAAGAAGTGGAGGTATCAAGGAAACCATCACTAGAAATAGGCTCATTAATGTGATCTTGCTCAAGAAAAGTATCCTCATCACATGAATCATTAGAGGTATCAATAAGATCTTGGATTTTATGTTTTAGCTCAATGCAATTTGAAGTAGCATGGTCATTAGATTGATGATAGGCACAATAGGTATCCAAGAATGGATTTCCATATGAGCTAGACTTAAGTAACATGATGATCTTATTGCCAAGAAGTTTTTGCAAAGTGTCATCATAAGAATCTTCCAAGGGAGAAAAAGTTCTATTAGAAGTATGTCTAGAGTCCTTTTGTTGTTTCTCAAGTGAATGGTATGTATCCATGCCTTTATCATTATCTTGGTCAAAGATAGGTCCATCATGAAATTTTAGCATAGGCTCAAAGGAGGTATCACTTGCTTGTTCTCTAAAGAGGTCTTTAGATCTAGAAGATATAGACATTTGATGTCTTGAAGTAGAGCATGTAGACCTCGAAGAAGATGAACCATGTGTATGTAAAGGTCTTAAGGGAGATTCATGTATTGATGCAATCTTCTCCTCTAACCTTTTCTAAAGTTTAGACTTCATTTCTGTCATGCGCTTAGAGAGATGAAGGTAAGAAAGATCATTTGTCTCTTCTAGTTCTTTGTATTGTGCATATAGATCTTGAAACTCTTTAGTGACATGGAGGATATCATGATCATCTAGATTTGGTTGAGGTTTGGTAGCACAAGCTTTGAATTCCATAGTTGTAGATGCAAAGCCAAGCATAAAAGAGCCTAGAAGATAACTTGACGTTGAAACTATAGGAGGTAGAGTGTTCACTTTCCAAGATAGTAGAGAGAGATTAAAGTGACTTGTCAAAAAATATGTCCAAGAAACTTATGACATGAATGACTCAAGTCAATAGCTAGGCAAGATGCCCAAATAGCCAAATAGATAGAGCAAGCAGGGTGCCAAGTGAACAACTCTCCAACCCAAGAGTGTAGTCAAGAAATCAAGGCAACCATTTCAGCAAAAGGATAACTAGCAAGCAAACATAGATCATGAAGACAAAAAGACCAAGAGCACTAAGACCAAAGAGTCACTTTAAGCATGTTCAAAAACTAGAGACATAGCAAATCAAAGTCAAATGATGAGACTCCCCTTAGCAAGCAACACAAGAAAATGTTTGCATTTGATGTTTTGACTTGGTTGACAAAGTTTGACAATAGTTGATAGCATAGCAAGTTTGATGTTCAAAAGCAATTTCTTTCCAAGCAAGATAGTGACACATGGAGTAGTCTTCAAACAATCAAGCAAGGGACAAAGCAACCTTGCATGATACAAGCATATGTGAGGTCTTAAAACAAAGCCGTGTAACTATCATCATGTGTATGTTTCAAAGATTTCCACAGGTTTAGCACATTCAAGAACACATCAAGCAATATCTACCTAAATGTCATGATTTATTACTCAACAACTTGGCCCACACTTGATGCTCCTTTGCCTCACACCAAGTGGTTTCCCACAAGAAATATTGGCTTTGTCATAGAAGTGTCATAAGCACAACTAAGGGAACACATATGGTGAGTGTAAAATCTTGGGGTGATCCAGGTAGTCCACTAGGATCAATCCTTGCACCAAGAAGTTGAGTGGCTAAAAAGGGTAGTTACTAACTTAGGGTGTTTAGATAGAGCTTCCGTTCATAGCGTTCCTCTTGCTCCCAATTATGGGACACCTCACCTTATGATGAATAACCAATCTCGCAACCACAAGAGTACCTTAAGCATTCTTTCCTAGTGATTTTCGTATGGTTGAAATCCCATAAGCGATCACACTAGGCGAAGACAAACACTACGTCTACAAAATTTTTGTGTCCTTGATAGCCTTGAGTTTATAGTGGGTTGGAAGAGCCGGGTAATCTACTTGTCCCCACTTGGGTCATTCCTCTCAGGTTGTCCGAGAGCAGGCCCTCTAAAGGATCCTAACTACCACAAAATGGATCCACTCTCAAGGGTCAAGATTTTTGATTCACCTCAAGGGTGAAGAGCATACTCTCCTACCTTGATTGTTTCCCCCAAACACACCAAGAAGATTTAGTTGCCTCTTACTCTTGAAATCAAATGGTAAGTCAAGATTTCTGATTCACCACAAGGGTGAAGAGCATACTCTTCTATCACCAAAAGATCCCAATTGTAAGTTTTAATGTGCCTAAAAATAAACAACTAGTATATGTCGCACATGTAAAAGTTAAGAACTAACAAACTTGAGTTTTTATGCACTGGGCAGCCCTGCAAACAATCATTAGTAGCCCTTGTGCATTTGAAGCTTTGACATGCATTCTTTTTATGCAATGTTTCAATTTTTTTTCACAAGGATGGCAACCTACAATCACAACTTGTTAGCACCATAAGTTAGTGTGAAATAACATAAAAAACCAAAATAAAAAGTGGTTATTTGCCTCAAATATCCAAGTTATCTTCCAATCAAGTGTATGCAAAGAAAGGGCAAACTAATCACAAATGCTCTAATTTTTACTCTTTGTTTTTTATCTAGTCAACAAGATTATACTTTTTTTCTATTATTTCAGATCCAAAAAAAAAATGAAAAGAAGAGACCCCTACTAAAAATTAAAGAGCTTTCCAAAAATGAAAGAAATTTAAAAAAATCTCTTCATTTGCGCTCTAGAGATCGATTTTGCCAAAATAGGTTAAATTTATCAAATCGAGTTTTTGATCCTTAATATGACCTCAAAATTTAAAACACAAAGAAATAACCCCCATTAGAATTGAAAACCCTTTCTAAAAATGTAAGTTTTTCTAAAAAATTCATTGATTTGCGATTAGAAACGGTTTTTTATGAAAAACAAAGAAAAAAATCATAACTCGCGCAAATCATATCAAAATACTCTAAAAATTGGTCTACAACATGTTAGACACATAGTAAACCTAAAAAAAACATTTCAAAATCAAAATCCAAGTGGTTTAAAAGATATGATCAAATCTTTAAACCAACTAGATTTTTGGCCTTCAAACCAATCTACTTATGGGTTGGCCTTAAAACCAAAGTGATAATTCTACAAAAGCACTTGATTAGATCCAATATGCTGCTGTAAAAAACTAGAGATGAAAAATAAAAGCAAATGGAGCTAGAAACTTGATTCAAGCCCCACGGTGGGCGCCAAAAATGTACACTCGAAAGTGTCACACTCTAAACCATTCTATCCAAACGATTCCATGAGTTGGAATACTTGGATGCCAGCTTAGAGCTCCCTATCCATGGAGTGCAAGAGAGTGTATTTTAAGTTCAAGGGCTCTCATATGAGCCTTAGAGATACTCTTCTTACTAGTAAACCATGCAATGGGAGGTTCCAAAGACAAGATGCAAGAATGCAAATGTCCCAAGGAGTTCCTGAAGAATGCAATGCAAATAAAGATTAAGCTAGAATGAGATGCAAAGTATAGCTATGATAAGCATGTATGAGAGTTTTACAATCCAACTATTAGACTATGTGATTTAAGCTAACTGTAAAAAAAAGAAAGCTAAGCTAAGCTAGAATGTCATGGATGAGAGAATGTAGACAAGAAAGAGAAATTCTCCACAAAGCTCCAAAGAAACCTGTTAGAAAACCTGCAACATAACAATATTCAAAATGAAGATGGATTGAGGGGGAAAGCTCTCTCCCTTTTAAAGATGTATGAATGGTAGAGATCAAGATGAAGATGGTGGATGATCAACGGTGGAATTTGAAAAGAGGAGTGATCCATGTGCACACACAAATCAACCAATAGAATATAAGTTGACTTGTCATATAAGACAAAAGTCAGAAAGCCTTTTCTTTTAATTTCAAAATAGAAAAAAGATTTTATGTGTGCACTTTAAGTGGGTTAGAAGAATGGGGTCTTTTATTTAATTAAAGGGGGACATGTTCTTTTAATCGAATAATGAACTTAGGATAGCATAGTCAAACTATAAGTTATAATCAAATAAATTGATTATTAGCAATTTGGTCTAGGTAAATGATTAAATTAATTTAGCCAAAATGTTGAAAAGAGGGCTAATAGTCTAGATGACCATTTTTAGGTGATTACAATGTGTAGGTTGAGGCCAGGAAAAATTATGTGGCTAGATCAGGTAAAGAGTGCCACAATTACGTTCTTTAAAGAAATGAAATACTTGTGACAATTATGATAAAATGTTTTTTTAATTTAACCCTTCTATTTGTTATTGTAGAGGACCTTCACTTGCATTGACATAGCACTAAGCATGCAACAAGATCACAAGCAGCAAGCAGAAGAAGTGATGAGGGGGGAGATCATGATGATGACATTTATGCTATTCTTAGAGATTTCATAAAGAAGAAAAAGAAGAAATGATTGTAATCTATGTACCTTAATTATTGGATTAATATGTGTCAATGAATTTATGTGCTAATGAATGTAATGAATTAGATAGGGTGTTAATTAATATTCATCAATGTTGTGTATTAATGAATCCAAGGTGTTAATGAATGATATCATGTGATAATGAATGAAAGAATGAATGCATGGTAGATGTTAATAGATAATTTAGAGTGACATTTGGAGTGGGGCCAAATGAGCTTTCGCTTCACATGGTTGGCCATGTTCATTAGAGAATATTAAACTATTCTCAAAACAAAGTGAAGCTCAATATTAACCTCTAATTGCATTGCAACTTTTTAACTCTACTTAGGAACCTTCTCGTCTTACCTAACCCCATAAAACATTTAGCACTCAATAAACTATCGAATCACTTTTAATATTGATCACTATCTTAGTCCATATATCTAGGAGTGTACTCTCGTCTCAAACACCTAACCCTACAACCATATACTTGTTTGTTCACACCAAATACTCTTGAGCACTTCTTGGTTGTTGTTAATCTTGACCACACACCACAAATGAATCCTCATTATCTTGATCGTATCTCTAAAAAAGGGCCCTTGACAAAGGGTGCCTCAAATAGTGGGACGAGAGACTTTGGATGTTAACATTAATTTCACATTTACAACTAGTGAGATTCAAATAAGAGATTCTATGACATTAGAGAGAAAGGATGAGAAATTCTTCTTATTTAAAGGAAAGCACTTTAAACCTTATTGCTACTAGATAAATGTTAGAATTTGTTTGCATCTTTCATCAAAACTTCATTATGTATACTAGCCCCCTAAAACTTTTTTTGGTGTACTTCTACAAGTCCAAGTAACTAGGTTTGTGATGTTAAAATAAATAGAAGAGAAATTATTCACTTGAAATGATAATGAAAAAGATACTTGAACATTAGTGGAAACTCATAAGAAATTGGAATTTGTGATTAAAATAGAGCATATTATACTTATTTGAGTAACTTAAAGAATGTGTACAAAAAATTTCCACATAATAGAAAGTTATTTATAGGAATGAAGCCCTTATTAACTTTTTTTGTATTTGTGTTTGTAGTTTTACTGAAAGCCTTATGTTTTTATTGAAAAAAAGATTTTATGGCATTTAGAAATAAACCCAAATTATTTTAAGTTGATTGGTTGTAGTGATGAGATGGTGAATAAGTATAATTTCTACTTTTACAAAAGTACAATTCTTGTTACTTGGTCATGCTACATGCTTGTCAAGTAAAGATAAATATGATTGAGGCTTGTCTTTGTGCAAATAGAATGTTTGTGGACTATAATGAGGTAGGTTATTTATTCTTTTGTAATTAATTTGAGTTTTGATTGATTTCAATATGTTGACATGCACTGACTTGTGTGACTCTAGCTACAAGTAGAGAGAGTTAATTCATCCTACCTTGAGTTGGCTATCTTGTCTGTTGAACCTTGTATATATCTCAAATCCAAAGTGGTGAGTGTATTGTAGGACCATTCATGGTATATTGACCAATTTCATTTTGTATCAATTCATATTTAGAAAGATAAAGTTGTTCAATTGTTAAATTATAATATTTTATTGATATCTTGTTGTAGACCACATGATAGGGTTACTTTGAAGAAAATGAAGGTTGATTGGCATGCATGTTTGTACAACAAGGTTGGGTTTTAGGTGAGATTGGTAATTTTTAATTTTTTTTTTTATCATATTCTAATAGTTGCACTATATAAGCTGAGTAGCTTTATTATTTTTATCCTTTACCATATCCTTAAGTTTTGAGTCTAGGATGATTGATCTATCTTGGTATTGTTTTTTCAGATTAATATTGCTCTTTTTTCTAGTATTTGTTTTTTGAAATAAAGCTTTTTTTTGGACTTTTGTTTTTGCAATGTTTTCTCTTTTCCAATATGTTAATGTTGAAGCATTTCTTTAGATGAGAGGTAATTCCCAAGACAGTTCTGGGAAAATATTGCAAAAACACAATTGGAAGATTACATTTGTTAGAATGTAAAACTTATTAGTGATGTAACACATGCACATAGAGAGGTGTAGTCATCTTGAATTTATACACAAATCATAAATAACATCTTCTCAATTGAATTTATAGTTCATTATTAATTAACTAGGTAGGTGTAACTAATTACAAAAACAACGACATCCTCCAAAGTAAGACCAATAGAGGAGGTTGGGCCACCGAAATCATTAGCAATGGAAAGAGAGGATCATTCCTTGAAATGACAAGGGAAAGCTACACTCAATTTTCTTTTGATGATAACAAAGCACTATCGAACAATGCACATGCCAAAAAAACTATAATATGAGTGTGTCTCATTGTGGTCTTATCACATCATTGATTTCATTGACTTTTTTAATATTAATTTATTAGGTTTCAAGGACTTTCCACTAAGCATTTGATTTTTTTTTATGGCATTTGATAAGGCTAGTGTCTTCTAGAAGATCACATTTGAACCATTGAGCTTGATTGTGAAAATTGCATGTGTTCATAGTTGTTGTTGTAATTTTTACCTTGTGAGAGAGAGTACTCTCTCGTGACTATAAAATTTTGATCATTGTGGGGGGACCAAAGACTAATGGTAGAAAACAATCTATATCACATTCAAGCTTGGTGTTTCAAATGTTATGTTCTAGAAGATAGTGACCCTTTCAAAGACCATAAATGTGGCATCATAATTGTGATGGAACCATTTACTTACAACATTTTTTGCCATGGGTTTTTTGGACTTGCGATGACATTCCTATGGAAATCTTTAAAACCTTTTTTGTCACAATTGTGATGGGCATGTTATTTGTGTGGCATTCTTTGACACAGGTTTTTTTCTCCTTGTGATGATAATCTCATGAAAATCTTCAACGCCTATATGTTGCAATAGGCATTGTAATTTTGACAATCATGTTTTTTTTTTGTGACATTATTTTTCCATGGGTGTTCTATGCTTGCAATGGAAAGCCTATGGAAAACTTTGACACATTTGTGTCCCAATTGGCATCACAAATGTGGTGGCCATTTTTATTATCGATGCTTTTTGTCATGGTATTGCTCACAACTTACAAACAATGTATGATGTAATTTCCAATGGTTATGGGCATCACAATTGTGACGCCAAGACATAGCATTGCAATTTATGGTGCAATAACTACTACATCTATACATTCAAAATTGTGACACATAGCCATCACAATTGTGATACATAGCCATCATAATTTGGCTACAAATGTACTAGGGGATGTATTCATCATTGTCTCTATTCTCCTATCCAATACAAAATAATTAATGAAAGAGAGCTATAACCCTATGAAAAATAAATGATGGTTTCCTATACACAATATGAAAAAAACTAGTATCATATGTTATGAGTATCATATTTCATTGATCCAAGTTGCCTACGATAGGGGCCCATCTGATCATCTAAGAACTACCACATCCTCAAATATGGGGTTCAAAGTTGTACCACCTTTTAGAAAAGCTATAGCTAATGGGATTTTTGCTTTAGGTATGACATGAGGATGGTCATTTGCATTGTCCTTTTATCTTCATCTTTGTGTTTCTAGATCTGTTATAGAGCTCTCCAACTCAATCTCAAAATGTGTTCTCCTAGTTATCATTTTTGTGTATGTGTGCGCATGAGAGATCGTGTTGATGTACTCTCTAGTTTTCCCATCCCTAAGAAACCTTTCAAACATTTTCCTTGATAACATGAAGGTGACAGTAACTTGCAAAGCAATATCATTCTAAATGAGTCTCTTAAGAGATTGAATAAGAATTCTAGCTCACACATTTAATAATTCATTATTCTTGTATTTCCAAATCAACCAAAAAACCTCACTTGATAAAATAGACAAAAAGAAATTACTATCTTTCCTTATGTGTTGGATTTTACCAACTTTAATTTCCTAAGGATGAACATTACAACCAATTTTAAGGCCAGATAGTTTCCATATATCTTTGGAAAATAAAAAGAAGAAGAAGAAAGACATGCATGGTTATTTTAGGAAATATTGTACAAATAGGCAAAAGGATAATCTCTCCATTAGGAGCATAAACATAAAGCTTGAGAAGCAGTAGACTCTAGAAAAAGCATCATTTTTTTGGTCTAATAGGTTTGGACTAGATATTGTTAATGATAAGTTTCCAATTAGAGGGTTCAATAGCAAGGTTCTAGGAGAGAGAAAAGTGGTTGAGTATGTCATTTTTATCAAAGTAGAATAAATATTCTTGGCTTTGATATCTAGGATGAGAGTTTCCTGCTAGAGATAGCAGGTGAAACTATCTAGCTAGAGATAGCAAGTGAATATATCCTTTAAGGTTTCACAAGGTCTAGAGAGAGATAGTGATAGACAAACTTCTTTTAGCATACAATATGTTTTCTATTGGGTGTGGGGTATGTTGTATGAATTGTAGATAAGACTCAAAGGTATTAGATGGTCATCTATGATGAATTCTTTGGGAGTTTTGATTCCTTTATTGGTAAATGTTTTAGATGAGAAGCCTTCATTTAAGGAAAGGGGACTATTATTATATTTCATCTTCCATCAAATAGACCTTTTACCATAGACTTTTTTATATGGTCCAATGACTTCGGTGTTGATGATAAGTTTCCTTATCATATTCCAAACCTTGTGTATGGATTTGAAAATAGATGAACCTACAAGATTAAGTGGAAGCTTACCAATAATGATATTTTTCGAAGCTAAGTTTGTCCACGAGTGTGCTTAGTTGAGAAAAGATTTTGAAATATTAATTCATCACTACTTTCCAAGGTTCCCTTACAATGCTTTAAAAATTTACTTATAAACTTGTAATATACCTTACAATTTGAGGTCTTTCATTCCTAAACCTCCCTTGTTTTTTCTCATTGTACACTAAGCCCAGTTAACCACTGCTTATTATTGTTTCCCTTCCCAACTGACCACAAGAAGTCCCTTATCATCTTCTAAATGAGGTTAATTTAGTATAGGTTAAACAACCAAGCTGAGGAATGTTATATATTGTAGGAGCATAAAACCATTAGGTAGATCCACAATTTTTTTGCCATAGTGACGTATTGATCTTTCCATATTTTCATTTTTTATCGATCTTTTCTTTAATCTAGTCCATGTATTTTTGAGATTAGGGTTGATAGAAAGGGAATACCTAAATATCTTTTCTAGTGATGGGGTCCTCCCCAAACTATTTCATATTTTCTAAACCAATTAGGTGCATTGTTCTCCCAACCTAACATAATAGATTTGGACAAAAATATGCTACTCCCATATGCTCCACAGAACAAGTTCAATGTAGTGACTAATTCCTCAAATTTGTTCTTAGATGATTATAGTAAAATTGATAAGTAGGAGATATTTTCCATAGAAAGTCAAACTATGATATTTCTATTAGGATCCAACTATGTAGTTTTTTGAGTCAAACTTGTTAGCCAAAAGTGCCCTCCCGCCAAAGAAAAAAATTTAAATGATAATCTATTCAATAGTCCCCTAGGTTTTTCCATGAAATAATATGACATTGGCTATATCCTTTATATCATTTCATGCCTTAAGACATTTCACTTCATGATCGTGTGATTTGTACAATCGCAGTTGGTTAAGTGTTAATTCAGGTCAATGTGGAAAAGGCACATTTTCTTTGTGTTTGCCTCATCACAATGTAAGGTGGCTTAACCAAGGTTAGAGTGGAAAAGGCATGTTTTTATTTGTTTTCACCTAATCAAATGGTTATATTTACATACTATGGCTTAAGTCAGGATGGTGTGAAAAGAGTCAGTCTTCAATGTTTCAAAAACATTTTTCACCATTAGATCTTTTAGATCTACGGTCAGCACATAGTCCCGACAAGTTAAGAAGAGGATAAGGTTTGAGTTGTGATCAAGTGATTTCCCTTGTTTCAATTTTTCACAAGGTTAGAAAGAGAATCCAAGGTCAAGGTGGCAAAGGCACGATTTCTTTATGTTGGTTAGAAGGTGAACCTTGGGTTAAGGTGGCAATGGTGCAGATGCAATCAAGATCTTAGTCTTCATAGAGTCATGATAGTTAATGAAAAATGTTAAGAGTGGGTTAAAAAGTAGTGATAGCCAATGGGTCACAGTTTTGCAAGCAAGAGCTATTATTGAAGAAAGGTGGTGGCGAAGCTATGATCACAGGCGGTCAAACATAAGATATAAAGTTGAATGTTGATAGAGTGGTTGAATGGTAAGAGATGTTTTGTCCACGTGGAAAGGCTTGATGGTTTACTCTAGTTGACCAAATAACATGGTTGATTTGGAAAGTTTATGATAGTGGAAGTAGCTCCTTGATGATGAATCTAATCTTTTCAATCTCTTGCAACCACTTTCATTGTTCCCTAGGTCTGATAAATACAAAGAGACACTTCATCACCACCTATTGATCCATCCATTCAATTAAAAGTTAATAATTGTTGTTCTTGACCTTTCAGAGCTTTGTTTGGTGAGGAAGTGATCTTCTTGTGTATGGATTTGTGCAATGATTAGATCTTTTCCAATTTTGCAGTGATTGTTCTCTATAGATTCGGTTGTATTGGTTGAATTTTATCTTAGGGTGGAAGATATCTGAGTTGTGCTTACACTATAAAAGCAGATGTTGTACTCTTTCTTAGAGTCGGATCTTCTTTGTTTCTCTAGTATTGCCTTGGCATGCTATTGTAAATTCCCTCCTTACCTCTAGATAATATGACATCCTATCTTATCTCCTTCAACCACTGATGTACTATGCAAGCTTTGTCTGCCTCTTTTTGATGGATATCTATAATCTATATTTTTATATCTATTTTATCCTATGAATGATAAGAAGTGAAGCCTTTTTCCTTGTGTCATTCAATTGGTTGTCTGATTTGTATGTAGCTAATAGATTAAACTAAGTCTGAATTTGTATATATTTGGGTTGTCATAATAATTGTATTGTGCATGTATGGGCATAGATTGGTCTAAACATCCTATTTTGGTGCATCGCCTCCTTAAAATAGATTGCATAGTTACTTTCATGTATTATTTCTCACTTTTCTCTTCAAGAATAGTCAAGTGCATCCTAATAGTAGAGGAAGTTACCCTTCTCTGGAGGCTCAACCTCATAGTTCAATTCCCACAGCTTGGAGATTGTTTCTATGTTTCAAAAGGTTGTCCTTAGGCAAGAACTTTGGACAAGGGTGCAAGCTTTTGTGACAATAATTTTTGGCATGCCCGGTGGGACCACATATTAAAACATTTAAAGTTCATTGGAGTCAAAGAGAAATTCCATGTTCATGCTGAGGAGATAGTATTTCCTTCAATATAAAGCTTTCAAGAGGCTCATTCATTCAAAGTACTTGGTGACTCCAAACTTTCAAGCACAATCTAGTTTCGAACCAAAGTTATTGTGATTCATGCCCAAGACACATACAAGGGCATCTTCCAAAGGTAATTTCCAATATCTAGAGCTTTCTTTTTCTAATCCAAGAAGAAAGGCTAGGCTTTCTTTATCACCAGTTAGGAGTGTAGTAGTAGCACATACCCCTGCAATATCTATCTCTACTCCTCATGTTGTTAGGTCTCAACCTAGATTGCCATTTGCTCATATCAATAGATCACTTGATTATATGGCTAGAGCTCATTCTTTTGCCACCTTTAATGGTGAAAGCTTCCTTCTATTAGCCCAAAGGCAAGACATACCAATATCAACTCTTAAAAGTATAACTAATTTTACTGGTGAAACCTTTATTTCCCCTATTGAGCATATTCAAGAAGTGTCTAACATTTGCAATATTCATAGCATCACTGAGGATGATGTAGAAATTAGGCTCTTGGCCTCATCCTTAAAAGTAAAGGCACTAAAGTGGTATAGAAGTTTTCCTCATAACTCTATTACTGATTGGGATGGGTTAGGGGCAGCCTTATGCAAGCACTTTGAGGACGAAAGTGATCACCTATCACTTTTAGAATAGTTGACAACTATCAAGAGGGCACCCCATGAATGTATGACTGATTTCAATCATATATTTTAGAAGACATGGGATAGAATATCTACTGTAGTAAAGCCCACTCCTAGTAATACATTCTTGTATTATCTCATAGCCTTCAATAGTGATATTGCTACCATTCTGCAATCTATGGGAGAAGACACTCTATCAAATGCCTATGAAGTTGCCATAAGGGTGGAAAGTATCTTGATACAGGGAGAGAAGTTTATCTCCAAGACCCCCAATGCCTTTCTTCCCCAACACACCCAATCATTAGCCTATTGTAGCCCCTATCCATACTTCCTCTGCAAGTCAACCTCTTGTTGTGACCCTGATAGCCTCCACATCCTCTAATGGATTTGATAGGATTGAGACCATGATGCAGAAACTCATGTAGAATGTGGATAAGAGGATAATAGTGTAGTGGTATAAAAGATGGGAAATGAGTTGGTGACCATGAAGAGGTAGCAAGCTCAAAATAGTAAGCCTCTCCAACTCCAAAGTCAAAGTCCCATTCATGGTGGACCTCCAAATGAAAGTGATGTACCCTACAATCAGAATAGATCTATCAACCACCCTCGCAATCAGAATAGACCTATAAACCACCCCCAAACTTCAAAAACTAACCTAATTAGGGCTTTAGTCCCACAAAACAATCTTGCCCAAGATGAAGATTTATTCCCTTCTTGTAACTACTCCTATGGATATTGCATGTGTTAGAAGGAAGATTCTTACCAGGCTTTAACTATACTAGAATGAGCAGTTGCTCAACAACACAATGCTAATCAACCCATTTATACCTGTTGTTCTTTCATGAACCATTTGGTGGAAGAGCATTGTAATGTAAACCAAGATTCATGTGCTTACAATACCAGAACCAAGAGAAAAGTGGTGGAAGAGGTCACTCTTCCTCCTTCTAATCAAGCTTCAACATCAAATACAGTGCCTCATGTACAAGCAGTTTCCTAGTAACACAATGTTAATCAGCCTACCAATGTCCCTTGGTAGCAAAGATGAGATGAAAGTAGAGGAGATGTGAATGACCACCCTCAGGCTATTCCATCTCAACCTTCTATATCTAGCTTCTCTACTAAGACATCTAATGCATCTTTTAGTGTGGTAGAATAGATGAAGAAAATGAATGTTAGCATTTCTATATGAGATATTGTTTCTATTATATCATCATAAAAGAGGTTGTTGTCGCAAGAGTTGGAAAGCATTGAACTCAGAGATTACTCGGCTAGCATAGAGAATGTTGTAAGTTTGGTACAACCATCAAAAGAGGTAGAAACAAGAAAAAAGGTTAGACCTCCTCCATTTTATGTTTCTCTAATTATAGGAGATAAGCTAGTCCATGACTGCATGATTGATTCAGGGGCTAGTAGCTCAGTAATGCCCAAATGTGTTGTTGATATTTTAGAAATGAAATATGAACCCATGTTAAGAATGTATTTCAATTAGATGGTAGTATTTTCAAGATTGTGGGAATCCTTAGAAATGTAGAAATGGCCTTACATGCTTGCCCTGGATGTACTGTAGTGCAAGATATATCAATTGTTGAAGTCAAACCACACTTTTCCATTTATCTTCCAAGAGATTTTACTACCCAAATAGGTGGTTACATATCTTATGATTGGTCATAAATTTTTTTTAGAATAAGATATGGAACCAAAGCTTCAATCAAAGCAAAATCATTAGCCCTCCATCATATTGAGCCTTACACTCCTAATCTCATCAATATGAACTACACCATCTTAGAGATTGATGAAAATGACATAGAAAATGAGCCTACTGCTCCTTTAGTAGAGGTACATGATTTCCTCTTAGATGAATGGGCTAATGCATATTATTATGGTCCTATGTCAAAAACCTTGGAGACAGGCCTTGGTACCTATTGTACATCAAAAAATGATGCTCTTATTCCCAACCTAATGAATGAGGAAGACACAAGTGGGATATGAGGTATGTATTTTGGTGGATCAAGAAATAAAAATGGATCAGGGGCCAATGTGATGTTGGTTTGTCCTTCACTAGAAAGGTACTACTTCTCATTTAGGCTTCAATTTAGTTATACCAATATTGTGGTTGAGTATTAGGCATTGATTTAGGGTCTCTTGCTCAAAAAAGAGGAATTCAAGCATTAAGTGTATATGGAGATAGAAAGCTAGTGGTTAATTAGGTGAGGAATGAAAATATTACTAAAAATGGTTTGCTCAGGTCATAAACATAGATTATGGGACTTGCTTGAAAGCTTCAATGTCTTTAATATTCAAAGCATCCATGGGAAAGGAAATAGACATGCTAACAGACTTGTAGTAGTGGGTGCATCTTATGATGTCCCAAGGAGCCTCAAAGATGAGAAGAAAAAAAAGATTAAAGTGGTGGTTAGACCCACTATCCCTGATAATAATATCAATTGGTAGGTATTTGAATCTGATGCACAAATTGTGAGTTTCTTACAAAATGGAGAAGAGTTCTCAAATAGAAATCAGTCGAGATTGCATGACTAGTATGGCGATCAAATAATCAACCTCAACTCCAATAAGTTTCCTAAGGGTCTCAATACCCTAGAGAGTGTCTTCAATCCTGATGACCAAGAAAGGAGTAGAGGCATGAATCTTGTTGCAAACAAGGGAGATCATATGTCAGTTGTAGTTGTTGATAGAAGGATGCTAAACATGGGGAAGGTATGTTTTGAAACTAAGCAAGAAATTTTTGTTCATCTATGTCAATAATTTAATGATTTATTTATGTGGACTTATGATGATTTAATGGGTTTTTAGCCTAGTCTATTTCAAAATACTATAGATCTAGTTGATAACATCAAGCCTGTTAAGAAAAAGAAAAGACCAATAAATCCTAAGATTTAGCCACTAATGAGAAATGAGCTGTCCAAATTAATTGAGGCCAATATCATTTTCCTTATTAAGCACTCCTCTCAGATGGCAAACCTTGTCCCTATTAGGAAAAAGAATGGAAAAATTAAACTATAAGTAGATTTTATGGATCTTGACCATGTCTCCCTTAAAGATCAGCATCCCCTTCCTTCAATGGAACAGATATTGTCCAAAGTTAGTGGTTCAAAGAGGTTCTCTTTCTTGGATGGATTCTTAGGTTATAATCAGGTGTTAGTCAAAGAGTTTGACAAATATAAGACTACTTTCACCACTAAATGGGCCACCTATACCTATAGTAAAATGCCTTTTGGACTAACAAATGCAGGTGTCACATTCCAAAAGGTGATGGAGATGGCCTTCAAAAACATGATTGAAGTTTTTGTGTTGGTCTACCTTGATGATATCATTGTATATTCAAAAGATGTAGCAGGAGCATTTTGGTCATCTCAGATAGGTGTTTGTAAGATGTAGAGAGCATGGAGTATCTTTGAATCCAAGCAAGTATATATTTTCCACTAATCAAGCAAAACTATTAGGACACATTGTAACTAAAGATGGTCTGACTATTGATATAGAGAGAACCAAAGCTATACTTTCTTTCCCCCTTCCCAATCACAAAAAAGGTCTAGAATATTTTCTTAGTAGAATAAATCTTGTGAGGAGATTTATTCCTAATTTAGCTACCATGGTGAAACGTCTTACAGCCATGCTTAAAAAGAATATGGTCTTCTCCTGGACCAAGGAAGGAAAATCAAGTTTTGAAGAGATCAAATCAGTCATAGTTTAAGCCCCTACTCTATCAATCCAAATTTTGATAAGGATTTCATTCTTTACATCTTAGGAAGTGAGTCAAGTATTTCTATTGTTTTGACTCAATTGAATGATAAAGATGAAAAATAGCCTATTTCTTTCTTTAGTGAAGGGTTGAAAGACTATGAAAACTAGTACAGCTATGTGGAAAAGTAGGCCCTTGTAGTCATGATATTTTTGAAGAAATTTAGACACCTTCTGTCTCATAACAAGGTCTGTTTGCTAGTCCCTCATGCAAGTGTTAAAGATTTCATGTTGAGTAGAGATATTAGTGAGAAAAAGGCAGGTTGAATAACTAAGGTTATGGAGTATGATGTAGACATCTAGATTACCAAATTAATAAGAGGGAAAGGGTTGTGTAAACAGATGATCTCATCTCATGAACATGGTGAGGAAGTTGCCTTGGTATTGGCTGAATGACAAGGGGTGAGGGATGACAACCCAAGGAGTTGGATAGATGACATGAAGACTTTCTTAGTTAGGAATAAGTACCCCCAAGGGTTGGATAAGGCTAAAATAAGATAGTTCAGATTGTAGTCTATTCCTTACACTATAGATGACGGTGTTCTTTTTATTAGAGACTTCAATGGATCCTTGTTGAGATGCATTGATGCAAATCAAGCAAAGAGGATGATTAAGGAGCTTCAAGATGGTCCTAATGGTGGCCACTTTTTAGCAAGAACCACAACAATGAAGATCATGAGAGCCAGTTACAACTAACCATCCTTATTCCATGACTTCCATGTACATGTAAGGAAGTGTGAAAAGTGTGCTTTCTTCTCAGGTAAATAGAGACTTGCATCCCTTCCACTTCACCCCATCCAAGTTGATCATCCCTTTTCTCAATGGGGATTAGATTTTATTGGTCCTATTAATTTTCCCTCTAGCTCTAGTCACAAGTGGATTTTGGCTATAATAGATTACTTTACAAGGTGGACAGAGGCAGTAGCTTTGAAGGATTCTACAAAAACTTTGGTTGTAGAATTCCTTAATGGAATTGTTACAAGGTTTGGTGCTCCTTCCACCATAATACCAGATAATGCCAAATCATTTGTACGAGCTCAAATTTACACATGGGAAATTGATCATGGCATTTACTTGAGCACATCTTCTAATTACTACCATCAGGGAAATAGTTTGGTGAAGTCATCCAATAAGAATTTGATTAAAATCATTAAGAAGACTATTGAGGATAACCAAAGATGTTGGCAACAAAAATTGAAGATAGCCTTATGGGCTGACAGAATAATGCCTAAGAGGGCTATCAAAAATTCTCCATTCATGTTAATATATGGTAGGGAAGCTATACTTCCTATCTCATTAGAGTTTCCTACCCCTGAGCTGGCTCATCAGTTGGAACTAATAGAAAATGATGTTATGTTTGTAAGAATGGAAGATTTGATGGAGCTTGAGAAGAAAAGAAATCAGGCTGCATGATGCAGGGGACTCCTCTTAATACCATAAACTCATAATAGAAACAAAGAAACAATAGTAAATGCGAGAACAAAATATGGACTTCTTATTATCGCCACAAATGTGGAATTATAGAATTCTCAATTACAATATGCTAGAATTTTCAATTACAATATGCTAACCCATATGGGCACCTTCATTATAGTAATCTACAAGATAGTCCTACGAACTATCACCCAGAGTTGTCCGAGATAATGTTTAGGCCTTTCTTAAATAGGCAATTTTATGCCGCCCAAAAAGGTTCTAGATGCTCAAACTTATTACCTAGGGCTGATACACCCTAACAATACAAATAGAGTCAGCCAAATACATTTTTGACAAATTATTTTAGAAATTTTGGTACCCAACTTTTGAAGGCCATAACCCATGAATTGTTGCTCCAATTGGCTATTATAACCACTTTTTGGAAATGCCAGCTCCTGATCTATAGGCTTGGAATTGTGGTAGCACCTTTCTGTTGAGTTTTTTGACCTCACCCAGGCACTCTAAGCCCTCTAAAAGTGAGCCTAAAGATTTTTCTACAAATTTTTCCATAAAAAATCCACAATAACTTCTTTGATACTTAAGCTAGAGCAATGAGATTTTTATGGTAGGCTTATATCTCCAAAATGAACCTTCCTGTAGAAAATGAGAACATTTTGAGCTCGTATGAAAAACTTACTAAAATAAAAAGTTTCCATAAATACTAACCACCCTGTCTACTCGTCCTTATTAAAATAGAAAAGACTGAAAAAAAAAAAATTTTGAGTGATGCAAGATTGCCCTTACACCTACGATGCTCTTGCATCAAACACCTAGGGTTCTTTGAGAAGTGACCCCATCACATCTCAAGTGTTCAAAGGAAAACCAAGATAGTTGACCTCCTCCTTTGCTAGCCATGATGAATCCTCAACTAGTCTCCCTTTCCATTTGACCAGATATTCCTCATAAGTTCTATTTCTAGTACTTTTTCCAATACAACTATCTAGTATCTCTTAAATCTCCTTGGTAGCCGAACTAGCTATTGGAATGCTCCACTGCACTTCTGCAACTTCATCTCCATCACCTCCTTCATAATACTCTATCAACTCTAAAATATTGAATACAAGTAAAATATTCAATTCAGCAGGTAAATCCACTTCATACACATGTCTAGAATCATGCCTCTTCACTATCTTTCATGGTCCAAACTTCATCTTCAACTTATTATATGTACATATTGGAAAATGTTGCTTTCTCAAATGAACCATGACTTGATCTCCAGTCTAAAATTTCTTATATCTCCTTTTCACATCTGCCTTAGCCTTATACTATGTATTCATCATTATGTTGTGCTTCCTCACCTCCTCATGGATGTTCTTCAAATGTTCAGAAAAATCTTCTACTTCAACACTACTTATCTCTCCCTTGTCCAACTTCCTCAATTCAAAAATATTTCTGGGACTACTCCCATATACAATCTGAGGTGGTGATTTACTAGCACTCCTATTGATAGAATTATTATATCCAAATTTTTCCTATGGTAAAATCATATCCCATCCTTTTGGTTTATCTCCAACCAAGCATCTCAGCAAGTTTCCCAAACTATGATTCATAGCTTCTGTCTATCCATCAATCTATGGATGATGTGATGAATTGAACTTCAAATTTGTCTTCAACTTATTCCACAATGTATGCCAGAAATACCCAACAAATTTGGTATCTCAATCTGAAGCTATACTCTTTGGCAGGCCATGTAATCTCACCACTTCTCTTAAAAACTTCTTTGCTACATGAATAGCATTGCTAGTCTCCTTGCAATGAATAAAATGTGTCATCTTTGAAAACCTATCAACCACCACAAAAATAGAATCATGCCTGCATTGTGTCCTCGGTATTCCAAGAACAAAATCCATGCTGAAATTCTCCCATGGCTTCTCTGGTATAGGTAATGGATGATACAATCCTATATTTTTCTTCACTCCTTTCACCATTTGACATACTCGGCAACTTTGTACAAACTTCGTCATGTGTTATTGTAACTGTGGCTAGTAATAATTTTCAGCAACCAAAGCTATAGTTTTATCTCTACCAAAATGTCCAGCCAATCCTCCACTATACTTCTCCTTGATGAGGTTCTCTCTCATTGAACTTCTTGGAATGTACAATTGGCTTCCTTTGAACAACATATTATCTTGGATCATAAAAACCAACCACTTTGTCTTGTCAAGTATAACAAGTTCTGTACAAGCCTTCCACACTTCACCAAAATTAGGATCATTTGGATATAATGTACTAAGTTCCTTGAACCGAACCATCTCTATCTGCATTTTTGTCAGCAAAAGTTGTCTTCTACTAAAAGCATCTGCAACTTTTTTAGACTTCCCACTTCTGTGTTTCAAAATAAATGTATAACTCTGCAAAAACTCAACCCACTTTAAATGCCTTTGGTTCAATTTTTCTTGACAATTCAAATATTGTATAGCTTGATGATCAGTATACAAAACAAACTCCTTGGGAAGAAGATAGTGTCTCCACTTCTTCAATGCTTGAACTATAGCATAAAATTCTTGATCATAAATAGAATATTTTCTTTTTGCATCATTCAACTTCTCACTAAAATAAGCAACTAGTCTACCTTCCTGGCTCAAAATAGCTCCTATTGCAATACCACTAGCATAACAGACTACTTGAAACACCTTGTTAAAATTAGAAAGTGCTAAAATAGGTTGCTCGGTAACTTTTTGTTTCAACAGATTGAAACTCTTATCTGCTCCTACAATCCACTTAAACTCTTTCCTATCTCCTCTCATTGTTTCAGTCAAGGGTCCACAAATACTGCTAAAAATTCTTATGAACTTTCTATAAAATGTAGCCAGTCCATGAAAAGATCTTACCTCTTCCACACTCATTGGAGTAGGCCATTCAAGGATAGCCTGCACTTTCTCTGGGTCCATTTATAGACCTTCTCCGAAGACTACAAATCCCAAGTACAACAACTCCTTGTTTACAAAACTGCACTTCTTCAGGTTTATGAACAACTTTTCTTCCCTTAGCTTTTCAAACACCTTGAAAATATAAATCAAATGCTCCTCCAATGTTTTACTAAAGATCAATATATCATCTAGATAAATAATGACAAACTTACCTAGAAACTCCTTCAGTACCTCATTCATGAGCCTCATGAAAGTGCTCGGTGCATTTCTTAGCCCAATAGGCATGACTAACCACTCATATTGTCCTTCCCTAGTCTTGAAAGTAGTCTTCCACTCATCACCTTCTCTGATATGAATCTGATGGTACCCACTCTTCAAATCTATCTTTGTGAATTACTAATCTCCACTCAAATAATCCATAATATCATCCATCCTTGACAAAGGAAATCTATACTCGATGGTGATCTTGTTGATAGCACAAGAATCTTTGCACATCCTCCATTCTCCATTCTTCTTTGGTGCTAACATTGTTGGTACAGCACATGGACTCAGACTCTCTCAAATCAACCCCTTCGACAACAACTCATGAACTTGCTTGTTCAACTCTATAAGAATTTGGCATAGGCCAAAATTCACCCAAGTCCAAGGAACTCAGACACAAGCACAACAGTAGACCAATAGAGAGAGTATAATCAATGATGATATATTCATTCAATATGCCATATTCCATATCAAGAATACACTAGAAGTGCCTATATATAAAGGGCTCAGGAGAGCTTTAAGAATGCATAGAAGTCAGTATCATGATAAATCATACAACCAGGCACATGTCCACCATATATGGGTTATCCTCCATTAAGAATAGAATTAAGTGTGATGATGTGAGGATAAGCCTACAATGGTGTAAGATGCAAATCAGTGGTGTAGACAACATGTTCTAAATTAGGAGTGTGAATAACTCTGTTGTCAACATGACAACTCAATGAATGATGCAAAATCCTATGTTGTAGACACCATGTGCATAATTAGAGTTGCGTAACTCATGAGAGCACACAAAATCCTAAGTGTCTTATCTAAATAAAATAATAAAATAATTCATTAACCTAAGTAAACTTAAGTGTAAATAGTAAATATGTATTTACACCAACACCCCCCCTTAAGTGTAGCTTAGGGGAATGCCCTTAAGCTTACAAAATCTAGGATGCAATGCATGATGGGTCTTGGCTACTAGACCATGTTAGGTACCCATGTATATAATGATATGCAATCTCTCATAAAGTGAAGAAAGAGGGAAAACCTCATGGGAAAAACCCTCCCCCAAAAAGAGAGATGATAAAGGATGCATGGATGGATGGAGTAATCAAGACCTCCCCATTACGACATACATTCAATATATACATAAGAGAATGATGAGAAGAGGAAGAGAGACAAATAGGCTCCCCCCCCCCCCCCCCCCCCCAACAAAGAAGAATGTCAAATAGTGATTATTTCGATGAAGAAGCTGATCCAAGACTGCAAAATGGTGTTACTCCCCTTAGGAAGAAATAATGCCAAAGGTACAAATGAGACACTTTCACTATGCGTGGAAAGAAACCCATGGATAAGTGATGTCTCTGAAACCTGCTCAACTTGCTGAAGAGCCTATCTCAAATAACTATCTATCTCTGTAACTGATGAAGAACCCTACTGCAACTGTTGATCATAAGTATCCACAATCACTTCAACCTATGATGATTGATCATGTAGAGAATAAACAAGAGAGTTTGATGGAGCCCTCGTGGAAACTGAAGAAGGTACTATTGCATCAAGAAGAAGAGGCAGATCATCAATATTGTCCCCCAAATCTATCACTAAACTTGTACCTGGAAGACTAGATGTACCCTATTGTGTTGGACCTATCACTATGATGATGTATGCATGAAAACTAAATTGATGTAGTGACCTCTCCCTATAAACAGAACCCCACGTGTCTGAATCTATTGAAGCACTATCACTAGTGTCACTATCAATTTCCACACTATATGATGTGCAGAGAGGATTAGAGTACAAGTTGGGTGAACTTTCCTCAAAGTATACATCCTTCTCCACAAAAATTTGATATGTCTCTAGATCTAGAACTCTATATGCCTTCACGTTGTCTTCATAAGCAATGAAAGTACAAGGCCAAGATGATTGTGCCTTGCATCCCCTGGAAGATATCTTTGCCCATGCAGGACAACCGAAGACTCTAAAGTGTGTCACAATAGGTTTTCTACTGTACCATGCCTCAAAAGGAGTCTTGCCATCTAAGGCAAGATGAGGAGATCAATTAAGAATGTGAGTGGTACTAGAAATTGCTTCAACTTCTAATGATGGATCTAGAGACTTGGCATGTATCATGCAACTTGCCATAGACTTAAGAGTTCAGATCCTCAAAGCTGCAACATCTATCTTATGTGGACTGAATGTTGGTAGAATCTGAAGATCAATTCCCTTGAGTCTACAAAAATCCATAAGTCTTTTGTTCACATACATGCTTCCATTGTCCATTCAAATAACTTTGATGTCATTCCTAGATTTTTGTTCTACATGAGTCTTGAAGGCTAGAAACTTGTCCAACACTTCATTCTTATTATGAAGAAAATAGACCCAAGTGTATCTTGAAAAGTCATCAATGAAGGTCAGTATGTAGTGACCCTAGCTAAAAGCAAAAGGACCAGCTAATATCATTTGAACCATTTGTAGAACACTTATTGCTCTTGAAGACTTCCCTCTGTATAAATTCCCCTCTGGATGAATATCCACTGAATCTGTTGAACATTCACCCTTAGAAAATTTGATTTGAGGTAGACCTTTGACCATTTTGTGTGTGCAAAGTTGTTGAAGATAGCGGAAGTCAAGATGACCATACCGCTAATGCCATAATTGCATGTCTGAATTTTATTGAGATAACAAGGCCTTTGAAGGAGACATGGGCACAAAATGAGAGAAATGGTATAACTTTTTTTATGATTCACTTTCCCCACTACAACCAAGGAGTCATCTTTTAGATTGTGCACCTGTACTAAGTCTAGAAGGAACTCAACTCTATGTCCATCTTCGAGGTCAGTGATTTGGTAGATTGATAGGAGATTTGAACTTAGGTTTCGAACATAGAGAACATCTTGAAACTCTCCATTTTCCATCTCCACGTTTCCTTTTATTTCAACTTGCATTTTGGTATCATTTCCTATGAAGATGTGCAGTACCTTTGATTGCTTCATTGAAGAAAAATCCTCCTTTGAAGAACCCATATGATATGAGGCACCTGAGTCAAATATCCATTCCTTTGAAGAGTTGGAATTAGCCATGAGTGCTTGCCCTTTTCCCTTTGAATTGGAAGAATACCCTTTATTCTTGTAAGCATTTGGCAATGGAACATTATGTTTCTTCATGATGTTGGTCAACTCATCAATCTTCTTAAGATAACACTCATGTTCTTCATGACCCGATTTCTTGCAATAAGCACACTTTTTCTTCTCCTTATTGTTGTTGTCCCCCTTCTTGTTGGAATTTGAGGACTTGTCTTGTTGATTGGATTGTGGTGTTGTCTTTCCTGCATCCCCTAATTTGTTCTTCCATTTCTTCTTACCCTTTCCTTTATTTGAAGACTGTCTAGCTGAATTTTGAGAACCCTCATTATTTTCCACCAATGCTCTAGACGTAGGTAATTTGAGAATCCCCATTGATTTCAACTTCTTTTCTTCTTCATCCAACAGTTTAGCATTGTAATCAAAAATGACATTCTTATAGGTAGACCCTAAGGTAGTCTTTGAGGTGTTAAAAGAAGATACAAATGTGGAATACTCTAATGGCAACTTGTTATGAATAAGATAGATCAGTCTGTCATCTTTGATAGAACTCCCATAATTTGTAAGCTTGTCCTTAGTTCATTCACCTTGATGATGAAATCCTGTATAGAATCATATGACTTAGGATCTAAGGATACAAGCTCATCTTCAATTTTGAAAACATTCTCTTCAGACACTTTACCATAAAGGCATTCGAGAGTATCCCAAGCTTCCTTGGATGTATAACACTTCTTAATCTGATACATGATCTTATCATCAACCCCCAAACATATATCACCTAGGGCTTTCCTATCCATTGCTACCCAAGCTGAAATATTACATGTTGATACATTATCACCTGTTGGTTTAGGAAGAGTACTATCTACATATTGTGAAATTAAATTATGCATTAAGTGATACCACATTTTGATGGACCATGTAGCATATTTATGAGGAGTTAATTTAGAAAACTTAAAGTTTCCCATAATGTAGAAAATGAAAGAAAAGTGCAGAAAAGAGAGAACGCAACACCAAGAACACCCCCTCCCTTTTCACTAAATTTAGTAGTGTGATTACAATGGGCCACTTGACAATTTTGTCCTTCAAGGATTACTGATTTTTTATTGTTACAACCTCTTAATGGATTACAAATATGGAACTTTACAATGTGCTACAATTCTAAAGTATTACAAAGCAAAGAAAGGCCCTATTGTTGAAAGTGACACTTTTGTCCACACAACCCTACAATCTGACTAAGGATCTAGAAAGTAGACAAAAAATAATGCACTTTCAAAAAATATAGAACCTATTTTTTACTCTAGATGTGTCCATACAGACCATTTGAAATTGCAAAATGCAAGATTATGTAGGTACAATCACCAAAAAATGAAAATTCTAAACAATTTGTGCACCAAAACTAGAAAAGAGTTGCACCACTAAAAAATTTAGGAAATTCTACCCAATTTCAAAAAAAATTGCACCTAATTTGGAGTCTAGATGTTTGAGTTATGGCCTCCTAAAGTCAGACTGCAAAAACCAAAATCAATATGGAGAGGGGTTGCATTAGCAAATGACGGGGCTAAATTTGACAGTCATATGGTCATTGTAGTAGTTCAAAACTGGCTAGGAATGATAGTCTAACAGTTGTCACATTTAGGCTCATGAAAATGATGACATCAGCACACCTTGCCCCCTATGATGATGTCAGCATGGCATCATCTGTATGGATAATGATGTTAGCGACTGACATGGTAGTACAAAATTGCATGGCCCTATATAAACAGTATAGAAAAATTGATGTGCCTTAACTTTGTATCAGTATGGAAGCTGATTGGCGTGTTGATTGGGATTCGGTGACGTGACGTCTGATTTGTCACTGACATGTGCTAGCACCTGCATGTTTGGATATTATTGGGCCATGTGGGCATAGTGACTGGATAGGCAGGAGCTCAGTAGAAAATTTCATTTGGTTTGTGACAAAAGGCACCACGTGGTAGAGTTTAATCAGGTCGTGTGTCTTTATGTCTACGGTGGAGGAGAGGGTTGCAGGCCTATTGAATCACACCGCATGTAAGCATGAGGTGGCATATCCCTGAGTGACGCATGTCCTTGTCAAAATTGAGCAACACATTTCAAAACTTTGTGTACTAGAAATCATGTGTGTGGCTAGAGACAAGGGTTTTATGGGCGTTGAGATTCTCTATTTTTGTCCCACATTCATAGGAAAGGAAGCAATAGTGTAATATAAAACAAACACGCTGCGAGTTCAAAAGAAAAAGAACCCGCGGATTTGTTAAATGCCCACCAACAGAATTGTGGGGGTAGCTGGAGGAAGGCTATTCCCACCAATAGGCTCAAATGCAGAATTTTAATCATTTAGTGAAGTAGTTGATGTTGGATTTGGTAACACCGCCAATGTATAGGATAGTATAGTGAAGGCCGAATTTAGCAGGGTTCGTAGACTAGGAATAAATGCCTGTCAATTAAATAAATACCCTACAAATATAAATCCAAATATTCCCCCAAAATTACAGAGTTGAGCTGGGGTGTTACTGCCTAGTTTGGCTAAAAAAAAATTATCTGCCTAAATACCTGACTGGGCAAAAAATTCGAGCAAATAATTCTGAAAATAATAATTGTAGAGATAAATTAAAATGTAGATCTAAGTAATTAAATGATTATACCCAAACTACAAATCGGGGCCTCTAGGTTTCAATTTGCAAAAAAAAAATTCCTCACCATCAAATTTCACCCAACATAGGCAAATTTATAGTCGATCTTCACCGAATTGATGCTTTAGATGCAATGGTGAGGTTAGATCTAGCTCTAGATGCTCCCAATTTTTCAAAATCCTCAAGATTTGGGTCGAGGTGCTAAAGCATGAATGGTCTCGAATGGCTATGTGTAGAGAATCTCGCTCAGCTCTAATACCATGTAAGAATTTGGCTTAGGCAAGAATTCACCCAAGACCAAGGAACTCAGACACAAGCACAATAGTCGACCAATAGAGAGAGTATGATCAGAATGATGATATATTCATTCAATATGCCATATTCCATATCAAGAGTACACTAGGAATGCTCGTATATAAAGGCCTCAAGAAAGCTTCTAGAATGCATAGAAGTTAGCATAATGATAAGTCATACAACTAGGCACATGTCCACCACATATGTGTTATCCTCCATTAACCATGGAATTAAGTGTGATGATGTGAGGATAAGCCTACAATGGTGTAGCACACAAATCAATGATGTAGACAACATGTGCTAAATTATGAATAACTATGTTGTCAACATGACAACTCAGTGAATGATGCAAACTCTTGTGTTGTAGACACCATGTGCATAATTAGAGTTGTGTAACTCATGAGAGTACAAAAACTCCTAAGTATCTCATCTAAATAAAATAATAAAATAATGCATTAACCTAAGTAAACTTAAGTAAATTGTAAATAGTAAATATTTATTTACACCAACAAACTCTTTACTTTCTACTAGTATCATTTTGTGTGCTACCTTGTTTGGAAAACTGGCTCCTATTGGCTCCTAGAACCAAATCCATCTGGTGACTGATCTTCCTCATCGAGGGCAATCCATCAGGTACATTATCTTATACAATAACAAGAAACTCTTCCAACATATCTGCAACTTTTGTAGGTACCTCCTCTACTTCTTCTTTATTATCTTTAGGAATTATAGAAAAACATATATGCTCATGTTTCATACCTTTAAGAAACTCTTTTCCATCAACAAAACATATTCTAATAGCACTACATAGCTTTTCTTCTTTATCCTTCAATGGCTTCAACTTATGTTTCACTCCATCCTTAGTTAGAGTGTAGGTATTTGTTTTCCCATCATGTACAGCATGCATGTCAAACTGCCATGGCCTACACAACAAAAGATGTCATATGTTTATAGGTATTATATCACATAGTACCTCATCCTAGTAGCTCTCAATCTTGAACTTCTCTAAGCACTACTCATTGACCATAACCTTGTGGTCATCTTTCACCCAAGCAATATAGTATGGATGCAGGTGTTTTTGTATCCTCAGTTTCAACTTGGTGACCATTGTTTCTAATACTAGATTTTCAGTGCTTCCACCATCAATGATCACATCACAACACTTATCTTCACATCTACACCTT